>JAPJBO010000016.1:0-655384 GCA_030068145.1 Diplonema papillatum
AGACGCCTACACGCCACTTACTCGATGCGAGGAAGTAACCGTGCCGGACAGAACGCACGGCGTTGACGAGCCCAGAAACACAGGGTCCATGCTGACAATGGTCTAGAAACAAAAGGCGTGTCAGTCGGTGCCTCGGCGAAGAAAGTGAATCCCAGGAAAAATGATTCACAGGAGGATCGACGGTGGGGTGTGGTAAATCGTCGACGAAGTGTCATCGACGAGCGAGGGAGAATGTGGCATTGCGACCGTCACGAGTTGCACCACGTCAACAGCGCCGAGTAACCCTTCCGGAATCAAGCGAAAGGCTGCTCACTCGGGACTCATCATCCTTTTCCTGGGTACCACTGGAGGCTGGGCGGAAGAATTCTCTAAGGTGAAAAGGTCAAAATCCCCGGGAAAACTGCGGCCCAAAAAAAAACCCTAAAGTGCGAGTTTTGAGGTATTGCGGCCCAAAAAAAATTTTTTTTTTTCCTTGACCCACCCCTGGGGACCGCCGTGGACGGTGGCTGTGGGGCTAGGGTCGTGTAGGGGGGATAGGGGCACGAAAAAAACTCCAGGAAAACAAAATCAATTCACAACTTTTCACAACTTTGCAGACCTTTGCAGAGCTCTGCAGAACAATGTGTCAAACCTAACTATGAATAGTTGCCAACAACAGTTGCAACCGACTAGAGTTGCGCCGCGCCGAAAGCGCGGAAAAAGTGACCCTTCTGGAGTCACGTAGCGAAAAGCTGGCATAGTGTGGTACTCATTTGCTTGCAAATGACTCCCCACTAACGCAACAAGACGACGAATAGTTGTGATTTTTTGTGCTAAAAAATAGGTGGATCACCCCATAGCGGTCGGTTTTTGACTCGTTTTATTTTCCCCCCGACTTTCCCGATTTTTTCTTTTTTTTGGTTGCAGAAGAGGCAGATTTGTGCTCCAGGCATGCAGAGACCAAACCGACAGCCCTGCGCAAGTAGTTGGGTAAAAAGCGAACTTTCACTATAAAAATAATTTTTGACACCCCTTAGTACGGCAAGACTATGGAAGAAGTTCGGAAGAACTACGGAAAACTGAAGGGCGGATCACACCATGTGTAGTGACTGATGCAGTGACACAAACCCCTGTTCAGAGCCTGAATATTGGCTCTATATAAATCTATGTGGCAGAAAGAGAAAAAAAGCAAGTAGAAACGGTCCCGACAATGGAAATGAAAATGGAGGAGTGGAATAGAAGAGGGAAGTGAAATGGTGTGAAAAGGGTATGGGGTACCAGGGGAATGTAACAGCTCGGGGCATTGAATATCAGACATAGCTAGGATACCGCGGGTTCTGAACAGGTCCGCTTCCTCGTTGACCCGCATGCTGAGCCACTTGGTGGTTACGGAAATGAGACTCACCAGAAAGGGCATTTATTCTGAGATGAAGCTGTACAGCCGAATCATCAGCTGCAGTGCTGCATGAACACACACACACACACACACACACACACACACACACACACACACACACACACACACACACACACACACACACACACACACACACACACACACACACACACACACACACACACACACACACACACACACACACACACACACACACACACACATACTAGCAAGCTTGCTTGAGCGCCGAAGGCGCGTCTAGTGGAATCCCGTTTTCCGTTTCCACCATTTGACGTACGCGATGCCTCCTAGTTCCACTCTTTAAGAGGTTGGACAGGGGTAGTATTACGCAAACATCCAGGCTGTTTCCCTCTCCGCTGTTTGTACTCCCCCTTCCCCCTTACCCGTGTGCCGCCCACGCGGCCCTCTTCTCCTTGTACTGCCGGCCGTCCGCTTCCCTCGATAACGGTGCTTTATCCTTTTCCTGCCTTTTAGTCCTGAGTTCACCCACTGCAATCCATGCCACAAGCGGTCCAGAAGCTCGAAAGACCAGAAACGGAAAGAAAGGGATTCCACACACACACACACACACACACACACACACACACACACACACACACACACACACACACACACACACACACACACACACACACACACACACACACACACACACACACACACACACACACACACACACACACACACACACACACACACACACACACACACACACACACACACACACACACACACACACACACACACACACACACACACACAGGGGTAGCAGTCATCAGCATTGCACAATGCTTGGCGACAAGTGATTCGCGCCACTTCCCCGTGAGGGAGTCTCGGAACAGGACTCAAAACTGTGACCCAGGAGGCAATTGCTGACCATGATGCTTGCAGGAGTTTGAAACAGCTAGTCAAGCTCATTGAACGGAGAGAGCTTGCTACATCCCCAGGTGAAATGTGTCGCCTCTGTAATTTGCATTCAGTTGACGGGCCGAGAACCCGTGCAGCTACCACCGCAAGATGAAACAGAAGTCTTGAGCCGAGTGCTAGATGGAGAAGCTGACAACCTCCCACGATCTATCCGTCCCCGACGGACCCGCCCCACCCACGCTTCGAAGAGGAGTCCAAAACGGCAGAAACTCGAAAAAAGTCATTTTTTGTGACACTTGTTCGTGTGTTCGGGTGGAATGAGTGATACACACAAGTTAACGCAACAGGCATTACAAAGATCCTGAACGATGGAACTCTGGAAAGCCTACTCCTTATTGCCCCGAGGTAGGCTGGAGGAATTGGATGCTCAGTTTTTGGGCGGTACAGGAGGAACAGCGGGTTAAGGGAGAAAAGCCACTACTCGCACCAGAGCAACTGTGTCAATCGACGTTGACAATCCGAATCTAGCGGCCAGTTTGAACTTGGCAGTCAGCGAGTTCAGTCATCGAGTTCCTGAAGGCCCGCAGCATCCACCTGCGAGAGGCTGTCAATCGTCTCTGGACGGCTCACCTTCGGAACTGCGCCGAGCAGTGTCGTCTGCCGCAGATTCTTCTGCGCTCCGTCCTCATTTTCCTGACAACTGCGCTTTTGTCCAGGCACTTTGTTCACGAGCTCTCTCCTGCTGAACTGTTGTTGCGATTAGCCCACCTGCACTACTACTCAATGCCACGGCCTACTGCACTCGTCGGTTGCAGGCGGTCTTTTTTTGCCAAAAAAGGGCTGGCTAGCCGGTTTTTTTTCGGCAAAAAAAGACCGGCCATTTTTGCCCTCCCCTCGATACTGCATGCTGGCAAATAATTGGCACGAGTAGACGCGGACCAGAGATCACACGGAACAAGGCACTTGTGTCGGCTCGGAGAGAATCTGTCAAGAAATCCGGGGCTGCTTCTGAGCCTCGACTCTCTTTCTCGGCTCCAGCCCCCGTGGCAGACTTCTGCCTACCAGCCCACGCCCAGCAGAGAGTAGACTGTGATGCAGTGCTTTTGGCAACACGATACCACCAACGGGAAAAAGGTGAGGAATTCTTCTTTTTTCGAGCTTCTTTTTTTTTTTTGAGAATTCCTCGCACTTTTTCGTCAGCGGGAGAATTGATCTCATCCGATCTCCCAAACTAAAGCAACAAGGCTTGCGCGCTGAACTCAAGCCCGTCGAGACGGTCAGCCACAGGGCAGAGTGGACGGGGTTGTAGCACTGTCTGCTCCGACTCAAGCTTTGCAAGCTGTGGTTTACCGTCACGTTCCTGGACCAGGAGCGGCCTTTTTCTTTCTTCTTCTGAAAGACTCTGACTCATGGATTTACAAAGATCTTTGCATTTTTCCACATGAAAAAAAGATACGCAAGGAACAGAACAGATGAAAGCTGAAAATAAAATATGAAGAAAGGGCTTTGGTGTTATCTGACGTGAAAGTTAGCAAAGCACAAAGCAGATGCTTCTTGTAAGGAGTACTATCCCGCATTTTTGCTCCGGGTGAACCGAGTAGAACCGGCTATGCGCTTCACTTTGCCTGCACTTTTTCGTCAGCGGGAGAATTGATCTCATCCGATCTCCCAAACTAAAGCAACAAGGCTTGCGCGCTGAACTCAAGCCCGTCGAGACGGTCAGCCACAGGGCAGAGTGGACGGGGTTGTAGCACTGTCTGCTCCGACTCAAGCTTTGCAAGCTGTGGTTGACCGTCACGTTCCTGGACCAGGAGCGGCCTTTTTCTTTCTTCTTCTGAAAGACTCTGACTCATGGATTTACAAAGATCTTTGCATTTTTCCACATGAAAAAAAGATACGCAAGGAACAGAACAGATGAAAGCTGAAAATAAAATATGAAGAAAGGGCTTTGGTGTTATCTGACGTGAAAGTTAGCAAAGCACAAAGCAGATGCTTCTTGTAAGGAGTACTATCCCGCATTTTTGCTCCGGGTGAACCGAGTAGAACCGGCTATGCGCTTCACTTTGCCTGCATGAATCATATCACCAAGCGGATGAGAGCATAGTCGGAGGCATCGTTCGTTTACAGGGAACTTGATAATATTCTTCCAAGTACCACATGATGCCAGCTTTCTGATACGCGACACAAAGAGTGTTTCTGAAGGTGGAAATCACTGGTCGCCAAAAAAAAAGACAGCCGAAACGAGATAGCGCCAGTCACCCAAGGACAGTCGAGTGACCTGATGATGACAAGTTCTCGCGAGACTGCAAACATCTCCAGACCTCATCTCATTGTTTGATATTCGTGTAGGTTATAGAATGTCCAATAGTTTTGCAAAATCACCCAGCAGACCTTGCCCAGTATAAGTGCTCGGATTCATGACTTGAATTCAAAGAATCCTTGTCGCCATGAGACCTCCGGCTAACAGCTCTGTCCTCTAAAACCGGTAGCGGCGGTAATTGTCTGCCATACAGAAAGACATTAAATCATAATGTTCAGATGTGCGGAATCACCGCAGGAGGAGATCTCAAACCAAAACACGTGGGCCGTGTTTTGTAACCATACTCGATAACCATCGAATTCTACGACTGGGTAAAGGTTCATTGAAAATAGTCGACAGAAGAACGATGAGAAGCCAGGGCTCATGCTTTTTTTCCTTTTGTGCGTTTTGATTGTTTGGGTGCTAGCTGCAAACTGCAGACTTTTTTCCTTTCGTTCGATAGACTTGGATTCGGTAGACTTGGAAGTTGGAAGCAGGCATATTGCTAACCGCTGTTTCGCTCGTTCAGTACGAGTTTCTGACCCCCTTGCAAAACAGCAACATGGCCGCCTTGTTCGCCTCCCATCAAAGCAAAGCTGCTTCGTCAGGGTGTTGAACCTCCTGCATGCTGCATTTTTGACAATTTTATGCGATGAAAATGTGTCCAATTTGCCTCTCCAGGGCAGAATTATGTTTGTTCCGCTGATCCACTTTCTCCTAATTCACAAAAGCTAGGAATATGCCTGCTTGGAAGAGATGCCAGCGCATTTGACCAACACATTGTAGTTACACCACCTGAAAAGGCTTCTGGTCACGAATGACAAAAAGTGTCATCATCAACTGAATGACAACATACAGGCTAGCTAGATCTGTCTATTTGACTACAGTCACCCCGCAGACCCGGGTTTCCAAGTTTGATTGCCGTCGATACCTTTCCAAGAATATTACCTAGATGTGGTACAAGGTGGTGTACAACGGTAGTCCTTCCTCCCCCACCCTTAGCGAGGGTGTACCGGTGGTTACCCCCTCTTCACTTTTTTGTTGCGGGCCCTTGGGCCGGGGAATAATCCCCACCGGGAACTCTTTGTTCCCAGTTCAAATTTACTTTACTCGGGTTCAAAGGAAACACCTGCAAAATCAAGCGTTCTTTCTCTGCCATGTGTCCACAACGCTCTCCGTGAACCTGAAGATGCCACCTTTGCCACAAAACTATGCAGGAAAGGAAGGGTGACACTATTGTGCAGCTGAACACGGAGGAAGGGCACTTGGGTATTCTAAATCGGAACACGGGTCAAGGTCACGATTGAGTAGAAATTAGGCAGTTTGCAGCTTGCCGTCAACCGAAATACACTAGATTTGCAGAAAAATTACTGTATGTATTTGACGAGTATATTGACTACTCCATTTACGTGACTAATGCACTGCCAAACATCTCAAACCCGCAAACCCGCATTTGCGAACAGCTGTTTCGCTGTTGTCACAAAACTGCTTCCCGCAAATACCAAAGTGTCACCAAGAAGAGTAAAACGCGCCGATAATCAGCTGCTTCACAACAATTTGGTGATGGCAAAGGCAAAGAAAAGAACAACAAGATCACAGAACAGAGAAAGAAATGAGCAATGAACCGGATACATCAGATCACTAATCATACTACAATTGGTTGTCTCTTAACCACGATGCTTTTATCGTGAGCGCGGCTAAAGTTGGTGGTTAACGGTGCCAACACGTGACCTCGGAAGATGGTAAGATATACGTTTTCACCACGATCCCGATCAGCCACAAGCTCTGGTGAGCCAGTCACCCGACGTGTCCTCACTTTAAAGAGTATTCCCACGTATTGAGCTCGAAGCAAAATACGACACAGTTTTCAGTTTCGTTCTGACTGAACTCCTTTTTTTCCCTTTTGCTGTAAGCTTTATCTCTCGACCAAGACATAGCCCTCCCAGAATGCATCCTTTTCTCTCGGGCGAGAACGGGTGGGCTAGCTTTCTCGAAGATACAAGTCACGGATTCTGTGCACGCAACCCTGAAGGCTATTCTGTCTTGCTTTAGACACTTGGGGTCTGCTTGTTCTCAATTTTAGACTGCTTGTGACCGTGAAACGCGCGTTACCCCGCGCAGTCTTTCGTTTGCTTCTTTTTAGCGCTTATTTCTGATATTTTTAGAGTGTAAGTTCAGTTAGAGACGCTTTTAATGAGGTCTGCGGCCAGGCCTCATCGTTTTCACAGGGCCATCGGTTTGGATCGCTTAGCGGAAACCGCGGTTTTCGGTAGAAGTACGGTTTGCCCATGGTGGCACAGCTGATTCCGGCAATTTGATGATGTGCTGCCCTCGAGACTTCGGTGCTAAAACAAGCAAAACGAAAACGAACCCAAAGCGACCAAGCTCGACCACTCGCAAGCGCAACCTGCGTGGTGTGCTGCATCACAACACAACCGGCTTCAACATTCTGGTGTTCCCTGAGAAGCGCTTTTGGATAGACATTTCTGCAGACTTTCTCTACGGGTAGTTGCGCCGCCGTTGCTTGTTCAGCCTCGCTACTACGGCAGGAACCCAAACGGGCAGCATGTTGTATGAGTAGAATCTCAGGATAAGAGCCCAGAAACTCCCCTGTTGCCTTCACTGCGCAGTGCTAAAAAAAGTGCAAAAAACATCTTTGGCCAAAAATCTCTAGTTACGGTTACGCTCTTGGAATAATCCCTTTTTCTTTCTTTTCGTCTCCTTCCTTCTTCCCAACCAGAGCAAGCAACCATAGGAGAAGTGTAACAACGGGTCTTCTATAGTTGGGTGGATTTGGGCTCCAATTCGGCCTCAGAATACGGGTTCTGGATATAGGTAGCATACCCCACCTGCACAATATCATGCGTTGCCAACCATTTTCTTATCCTACCATATTGTTCCTTGCCAATGTGCTTTCTTGCGATGGCTTTGTATTTCTTTTAGGTGTGCTGAAAGACCAGGTGGGCAACCGGACAGGTGCCAAACTGAGGCCGAATGGGACAACAAGACAAGCTTGAGTTCCCGAGTTGTGTTGTCCTCGGTTGGTTCTGCGGTCAGGTGCGGCACCGTTCTATACAGACGCAGAGCATACTGCGCTATTCATAGTTTTCGAGACAGGGCCGAGTAAGACACTTGAAGAAGACCAAGCAAAACAGCTACCGACAGGCCCCAAATAAGCCTCAGACTCCACCATAAAACAGTTTTGACTCGTTTCTAGGTTACACTAATTCACTGGGGGACCATGGCAACTTGCACAAACATGGGTGTTTGTAACACTTGATAGTACCGAGGAACTTGTTGATACTGTGGCTGTTGGTACTGAGGGTATTGTGAATATTGCTGCACGGGAACGAGTGCAACACGTTGCTGCGGAATCATGTTTTGCACTGGCTGAGCAGCCATTAAAGTAAACTGCTGTTGCGGCTGCATCTGGTTGCTGCCTGATTGCGACTGGCAGCCCCAGGATGGCTCAGGCGAGTGCATTTGTGTGGACTGCGATGCAGGGCTCTCAAGTGGTCTCAGCAAGCTGAGATGCGAGCTTGACCAATTATCTCCTGCGGGAATCGCAAAGGGAAGGCCTTGCGAACTTGAGGTCAGCGGGCCCGACGAATTGCTGCTGTCCGTCGTGTTGCCCCTGTCGCTATCAGTAATTCCCTGGCCTTCATCGGAGGGACTCGTGTTAGTTGGAGCACTAACGCCGTCGAGGTATTCTGCAAGGTCGTTCAGCAGCCTCTGACCGTTCTCACGCTCCTGTTCGTCTTGCAACTTCCTGTGCACGGTCAGGTTATAGTTGTTCCTCTTGTTGCTCAGCTCCCTCATTCGGCCCGCGTGTTTGGTTGACCGTGCGTGAATGGCGGACTGCTTTTCGCTGTTCAGAACTATTCTGCACAGATGACAGTACTTAGACTTTCCACGTTTCTTCGACTTCGTCTGGCTGCGCGGGATCTTGCAGAACAATGACTCTTCGCACTGGCACGTCTCCGGGCGCACGTTCCTCACGTCAGGCTTGTCCTGAAGAGGCGGAAGGTCTCGTATGTCGTCGTTCGTCATGGTCAGCGGGCACTGCATACTCTATCAACTAGGTGGGATAGCTTGGGATAGTTCTTTTTGCGCTTTCTTTCTTTTACTGCAATAAATATGCGGCTGTCCTGGTTAGTGGAGTCATGCTGTTGATACTTATTACGCGTGGTGACGTAGCCTTTCTTTGATACGAATCGATGCCGAACACCCGCCCCGGGGCAATGTGCTAGGATACGAACACCAATCCCTATCCGTATCCGTACGTATTTCTTCCGAATGTGCAAGGATACGTGCGAGGATACGTAGTGTACAGATGGCATGAGTGAGGGTAGTACGTAGTTCAGTTGGCACTAACAGTGTAAGCGTTCCTGTTCGCTCCGCAGCCGAGAAGAGCAAGCCCGCACCAAGACGGGCGAAGCTGCGGAGAGCAGATGTTCTGAACACACCCGACTCGGCTGACTCATTCCCCTGACGCGTTTTGCCCATACCTTCGCATTTGGTCCTTGTTTCTGGGGTTTCTGCTGTTCATGTGGTAACAGAAAAGGGTAGCAGTCCCTAGTTCGCACATGCTTGCCGTTTGCCGTGTTGCAAATCTCGTAGGCACTACGTCGATAAACGGTGTTCTGCCTGTGATGTGAATACAACAACCAAGAAGTCTGTTCGCCTGATTGGCCCCACTACTCTTTGCGGTTGCTGTGTAGGATAAAAGCAGCGCGCAGGCAATTCGAACCGTCAATTTGTTGCATTAGTGTGTTTGCCAGGCTTTCGACTACCCTGAGCAACGCACTGTGCACACTCCGTGTCTACGTAACAGCAGATGGAACGCGTTTGTTGCGCCGCGCCGCGGGGGCGGCCTACGAGTGGGTGTCGTTGTGGCCTCCAGGCCGGAGCCATTGTCGGATGACTCCTCGCTCGATTCTTCGCGCTTGCGCCGGTTCGCGCGCTGGGTGGACACAGCCGGGGACTGTGTTGCATTGGGAGGCGGGCTGGGCGTGCTGGCCCGGAGTTGCGGCGTCAGCGGTAGAGTGCGCCGGCGCCGCCGCGCTGGGGGGGTGCGGGGACGGAAGGGTTCTCCGCAGCACGTCGCCGTACCCAGTAGCCTCGACTGACTCAAAGGGCTACTACCGGCATGGCGAGGATATTAATGCAGATGCTGACATCGTGCACCCTCTTCGTCTGTGCAATGCATAGCATTCGATTTGTTACTTCACGCCTGGAATGAGAAAGCGAACGCGAATTCTACGCGGCTCGGAAGAGCTTGCTTTGTTGCAAAAAGGGAGGCTGTGTAAATGGAAAAAGTGGACGAATGAAACGGATGGTCCTTTGGTGGATTCGTAAATGTTGGCCTGAAGAGAAGCAGCGGAAACAGGACCTGCCCGATGGCGCCCGCACACTTTGGTGCGCTCCGCCGGCTCTGTTGCAGTCAGGCACAACAAGAAAACGGGATCGCACAGGACCAACCCCTGAGGCAACACACCAATTCATCTTCGTTAAATGTGTAGAAACTAACGACACGCGCGATCGTCTGTACCTTCATACAAGAGTTGTCGCGTCACTGGGGCTCTTCGACATTAATTTCGCAAGGCTGCAGGCTTGAATTCCAGCTTCAGAATAGTGTTTCCATGTTTCGCAGTGTTCTCGTGTTTTCTCCTTGTTCATTGCAGCTCTCTGATGTTCGACTTCAACGCGGATCCTCTCATCAGCACGAACAGGGTCTGTGGGAGCGCTGGCGTTGATAAATGCGAGATGCCGCTCTAAGTCGAGAATACGACACACCAAGTGTTCATGCAGTGCCTGCTTGTCTTCAAGAATTATCGTGCTTAGTGTATCGAAATCGTTGTAGGTGCTCAACGTTCGCCGAATCTCTTCGCGCTGTGCCTGTGCAGGTTGTTGCAAATTAAAGCAATGGAACTTGTACATTTGAAAAGACGAGTTTAGACGAGTGCAGGCTAGTCTCGTTTCCGAACACTTTCGGCCTTCTGTGCTACTCTCCTTCCCCACCACAATCAGTGACCTGCGGCCCGCCGTTTTTCATTTCCTCCATATTCCTTGTTTAGGTTTTGGTGTCTGCGCTGTCAGTAATAGCCAGTAATCGTCAGGTAGACTGCACGGTGTGCTCCAGCACCCGATGGGGGAGTGAATTGTGCGGTCGAAATGGCGGGTGTGGGTACACCCGCAAATCCAGTGTGCCACACCCGCAAATCCAGTGTGAAATCCAGTGTGACACCCGCAAAATCAGTGTAAATACCAGCCACTCCTGTGAGCCGCCTGCATAATAACTGGATATTATCCAGAATTGGACCCAAACAAAAAGTACCCCTGGCCATATAAGCAACTTTTGAAACATTGCTGGCCATAGAAGCAACTTTTGAAACATTGCTGGCCATATAAGCAACTTCTTGAAACATTTCTGGCCATATAAGCAATTTTGAAACATTGCTGGCCATATAAGCAATTTTGAAACATTGCTGGCCATATAAGCAATGTTCTGAAACATTGCTGGCCATATAAGCAACCTCTGAAACATTGCTGGCCATATAAGCAGTTTCTGAAACATTGCCACTGGCCATATAAGCAGTATTGAAACATTGCTGGCCATATAAGCAGTATTCTGAAACATTGCTGGCCATATAAGCAGTTTTCGAAACATTGCTACTGGCCATATAAGCAGTATTGAAACATTTCTGGCCATATAAGCAGTTTCTGAAACATTGCTGGCCATATAAGCAATTTTGAAACATTGCTGGCCATATAAGCAATTTTCTGAAACATTGCTGGCCATATAAGCAACCTCTGAAACATTGCTGACCATATAAGCAGTTTCTGAAACATTGCCACTGGCCATATAAGCAGTATTGAAACATTGCTGGCCATATAAGCAGTATTCTGAAACATTGCTGGCCATATAAGCAGTTTTCGAAACATTGCTACTGGCCATATAAGCAGAATTGAAACATTTCTGGCCATATAAGCAGTTTCTGAAACATTGCTGGCCATATAAGCAGTTTTCTGAAACATTTCTGGCCATACAAGCAGTTTTGAAACATTGCTGGCCATATAAGCAATTTTGAAAGGTTGCTGGCCATATAAGCAGTATTCTGAAACATTGCTGGCCATATAAGCAGTATTGTGAAACATTGCTGGCCATATAAGCAGTATTCTGAAACGTCGCTGGCCAGGCGGTTCGCTGGGTACGCTGCGAACAATAAAGCAGTGACCCAGAGGACTGTCGATTGCGCGGGTGTCCGTCAATCTCTTATCTCTCTTCTGACATGCCCCATTGCGATGTCACGGTCCTACCGAACCACCGTGCGAGAGCCTACTGACGGCTGGTCGGTGGCATTTCCATCGGCGAGAATAAGCGCCAGCTACCCGCAGATAGTATGGTGAACTTCAACTTCTGCTTTCCTCCACCTTGTGCAAGGATGGTTGCTCCCGCGGCTTCTGCGGCGGTCTGCTGTTGAAACCCCCAAAGGCGGACGTCGACACCGTCACTTCGGGTGTAGTGGCTTTGTCAATATTACCCGAGTACACAAAGATGCCCTGCTTGGTGTAAACGGAGTTTGTCGGTACTCTGCCGACCCTCCTGTCAGCAAGCTTTAGCCAGTGGCCACCTTCTGATGCGTAGCAAACGGCGCCGGACTCACAAGATGTACCTCACCCACATCGAAAGAGACCATTGATGTCTCGACATCCGCACGGAGGGCAGGTGCTTCTAGCACACGGCAATTGGTTAGACGCCGTGTGCAACGAAGGCAGTTATGCTCAGGGATGTGCGGTCTAGACTGTCAGGCGACGAGTGCCGTTTTCTTCGCAAATATACCGCGGCACAAGGCATTGCCGCCGGTCAAGTGCACTAAGTCGCAAGCACCGTGAACGCATCGCTTGCCCCGCGTCCTTTTCATGCCTCCTCAGTCGAGTCTCAGATACTAGTAGCTGCTTGAGGCGTCGGAAGGCATAGACGCGTGCACTGCCCCGGACTGGTTCTGTGTGATAATCGCACAGTGGCAAAACCTCCCGACATGCCTTGCCGGTAAAACCGCGCACACTTTCGAGGCTGAGGCTGCTATACTTGATCAACTCCTTGAACGCCAGCAGCCCGCTGTCGTCGGCATCCACCGTCAAAAACGCGCGTGACCGCCACTCGGCGGCCAGGACGTCGCCTTCACTCAGCGACGCTCGCTTCACTGCGAGCTCGCCGAGGTCGAGTCCTTCCGCGGGCATGCCGCCGGCCCTGCTCCGTATGGCCCGGCGACGCCGCGTGCCGACTACGCTCAGCGACTCGCCACCTTCTGCGTCTGGCTAAAGTAGCGACCTCCAAGTTGTAGGGCGCTGTTAACGGACTTGGGCGCGCCCTTGACTGTAGGCACCACATGTATCATATCTTATCGTATTCTTGGATTCTAAACTTCCTTGTGGGCGTGAACCCTACTGTAAAATATTTGGACCGGAACCTTTTTGGACTTTTGGGGGTTTTGAAGAGTACCTCGACTTTTTCCCCGTCCAACATTATTCCGAACACGGTTGTAAGCGCAACGGTAGGGTACAGTTGTGCCGTGGGACCCTCTGAAATCTACAAAATAGCCCAGATTTCGGTTCGGAACAGGTGGATTTCTACAAGGACACTAGTCATTTTGACTAGTGCACTAGTCATTTTTACTAGTGCACTAGTCATGCTTTTTCACTAGTAAAATGACTAGTCAAAACACCTTTTTCGAGACTGGAGTTCCTATGAACATGCAATGTGAATAGCCTCTATTCGAGCCAACCCGGCTTTTCTTCATGAAAAAAGTGTATTGTTTTTGGAAAGAGCCGGGCAAGCTTTTTTTTTTCCTCGCAAAAGGTATGCGGGTGGCAGAGTGACCGGGCGTCGGCCTTCAGGCCGGTGGGTCCGGGTTCGAACCCCGCCCATGACATTTTTCCGGTCGAAGATTGTTTTCGAGGTTTTGTTGCGTTTCCAGGTCCAATGTGCCCAAAAATTGCGTTTTTGCGGAGTTTTTCAGTATGTCGCGGCATTTGGGTCACCACGGGAAACGGAGTCGGGGGGGGGGGCCCGGGGGGGCCGGGGTACTGGCGCCGAACTTGCCACCAGAACCCGAACTTTGCTTCACCCAGAACTTAGCTTCGCCCGAACTTTGCTTCACCCGAACTTTGCTTCGCCCGAACTTTGCTTCACCAGAACTTTGCTTCACCCGAACTTAGCTTCACCCGAACTTAGCTTCGCCCGAACTTTGCTTCACCAGAACTTTGCTTCACCCGAACTTTGCTTCACCAGAACTTTGCTTCACCCAGAACTTAGCTTCGCCCGAACTTTGTTTCGCCCGAACTTAGCTTCGCCCGAACTTTGCTTCGCCCGAACTTAGCTTCACCAGAACTTTGCTTTAGGTTCGCCGAACTTAGCTTCGTCCGAGCTTTGTTTCGCCCGAACTTAGCTTCGCCCGAACTTTGCTTCACCAGAACTTTGCTTCATCCGAACTTTGCTTCACCCGAACTTTGCTTCACCCGAACTTTGTTTCGCCCGAACTTTGTTTCGCCCGAACTTTGTTTCGCCCGAACTTCGTTTCGCCCGATCTTAGCTTCACCAGAACTCACGAACTTTAACTGCTGCCTCCAGTCTCGCCACGCGCCGGCCTTAGCCGAGCGCACGTACTTCACTTTTACTAGTGCGCCGTGTATAGAGGGGGTAGATACTCCCAAATGTTGACTTTATTCCTATTTTGATGCAAAGGCACGCCCTGCAGCTGAACATGGGCTCTTGGTGTCCGCAATCGGTCCCGGAACTCGTGTACCACCCTGGCAGTACCCAAAATGGCCCCCAAACCCACCAGGAATGACGAAAGATTGAGCTCAGGAGGGGACGGCAGGACGATCAGCGAAGCCCTGTTGAGAGCAATAATGGTGCGAAAATGTGGTGCAGGAACAGTGCTAGCCCGCAAACACCTTGACACCATCCATACCCGCAAACCCGGGTTTGCGGGCTTGCCTGCCAAGAATGATCTGATAGTTCCCTGACAAAGTGGGCAGGGAGAAAATACTCCGCCCAGTTGCTGTGCATTGAAATCTCTGTTCCATACTCCAAGATGGATATGCGGAATACTTCGAGGCGCGGCAGCATTCATTGTTCGTTAGAGGTTTTCCGACCGTTATGTGGCGATGGACAACCGCGCGAGCCAGCAGGTTTGTGCAGCGCTGTGCTAAAGAGCGAGAAGAAGTCGTATCAAAGTTGCCGGCGGATAACTTAACTCTCTGTCAGTTGTGCCCTTGCCCCGTGATGCGCATGCACGGCATGTCGTGCGCGTGCACACGCCGTGTGGCCGGGCGCACTTTTCGCGGCGATAGGTAGTGGAAGGGGACCCGTGGCCAAGGCAGTCTAGGAGGGGACGTCGGCTGCACTTTTGCAATGGGCTCACCCCGTTTCCCAATGAAGTCACTTCCCTTGTGGTCTGGGTTCCTTTTTCAACATGTCTTCCGGTCCCTTCGGTCGGCAAATGCAACAGAATCCAAAAATGTGGAAAGTCAACATTTTGGCCTTTTTTATGGTATTTTGACCACTTTTCAAAGGTGTTCTGGCGTTATTCCGGTGAAACCCCCATTTTTCTACCTCTCTGGTCAATGTGAGGCGCATGTAGCACATGCTCACCCCATTTTCACCTGCGGATGCAGTAGTTAGAGGTAAAAAAATCCAAAAAATGGGAAAAGTATCTACCCCCCCTAGGGCTATGGTGGCTGCATACGGCTGCATAAGCGTATGCGCCCAAACCTGCATACGCATACGCATACGCATACGCATACGGCGCTGCATACGGCTATGCATACGTATGCATACGTATGCATACGGCTATGCATGTGGCTGTGACTTCTCTGGCAATGCACCTCCTTCGTCCAGGACGAAGGGGGAGTCGAAAAGGATACTTAAAAGCAAAGTTTCGTGAGAGTCGACGGAACCTATCCCCGCAGTGTGTTCACTCCCGTAAGCCGACGAGCCGCGCTCCGATGAGGCAACCGAAGCTGGTTGTCTCAGGATCTGCTGAGCAAGCGCCAGCCTGTTGTAGGCTGTCGTGCGTCATGAAGCATGCTCGTTCAGTGCTTCGAGCTGGCGTTCGACGTCGTCGGGGAAAAAGCGAGGCAGACATTGACCGTGGCACGCATCCTCATCGACCTGCTTTCTACTTGCATTGTTACACGGTGAGGTCCACTGCCGTCAAAGAGGGCGCGAGTCACACCTAAAAAGCGTGTGACACCCGCTTTTTCAACTCCAGCTTTAACTCCAGTTTCTGGGGCTCTGGACTCCACCGTCTTCACTCATAGGCCCGTCACGCAGCAGCCAGAAGGCCGGGCTGGCCTCACACAGCCCCACCTATGCATACGTATGCAGCCGTATGCGTATGCATATTTTCAAATCTGCATACGCATACGCATACGCATACGCATACGCATACGTATGCACGTATGCAGCCAGCCCAGCCCTGGGGGGGGGGGTCAGGTCAGATTCTGCCAACGACTCCGCAATCTGGCCGCTTAGGGCCACCCCTGGGGGGGGGCAGTGCTGATACTAAGCCTGAGACCCAAAACGAAGTTGCTAAACCTGGGTGGGGGTGGGTACCCCCCCCTCCTGGTGCAACCCACTGTGGACCTACTGTGGGACCCACCTTAGCTAAATTCTCTAAGGTGAAATGGTGGAAAAAGTGGGTCAAAAAAATTTTTTTTCGAGTGCTTTTTTGGGAGGATTGGGGCCAAAAAAGTACATTTGCACCGGTAAAGACCTGCGCGCAGCGAGACTAGAGGCAGGAGTTAAAGTTCGGGAAACAGTAAAGTTCGGGCGAAGCTAAGTTCAAAGCAAAGCTCGGGCGAAAGCAAAGTTCGGGCAAAGCGAAGTTCTGGCGAAGCAAGTTCGGGCGATGCAAAGTTCTGGTCAAGCAAAGTTCTGGTCAAGCTAAGCTCTGGCGAAGCAAAGTTCGGGTGGAGCAAAGTTCGGCGAAGCTAAGTCAAAGCAAAGTTCAGGTGAAGCTAAGTTCTGGTGAAAGCAAAGTTCGGGCGAAGCAAAGCAAAGTTCGGGTGAAGCTAAGTCAAAGCAAAGTTCGGGTGAAGCTAGTTCCGGTGAAGCTAAGTTCGGCGAAGCTAAGTCAGCAGCAAGTTCGGGTGAAGCTAAGTTCTGGTGAAAGCAAAGTTCGGGCGATGCTAAGTTCTGGTGAAGCTAAGTGCGGCGAAGCGAAGCAAAGTTCGGGTGAAGCTAAGTTCTGGTGAAGCAAAGCAAAGTTCGGGCGAAGCTAAGTCAAAGCAAAGTTCGGGTGAAGCTAAGTTCTGGTGAAGTCAACTTCGGGCGAAGCTAAGTCAAAGCAAAGTTCGGGCGAAGCTAAGTCAAAGCAAAGTGCAAAGTTCGGGCGAAGCTAAGTTCTGGGGAGGCTAAGTTCTGGTGAAAGCAAAGTTCCGGCGAAGCAAAGTAAAGTTCGGGCAAACCTAAGTTCTGGTGGAGCGAAGCAAGGCAAAGTTCGGGTGAGGCTAAGTTCCGGTGAAGCAAAGTTCGGGCGAAACAACGTTCGGGCGAAACAAAGTTCGGGTGAAGCTAAGTTCCGGGGAAGTTCTGGTGAAGCAAAGTTCTGGTGAAAGCACAGTTCGGGCGAAGCAAAGCAAAGTTCGGGCGAAGCTAAGTTCTGGTGAAGCTAAGTTCGGCGAAGCAAAGCAAAGTTCGGGCGAAGCAAAGCAAAGTTCGGGCGATGCTAAGTTCTGGTGAAGCTAAGTTCGGCGAAGCAAAGCAAAGTTCGGGGGAAGCTAAGTTCTGGTAAGGCTAAGTTCCGTCCGACTCCGGGCCGGCCTGAAGTATGCAACCTACCCGGTGCCAAATCACGGGTCAAGAAAACCCCGGAGCAAGGGGTCAAGAATTCGTTGTAATTCTGACAGCGAGTCCGTAAGAACGTGAACTACGGTCAGCTTACTCGCGTCAAGAGGGGACTTTTGTAGCTGCAGAAGGGCGTGGAGAATTGCTGCGTGCTCCGCGTGACAGCTGGACGCACATCGGTCGAGTCGTAGAGAGCTGCCGCTGAGCTGCTTCCCCGCCTTGTCGAAAAGCGCAATACCAACGCCGCCGACTGCTTCTTTACCCACGCCCGTCATCGAGCCGTCTGTGCATATGGTTAGGTCGGGCGCGGGTAAGGCACGAATCGCCTGTTTCGCAAGATCAAGTTTAACACTGTCACGGTCACCCCTGGAGATGGTCTTGGACAGTTCAAGGTGAAAGATGACGTCGGGTTTCGAGCCCCAAGGGGGAAAAGGAGCGTATGAGCGGATGGCCGTGGGTCGACAATTGTCCGGTTTGAGCGAAAGGTTGGCCTCCGCCGTCCTGGCCTCCCTCATCCATCTTGTTACGTTGTGAGTGGGCCCGCCTGGCGATCGAATCATCTTCTGACGAAGTCTTGCTGCGGCGTGAGTTGCCATGACTCTCCAGGGGAGAAGACCAGCTTCTTCTTCCATTTCCAGGGGCAAAAAAAAACGAGAAAATGTAAAGTCCCCACCTTGACGCCCACCCCCACGCTCCAAACCCCGTGCAACCTCCCCTATTTGCACCAGCGTGCAGAAAATGCCCTGCGACAGGCCAGCCTCCGGTCTTACCGTTCATTTGTGTAGATTGGTTTCCCCCCTGGCCGCCAGTTTTTCTAGCTTAGGCCCCGTTAGTTCGCTGCTTCTGCTTCCAAACTGGTTCCTGAGCTCAAAAAAAAAAAAAAGCTATGGCCGCTGACAAAAATTCTGACCCAAAATTTACTATAAAAAAGTGCCCCCGGGCTTCGCCCGCGGACCCCCTAAAAAGTGGGGTGGCTCGATAGAGCTATTAGCATACCTCTAGTCTCGGAATTTTTTTTTTTCGGAGAAACCCATAAGGGAAGCACTTAAGTCGGGAAAATATTTATCGGAAACAGTTTCCGATAAATATATCGGAAACTGTTTCCGATAAATATTTTTTGTTTCCGATAAATATTTTTTGTTTCCGATAAATATTTTTCTGTTTCCGATACATATTTTTCTTGTTTCCGATAAATATTTTTCTGCTTCCGATAAGTATTGATCACTTTGACAGTAGGTTCACCTACTTCGTCCCGTGGACGACCGCGACGAAGCCAAATACGATCGGTTTTCTATCTAGTTTCGGGTCGAAAGCCTCCCAAGCAAAGGCTGTTCAATTTTCAACACCAGATACGCAAACCTTTTCGAATGCAGCACACGGGTATCCATCAAGTGAGTTGTAGTATGGCTAAAGGTAAAGTGGTGGCATCTAACTATCTGGTTGCATTGAGCAGTATCCGGATCTGAAAGCTGAAGACTTTGTACCACTTCACCGCGACAAAGGTCACGAACCGGGTTCGGCTTGCACTGCCGTTGCAGTAAAACTGCGTCTTGCGCACGAGCGCGGAAATCCGCCACCCACCATTCGGCTCGATATTGCAAGAACACAACTGCAAAGCTTACTTCAAACGGATAGTGTTACAAAGGCGAACGAATCATGCGAGAACCTACGTAGGGGCCCCTCAACAGCTTTCAGAACGGCATAGTAAGTCAAGAAAAGGATAAGTTTGCACATTCTACTTCCGTCTGATCTGCATGTTCCCCAGTTCTACCCTCCGTTGATCTGTTGTGTGTATTCGCAACGACTTCATCCGGGTCCTATGCGGCTCCAATACGACAAAACTGCATGCGGTCCTGACCAGGTAACATCCTACCTGAAAATGTCTAACCACGACTACGGATTTAGTGCCATCGAGGCAGCCATGGAGTGTAAGTATGCCAACGGGGCTTAGTAGTATCGGGGCTGCCGTGCATACTAGTTCCCGTAAAATATTTGTTTCCCTTGACTTGTGCCATGTCGGACGGTAGGATTTTCCGCGTCAGCCTCATTTCAATCCTGGAGACAAAAGCACTCACACAATAAAGACTAGCCCATTTCACGGGCCAAAACTGCCTTTGTTGCAGAAATCGGCAACAAAGGCAAGCGATGACAGAACAGCGCACACGAAGACGACCGGCTCTGAAGAGACCCGCGCCGCAAGCTGCGCGAGCAGAGGGTGCCAAGCAAACCAGGAAGGAAGGCGAGGAGATTCAGATGGCACAGCAGGACGCCCGCGAGGGATCACCGAGGTCGAAAGACAGAAAAGGGAAAGCAGGCGTGGCCGGCTTGAAAAGCTGCAAGCGCGGAGAAGGGCACAGGTACAGAGCAGTCCACATGCAGACGAGCAGTGAAGCGGCCCACATCACAGAGGTCTATCACACTGGCTCCGGATTACTTAGGGTCCTCGCAAAATCCAATGAAATTGCTTGCCCAATGGGACTCCCCTTGGGCACATTTCGCACTGGGGACTACTGGGGGGGGTCAAATACTGTAGGTACTCAAATACAATATTATTGGCAAATACAATAGGTACGCTGAAAAGGGGGTTTTGGTGAGCATAGTCTTGGAATACAATATTATGAGACAAAACCATATCGGAAGCACTTAAGTGGGGAAAATATTTATGGGAACGTTTCCGATAAATATTTTTTTGTTTCCGATAAATATTTTTTGTTTCCGATAAATAATTTTTTTTGTTTCCGATAAATATTTTTTTTGTTTCCGATAAATATTTTTTGTTTCCGATAAATATTTTTTTGTTTCCGATAAATATTTTTTTGTTTCCGATAAATATTTTTTTGTTTCCGATAAATATTTTTTTGTTTCCGATAAATATTTTTTTGTTTCCGATAAATATTTTTTTGTTTCCGATAAATATTTTTTTGTTTCCGATAAATATTTTTTGTTTCCGATAAATATTTTTTTGTTTCCGATAAATATTTTTTTGTTTCCGATAATTTCGAGATATGATTTGGTTCCGATACCAACAGGACGAAGAACAAGAAGGAAATTCCGAACTATGGACAGGCAACAGGACGACCCGAACCCGCAGCAGTTTCAGCACCAGCAGCAACTTCCGCACCAGCAACAGTATTACCCACACCAGCAGTATCTTCAGCACCAGCCAAACCAGCAGTATCTTCAGCACCACCCGCAGCAGTATCTTCAGCACCAGCCAAACCAGCAGTATCTTCAGCACCACCCGCAGCAGTATCTTCAGCACCCGCAGCCGTTTCAGAGTCAGCATCAGCAACAGTATCACCCGCCCCAGCAGCAACTTCCGCAGCATGCTCAGCAGCACTACCAGCACAACCCGTACTCCTACCCCGCGGTTTATCCGGCTTACTACAACCCGGTGTCCTACTACAATCCGGGTGCCTATCCGGGCGCACCTTCTAACCCTCGTCCTGACGCACCGCGAGAAAGCGCAGCCTCCGGGCACGTGCGAGCAGCACAACAAAGACCAGCACAAAGAGCACCCGCAACCCGGCAGGTACAACGGCAAAGGAACGCACCACGAGCAGAAGGAGCGGTTGGGCAGGTGCAAGCAGCACAACAACAGGACGCACCACGAGCAGAAGGAGCGGCTGGGCAGGTGCAAACAATACATCAGAATGCGCCACGAGCAGAAGATGCGGCTGCCGGGCACATGCACGCAGACGTACCACAGGCAGAGGGAGGAGCCCCTCCTGCGGCAGGGCAGCAGGTCGCAGCAGCGGAACCAGACGACGTGACCATGGGCGGCGTGAAAGCGGAGGAGTGCTTCCGCAATTGGGAAGATTGCAGGGAGGCTCTGTTGAGTCACGCGAGCCGAACGGGAAGGTTTTTTAAAAAAGCTTTTTCGAACGGAACTCGTGGTCATTGGAAGGTGACATGTCGAGACAAGGAGTGCGGCTGGGCAGTGGTTGCCAAAAAAGATTCTGACACTAACCAGGTAAAGGTTGTCAGCGTGGGCTCCCACACGTGCCTTTCGGAGGAGAAGCGGTTGACGCGGGGGGTAACGGGGGTCGTTTGGAAGCAACACCCATCGCTTCTTCAAACCTCTCCTGGGGTAGCCTCTGCCCGTAAAACGCTGCAGACTGACCACGAAACTACGCTTTCGTACTCCGCAGTGCAACGGCTGAAGCTCAAGGCGCAAAGGGTCGAAATGGGCGACTTTGCCCGCGATTACGGGCTCGTAAGGAGTTTCTTGCGTGCCATTGAGGACGCAAACCCGCATACCGTCTGGAACGTGACACCAGGTCCCCCTGACAACGACAGCGAACCGGTGCATTTCAAGTGCGCGTTTCTGGCTCTCGCCAGTTCCAAGAGAGCTCTTGCCGGGGCTCTTCCGCAGATATTCTTGGATGGAACCGCAATGCACGGCGGGTTCGGGGGCGTAGCTTTAGTGGCCTGCTGCAAGGACGCCAATCGCAACATTGTCCCGTTATGCGTAGCAGTTGTTGGCTCTGAGAATTCTGCGTCATGGAAATATTTCCTGACAATGATTAAGGCCTCCTACGGTGACCTCAGCACATGGACGTTTATGACTGATCGTTCGAAAGGGCTTACAGAAAATCTAGTTGAACAGGTCTTCGAGGATGCCGCTCCCCGATTCGTCAAATGCCTCCGGCACCTGACAAAGAATATCCTGGAGTCGATGGCAGGGTCGAAAGAAATTATTTCAGATATTCTCTTTCGTCTCGCGGGAGCCCGGACAGACGCCCAGTACAAGGAAGTCCGGGAGGATGTTCGTAAGGAATACGGTAAAGAGTTTGTGAAGAAGGTGGTGAAAAAGTGCGAAGGCCTGACGTGGGCTGACCGGCAGCTGGTGTCACCACGTTTGGGTGAATACACGACGAATGCAGTGGAATCCCTGAACGGAAAGCTCCTCGAGGCACGTGAGCTGGGAATATGTTGCTTTTTTCGGGAATGGAGACGGATATCGGCGGAGTGGTGGACTAGACGTGCTCAAGAGCTGCGGGGCGCCGAAGGTTCTTTCGTCACTTCTGTCACGAACGCCATCATGCGTTCAATCAAGGCAGGTGGGACACTGCAGACGATCCCTGGAAGGGTCGACGAGGAGCTCGTGTGCGCAGAGGTTTCGTCCGGGATCAAGGCAGACGATGTCGTGCACATCGCGACTATTAACCTGACGACGAAAACCATGACGTGCACATGCCGCAAGCCACTTCTGGACTTGCTGCCTTGTAAGCATGTGTGTGCTGCCGTGTCTCTCACCGCAAATATTGCAGTCAAAGATCTCGTCCCCAACGTGATGGCCTGGGAGACTTTGCGGGAAATGTATCGCGTGGGGCCGCAACCGGAAATGGTGCCGGTCATCCGCGACTTGCCGGAGGAAGCACTTCTGCCGCCCTTGTGCGACACGCGACCGGTTGGCCGGCCTAAGAAGGAAGACAAAAAGCGGAAGAAGGGGGCAGACGAG
Source organism: Diplonema papillatum (assembly GCA_030068145.1). Lineage (NCBI taxonomy): Eukaryota > Euglenozoa > Diplonemea > Diplonemida > Diplonemidae > Diplonema > Diplonema papillatum. The sequence goes on from JAPJBO010000016.1 coordinate 22,883, forward strand.
GGCACACAGCAGTGCCTGCGGTGCGGGAGGTGGGGACACCGCGCCTTTTTTAAGGGGAAGAGATTGTGCAAGCACCCCATCTTGCATGGATTTCACCCAAGAACGAAGGCAGAGCAGAGAAGCGGCACCATCGACGCTGACAACGACCGCGGAAGCGACTTCTCCAGCGAAGACCACAGCGATAGCGCCCACGACTCGGAAACACAACAGACAGCTGAGAACTCGGAAACACAACAAACAGCTGAGACAGCATCGTTACCAGCATCATCGACATCGTCAAAGTCAAGCTCGTCGGCAATCCAGAAGCAGGCGAAGCCCGCTGCCAAGAAGGCTATGGCCAAGCCCGCCGCCAAGAAGGCAAAGGCCAAGCCCGCTGCTAAGGCAGCTCGGCAACAGTCGAGCCAGTCAGCATCGTTATCAGCATCATCGACATCGTCAAAGTCAAGGTCGTCGGCAATCCAGAAGCAGGCGAAGCCCGCTGCTCAGAGGGCTATGGCCAAGCCCGCTGCTAAGGCAGCTCGGAAACGGTCGAGACAGACAGCATCGTTATCAGCATCATCGACATCGTCAAAGTCAAGCTCGTCAGCAATCCCGAAGAAGGTGACGCCCGCTGCTCAGAAGGCTATGGCCAAACCCGCTGCCAAGAAGTCAACGGCAAAGCCTGCTGCCAAGGCAGCCCGGAAACGGTCGAGACACACAGCATCGTTATCAGCATCATCGACATCGTCAAAGTCAAGCTCGTCAGCAATCCAGAAGAAGGTGAAGCCCGCTGCTCAGAAGGCTATGGCCAAACCCGCTGCCAAGAAGTCAACGGCAAAGCCTGCTGCCAAGGCAGCCCGGAAACGGCCGAGACACACAGCATCGTTATCAGCATCATCGACATCGTCAAAGTCAAGCTCGTCAGCAATCCCGAAGAAGGCGAAGCCCGCTGCTCAGAAAGCTGTGGCCAAACCCGCTGCCAAGAAGACAATGGCAAAGCCTGCTGCCAAGGCAGCTCGAAAACGGTCGAGACAGACAGCATCGCTATCAGCATCATCGACATCGTCAAAGTAAATTTACTGAGGGGAAATTTCCCGTGTATCCCACCATTTCAAATTTTTTTGTATTCCGTTCTCTTCCACTACCAACCTTTGTTCCTCGGACGCAGCATGTTGTGTGTATCTGCAAGTCCCCGCTCCTTTGCCAGTTCCTATGCGCACTTCCTACGCATGGAAGACCGGAAATTGTCCACCCATAAGCGCTTTTCAGGGGACACCAGAATGTCATAGCCGTTTGCGTTGTGTGCCCTGCACATGCTACGTGCTGTGGTCGAGCTTGGGGCGCCTTTTGTGTACTGGCCGAGTTGGTTTGGTAACCGAGGCTACACGGCCAATTTCTTGGCCGAACTCGGTGATCAGTCCGTGATCAGTTGGGATTCTTAGAGGACGCTTACCGGTTTTCAGTGTCTTAAGAGGGTGATTCTGCAATGAGAGCTTTTTCCGAGGAACCCAAAATGAATCCAAATTTGCTCTCTCGGTAGTAAAACTCAAACTTCTCGCCAGTTCATGACGTGACTATGACGTAAACAGAATCGGGTGACTGGAAAAAGACCTCACTATACTTTTACTCCGTGCACAGGAAGATTGTGTCTTTCAAAACTACGCATTTCTTCCCTAGTTAGACAAAAGGAACAAAATAAAGTGAATTGCCCGTACCTGGAAATGCAGACCTCGCCCCTGCATTTCTTACGAAGTGCTTACTCAGGGTTTATTCTAGAAAGGTCGAACGAAGGGGTCCAACGGCCCCCTCAAGAAAAAACGAGTCTACCAAGTTTTAGCTTTCAGAACACGTCGGAATCACATGGATATACGTAAAAACGCATCAGGGGATAATTCTGAAAAACAGGCTCCCCAAGGGTTCTCATGCAACTTGAGAGACCAACACTGCATTCGAGGGGCTGCCTTGTGCTTATGCAAAAAAACCAGTCTTTGGCCGGCGAATACAGCCGGACCCCTCAAAACCAAAAATCCAGAATCCTAGAATAACCCCTGGTTACTCAAAAACTGACTGAGCGAATATCGCCGAGCGGCCTTTTTTTTGTTTGTCACCTCCCGAAGTGCGAATACTGCCGACGCGTCACTGCTGCTGAGTGCGCTCGGATTGGCGCCGCTCAACCGGCCACCTTATGTCACTCGTTTGTTTGTAAAGATTGCTCCGTTCTTCTCCCTGACTTGTTCCCGGATTAGGATGACACATACTACTACTACTGTCACCTTGCTGGTCGACGGTTCGATTCCCGTCTGAGACCCTTTTCGGGGTTTTTAAATTGCAAGTTTTTTCAAACAGCCCTAAAAACCGAACTTTTGTCCATCCGCCAGATTTTGGTCGCCACGCGAGCTGATTGCTTGCCCATAATGGCCAGGGATAGCTCTTTCCACCAAAAAAACATGTTCCAAGTTTCCAAATTTTTGACCCAGCACGAGCTGCTTTTCAGACGGAATAATTGTGTCATTTTTTCGTGGAATGGGCGATATTCCAATGAGTTGCGTTGCCAATGCCCCTCGTTCTCCTCGGACGCATCCTCCTTCCAGCGGTATCATTGCCACCTTTTTGCCACGTTCTTTCCGGCGATGTACCCGCGGCTTTTGGCCTGTCTTCTTTCACGTTCGTTTGCCGAACCCAGAGGCTAATCAAAACTGCGCGAGGTGACGCGTGACAATCGGCAGGAGCTGGTAGCAGAGAAGTAACCATCGTGTGCCTATCATGATTGCAAGTGCGCCAATGTCGAGGCGAGTCTGCCTTGCTCGGGCTCTGTCCGACACTAGACAAAGTCGTCCGCAGCTGACGGGAGGGACGAAGCAGGGAGACACTAAATGGTGTTGAAACGGCCCGGAGCTTACGACAATTGACTAACGACACCAATTGACGTCTTGTCTGCTATAGTGTACCTTGAAACTCGATTCGGAACCCCAAACATTTCTCGGAAACCAAGAATATGTATCGGAAACAAAAAAATATTTATCGGAAACAAAAAATATTTATCGGAAACAAAAAAATATTTATCGGAAACAAAAAAATATTTATCGGAAACAAAAAAATATTTATCGGAAACAAAAAAATATTTATCGGAAACAAAAAAATATTTATCGGAAACAAAAAAAAATATTTATCGGAAACAAAAAAAAATATTTATCGGAAACAGTTTCCGATAAATATTTTCCCGACTTAAGTGCTTCCCTTATGGTTTTCTCCGCAATATTATTTGTCCTCAGTGGGGGTTTGCAGGGGTTTCCACGGGCTTCCCCACTCGAGAGCAGCTTCTTTTTCGAGAGAAGTTCAATGTGGAACGCTCCTGAAGCCGGGAGTCCAATCTTACAGCTTGATTTCGCTGTCGATGGCATTTTCCTCAGATTCGGATTCAATAATTTCTGAAAACCACCCGAACCCGAATAGAAATGGCCCGCTTTTTTTTAGCACGTGGTCCAGCGGTTCCCACACCCACATGTGGTGCTGAGGGTGCTAGTTCGATTCCTGGCGGAGTGGTTTTTCCAAAGTCTGAAGTGCCACCTGGGGGTCAGATTTTAGGCTATATCGAGTGTAGAAAAGGTGCCGATACATGCCAGGGATAGCTCTTTCCGTCCCGCAACGTTTTTGCCAAATTTCCTCCATTGTTAACCCCCAAGGTGGCCCAAAACCCAAAACCAGTATAATTGTATTTGACTATGTGTCGAAATTCGGACTTTTTTGAAAACCCGGTTTTCTCTATCCTCCCCCAGCAAATACAATATTATACCTATTGTATTTGACCCCCCCCAGTAGTCCCCAGGAACCCGCATCAAAAATATTTATCGGGAACAAAAAAATATTTATCGAAAACAAAAAAATATTTATCGGAAACAAAAAAAACTATTTATCGGAAACAAAAAAATATTTATCGGAAACAGAAAAATATTTATCGGAAACAAAAAATATTTATCGGAAACAAAAAAAATATTTATCGGAAACTGTTTATATTTAGGTCAACAAATTGCAATGCAGTCTGACATCAACGGCCTTTGTGGGCAATGCACCGGTCCACGAAACCACCAAGGTCCACGAAAAACATCGTCCAGTTCTCTGTGTCTTCGGCTAATCCGATTGCGTGGGCGATAGGGACCGTGTTCTCCTCGCCGTCAAACCCGACAGCACAGAACAAGAGCCCTCCTGTGTGCTTCAGGTGCGCGGCGTCCACGATTACGATCGGACACATATGAGGCAGTTCGGCAACACACGCACCGTGCGCGGCGAAGGCGTACTTGAAGCGGTCCGCCTTGTCTTCAACCACGCGGCAGGAAGCCGCCGGGTCCTCTTTCTCGACGGACGCAAAGTACGACCGTAGCAGGCCGTATGTATCCTCTCCAGCAATGCTGTTCTGATCAACAGCTCGCCTGCGGGCCTGAAGTGCCACGTACGTGTTAATGTCGACGGATACAAAAAGAAATTCGAAATTCTTTCAAAGATTTTCAAGAAAAAACCGATATTCCGAAATTTTTTCCGAATTTTTTGACAAGTACATTTTCGGCACAATTCCCAATGGACAACAAATTTTAAATCATTTTGAGGACCTAAAGGCCCCAAAATGCATTTTTCAAATTGTTGACAAATTTTGCCCAGTAATTTGTGCAGGCATTGTACTTAGCGATTCTTGAGCATGTTCGTATTTTCCCCCCGAGAAAAACAAATTTTAAATCATTTTGAGGACCTAAAGGTCCCCGATTAGGCCCCTAAGGTCATTAAAATTTGTTCCTAGGCCCCTAAGGTACTTTTCTCTTTTTATTTTGTCCCGGACAAAAAGTACTTTTTTGTCCTGTGCCTATGCATCAAAAGCATAGCAGACAACTCAAATCACCAAAAAAATGCCCGGAAAAAGAAAGCGTGCCTCATTTGAAGCACCATCATCTTCTGATGATGCATTCTCGCCGTCCTCACAGCGCAGACTGAGCAGGACTTCCTGCTCAGTCAAAGGACCGCTACCTGCAGGTGTGGAAGCGGTTCATTGCCTGGATCAAGAAGGAGGTGAAGTACCGGTCTGGTCCCCCGAAAGAAGTCCACCCTGCATAGATGGCCGGTTGATAACGTTTTATAACGGTCGAAAACGCAAAATAACGGAAAAAATAACGCAAATGACGGTTTTTGGGAATTTTCAGATTTTTGCCGATTTTTCCAGATTTCGGCCATTTTTACCCTTTGTGTCCGGATTTCTGGCCGGTTTTTGGTCAAGCTTGGCCGATTTTCTCAGATTTTGCCCTATTTTGGTAGTACCTTCGACCTCTGTTTTTTAGCAAACGGTGCTTGACTGGAGCGTTCACGGGAGGGGTTTTCTTCACGGATCTTTGAGCACTGAGGGCCAAACACTACCGGATTTGGCTCAGAACGAGCTGAAAACGCGCGATTTCACTCACCACAGGCAGAAAAAAAATTTTTGCGAGGGGTGTCCCCTCACAGATTTCTCCCTACAACGGTATCATGCGACGAAAATAACGTTATAATAACGTTATATAACGTTATATAACGTTATTATAACGTTATATAACGTTATAACGGTCAAATAACGTTATTTTTCGACCAGAAATGGCAAATAACGGTTCTTCTGGGTGGCTTGACGACTACGCAGCATTCCCGCAGTGAGACTGTAAAGGGCGGTTTTGCACGAGGCCACGCCCGAGGGCGTTAGCCCGAGGGCGTGGCCGAGTGCAAAAACCAGCCCGAGGGACAAAATGGCGGATAATCCGGTAAACCGTCATTTTTTTACCGGCGTAAGTGCGCACAAACAAAGGAAGCGCCAGATCCGTTTTTTACCGGTGAAAGCACTTTTTTGCCCGACTGCGAACATACCTGGAATCAGTGCGAGATGCCGTCCCAGGGCCACCTGGTGACCAACTTCGTTTTTTCCAGCATCAGCTGGAAGAGGCGATGGGTGTCTATTTATGTTTTCCAGCAGGATTTCCAAAGGACCAAGCCAGGCCTTTGTCTTGTTGGTGTATGCCTTCAGTCTTGCTGTGAGCCGCGGGAACTCCGCTTTTATCACCTTTCTGTACTCCTTCGTGCATGCAGCCAATCATTGAGTAGAACGCCCAACCAAAGTGTTGAGGCAGAGAGCCCTTCTGCCCGGCAGTGCTTGAAGTATTGTGTCAGGGTCATAGCTGGCCGTTATATAACGTTGTATAACGTTATATAACGTTATTCCCGGAGTTATTCGTTACCCCCCCCCTAAATTCAGAAAAACCGTTATTGACCGTTATAAAACCGGGGAGTGTCGTTGGACGGGAAGAAAACCCACCCTCCCTTCCCCCTGTGACCTTGTCCAGACAAGCTTATTTCCGGAAGTCCCCTGGACGGGTATTTTCATCTTGCCCCTACGCAATGTAAGTGATAGGTTCACCCTGGATGGTTTGATTCCTCTTCGTTCTTTCTTGCAGTCATGTCACCAAGAAGTATCCCGCTTTACGTCAGCGAACACAAAAGGCGCAGACAGACCAGTAAGCAGAATTCTGGGACAAAATGACGGATATTTTGTCCGGTAAAAAATAGTCATTTTTCCCCGAGGAATCGATTTTCGGTCTAGCTCTCACGGCTTCATTCTAGTGGCTTCGGTTTAGCTCTCGTGGCTTCATTCTAGTTTTCGCATTCTTCAGGCCCCGATATGCCACGAAAATCACTTCTTGTGTTGTGAGCATCCTTTGCAATCAAACGTCCTTGATGCTGATTCTGCGCAATCCAGCACAGCGCAAGCCACCAAAGCACAAGGATCGCGAGAGCTCTTGGTTGTGTGTATCTACACCATTCCCAGCTTGCGTTTCGACTTGCATGAATTGATCGGTCTGCTCTGGTGTGAAGACTTCACTTTCTTCGAACTGTGCAGGTCTTGAGGCACTTCCTCGCGGTTTCACCGTGAAATGTCGTGTTATGACATTAGCATGCGTGGTCGCTGTGAATCCCCTTGTAGAGTGCCTCGAGGTACCCTGTGAGCTGGTTTTACCAAACAGAACCCCATTTGCTGCCCCTTTGGTTTTATGCACCAAAACCCTATTCGTCGACGGTATGTGCCCCTTTCAACTGGTTGTATACGCCAAAACCCTATTGTAGACGGTACCTGCCCTATTTTCCCCTTTTGTGCCAGTAGAAATTGCCGGGAAAATAAGGAATTTTGCGGGAATAAATTAGCTATTTATTACCGGAAAATAAAAAGCCTTTTTTTGCCGGGAGGCGGACTTTTTCTCCCTCGCACCAGTTTGAAGCAGGGAGGAAAAAACCACTTTTTTTACCGGCTGGATTTTTTTTGTCCCTGCCGCTGAACAGCTACAATGAGGCCCAGGGACAATAAGGGAGCTTTTTGTCCCTCCAGGGACAAAAATTTTTTTTTGTCCCTGGAGACATTTTCATAGCAACACCTACAGGATTAAAGGAAACAAGACCACAAAATGCCGAAGGTGAAGAAATGCGTAGTTTTGTTTTATTCTTTTACTTGTTAGTTGTCGACAACTTTTTTTGTATTGAGGTGTCATTCAGATGTAAATCCAAAGCCGCCCACGTCAAATTTTGTTAAGCAGCGGCTGCCAAAACTTGCCGTGACACCTATGATCAAAGTAAAGGAGGAAAGGAGAAAATGTTTCTAAAAGAAAAGGGGCAGGTTGTATTTTTGGACCCTCGTAGCTCGCTGGGTCAGGCGCGCCAGGTAGATGCTGGGCTAGTTTCTGTCTGGACTTGGACTGTGTAGTCCTTCTGAATTCTTTTCACAGGTCCGTTCATGCACACCCACACCGAACTGGTTGGCAAACGGGTTGCCAGACCTTGTTGTTGTTACGCCACAATGGCGGCATTGAAGAACCATTTCGTTTTGGAAGCTGCGTTCTTGTGTTCGTGGGATGTTTGCTGGTGGGCTTGCGTGCCGGGTTTGTGTTTGTGACGGCGTCGATAGTCCTTGCGGTAGTTCCGGTGTTTGCGGCTGATCCGGCGTTTGCGATCGACTTTCTAGATGCTCCGGTGTCGCCGGGCGAGCAGGTGGCTGTTCCGGTGGTTCCGGTTGAGCGAGTGGCTCTTTCGGAGATGCCGGTTGCGCTACCGGCTGCTGCTCTTGCGGGCGGGCGAGCTCTTCTGGGAATGTCGAGGAGACAGAAGGACTTTCTGCAGATTTCGCTCGGGGGTCAAGGAACCTTTTGAGTTGTGTGTCGGAGATTGTGCCTGTGACTGGGATGTAGTGCACCTGAGCTATGTAACCGAGCAATACAAGTGGACCCGTTTCTCCAACCGTTTGTGTGTGGAACCTGTTTCTCTCATCGATTGAGAAGAGGCGGATTTGCACCTTCTTAAGCTTTGTGAAGGCTACGAGGGAGAGGTAATCACCCCAAGTGTAGTTCTCACGTAGCTTTTCGATGTATTGAGAAATGTTCATGTCGGGTAAGAAGAGTTCCAGATCGTCTCTGTGTGCATCCCAGTAATCTGCCAGTTCGTTGCGGAGAACCATCTGGTCGCCTTGTTCGTAAGTCAAGCTCAAGAACAAACAGTTACCATTACCAGATACGGTTCGCGGTTGCAACCCTATTTCTCTCAATCTTGCTGTAAGTTTAAGTTCGCGTTTGAGAAGTCTGTCGCGAGGGTTGTCCTCGTGGAAGTTGGCGGATGGGGAAAGAATTGGAATGCAGTTTTCTCTCGAAAGTGATGATACCACCTCACTTACTTTCTTTGTTCTTCTGCGGCCTACTCTTTTTTGTTCTTCTATAAGTGGAAACCCCGCGTAGTACGAGATGGTGCATTTTTGAAACCATTGTTTTAGGGACCGTTGCGACGCGCCGAGGTTCGGCAAACGTTCTTGCACACCGTGGTGGAAGACTGTTTTCAGCTTCTGGATGCGATGGCCTCTGTTCAGCAGTAAGTAAAGTACTAGCTGAATTTCTCTCAGCGCGTCGTGCCAGTTGTTGCACAAGTTGAGGCAGCGAATGAGCAAGTTTTTCAGGATGGCTGACCCCTGGTGGTCAGGGATGGTTGACCATTGGTGAACGAACCTTACTGGTTTAAAGTGCCAGTTCCTTGTTTTGTCATTGACTGAGAGCCTGACAAAGCTAAGGTGCTCGTTGGTGCTTTGCTCCATCCGTATCCGTATGCCTAGATACTCTACGTCGCCTTCTTTTAGTGTTGTTTCTTTGTACACCATTTTATAAAGTGTTGCTGGGGGCGGCTCCACTCCCCACGTAAGAAAATCGTCCATGTACCTTTTTGAGTCTCTGTGCGCTTTTGCTTTCGCCTCATCTTCCTTCATGAGTTCGTCTATATATTTGGACTCGACGTCATAGCAGTATAAGTTTGCTAAATCGGGTGACGCGTTGGCTCCGAGAGGAAGTCCAAAGATCTGTCTCATGCAAATACCGCCTTGCTCTACATAACAGTTATCAACGCAGAGGGCGATGAGAGATTCGATATCTTGCTGGGTATAGGACTTTTCCTTTTTGGTACCTCCAAAAAGCGTAAACTCGGATGTTTTAGAGAACTCGAAGGCTTCCTTCACCGCATTTGAAACACCTTTTTTAAGGTCTTCTTGCGGAAGTTCGTTGAACATCGTTTTGAAGTCGAATGTTCGTGGAAGCTTTCTCCGAAGGTAGCGGTATCGTTGTTTGATTTCCGCTGCGACTTCATCGGCACTCTCGATGATCCAGTACCTGGATATCCCTTTTTCCGCCTTCAGGATATCATCTTTAGCTTTTAGGAACTGCATCACTAGTTTCAAGAGTTGCGAAAGTAAGGTATTGGCTTCCGTGGTCGCTGCTTTCGGTTTTCCTTTCGCGGGTTTCGATTGGGGAGGGGGTCGAGGTGCGGGAGGGGGTTCGTCGTCAAAGTCAAGGCCGTCAAGTTCTTTCTCACAAAGGGGCGGGCTGCGGGAAGAAACTCCTGCTATCCAGCGCATGCCTTTGTTTTCCTTGTGTAGTTTCGGGAGGCCGTAGAGGTAGGGTAGCTTACCTACAGGGCTGAAACCCAGTGACACGTTTCTTGCTGCCAGAGTGGTTCGCAGCTCGTCGATGTCATGCACATCTGCATAACAGTTCGAACGGAGCTGATTTTGCAGCATGCGGTGGTAGTGTTTTTTACACACGAATCCTACGTCGTGTCTGCTCTTGTCAACTTTCGTCAGGACGAAGTGTGACGTTAGCACTTTCAGTGAGTCCAGGACTCTTTTTGGAAGGGTATCTGGTGTGAGGTGTGGATATTTGGCAAACCTCGCTTTCATTTCGGCGACAATGACGTCTGTTAACTTCTCTTGCACTAAGTGGGAGCTTGCTTTAAACGTGGACGTCACGTAGGAAGAGATGTCGTTTTCCATATTTTCGAACACGTGGTCGATATGAGAAGGTAGTCTGTATTTGAGCCCCATGTCGAATAGGTGAAGTAGCTCTTCGTCCATTTTGATGTCGTGGGCCGTGCACATTACGTGTCCCTCATGGGTAACGTCGGCCGTGTTATCTTTGAGGAACTGTGAACAGGGGCAAGACCTTGTGAGGTCTTGAAAGTCTACTTGCAGGGTGTTGAGACTTTCTTCAGTCACATTAAGCAGAAAACTTGATGTGGGAGGACCAAGTTTATTGCATATTCTCGTTTTGCTCAGTAGTTCCGGTGCAGGGCAGGCGTCAACAACCTTCTGACTGCGTAGGACCTGGCCGAGCTGGATGGCATCAATTGTTTTGTGTGTGAAGTTAAGTTTGAGCCATTTTATTGAAAAATCTTTTTTTCTTTGCAACTTCTTAAGGGAAAACGGTGTGAGTCGTGCGATCAGCTTTCTTTCGAGCACTTCTACCTTAGTTGTGAAGAACTCACCAACGAGGAAGCGACGCATGAAAGTTAAGACTCGAGTAACTCGGCGTAGCTGCCAGTTGTCGAGGTCGTATTCCGCTAGGGCAGCTTCGTCCAGTTGAAAGAGGGTGTTAAGGTGGCGTTTTATGCCTTTCCATCTGCCTTCTTCAATAAAGACGGGGGTGGTGCCTCGCAGTTCTCTGATCTGGTCTGCGGTCTCGCGGCGGCTGGCACGTTTCTGAGAAGATGCGGCGGTCCTTTCTTTTCTGGGGGGACGTTTTTTGTTCTTCCTGTTCCGCTTTCCCACTGCTGTTGAATAAAGGCCTTTTTGGTTAAGAGGGGGTTTCAACGTATTGATGTAGTGGTACTCGCGGGGGAGCGCCTGCCGGTGAAAAAGAAATTTGTTTCTTTTGTTGGAGTTAGCCGATTGAGGAGTGAAGGCAACCTTTTCTAGGACAAATGCTAGGAGCGGCGATTGTCTTCGGATAAGGTATTCTTCTATCTTCGTGGGCTGTTGCTGTCTCCTTTGTTTGCTACGTGCGCTTGAAAAATGGGCAGAAACTCTCGTGAAGGCCTTCCCACTCGTCTGGCCAACGTAGAGCAAGTTACCTGCTTCGTTGGCGAGGCCGTAGATGACTCGTCTCGTGAAAAAAACTTGCCCTCGGGACAAAAAGGCCCCTTATTTACCGGTAAAAAATAGCTATTTCTCCCTGGAACTACTTTTTCTCCCTACCTTTTTTCCTTGGAACTTACTGTACCTATCCCACAGGCAAAAGACAAAAAAACAAGGGAAACAAAAACAATATGGCGAAGAGAACACGTTCTCCGACCCCGGATACCGGTGAGTCAGACACTGACCTCCTCCCAGATGCCAGCCGTGAGCGCTAAAGAGCGTTTTCGACATGTTTCTGACTGCCGCTGGCATAAAGCGCTTTAAGACTGGAAAGCTGTCGCGAAGGCCAAAAGAAAGCGACTTCTCGAAGTTTCTGAATGCAAAAAAACAAGAAGGCTTTGCATCCGCAAGTGGAGCAAGTTCTTCCTGCCACTTAGCTCTCATTGCATATTACAATCGATGTCAGACACAACAATGAACCCATCAACACACAGTGACGTCTTCAAACCTGTCTGTTTCCCGTTTCAAAGACCCTTTCTGCTTCCCATTATCATCATGACAAGTATAGCTGCTTTCCGTTCATTAAACCCAAGCATGCATCGGTGAAGAGGCATTGGCGATCAGTGGGGGCATTTCTGCTCGGGAGAAAAAGTCCGCCTCCTCGGGAAATAAAACTGCGTTTTACCGGCAAATAACCGTGCCCCTCAAGAGTGTTTTTTCTCCCTCGGTTGGTTTTTTTCTCCCTCGCCTTCGGCTCGCGAGAAAAAAACCAACCTCGGGAGAAAAAACACTCTTTCGGGACACTTTCTCCCCCTCACCTGCTTTTTGCTCCCTCGCCTGCGGCTCGGGAGCAAAACCTGCAGGTTCGGGGGAAAAAAGCACTTGTATTTACCGGTAAAAAATAGTTATTTTTCCCGAGGAATCGATTTTTCTTGAGACTCGCCCGGGAGACATACGCAGAAAGGTCATGCAGAGATTCTCGTGTGTACGCCACGAACTTCTTCACGTGCGCGGAGTCGCTGCGTTGACATGACAATGATCAAGATGTAAACTTTTAGAGAAGTGTCCTGGGCTAAAAATCCATTTCAAAACCATGACTGCGGCGTTGGTAGACCGCGCGATAGCGGGTCGCCGAGCTGCTCCTTCGTGGAAACATACGCCATTTCCAGCCGCTGTTCTCTGAGGGCGGCAGTCCTCTTCGCCGACCTGAGCACCTCAGCCGTGAGGAAATCGCGGCATCGCCCACGCGCCGCGGGATGAACGCATACGGTGTCGTCCACCATCGCCCTTAAAGGGTGAGATCCGCACTACGCCTTTCAACAAAGCGCGGGCCTCCAGCCTGCGTATTGGCTCGCCCGACTCAGAAGCATCCCATGTGCCCCCTTCAGCGAAGAAACGAGAAGCTAGAATGCCCCAACCGGAGAGGGAGGCATCCGTGTAGAGGAGGAAGACGCGCCCCCGGGTCCTCTCTGGCACGCTGTGCCACTGGCCAATTTCCTGCGTGACCGCCCGGAGCGCCGAAGCAAAAGAAGGCCATATCGGACAAGCCGTGTCCCAGAGCCGTGGTTGATCAGCTAGGAGCCTGCCGAAACGCGACTGAAAACGAGACAGTGTCGGGTAGTCCCACGCATCAATTCCTAAGAAATACATGTGGAAATTGTCCGTGCCCAACACCCAGTAGGCCTCTCTGAACGTGCAAGCGAGCTCTGCCGCGGCAACGGCGTCCGTGAGGGCGTTTACTACCTTCGAAGGGGCTCGAAGAAGGTTCTTGGCAAGATCGACGTCGAGTCCCAGCCACATCACACGCGAATGCGGAGCATACTCCTCGTCTTTCGTCTTCAGGCCAACAAAACTGGACACCGCTTTCCAAGCTTTCCACACACTCAGCATCGTACGTGAATCGGGGGCTGAAAGGAAGAAATTGTCCACCCAGGGAGTGACGCGTCTGGCGGGGCATTTCTGCCTAATCACTCACGCTAACAAATCGGCCAGGTTTGTCGCGACACCCATCGACTTGTCCCAACCCATGGGCATTCCCTTTCCCGTGTATCGGAAGTCGCTCGGAAGTGCGGGAGGGTGAGTCTTACACGCGTTTGCTTGCTCGCGTTTGAGTCCCATAGCAGGACCGCGTTGCTCACCGATGGCTTCACGGCAGCATCATCGTGAAGAAAGGAGGCAAGTTCATCTCCTTTTAATTTTCTGTCAGGGCTCGGGAGGCCGAGCTGTGTCCGCACGTGACACCTGGGGGCGTAGCGGATGAATCCGCTGAGGGTGGCGTGGAAGGTCAGGGTCCTGACAGCCTCGGGATCGGCAGCTGTGAGCGTGTTGTGCGGCTCCTCTCCTGATGGAGTGAGCCGTGTGTCCGTTCGGTAGAAGTGCTGCGTACTGCGCTGTCGTCCTGTCGCCCCCGAGTGTTTCGTCCGGCAGCTTCCGGGACAGGTACGTCGTGATCATGTGCCGCAGCTTTCCGGACCAGACTTGCGTCACGATCCCGACGTTCCGCCAGTCCTTCCTCTCCGTCCACTCTATCTCGAGCACGCCGTCTGATGAGTCGTCGAGCTTGAGGGTTGCCAGATATTCTGCTGCGACCTTTTTCGGCATCTCTAAGTGAGGCAAGGGTGGGTGGGCAAGCCAGGGGTAAAATCACGGTGTTTTTCTCGGGAGCGACGGGGTAATAACCTTTGTACAAGTGTTAGTTCTCGTCGGAATAGTATTAATCTTCGAAGATCTTCGATCTTATACGACAATTTTTTTTTCTGACCGCCCACCGCGGTGACCATCTTACGCAGTCATTTTTCGCTTGGTCTTATTCTCCCAACAATACAGGTGAACACCTTCTCCCTTTCCGGTTTTTGGCGCCGCTGACCCGCAGGTCACAAAGTACGTGCGCTCGGCTAAAGACCGGCGTGGGGCGAGAATGGAGGCAGGAGTTAAAGTTCGGAGGACAGTAAAGTTCGGGCGGGCAATGCAAAGTTCGGGCGAAGCAAGTTAAGAACCATCCATCCATCCATCAGCCGGCTGACCCCCCAAGAAACATTTCCCCCCCCAAGAAACATTTCCCCCCCATAGGCTATTTTCACTGTGGGGGGGGGAGACGCTACCTGTCACACTGTTCTTTCTCACCGAAAACATAGCCCTACCCGCGCGACTCGGTCGGTAAATTAAACTGCTTGCATGGGGGGTCCGGGGGGCAGCCCCCCCGGTGCACGGTACACGACGCACTTGTCATGCACAATCACTTGTTATATAACAAGTGACCTAACAAGTGAAAATGTATAACAAGTGCCACTTGTTATATAACAAGTGATCACTTGTTATATAACAAGTGATCACTTGTTATAACAAGTGTTTGGTTGCAATTTCATAAGGAACCTGGGGTTTGCACCAACCTACGAGAGAAAATCAGTGATCTGCAAGACACAAGGCTCCACCTGGTCCAGACAAAAATGTCGGGGAGTTTCGGGGTATTTCCTTTGTGACGACCACTTTCCCTGCAGCCGGCCATGGCGGGGAGGGGGCTACGCTACCTTGCGCAGAGCGGTCCCGTGTTCGGTCATGCCCCGAAGACGAAGATAGAGGCTGAGAAGGAAGGACAGACTGGGAGGTACAGGTTGACACGTTTTGACACAGGTAGCTACAGGATCCGCTGCGGTAAGGAGAGCAGGAACCGTTCCACCAGAGGTCGTGCGGGTACAGAGACGATGCTCGTGCTCGAGTCGCAGTTGGGGACGAACAGGCACGCCTTCAATGTTGAGGTCTGGGGGATGGACGTATTTTCCACGTATGGGGAGGAAAGGATCGGACGTGCTGGTGGGACGCCTTCGAAGACGGCACCTCCGGCAAGAAAGGGCAGAAGAGGGTAAATTTAGTGGGCGGCGGAGACCCAGCGTTGTACTTCTGGACACCGAAGGGGAAGCTCGTCTTTACCCCTTGGATCTGCTTGAACCGAGCACGGCGATCGTCAGAGAGGCCGGGCACGGTGTCCAGTGAAAACGGCTCGAATTGCCTCGGCGAATTGCTCTTCCGGCTCTCCCCAAGAAGAAGACCCCTCCGCTTTCACGATGGACTGCTCCCAGTCGCAAACAGGGTTTCTGGATGGAACTCCCGCACTGCGTTGCTCAGTTCCGCCCGCTCTCGGCTACGCAGTTTTTCAGCCCATCCCTCGAATTTGTGCGGTGGTGCTGGCCTGCTGCAGCTGCTCACGATGGCCACCATTCTTCGGCTTTTCTCTGTGCCGCTTTGCTGGCTGACATCCGGACTCTTGCAGTACTCTGACTGCACGCAGTCAATTTTAGGTGCAGTTCTGGTGTAATCTTGCGGATTTTGGTTACCCCTGGTACCGAAAACCTGAGCATGCTACCGTTACACTACCGTTACGCTACCGTTACGCACCCGGGACCAGCTTGATTGAGAAGGCATAGGATGGTTTTCAACACTATTCTGAGTCCAGTGTCCCAGTCTTGTGATCCGAGGGTGTGTTCTGGGGTCGTAACCACCCTGGATGTCGTTCTCTGTGTGCTCCAACAAGTCGACAAGGGAAATATTCTTGCTAGAACATGGCAGCTTTCTTGGGTGCACCACCCTGAGTGTACGGACCTTGGACTTTTCTGGAGCATCTGGGTGGGATATCCCCTGAGTGCTTTTCTGCCCACCAGATGTTGTGTGCTGCCAGTAGGGGTAATTTTCTGGCAGTCTCGGGCTTCAGGAAGGCGTAACGGTAACAGTCAATCTCGCTCCCCGAAATAGGCAAAGCCCCCTGATTTTGTTAACGTTCGTTAACAGGCGCATCAAATACGCAGTTCCGCAGCTTTTTGGCCGTAAATTCGGTGTCATGCCACAGTGGAGGTGATGTGTAATACCTGGAGTACGGTCACCGCCTTGGGCGAAAATGTCAAAAAACACGAATCACGCTCGTTTGGCTGGGCCGTGGTGGTACCCCGGCCCGGGGTTTTTCACACGACAAGAAACTTCGACCCACAGAAGAACCCCGAATGAGCGGTTCGGGTGTGCAAATGCCAAGCGTGCTTACAGCAACCGTTTGTTTGCCAAAAGCCTAGTGTCTTGCAGATCACGTGACTTTCTCTCGTAGGTAGGTACAAACCCCAGGTTCCTCATGAAATTGCAACCAAACACTTGTTATAACAAGCAATCACTTGTTATATAACAAGCAAACACTTGTTATATCAGTCATTCTCCTGGCGACCGTTCAAATATGGAAGAAACCATCTGGAGGTCAACCCCTCGTCATTTTCTTTGGTCCGAGGGCGTTTTTGAACTGTTTTGAATCCGATCTTTTCATCCCGACCCTCGGTGGGCTCCGAAGCTCGATGTTGACGGGCTTAAGCCCAAAAATTAGGTTTTGCGAAAAACGCATTCTCGTGTTTTGCCATCGAGGGGGTCGCCAGTTTTTCTGTAGCACCCCGGGAACAGAGTTCCCAGGCATGCTCCGGATTAAAACAATCTTTGGTTGACCAAATTAGAGGCGGGGCTGGTGGGTGTATGGGCTGCAACAGCTTTCCCCTGTGTCACTGTACTATACCACAAGGGGCACCACGGGGCCTAGCACCCTGTGGGCTCAGTACCCGCCATCCCAGTTCTGAAGTGCGTTCATAGGGTGATGGTAATTTGCCTGGTGAAGTGGGGTGCAACAGGAGGGCCATGGGGGTCAACCTTTTGTGTGATCCGAGGTGGTATTTTGACGATTTCGTGACCGATCTTTCCATTCCGTGTCTTCTCGGGAGCAACAGGCACGTATCACACGCGCCCCCGGTATAATCTAAGTATAATTATATCGGGCCGAACTTGTCCAAGGGGGGTCGTCATTTTTTTCTAAAACCCCGGGAACAGAGAGACCAGGGACACCTGCGCTCATAGCATCAAAGATTGGTCGATTTAGTGACACCTTTGGTGACTGTATGCGCTGCAATAGGATGGTCATTTTTGAACGGTCGCCAGGAGAATGACTGATATAACAAGCAATCACTTGTTATATAACAAGTGATCACTTGCTATATAACGAGTGGCACTTGTTATATAACAAGTGACCACTTGTTACATCACTTGTTAGAAATATAACTAGTTATGTCCCAAAAAAAACAGCTAACAAGTGCGTCGTGTACGGTACACAACACACAGGTGCAACACACAGGAACAGTTACGGGTGTGACGGTCCCGCGCACACCGCGAGGCTTATACGTGTAGCGTTGGCGGGGGGGGTGAACACGGCTGAGTACACGTCGTGGATGAGGCAGGCCGGAGCTGAGCCGCAGGCGCCCAGCTGCAAGCACTGTGGAAGCGGCGACACCGAGGACGAGAAACACGTATTCTGGGACTGCGGAGCGTACTCGCACATACGGCGACGAGAGGCACATGCCGAGCTGATGGCAGCCAACCGGGCCGACTGGCCCAGATGCACGCTGGAACACGGAGTGGTAGTACCCGAGAATGCCCAATTCTCGAGGCGGCTCCAGGAGATGATGGCTGAAATCCTAGCGGAACGGGCTGGGCTCGAAGCACGTGGCTGGGTGGCCAGGAACCCCACGACCCCCTGGTCGAGAGCGAATGCGATGCCTGCCGAGAAATTTGACCACCCCTTCGCGCGGATTGCCCCGGCATGGACGTGGGAGCGGAACAAGACCTGGGGACTACCGACGTTTTATGCGTTGGTAGCGTGGCTGTCGGACATGCAATGGACCGAGAACGGGCAGGCGTCAATGCTGGAGCTTGCGATCGACTTTGAACTCTTCTCGGGCCTCAGCATGCCGCTGCACGGGAATGCGCCGAAGGGGGTGAGAGAACGGGGAAACGTCCTGCGCTGCATGATGAGCGCGTTGGACAAGCTGGCGGCACAGCAAGGGCTGGGAAGCTGCATGAGAGGAGAGAGGGTGTGCCCGACGACGTCGCTGTCGTTCATGGGCATCACGGGGATATCGGGTATACGGCCCAGGCCACGCTTTCGCGAGGCACACACGGGGACGATACTTGAGGAACAAGTGAAAGGAAGCGATGTAGGGACGCAGTGCCCGACGTACCCTGACTGGACGATCGGGAGAGCGGCGAGGTGGGCCCTGCCTGCCCCACCACAACTGCACCCAGACCCCGTGCATATGCCGGGTGTCGATATAGAGAAGGCACTCGTCACGTGCGCGACCCATCACAAAGGGAAGTGTGAGGCGTGCAGAGCACTCGTCCGAAGGGACGTTCCCACGGTAGAGATGTGCTGCCGGCACCATCACCACGCGAACGATGGGCAGCCGATCGCGGTGTGCACAGAGCACAGCACGACGAAGTGCGGCGAGTGCAAGACGGCGGCGGCGTGTTGCCGCAGCGGGCATCATGCCTGCCGCACGCATGGCAGAGGAACCTGCCAAGAGTGCAAGAGGCTCCCTACGCTGACGCAGAGGCGACCGGCGGCATGTTGCCGCCGCGGCCACCACCAGTCCAACGAACCGAACGTCCCGTCAACCCCCGGACGCAACAAGAAGAAGAGGCCCTCCTCACCCACCCAGGTGGGCGTACAACGGGGAACGCCAGTTGGAAAGCGAGCGGCGCAAGCGCCGCCCGCGGCAACGAAAAAGGAGACGGCGACGACCGGACGGGCGACCAAAAGGCCGCCACCAACGCCAGGAACCAGCGAACGACCAGCGCTGAAGAAGAGGGTGCTAGGCACCCCGAAGGAAGGCCCGATCGCCGGCCGCAAGCGGAAGAAGACGAAGGCGACCACCCCCGACTCAGGGGTGCATCGAAGGAAGAAGAAGGTTCCGAGGGCAAGCAGCTCTCAGAAACGACCGGGGACCACGGGCACGCCAATGCCCTCGAAAGTGAAAAACGGGCACACGAGCCCGCCCTCGTACTCGCCGACTCAGTCTCTGGAATCACAAGAAAGCCAAACCCCGCTAGCTCCACAAATGCTCGACCTTGACGACGCAATGGCAGGTGACGACGTCATCCGATAACCTGACTTTCAAGGCAGTGCATGCTAATCCATGTGGTTCATGTACTTAAAAGAACTCAATGCTAAACGAACATCGACGTGGGCGGCATAGAGAAAGAAGAACTACTCTACCGGCACCAGAAAGTCCAAAAAAACCATGGTAAAGAAAGTAGAAGGAGAAAAAGAAGTTGTCGACAACGAAAGAAAGAAAAGAGCAGAAAATAAGACTCTGCATTCTGCGAAGAAGACTTGATGCTAGCATCAAACACATGCGCCTGAACACGAAACTAAGATTTTCCCCCCTCTTCAAACCCACACCACGTATCTGTCATACGTATGACAAGTACATATGACAAGTACATGTTATGACAAGTACTATGACAAGCATGTACTTGTCATATGACAAGTACATACTTGTCATATGACAAGTACCTACTCGTCATATGACAAGTTTTGTGAAGGAATTACTCTACTCTCGCATACAATTGGCTGAGAAAAGTATGGTATACAACCCAATACTCGCAAACGGTATTAATTCGAGCGACAACTGACGGACCAAGCTCTGTGACAGAAGAAACAAAGACGGAAAGCTCTCCCAGTCCCTGCACCTGGGTCCCAAAGGAGTTTGCGCGAGATGGCTATGTTCTGCGGTGCGAAATGGAAGAAAGGAATTGGACACAGACAGATCAACTGCCGTGTCCGGCCAACCAAACCCTGCTTGCAGACATCACCATTGCCAAGATAAGCAACAACCACACGCCCCTCACCATAAGCGCAAACCCGCACACCTGGACAAGACAAAAACGAGAACAAGAAGTCCGCGACATGGGAAGCGATGGGCATCCCACACTTCCCGACAAACATTCGACGCGACATGCTATCCTTCGAACTCCAGACCAAACATGTTGATTTTCAACTGAAACCTCTCCGTCCGCCGCCTATTCCACCAGTTCCAGAAGTTCTGACGAACGACGCAATACACTTGTGTAAGTGTATTGCTCGTGCTAACGACCAGGCCACCCAAAAGTTGGACTCGACTTCGCAACGTGGGCTTTAGTGAGCACAGCGGCAAAAAGACAGGGTGGGGCCAGAAGTATTTTGGTAGCCCGCAAGACGAGGGGGCGATCTGAAGGCGTGTGTTTGTAGGGAAACAGGGAAACACCGTGGCGTGTTTGCTGAAGCAGAGGACAGTACCGAGGAAGCAGTCTTTTGTTGCATGTGCCGAAAGACTGGCTTTTCCAGCATCAGGGGTTAGTATGCACAGTACCATCGGCCTCCATACACGCGAGTCAAGCAGAACTGCCCGTTCTGCAAAAGCATGTCGGGACACTTGGCTTTAGGCAACACTTACTGGCATCCAAAGAAGCTGATAAGAAAACCTGTCCTCTGTGCCTCCAACCTTTTGTTCTCGAAGGGAACGGAAACACATCTTCCGTTCTTTCCTCGTTTCGTGGTGCCACTATCTTTATGGGATCCTCGGGTGAACTAGCCCTTGATAAAAGCTTGCCTGTAGACACGCAATCCTTTCTTCCTTTGCACCGCAGATCTCGCACAAACCCCTTTGGGACCTTGATCGGTCAGTTGTCGCTTGAATCAATACTTTTTGCGAGTATTGGGTTATATACCATACTTTTCTCAGCCAATTGTATGCGAGACTAGAGTAATTCCTTCACAAAACTTGTCATATGACAAGTAGGTACTTGTCATATGACAAGTACAACGTACTTGTCATACGCATGACAAGTACGTGGTGCAAGAAACATTTTCCCCCCTAGGGCTATGTAGGATGGAAACGTTGGAAACGTTTCCGTTTCCGTTTCCATTTCCTTCTTTTTGGCGGTGGATGGAAACGCCGTTTCTTTTTTTCAAAAGAAGCGGCTGGTATGCCACTAGTATGAAGGTCCGACCCGAAATGTGTTCCGAACGACGGACCCCGCAATCCAGTGGGAAACCATGGACAAGGAGGCTCCGAAAAGAGGGAGGAAAGAAGCATATGAGTTGCGACCGCGTGGAGCAGACGCAGTGGGTGGCACAGCAGCCGGTGAACAACCAACGTGTTTCCGTCCATCTGTTTAGCTGTAAGTGCGACCGTCAAATTTCCGCGCCTGCGGCGCAGGTTTAATTGACATGTCAGCCAACCTAGTTGGGACGAGCCACCCTACTGCCCATCTGGTTTGATCCGTAAGTGCGACCGTTTAAAAGTTTCCGCGCCTGCGGCGCAGGGCTCCTTAAGAAACACAAAACCGCCACAAGATTAGTTGCTGGGTCGGTGTTCCGGAGTTTAGCGCTGCACCAGAGGCGGCACACGCACGCAGAAGCCAAAAGGTGGCTCACCACACACAAAGTATGTCGCTGCGGGCAGGTCTCCCCCCCACCCGAAGCGTCAACACAGCCTATTTTGCGGGTCGGGGCTACAGCAGGGGTGGGGGTGACTCATCGCTGAATGCCGTGTGATTCCCCAAAACCCCGGTTTAGAGCGTAGATTTTCGTCCCAAGGCATCCCTGCTGCCCAAGTGTTGGAAAAAAAAAATTGACCTCACACCGGGTTTTGGCTGACACCGAGTTTTCCGCTCCAACCCCAAACTTTTAAAGACCCCTGGTGAATTGGCTCAAAAAGAAAAGAAAAAGGCCGCTCCGGGTCCAGGAACGTAACGGTCAAACCACAGCTTGCAAGGCTTGAGTCGGAGGCAGCACAGTGCTACAACCCCGTCCGCTCTGCCCTGCGGCTGACCGTCTCGACGAGCTTATGTTCAGCGCAAGCGCCAAGCCCCAAGGTGCGCCTTGATGCTTTAGTTTGCTACTTGAACCGTAGGCCCGTGGCTCTGCAGTACCGCCGAACACGTGAAGCTTGGCTCCCGTGTAGCAAGCTTTCCCTGGTACCCAAATGCCAAAACAATGGAAAATAATTTGACAGCCAGCACAAAACTCTCATTTTCACACGAAATTAACACAGGCACGTAGTCAAGGAGAGGATGACTGTGAACGAATCCGGTAGTCCACTGCGCTGTGAGACGCTGCAACTACCAACCTTTGCCAGTGTCGCAAAGGACTGTGGTGCGGAGTCGGATGCCGAGCAGATGCAGCTATTTGCTACGAAGGAAGACCACACTTTAGGCAACGAAGCTAGTCACGCTCGCACCCTGCCTGCGTATCTATCAAGCATGTACGCCAAACTAGTCGGAACTGCGACGAGGCGGGTGCAGCCTCGTCCTGCTTCATCCCGTAGCCAGCGTTCCATTTCTGTCATGTCAGCCCGGACCTCTATAAAAGATCAAGAACAGCCGGCACCGAACATTCCGACTTTTGACCATATCACGAGGCTCAAGAACATGCAGTTGACAGAAAAGGACCAGCTAAAGAAGCAGTTTGCGTCGGGGATTGCAGAGTTATGCACCGATCCCGAATGCCCCGAAAACCTCAAATTTGGTGAACGAATAGCCCAGACTATCCTTCAAGGTATGCACTGCTACTTGCCGTTGTACTTGCGTTTGCGGTGGTTTACTGGCGCGCAATGTTGCTCATTCAACTAGGACCGAAAGTAGTGGCACGGGAAGCAACCCCAACTGGACAGGCATCGAATACCTGACGACTGATGTCTTCTCGTACCTACGCTCCGAGCTGGCAGAAGGAGAGGATGCCATTTGTGAACTATCGCAGGAGATCTCCCAGCTAAGATCTAGGAAGGATGTTCTTGAAGAGAAGTCGTTAGGCTCTGACGAAGCTTCCCAAAACGGCAAACCCAGGCGTGGTGACAGTGAGGCAGACGCTATGCCAGAAGACACACCCCGTCAACTTGAAGATGATATTGAAGTGCTCGCCGGCAGCACCGACAAAGTAAACGCTGAGTTAGCCGCAAAGATAATTTCGCTACTGCAACATCGGCGTTTGCGTTTGGAAACAATGCGACTGGCTGCCGGAGAGCTAGAGGCACACACCAACCAGGTGAATAGCTGGTCCCTTGCCTCCACAGAGCTGGTGGATAATTCGATCGATGCCGTGAAAGCAAGTCGCAAGAAACTGCAAACCGACCTAGAGCACATCAACCGAGGGATCGAGGAGTTCAGCATGCAGCATCAGAAACTCGCAACAGCCAGTGCAGCTTTTTTGAAGAAGCAACAAAGCGAACTGGAAGCGAACTCTCGTCAACAAGACAGCATCTTTGGGCAAGTACTCACCCTCCTTCAGCAACTGCCCGGTCTGCACAAAGAGCGCGGTAGTCTGATCAAGAGCTACACTACCGAAGTCGAAAAGGAAGCACGCCGTGTCGCTGTACACCACAATTGGCTCCGCACAGCCGACGAACTCGAAGACACTTTTCAACACTGCATCGCGCTGCAGGTGAAAGAAATAAGCACGTTGCAGGCTCTACAAAAGGACTTCGTCACCGGAACCGTGCTTGCTGTCGAAGACTTGGAGCTCGACGGTGTACTGCTCTCGGTATTTCTTGCATTCTTAATAGTTGATGGACGAGGAAGAAGTAGACGGTAGAGGGTTTTTAGACGTTGTTCACCTGGTGCACCACTAGTTTACAGCCAGAATTATCATGTTACGCTCGTGTTACGCTGTTTTCCAGCCAAATTGGGCATGTTACGCTTGTGTTACGCTGGTTTACAGCCAAATTGGTTATGTTACGCTCGTGTTACCCTGTTTTACATACGTAAACAGGCCAAATTCGACCGTCACACAGGTTTCCACGACGTAAACCCGCCAAAGTCGACGCATCCTCCAGAAGGTATTCGTCCGCTCCAGGTCGGCTCTCTGTATGCCCTCAAATCCCGGCCGCCTCGCCACCAGTCGGGACCACGTCTTCGCCCTCAAGTCCGCCCTAACTTCATGTCCCCTCTTCGAAGGTGCCGAGGCTAACGGGTCATATGTTGCACCATTCCTCAGCGTGCGAGACAGGGGCCCGGGTCCCCATACGTGTCCACACTCCCCCATGCTCCGCATCGCCAGTCCAACTGGCCCCAGGGGTAGGTCCCCCTCGGCGTATCTTCCCCGGATGCTCTCCATCAGAGGCAGCAGTCGTGGCAACCTCTCGCACGCCGCGTAAAACGCTGTCGTCACCCTATATGCTAGGCATGTACCGGGATCCGTCAGGTGGCCCTTCTCCTGAAAGTTTAGGACCATCTCCCTCGCGCGCTTCGGGTTGGATCCACCCCAGATCAGTCCCATCACCGACGTCGTCAGCCGTTTCATCGCCACCTTCGATACCGGCGCGAAAGAGCAGCCTGACAGCGCCGCCGGTAGCACATTCGACTGCACAATCCGGACCCGCTTTTCGTACCGGAACGGCGCATGGCGGAGGCCTTCCGCCAGGGCAGCCGCCTTCTCCACCCTCTCCGAGTCGGACCTTTCCGTCCTATTCTTCGCCGTCGAGACTAGGACCCCGAGGCACTTGACGGATTTGCTAAACCGCAGCAGCGCATCCACGCTGCGGAGTTTGAGAGTCGACTGATGCCTACGTCTCGTCGAGAACGCGACCGTCTTCTGGAGGTTTAGCTCCATCCCGGTGAGTGTGCAGAACTCGTCTACTACGTCCACTCCCTTTTGCAGGGCGGCCTCCGACAGCCTGGACAGCAGTGTGGCGTCGTCCGCGTATGACTTTGGACTCACACCCTCCGCTTCTTTCTTGACCGCTTTCATCACTACCGACAGCAGGGCATTGATGAGTATGACGGATACAGGGCACCCTTGAAGGATACCGTTGGTCACACTGAACTCCCTGCCCACCCCTAATGGTAGCTTGAAGCGTCTCGCGAGCAGTCTGTAGATAGCCCTCAGCGGCTTGAGAACCCGATTGTGCAATCCTAAGTCCTCGGCTAAGCGCAGTACTATCTCTCGTGGGACCATGTCGAAGCATTTCCGGAAGTCCAGCGCCACACCGTAGAGCGGCTCCCCGTCTAACAAGGCGTCCTCCATCTCGAGCCCAATTTCCATCAAGACGTCCTCGATCCGGTGACCTGGTCGAAAGCCTTTCTGTCCTTCTTCGATCCATTCCTCTTGCCACAGTACTATGTCCGCCAGCCTGCGGCAGGCCCATAGGCGGTACACGGCGGATGTGACGGTTATCGGTCTTGTGTGCAGCGGGTCTTGACTCTCATCCTTCGGCACCATCGACACCAGCGCAGTTGTCATGCTTGCCGGCCAGTCTCCAGTTGCTTCGACCAGGTTCATGACGTCCGCAAGTGCATTCAGCAGGGGGAGCGGCAACTCCCGCAGTTCAGCCATACGCCAGCCATCCACCCCTGACGCGCTTTTCTTCGGCTTCTTCCTCAGCAGAATTCGCAGCTCCTCCCCCGTGATTGTTCCGGCTTCCATCATATGTGGGCCGATGTGATCCCGGAACCGATCCCGAAACGGCTCGTACTCCGGCTCTGGCCCGTCCTTGTACTTACGCAGGATAGGGTCCCACGCAGTGTTCAGCACCTCGTCCATCTCGTCAACATTTGCAGTCACTCCCGCCCCCTTTCGCAACACCCCCGACGGCTCAGCGCGTCCGGCGCAGATGGTTGTCAGACATCGTCTGCTCGCATCGGCCCTCTCGTTCAGCTTGTCTCGGTATTTCGTAAACCTGGCCGCCGATCCTTCCTTTCCGAGCCTGCTCGTCTCTTCCCGCAATGCCGTGAGAAGCTGCTTCGCCTCCTCATGATCCGGGAATCCTTCTGTCCCTTGGCCATCTTTCATGCACGCCTGTGCCAGCCGCCTGCTGTTCTGCCAGCAACGGGATACCTCATGCGGAACTGCCTCCGGCCCGCGCCGTTGCGCAAGGTAGCTGCAGATGCGTTCCATCCTGTGGATGGCCTTCCGGAGCCGTAGCTGTCTGCTGTTCGCCGCCCCCGACCCGTCGCTCGCAGTGCTTGCCGTGATGCAGACTCTTTTAGGTGACGTCTTTATCCCCCGGCCGGTACTTCTTCCCCTTTCTTCCGCAGGGATTCCGAAGGCATCCTGCAAGTACTGCTCACTGACTCGTGACCACTCGAGCCAGGCCTCTTCCACTCGCTGTGCTGCCAGCCGTTCTGCGAAATCGGAGTTGGCCAGTCTCTGTACGGCTTCCCTGTAAGCTTCTGTGTCCGAGAGGCCCCACTTGGGTCCCCCCTCCGTAGAGATTTCCCGCGGTACTTTAAATCGCCACACGATTTGGCGCAGCGCCGCAATGTCCAGGGTCATTGTCACGAGCCGGTGTCCCGGCACGTTCACCGCGGTGGTGACGCATTGGCGGAAAGCTCCCGTCGTTATTCGGTTGAGGAGTATGCGGTCGATCCTCGTGCCCGATGTCCGGGTAAAGGTCGGTGGTGGTCGGTGGTGGTGGTACGCGCATGGTGCAGTTCCGCTGCGTCGGACCACCCATTCCTTAGTGCCTTCCGCAGTACAGGGGACCGGTCTTCTTCTGTGTTCAGGTCACCCATCACCATTATGGGGACGTCACCGAGGCTATCCGCCGCTGCGAAGAGGATCTTCTCCAGCATGTCCTCACGCTCCTCGCTCTCCGCCCTCCCGTTTCCGGAAGGGCAGTAGACATTGAACACGTGCACGAACGTGTTGCCGGCCCCTGTTGCTACTACCGTATGGCTCACTCGGTCCGGGGACCGTATTGCTGCGTGCGAGAGCGCCGTCATCGTATCGTACGCCGGTATCGGTCTCAGTACTAGAGTGGAGAGCCCTCCGTTCGCGGCGTTCATCGTCGAGCGACTACCGGAGTTCCTACAGAGTCTTCCGGGTGGTGGCAGACCCCAGTGGCAGCACCATTTCCGCAGGTATTCCTCCGCCTGCAACCGTTTGCACGGAAGGAGTGTCACCTCCTGGCAGCAGAGAAGATCCGCTTCCACCGCATCGGCCGCTGGGAGATACTGTAGTAGGTTGGTTACGTTTAACGTCGCGAACCTCATCTCCGCGCGGCCGGGACCAGGGTTTTGTTCGACGTCCCCCGCGGTTATCAGCCGCTGTCTTGCTGATTCTTTGATTGATTGTAGAGTTCTTTGGTGATGAAGCAAAAGTCGTTTAGCAGCGGCTGCCGAATCATGCCGTGGCACCGTCCCTTTGTGCGTCTGCTTCGCAGAAAAAGTGTGGGAAAGGAGTCCAGGACTCCGTGGTTTGAAACCATACGGTATGGTTCCACTTCCTCCTTCCTTCGTCCGTTCTTCTTTAAAAAAGGGGGTTTTCAAAGTGTGTTGTGGCTCGTAACCAACCGCCACGGGGCACTACTTCCACCAGGTGAAAGTGTTTACGCTTTCTCGAGAGAGATGATGTAGCCATTCGTTGTGAATCTTCTGGCACATTCCTCCCATGAGAGTACGAATACCTGCTGGTCGTCGAAGCACACCCATTCGTCATTTTCCTTTAGCACGGTATAGTAATGACCTGCCGTCGCTCTTCCGGTGTGGATGATGAAGCCATTTACCGTGTAGGAGTCTTCCCCGATCAGAATGGTTGGTCGGATCGGGGTACGGGCTGGTATTTTGATGTCTTCGCGTGTTTTTTTCGACAGCTGTGCTCGTTGCAGTACTACATCCATTTGGTTTGGAAATGTGTAATACTCCTTCGTGAGTCCAACGGTCCTTTTGTTGCAGGTGCTACAGGGGAAGTCGTCCACTTTGGTTGCTCTCTTGTTTTTCACTTTCTTTATCAGATCCTCTACTGACTCAGTGTAGGGCTTCTCCGTGTTTTTGAGTTCAACCATTAGGAACGGTTCTGACGCCGGCAGTGCTCGTGAAGACTCTTCGCATGTTGTACACGTTGTCAATCGGGAGTGTGTCACCGTCGCTTGGTCGTCGTCGTCGTCCGTTACGCAAGAGCGTATCCAAGTCAACAGTTCGTGCACGTCCCGCTGCGCGGAGTCGTCTGTCGTCGTGTCGAACACAAGGCTCCGAAGTGTGGCCATTGTTCCGTGGATGTCACGGCCTGCGTCGAAATCCGTGAACAGCTGCTGCAACTTCAGCTGGTTGGTGTTCGGGTGCGAAAGGCCTGTGAGCTGCAGTCGGAAGGAAGTCCTTCGCGCCAGGAACTGAACGCTGGCGGCAAAGAAACATGAGTTGCGGATGTTCCTTATGCCGTTGCGTCCAGTCGGGTTTGTTGGCTTCGTCGCAAGGTGCGTAGTGCTGGTGGGTTCGGGTTTGTGCGGCGACGTTTTCTGCGGCGAGGTTCTCCCGGGTGGAGGTCTCGGTGAACCATCGGGTGGTTGCGGTGACCGGATGCTGATGTACGGTTTCTCTTCGTTGGTCGGGCGTCCTTCGTCAAAGGCCTTTCCGACGAAGTGGTAAAACCGTGACAGAGCTCGCGCGTCCAGTTCGTACTTTCCGTACGTTTGTGCAACGAACGTGTCGAACGTGTGCCGGAGTTCCCGTCCAGAGAATCCTCGGTTGCGGAGTCTGTAATGCACCTTCATGACCTCGACCTTCAGATCTGGCATATTGTTACATATGCGCGCTGCTCGAATCAGAGCGCCTTTGAAGATCGAGGTTCCGGTGTTCCGTGGTACCGTTGATTCGACGTGCGTGTACTTGATCGGATACCAGGGGAATTCCTCACCCTTGTCCAGGACGGACATCCGAATGAAGTCCGTTTTGGTATCCCTCTCCATCCGGATCCGCATCCCCAAAAAGACTACGTCGTCGACACCTCTCGATGTTTCTCCGTACTCCATGCCAGTCATCAATGAATCTGACGCTGTCGGCGTGATTCCTGGCTTCTTCTTGCAATCCTTTTGCGACCAGGCCGTCGATGTACTGCTTTTCGCACCAGTAGCAGTATAGGTTGGCGAGGTCCGGGCTTGCATTGCCGCCCATGGGGATTCCTGTGACCTGCTGGTAGCACTTTCCGCCGTTCGTGACGAAGGTGTTACCGACAATGAATTCGACCAGTTCCCGAATCTCTGCGACACTGTAGGAGGTTGTGTTCGATTCGTCTGGTTTCCCAAACTCGAAACGGTGCTTGGCTCGTTGGGCTTCCACGTTCGCTCCTTTTTCGGACGTCATGTACTCGAAAGCCTCCGCAACTGCAGACATGACATAGTCAACGATCTGATTCTGCGGAATCTTCGTGTACATTTCTTTGAAATCGAAAGTTCGTGGCGTCTTTTTGCGAAGTCGTGCGTAGTTCGTCTTTACGTGCACTGCTACGTCATCGACCGACTCGACGACGAAGAAACGACGTATCCCCGTTTGCGAAAACGTCGCTTCGTCCTTGCTTCGGAGCGTGGCTAGAACCAGCTTCAGCAAACCGGAGGCTTCTTGGTGGGCAGGGGTAGTTGATGCACGTGTCTTCACTCGTTTCTTGTCGCGGCCTTTTTCGTCTCGGTCCTTCTGTTCGTTTTTCTTCTCAATGTTCCCTTTCTCCGACACGCCGGCAATGTACCGCATCCGTGGCTCGGGTTTATGGAGTTTCGGGATGCCGTAAAGGTACGGTAGGATGTTGGTGTGTGTGAATTGATGTGACTTGTTGAAGTCATGGTGTCGTTTGAGCACGTCTTCAATCGACTCGCCAACTTCCTGGTACGTTGAGCTCTCTTGTAACTCGCTCCGTAAAAGTTCCTTGTACTTTTCCTTGCAGATAAACCCAAAGTCATGGGACGTCTTATCAACAGGGAGAAATACGAGGTGCTCCTGGAGCTTTTTCAGGGTTCGTATGGCGTCTCGGAGTTGAGGTTCGTCGGTGTGCGCGTTGAGCGTTCCAAGGACGGCGTCGAACTCTTCGACCAGAGTCGTTGTGAATCTGGTCTTTTCGTCCTCGCTCGACTTCGGGAAGTTCGAGTTCACGAATTCCTCGACGTCGTGCCTTATCGAGTCGTACATCGTCATCGGGCTACTCGCGACTCGGTACTTGCGTCCTTTCCGAAAAAGTGAAAGGAGGGCTTCGTCGGTCTTCAGATCCGTTGCAAGTCCTAAAGCGTGTCCACCAAGATCCGGGCGGTGTGGTGTTAGATGCTGCCTGCATGGACAAACCGAGCTTGAGCTAGTCGGTTAGTTCGCTTCGTAACTTACTTCGGTGACGTTGCTGACGAGGGTTACCAGAGGTGGCTTCAGACGGTTGCTCACCATGAGGTTTTTGAGGACGGCCGGGTTGGGGCATGTTTCGCGAACCCGTGCGCGTGACAAGACGCCGGCCATTGCTGTTCGATCTTGTGCCGGGTGATGGTGTGTCAGCTTAAAATATCGTCGTGGGGGGGCTGCCGGTTTCTCGGTTCTGTTGCGAATGCGCGTACTGAGGAGCCGCTCGAGGGTACGTACTTTTTCCGTTACGTCCTTTCCTCGAACGAAGGTTCTCAGCCACGTGCGGAGGCGTAGGGCGCGATTGGGGTGCCACACGGTGAACTCCAGCCTCTGAGCTGGAGTGGATCGGGAGGTCCTAGGAGAGGGTGTGGTCACATCCGCAAAGGGCATGTGCCACACCCGCAAAGGGCATGTGACGCCCGCAAAGCGGGTGTGGAAACAGGGGATTTCGGTGGAAATACCTTGGTTCTCATCGGTATTCTGGACCGGCCTTGTTTCTTTTGGAATGCAACATGTTCCTTTTGAACCTCAACCCCCTCTGGATTATGTTTGTTGATTGAATTACCTCAGAATACGACTCCCAGTGCCCTTCTCTCATGGGGTTGGGCCAGTTTCGCTTGTTACTGGGGCCATGTTTTTGTATTGGGGTTTTTTGCTGTGTCTACCTTTTCTTGATTGTTAGACTCTATGTAGTGCAACAGCAGTGAATCGGAACTTGACAGATCGTGGGGTTCCACCGTTATCCACCGTTGTGTGGACCCCCAAACTGCAGACTGTAGGGGATTTCTTGTGGCGGCGGTCTGGATTTTGCGTCAGCAGGTGGACAACAACAAGGAGAAAAAGAACTCGAGAACAACCGGCGATAAAACAAACATAGCATAACTTTGTGGGAACTTACAAAGGAAGGAAGGACAGATCAAGTCTTCGATCAGAGCAAGTTATGTCATGTGCTGGCGGATGTGCCGTGTCCACGCACCCTTTGATCCAAGCTTTCTCCAGCACAGCTTGCATCGAAGAGGCTCATCGAAGAGAGCAGGATGCTTTTTTTGGACATGCTGACTCATTCCAGCTGCCTTTACTTTTACACGACATGCAGGGCATTCAGCCATGCAGTGGCATTGAATGCGGTCGCGATGTGCTGCGTCGATATGGGCAGCCATCGAGGATTCCACAGCTTTTTTGCCACAAAAGTCGCACGGCAAATATGTTTCCGTTTCTTCTTCCTCTTCCTCTTCGTCTTCTTCTTCGTCTTCGTCTTCTTCGTCGTCTGCTTTCTCCTCACACTCCTCTGCTGCATCGCTATCACCCGCTTCCTCCAATTCTGAGCTCTCTGCACGAGGTTCTTGGTGAGGTTCTTGTCTGGCACAAACAGCGGCAGTTGTGGGGGGGCTGTCGGCGCCTCGCAGTTGCACACACGAATCGTTCCAGTTCCACCCGCAAACCGGAACGCCGTATAGGGCCCCCCACGAAAGACGAAGTTGGTTTTCATTGCGGCAAGCTGCTCACAAAGAACGATAAGGGCTAGATTGCTACGCGCATTGCGGTGCAGGCAATCGCAAATCAAAACTGTTTGTTTTCCGCGAAAGCCTGTCTGGGACAGATCCGCAACCTTCCACGGAAGTCGGCGGGCTCTCCGTTTTTCCTCCGCGCATGCCAGATCTACCTCGCAGGTTTTTGGGCTGCTGATCATGGTCACATCAGCTTTCCGCTCTCCGTTTTCTGCCTCCTCAGCTTCATCCGAACACTGCAATGGAAGGGCATCCATGCGATCCCACCAATGGCTGAGGCTGTGGCAATACGCATTCGTTGTTGAGCCCTTTCGCACGCTTTCCATGAGGTGGAGGAAGATGTGCGCAGATAAACGGGCACGCAAAAAGGGGATGCGGGCGGCAGTTTCTTTTTGACCCCAGTAACGCCAGGGTACGTCCGAATACCGGAATTCGGCAAGGTCGCTTAGGCTGATGAATAGCCAGCGAAATGTTGGTGATAGCTCTCGTTGCGCCATCATGGAGACTACCTTCCTCACGTGCGCTCCGGTAGCATTCTGGCTGACATCGATGTTCAAAGTGCTGCACAGGTCTCGAAGTGCCGACGTACTCTCAGCATCCAGCTCCTTGAACAACGCCAACCCCATACCCTTTATGTCGTGCAGGGCTGGAGAAACGTAGTGTGCTGATGGTGCCACTGCGCTCAGCAGCGATGTGTAGCCAGCTGCAGCCATTTGGGCAAGGCTGAGGTGAGGAAAGCGATGTATGTACATGCTCCATTCGCTTGTTGGAACGGTGCATACTGCGCAGCGGTGGCCTCTTCCACCACACCCGTCAAGCCTCTGCCATCGGTCAAAGTGATCTCCGGTGATCTTTTCGATCCGAACCCGAGTCACACCGTGGCCGCGAACGATCTTTGCATTGTGAAGGCGCAAAATTGCATGGTTGAGAAACCGGTTCTCGAAATGCTTAAATTGCGCTTTCTTCCGGTCGACGACAGTTACGGACGGGACAAAACCGCCGGTTTCTGGGTATACCAGGGACATCGACAGACGTGTGCGCGCGTTGCGCGATCTCAGCGAGTTTCTTGCTGTGTACCCGTCGGTATACAGTACGCCAACAAGCGGTACGGAAGACAATCTTGCGGATTCACGCCACCCCTCCTCTTCCAAGACCTTGAACGCACCTGCTAAGCCCCGTTGCAGTCTCTCCTTTACTCGAGAGCGCGACTCCTTCTCCACTTTTCTGCAGCGCTTCACGGACACCCCGATACTCATGCTAGTACGCCGCTTGTGCGACTTATTGACAAGGTCTAGCTTTCTCTGGGAGGTCCGTGTTGCATAATAACGCTCTTCGATGAGAGTTTTGCCCACTTCTAACACAGCAGCGTTTGCGGATTGCATGGTTTAATTATTTGTCTTCCTGTGATGAATGAGTCCTTCGATATCGTCTCTGGGCCCCTTATCCACGGACATGGTGTGACCAGATGAATATTGCGGAAGCACTTGATCAGCGCCAGACTAAAAGGAAGCTCGCAGCAGAAAACGGAAAAATAGAGGCCAGAGTGATGCTGCAGGTTAATTACAAGGTGGTGGGCACAACAGTCACTCTCGAGTGCGTACGTATTGTCCCCGCGGGCAGCAGTGTGCCATCGGGTCTGTACCCAACCACCTACGTCCTCGACGAGCCCGCTGACGACCAGAAGCCAGTGCTCTGCAGACAGCTCCACCTTGGCTTGTGGCAAGTGAAGGTCCCCATTGCGCAGGGTGCAGCACTTGCTGGCGAGGGAGTGGCGGCCGTGGACCTGGACGAGCAGTACCGCCAGATCATGGGGCTGGGTCTGACGGGCGACAATGATCCCCAGGAGGAAGAACAGCAGGCACTGCTGATTGAAGAGGACATTGAGGACATGTAGGGTCCTGTGTCCTCAGCATCCTCCAGGCCGCAGTTCGTATTGAGAACTCTTCTGTTCGCCAGTTCTGCGTCCCACCGCCTCATCGTACCAGTCACCCGTAAACTTCCGCTCGTGAGGGCCTCCTGCGGCGGTGTTCCCGCACGGGCGGCAGCATCACTTTGACCTTTCTTTTTCTGTTTTCTTCTGCGAGCTTCCCTTCACTGCCGCGCTGATCAGGTCATCATGTCCGTAGAGGTCACATGGAACCCTTGCTCTTTTGCACCCGGCGTCGTAATTGGGAAGGCGATGCGTATGGGCTTCGACGGCTCGTCCGCATCCGTGTTCTGGGCCTGCGTAATTGACGACAGAACGGCCAGGAGATCCGCTCCGCGGAACGTGGGCTTAGTGGCTTGAACCACTTTGTTGTACAGCGCGTGCTTAGCATGTGTCTGCTGTCTCCACGCCGTGATCGGCTTGCTTCTGAGCGTGACACCAACAACCTTCACATCTTGGACGTTGCGCACTTTGCTTTCAATGCGGTATTGATCCGGAAGGGTTCTCGCCTTCGTCATTGCTGTAACCTCCCCCGCTGTGAATTTCGGCGGCTTTATGAAGTCGGTGATGACCTGCATCAACAACGGCGACTTTTTGTGGAGCCTTACTCCTGTCACCTCGGAAACGAGCTGACGCAGGCTGCTCAACCTTATCGCTGCTCCGACCTTCTTTACGAGGTATGCCTCAATAAAGTTGGAGACAACGTCGGAGGTTGCCGTGTTGTTGGCTTCGCAGTCGCTGCCATTGTCGCTGCCCTCGATCGTGCCCCTCCGCTTGTTGTCTTCAGGTGTTCGTGGCACACTTGAGGACAGTGGCATCGTTGTGTTTAAGAGTGTGTGAGTCGCTGGATAATGTTTTCTTGAGGTATCAACGAACAGGTATCTGAGAAATTGGGGGAAAAGGCAAAGTCAGTCCAGAATACTGATGAGAACACAGGTATTTACACACGAAAATCCAACTTTCACACCCGCTTTGCGGGTGTCCACACCCGCTTTTCGGGGCACATGCCCTTTGCGGGTGTGGCACATGCCCTTTGCGGGTGTGGCACATGCCCTTTTCGGACCTCCCGATTTAACTCCATCTCAGAGGCTGGAGTTCACCGTGCAGGTTGCCATGTCAGGGGGGGGGGGGCTGGGCTGGCTGCATACGTGCATACGTATGCGTATGCAGATTTGAAAATATGCATACGCATACGGCTGCATACGTATGCATAGGTGGGGCTGTGTGAGGCCAGCCCGGCCTTCGGGCTGCTGCGTGACGGGCCTACGGTGGAGTCCAGAGCCCCAGAAACTGGAGTTAAAGCTGGAGTTGAAAAAGCGGGTGTCACACGCTTCTTAGGTGTGACTCGCGCCCTCTTTGACTGCAGTTTCTGAGACTGGACCTCACCGTGTAACAATGCAATGTACTGGTAAGTAGAAAGCAGGTCGATGAGGATGCGTGCCACGGTCAATGTCTGCCTCGCTTTTTCCCCGACGACGTCGAACGCCAGCTCGGAGCACTGAACGAGCATGCTTCATGACGCACGACAGCCTACAACGGGCTGGCGGAAAAGGCCCGCACCACGTGGGCGGGCCTTTCCGCCAGCCCGTTGCTCAGCAGATCCTGAGACAACCAGCTTCGGTTGCCTCATCGGAGCGCGGCTCGTCGGCTTACAGGAGTGATCACACTGCCCGTGTACCCCGGATTGCGGCGGACATAGGTTCCGTCGGCACTCACGAAACTTTGCTTTTAAGTTTCCTTTTCGACAGGAGGTGCTTTGCCAGAGAAGTCACAGCCACATGCATAGCCG
The DNA here is from genome assembly GCA_030068145.1 of Diplonema papillatum. Lineage (NCBI taxonomy): Eukaryota > Euglenozoa > Diplonemea > Diplonemida > Diplonemidae > Diplonema > Diplonema papillatum. The sequence goes on from JAPJBO010000016.1 coordinate 58,435, forward strand.
TATGCATACGTATGCAGGTTTGGGCACATACGCGTATGCAGCCACCATAGCCCTAGGGGGGGGGGGGGGTTTGCAAGAACGTGCTTGGAATGGATATGTGCTCAACACCGCACTGGTCCCGTCTGCGCCGTGTTTCGGTCCTTTAAGCCACGGACACATAAGGCGGACCATCATCAGCGTGGAACCTGAGTGTCTGCAGACAGGACTGCGGTGTGAGTCTGGTTTGCAGCCACCATAGCCCTAGGGGGGGGTCGTTGTATAATGGTTTAGCTTGAAGGGTGTTGGAAAGGTTGAAAAAGGTTTTGGGGGTCACCGTCGGTTTGTGTTTTTATTTTTTTCTGTATATTTTTTTTGGGGGGGGTAATTATTTTTTCGGGGGTTCGCGTAACCCTTCTTTTCCGGAAGATAACGTTATCTGTTCTTTTCTCTCTGGCGCTCTTTTTCTCTCTATCTCTCTCTTTGGCTAGCAAAGCGACTATTGCGACCAACACCACGACCCTAGGGCTATGTAGGATGGAAACGTTGGAAACGTTTCCGTTTCCGTTTCCGTTTCCGTTTCCTTCTTTTTGGCGGTGGATGGAAACGCCGTTTCTTTTCAAAAGAAACGGCTGGTATGCCACTAGTATACTGGCTGAAGGTCCGACCGGAAATGTGTTCCGAACGGCGGACCACGCAATCCAGTGGGAAACAATGGACAAGGAGGCTCCGAAAAAGAGGGAGGAAAGAAGCATAAGAGTTGCGACCATACGCACCCGGTTGTGATGACTTTGAGGTCTGCAGCTCTTTATACCAATGGCTGTTGTGGCGACGATGCTCTGTTATGCGAGGCCGTTGGCCAACGCGCTGAAGACGATCGGGAAAGCACATCCGCTTCCAATAATAGGTTATACAGATACGATCGTTCAGGACAGCGGGAGCACCGCCGCGCCACAGGCTACAAGACCGGGGTTTTTCGGCGGCGTAAGACAAAGAGGGAGTGCAATCAGCATCAGGAGGTGAGAAGGGCACACGTATGCCGGGGCAATGTTGAACCCGCCAGAAAAGCGATGGCCACGCAGTAACGTGTGTGTTAAACATCGCTTGCCACAGTGCACCTTGCATACGACGACGGGTGGCAACCGTCACCGGAAGGGGCACCATCGGGAGGTGTTGTCGGAGCATAGACAGCGACGGCAGGAAGAACCCCACCGACAATGCAGAAGAGGACGGCAGATTCAAAAAGCCCCACTCGGCACGGCCGCCGATACAAGTAAACATGAGAACGTGGGTTGGAAGCAGCAGAGGACGAAGTGGTAGGCACAGAAGAGTGGAATCTGGTGTCAGAAAACCTCAGCATCCGCATGTGACGACATTCTGCATCAATAGCTTGTGGTTTCCTATTTGCTCGTGTCAGATCGCCGATGAAAGAAAGCGGTGAGCATCAGCGACTGCTCTGCACAAACGAGACCGCGACGACACACAAGAAGGGGCCGAGCCAAGTCGAAGAACAGCCCAGGAAGGGCCCTGAAGAGTCAGAGAGCCCGCCAGAAGACGGAGGAAGAGAAGTGCCCGCTGGTAGATCAAAAGAAGAAGGTGATCCCGCCCTCTGAAAGGAAAGCCAAAATTTGGCTGGAAACGGACACCCGACGGACACACAGAAGGACCCGCGAAGTGGTATCCTATAGGACCCCTCGGCATGAGGAGCCTTCCGGCGTTTCTTTCAAAAGAAACGGAAACGTTTCCGTTTCCGTTTCCGTTTCCATATTTCGAAAAAACTAAAAGAAACGGCGTTTCCATCCAACTTAGCCCTAGGGGGGGGGTCGTTGTATAATGGTTTAGCTTGAAGGGTGTTGGAAAGGTTGAAAAAGCCCTAGGGGGGGGGGGGGCAGGGGTGGAAACTGAATCTGGCCGGTCTGGGTTTTGGGTTTTATGTTTCCTGGGGGGGGTGGCTTGTCCAGGACACCAGCGTTTGTACTTAGAAGAATTCGAGGCCCACCTCACGGATTTTGTGAAAGTTTGAAGAATGGGGGGTCCGGGGGGCCAAGCCCCCCGGCCGGACGGTACGGTACGCCACGGTACGCCTTCGGCGTTTTTTCGCGTTGATCTTCGGAAACCCAGTGCTTCTAGTGGATGTCCCGAAAACTATACAATATTACAGTATGTGGCGTATATTTGCGGGAATATCAAAATACAATCATTCCCCGCAAGTTACCCCTCCGAACCTTCAACTCGTATGGGATAGCCGGAACATTCGACATTATCTATCATCAGAGGCAGAGTATGCTTGCGGACAACGTCCCGAACGGCAAGACAAGGAAAGAAACTCCGAAGCTGTGCTTTCAATTTTCCCCAGTTCCAGGTCAGGGTGAGAACCAAAGTGAAAAGTCCTAGCAAGCAAGCCGTCTTCGTTTTACCAAAAATGATTTACGGCCCATTGAAAAACAGAACAGTTCTATTTTATGTACCAATGGACTCGGGGTACGTACGGCAGTATGGCTAAGACGACGATGACGACGACGACGATGAACATGATGATGATGCTGATGATGATGATGATGATGATGATGATGACGACGACACGTTGCTTCGCTTTATGGCCTTGGGCGGCGGACAAGAGGGCGGGCATGACGAGGCACGTTTTCGTTTGCCTTGTGGGACTGCGGGAACAGCTGCTGAGGAACGATTGTCAGTTGTTGACGGGGCGGGTTTAGTGGCCGGTGTCGTGCGTTTGCCTTGTGGGACTGCGGGAACAGCTGCTGAGGAACGCTTGTCAGTTGTTGACGGGGCGGGTTTAGTGGCCGATGTCGTGCGGAGGCGTTTGTGTGTTCCCAGTGTATCGGGTTGGTGGGTTTGCTTTCTTTTCGCTGAAGCCGTAACAACAGGGAGCAGAATAGGCGAAGCAGATGCAGGCTGCGATGGAGCTGCTACGGCAGACGGCGCTGCAGAGGCTGATATGGACCCTCTTGGCCGAGAAGGGGCAGGTCTTGATTGAGCAGTGTTGGCAGGCGACGACGTAGCTGCGTTGGCGGCTGGGGCAACTCGTGAACGAGCACCCGCGGAAGGGGTGCTTCTTAGGGTGGCGATGGGCTGCGACGCGGTAGATGCTTTGGCACCCGGGGCAACTTGTGGTCGAGCACCCGCGGAAGGGATGCTTTGAGCTTTCGGCTGCTGCCCAGGCGATGAGGTAGCTGCGTTGGCGGTCGGGGTAACTCGCGATCGAGAAACCGCGGATGGAGTGATGCTTGGGCGGGCCACCGGCTGCTGTCCAGTCGGACCTGCCACGCGAGCCGTCAGCAGAGCCGCAACGATGCTGGCAATTGCGATGTTACCCAGGAGGCCCTTTACCCCGAGCCAATGCGCGAGATCTCGTTCACGCAGTTCGTCGACGGTCCGCTGGACGGCAGGGTCTTGCCCTCGGCGATGCATGGCCTCTACCCATGTCCACGTCTTCCGGTTCCGCTCCGCCTCCGAGTCGGTCTCCTTTTTTGGGCGCCCGCCACAATCCCTTCGGTCCTTTACGTTCCAGAACCGGATGCCATCCATCAGGAAGTCGTGAGCATCAGCCGGTGATGGACCGTTCTTCGATATCAGCATCTCTTGGCTGATTGTTTCCACCTCCACCCGGTTTCTGAGCTCGCTAACTCGCCAACGCATTTCGCCGAAGTCGCGCTCTACGCCGCAGCTGCTGGCACACCCGGTGCAGAGTGTCACTTGAAGGACACGAGCGGCACGAGAACCCTGGTCCGACAACTCCACCAAACGCGCCCTCCAGAAGTCGAGGAAGAGAAGTTTGGTGCTCCGGGCGGCCTCCTTGACCTTCCCCCAGTCTTTCAGCAGCGCGCTGTGCTCCTTGTCGTTCGGGTACGCAAGTTCGCACATGCGCGTCCATGCAGACTCACCGTAATCGGTGTCGACAAGACGTTCCTTCAGGAGACCGACATCCAGCACGGTGACGGCGTCTAGCACGTTGGCAGACATGACGGTCTCCGGGACCAGCAACGAGATGGCACGATGATGGATGCTGAGGTACGCGTCCGGGACATTCATCACCGCAAGTGCGAGCTGCGCCTTCTGCAGGTAGGCAGCAATCTGGCTGGCCTGACCCTACACAGCGGTTACATCCCGGTTACAGACTGGTTACACCCGGTTACAAGTGGTTACAGTGGTTACAGACTGGGTACGCACTACTCGGTTACAGGTCTCGTTGGTGGGGGACTCGAAACTAAAAAATACGAGTGTGAGAAGGTTCGTAAAGCTTCACAGATTCCCTTGGAAATCCGTGAAGCTTGAGGTTTTTCACCGCACGATCTGTGTCGCTGTACCGTACCGTTCGGCCGGGGGGCGGTGCCCCCCGGATCCCCCCCTCTTTTTTGGAAGGATTGGTGCAAAGAAAAGCCGGGCTTCGCCCGTTTAGATTCGGAGGTGTGTATATTCGATCGGGAAAAAGGACCAGCCGCCCAGTAGTGGCTGGCCACGAAATACTAGGTGTCTGGTGGCCTTGGGTTTTGGGTTTTATGTTTCCATCTATGGGGGGGGGGGGGCGACTCCTGGTAGAAACCTGCATAGAAGGCCGGTTGATAACGTTATATAACGTTATATAACGTTATAACGGTGATAACGTTATATAACGTTATATCAGTCATTCTTGGCGACCGTTCTGGCTTGTACCGGGCACGTACCGAGCACGTTCCGGGTCTTCTCTGACCTCAGAACAGGGTCGCTGGCACCGATGACCACACGCGAGGGCCCGGGAACACATTCTGGGTTTTTTTTCTGTGGTTTCGTGCACTTAAACACGGTTCCGGGCTGCTCAGCCTGAAAATAGGCCATTTCTGCCCGGTTTCAGGGAGCGCCCAATATGCCTATTTCTTGCTCTTTTTTGCATTCGCTGGTCATTCCGGGCGCCATTCTCACCAATTTTGGGGTCATACTCCATCAGAGAGCTACTGCGGATTCAAAACCACCCCGGGATTACCTAAAAGCACGGAAAAACAGCGCCAATAATAAAATACACATTTGGCCCCACGTAAATAGGCCTGAGTCGCGCCCCCTAGGCATACTGTGCATACGAGTCGTATTCTCGTCTAAACTCGTATTTCAGTTTTCGGAGCAAATTCTCGCCAAACGACTCGTATTCTCGTGCCAAACTTGTCAGAACTCGTCTAAACTCGTCAAAACTCGTATTGACGAGTTTAGACGAGTACAGGCTATTTTCACTGTGGAAGACGGTATTTGGCCTTCTGTGCTACTTTCTTTCACCACAAGACCGGTATCCTGCGACCCGCTGTTCCTCATTTCCTTCAGCTCCTGTATTACAAGAATTCCTGCTCCCGAACAGCCGCTTTTCAGGGCACGGGCCGACCAGCCACACGAAGAAGACCAAGAAGATTCGCAGCAGCATCGGCAAGATAGGCAAGACGGGGGTCCGGTACACTTGAATGTCCACAAACCAGCAAAGTACCCCATCACGACTTCAAGTCAAGCATATGGAGGCGGTGCCGCGACGACCACGTGCTGTGCACCTCGTTGAGAAGGGAACGAATATCAGCAGGACATGTTGCTCACCATGACTTCTTTGAACCGAGAGATGAGAGCAGGGAAATGTCACACGGAATGTTAACGAGGGTTTAGCACGAGATGGATGAGCCACATGATTGGCCCCATGATAGCCCATAAGCAAGCACGCTCGGCCACCATGTTTCCCCAGTCACCCGTATGTTCCGTCGATCAGGGATGCCAGTTTTCGGAGAGTTTCAGGCTCTTTTGGCCTCGCGAGTTCCTGACTAACGAACTGCACCAACAAAGCGTGACGGTCAGAATGTTGAAGTTGCTCGGGTGAGGGCGGCATTGTTGATGTTGGCAGCATTGACATCAATGTTTTCACGGTGCTACGCTTCTGCAGCTGCATCACTTCCTCTTTGGTCGCGTTGCGTCTATTTTGGACCAGAACCAGCCCAGGAGATTTTCCTCCGGACACAACATTTCTTAGCACCAAATAATATGTCCCAAAAATGACCTTGTGGCCACAATACCCCCAGTAAAATCACCTTCAAAAAATTCTCGTCTAAACTCGTATGACGAGTTTAGACGAGAATCTGATACGAGAATACGACTCGTACACGAGAATACGACTCGTATGCACTGTATGCCTAAGGCACCTTACCCTGCGATGCATACCACCACACAGCACGTACTAGCAGTACAGCATGCAGCGGTGCATCAGCACGTAGGATACATGCTACCATCCTCTACACGTAGTAGATGCATACACCAGCAGCACGTACTAGCAGTACAGCATGCAGCGGTGCATCACTAGCAGTAGCAGGGCGTAGCAGCACACGGTGTAGCAGCACGTAGCAGCAGCATGCAGTGGTATGTGATACCACGTAGCAGCAGCACGTAGCAGCAGCAGCGTATGCGTACTGCTATCCTCTCCACACGTAGTAGGTGTACGTAGCAGCAGCAACGTATGTGTATGCATACACAGCACCTCCTCGGTATGTGGTAGAGGCACAGCAGCAGGTGATACTACACAGCAGCAGCAGGCACGTGCTGATACTATGCAGTACTCTCTGTGTGTGGTACTCCGTACGGTGCAGGTGATACTACGCAGCAGCAGCAGGCACGTGCTGATACTACGCAGTACTCTCTGTGTGTATGTACTCGCCGTACGGGCACAAAATAAGCACGTGGGTGCGCAGCCCGCGCGCACTCTCGCTCCAGGCAAGGTAAGCGTGTGCGTGCGCAGCCCGCGCGCACTCTCGCTCCAGGCCAGGTGAAGCCCGCAGGTCTCCCACCCGCAGGCGGGTGGAAGCCCTGCGGGCTAACGCTCCGCGCGCTGGGCGCGCGACTCCGCGCAAGCGCGCACTCAGTGCGCGCTCTCGGCGGCTCTCTCCTCCGTCGTTCACCTCCTCGCACATCACTCTCTCAGGGGCATCCACAGGTACAGCGGGTGCTGGTGGGTGTACCTAGGGTATAGGCATACAGTCCATCTACCGGGGTGTGCTGCTGGTACCGTGCATCCCTGCTGGTGGAACCCTGCTGACCCCCTGTATACCCTGGATCCTACCCCGATATCCTACCCCGTCGATCTGACCCTACCCCATATCCTGTTATATATACTACGCGCGCGCGCGTAGGCCGCAGACACAAGCGTTTCTTGGTCCGCGGTCCTGGGGTCTGGGGTCTGGGAGCTGGATCCCGGTATGTGGGCCATTTGGGGCCCTGTATTGGGACCTATACACACCACGTAGCAGTGCACTACATACCACCACCACTACACGGTTGATCCCGTATAGAGGGGATACGGTATGCTGTAGTGCATACCACAGTGTACGTAGGTGGTGCATTCCTGCTCCACATATGGTCCCAATACCGGTAGATGGGGTGGTTGCCATATATATACCGTATTTCTAAAAATGCTGGCCGGAAATAAACCTGGCGCCCCCCCAAAAACCGGGCAAAACCGCCAGGTTTATTTCCGGCCAACATTTTTGCAGGTTTTTTGGGTACTTAGCAGATTTCCACCCTCAACCACCCACCCTACCCCCGCACATCCAGGATGGCTGTAACCTTCGCGCACACCGTCCTCCTCCCCTGGAACGCAACGCACGCGGAAGATAACCCGCCTCCCCGAAGCCAATATCTGGCTTTCTTTGTGATGCTAGAATCGCTCGCCGTCCCTACTCGGTACCCAGCTGGTGGTGGACATGAGGCTTGTGGAGTCGTGTCTTTGATGAACATCTGACATGTCCCGGTCTATGCATCCTTCTCTGTTCGCAGCTGTCTCGGCGCACAACACAGTTGGGGCATGGCGTACGCTTGTGCAACATGTTGGTGGGAACGCGAGAGCAGGACAAAGGAAGAAGTTCCTCTTTGATATGTTGAGTGTGCTGCACAGCCGCTGTTGGATCCGGGGTGCTCCTCCCAGAAGCCAAGTCCAGAACTTCTTTGATTGGAGGTGGCAGCAACCCACGTGGAACCATCTCGTGCTAAACCCTCGTTAACATTTCCCTGTAACATTTCCCTGCTCTCATCTCTCGGTGCAAAGAAGTCACTGCAAGCACCAAGTATCCTGCTGAGAATCGCTCCCTTCTCAACGAGGTGCACAGCACGTGGTCGTCGCGGCACCGCCTCCATATGCTTGACCTGAAGTCGTGATGAGGTACTTTGCTGGTTTGTAGACATTCAAGTGTACCGGACCCCCGTCTTGCCTACCTTGCCGATGCTGTTGCAAATCTTCTTGGTCTTCTTCGTGCGGCTGGTCATCCTCAAATTACCCAACCGCAGCGCTACGTAGCCCTGAAAACCGTAGGCTGAAAAGCGACAGTTCGGGAGCAGGAATTCTTGGAATACAGGAGCTGAAGGAAATGAGGAACAGCGGGTCGCAGGATACCAGTCTTGTGGTGAAGGAAAGTAGCACAGATGGCCAAATACCGTGTTCCCGGCCACTTCCGTAGGTCCATAGTACCCCTTTTCGAAAGTCTTTTCCCTGGAGAGTATTAGGCATGCAATATTTTCTGATCGATCAACGCAATCGCTCGCGGGAGCGAGGTCGGGCGCGGTCGCTGGTGGGTCCTTCCACCGTGGCAAAAGGCGGCAGAGCCGACGCAACTCGAGTCGACCATGAGCATCATCACGGTAAGTCGGCAACGACGTGGCCAGATTCCCGCTCTTACTCTCCAAGACCAAAGCTCCACTTGGACGTGCTTGGGTGGCTTGGGATGGCCCTGGGAGGCTAAGAAGTCGTCGGTGATGGCGATCATGACGGCCCGTGTATCTAAGGTATCTAGGTATATATTTCTTGTTTGCGCATTTGAGGCCCAGGGGACTTTAGCTCTTTGTCTGACCGAGCAAAAAACCCGGTTTTTCGGCTCTGTGGCGCCGGTGGGTGTGGAACTGTCGCCCCACACACACTAACTAGGAAACGGAGAGGATTAGAGGCCTGCGGTGGCGGTGTGCACGTCATCAAACTACGGAGGTGGTAAGAGAAAAAAAGGGGTCTTTGTAGTTAATACACCAATGAAATTTCAATTTAGACTTAATGCACTGTCAACTTTTGAATTCGACTTAATACACTGCCCAAAATTTTACTGGACTTAATACATGCACCTGAGGAGTGAATTCCTGGCTGAGCAATGTGGGTGACTTTTGTGGGTGTGACAGATCCCAGCTTGTGCGGACAAGCCAAAATCTCAGCTTGCACATCGAAAATCGCAGATTGACCGTTGAGACAAACGCAAATACTCTGGAAATGGTACCCCCACGCACACACAATCAAGTGCTCCTGTACAGACGAAATCTGAGTGTTGCTACAATATTTGAAAACACTGAATTTCGGGCCCCACACTTTTGAGCCGACAAGACTTGAGTGCTGCGCAATTTGACACGGAAATTGATCCCAAACACTGACATCCACTGTGAACCTGAAAGCGATCTCTCTTGATACAACATTAAGCTCCGGATGTAATCACCAATTTTCCGCAAACAGGAAATCTCAGGCTGTGCAGTCATCCATAAATCCCAGTGCAAATCTCAGATTGTGCGGTTTCCTCGAAAGCTGGGGTGAATTTTGGCCTGCACAATCTGGGATTTTGCCCTTAAGAAATTTGACTCACACTACCCGCCTCCCAGCCTCAATGGTCAACCGGAGACCCTAAAACACCGAACCTCCACAATAAACGCTAGGAATTTGAGTTTCGAGTTTGGAAATCTCAGATAGTGCAGTCGTCTGCACAATCTGAGCTTTTCTAGAGTGCAAGTTCGCTTACCCTGTGTTTTTGAATGAGCAGAAACGATTTGCTCGTGTTCTTCCGTCGTTCTTCTGTCGAGGTCCTCGACAGAAGCTCCGGTCCGCACATGATATCCTTCAACGTATCATTGTGCAGAGTGGTTCGGAGACGGCTCTTGACAAGTTTCAGGGGCAAAAACATCCTCTCCGCACCGGCAGTTCCTTGCTGCAACCAGCATCTGGGTACAGCACTGGGTGTCACCCAAGAGGCTTGCCAGCACTTGACTGTACTCCGTCCAGTCAAGTGCCCCGTGCCTGGATCAGTTCCTCTAGCGAGGTCGTGTGCGACAAGTGCTGCAAGCACAAGCCGCGTCCTCCACCTCTCCTCCATCGTGTCCAGGTACGAGAACGTCAGGCAGAGGATATCCTTGCTCCCCGGAAGCTCTCCTGCATCCCCGGCAATGACGAAGTCACCACCCCCAAGCCGGAGCAGAAACTCCATGTCACCGAGGACAAGGTGCCTACCAAGCGCTCGGCGAACAGCCCTATCGCCTGGAACTGGCCCGCACGGAATGCCGAAAGGCCCAAGTACTAGCTGCGCTAAATTGAATATATGCGAGCTAATGCCGCATGCAGAGGAGGTGCGAAGAGTGCGGCGCCAGCGTGTGTGTCACGTGCTCGCGCGCCTGACTGCCGTCAAGCCACGACGCCCGCGCGGACGGCGATGCTGCGGGGGCCCGCTTGATGCGATGTGGGGATGTGCATCCCAACCCTAGCCCCGGGCGCCGAACGCTCGCCTCGACCGCCGCGGCGGCTTTCCGCCGCGGACGTCGCCGACGGTCGGCCGGCACAGCCCGGTACGTTGCCGCGCACGTGCTGCATCGCGCGCGGGACGTGGGTTCCCGGGTTGCCTCGCGGCGTGAGCGTGTTGAATGTACGTGGCTACCGTCGAAGCACGACGCCCTTGAGTATGCGTACGCCGCGGGGGAACGGCTCTTGAGGTGCGGGGACGTCCACCCGAACCCTGGTCCCCCGCGCGATCTCACTCTTGCTGCAGTTAATGTTGGCTCGCTGGCCCTGCACATTGACGAGGTGCGTGCGATGGCGCCCGCAGACGCGATTGCGGTGCTGGAGACGTCGATGAGCGCGTTGCAGCAGACGCAGGCGGCGGATTATCTCGCGAGACCGTGCGCCGTCGACGGGTCGAGGTGGAAGACGCTGTGGGGGCCGCCGCAACCGCCGAAGCGCAGCAAGCACTGTCCGCACGGAAACCCGCATTCCGGGCAGAAGGGGGGCGGAGTCGTTGTGCTTACCAGGCAGCCGGGGGTGGCCCACCTGCTGCCCAACGAATCGCTGCAGGAAGTGCGCAACCGGGTCATCCACACGATGATCGCGACGGGGGTCGGACGGATGTTCGTGCACTTTTTTGCCGTCTACGCCCCATCGGGGAACACGGCAGCAGCGTCCCGGGAGCGGCTCCTGCAGACGGTCCTCTTCGAGGCGCAGGCCATAGTGGGGCAGGCCCCGGCGGTCGTGATGGGCGACTTCAACACGGACCTTGAGCGATCGCCGGCGCTTCGGCATGCCCTCAGCAACGGGTGGACGGACGCAGCGCAGCTGCAGGCGGCGTGCGAAGGAGGACGACCGCCCAACACCTACACGGGCACGAACACGTCCGGCACGCGCATCGACTACGCCCTGATGAACCGCGCGGCCGCGTCCGCCTTTGTTGCATGCGAGACGATCGGGGTAGGGAGCGTGAGGGGCCACCGCTGCGTCCGGATTCGACTCGCGGTGCAGGCGTTCGAACAGCAGACATGGAGGTTCAACGTGCCGCGAGCGATACCCGTGAAGCCGGCAGGTAGGGTCGTCGAGGTCCCGAGGCTGGATGCCGTGTGCGCCGCCGCCCGCGAGGGGGACGTCGAAGGGGCGTGGATGGCGCTCTCCGCAATGTGCGAGCAGTACCTGCTAGACCGCAGCGGGATGCCTGCCTGTGAGAGACGCGCGCACACCGGCCGCGGTAACTCGGAGCTGAAGATGACTCGCGTTGCGGCGAGGAGTACGCCGGACCGGGGCGTGGCGTGCGAGACGGAGCTGAGGCACGGGAATGCGATCCGGCGTCTGGAGCACTACGTCTACCAGCGAGCTCGCCTAGAAGCGTCCGGACCATTCCAGGTGCCCCAAGAACTCCGCTTGTGCTGGCTGCGCTGTCTCGCCGTGATCCGTGGCGGCGGGGTCGGCGAGCCGCCCCCCTCCGACCCGCCGAGCGCAGAGGTCGCCCGCGTTTACTTGCACGACGTACGACTGCGCAGTGCGAGATTCAACGCGGCTGCGGCGAGGGTGCGGAAGAGGCAGCAACAAGAGAGGCAGCTGACGATGTTTGGGACGGATCGCCGGGCTCTTGTGTCGATGCTGCGGGGGGGTCCGGGGCAGGCGGCCGATGCGGTGCGGACGGCGGGTGGGCGGCTCACCGCCAACGTCGAGGAGATGGACGAGGTGCTGCAGGAGGCGTGGGACCCGATCCTGCGCATGTACGGGGAAGGACGCCCAGAGCCCGAGTACGAGGCGTTCCGCAGGGCCTTCGAGGGTTTTATTCCCCGCCGCCAGATGGACCTGCGGGATGTGACCGGGAGCGAGCTACGGGATGTGCTCAACAAGCGGAAGAAGAAGACTACGGCGTGTGGGGTGGACGGCTGGCGTTTGGACGAGCTGAAGGCCCTGCCCGACGAACTGCTGGACGGGTTCGCGACGCTTTTCAATCTGGTGGAGGAGCGAGGGGAGTGGCCGAAGGGTATGCTGACGTCGTTGGTGTCGCTCATACCAAAGACCGACGACACCTCGCCAACGAACTTGCGGCCAATCACCGTGACGAGCTGCGTCTATCGGTTGTGGGCCTGCAGGCGTTTGCAAGACGTCATGGAGTGGCAGGACGGCTGGATTCTTCCGTCGCAGCACGGCTTCCGCAGAGGGCATCGGACGGACGACGTCCTCATGGAGCTGACGACGCTGATCGAGGAGACGCTGCTCGACGAGTCGAAGTCGCTGTACATGGTCGCACTCGATTTCGCGAAGTGCTTCGACCGGGTACCGCAGGGGATCGTTCTCCGGCTCGCCGAAGAGATGGGCCTCGACGCGCGCATCCTGCGCCCCCTGCGCGCCATGTACCGCGGCATGAAGCGACGGTTCAAGCTGCCGCTCGGCGTGGGCTCCGAGTTTGAGGTCACCAACGGTATCTTGCAGGGGTGCCCACTTTCGGTGATCCTCATCAACGCCTTGCTGTCGATTGTGCTCCGAGCGGTGTCGGCGCGCGTACCGGAGGTTTCGTCGGAGTCGCTGGCGGATGATGCCACGCTCTTCGCGGCGGCGGAAGCCGAGCTGCAGCAGGCGGTCGACATCGTCGCGCGGTTCTGTGCCCTGACCGGGATGCGCCTGAACATGGCGAAAACCTTGGCGATGGGCATCCATGCGGGCTCGACGCAACAGCGCAGGCGGCGTCCGTACGCCAGCGCGGTGAAGGTGGACGGCGAGGCCATAGCGACGGCGACGGCTGCGAAGATCCTCGGGGTGCGAACGAGTGTGGAGAGCGTCCAAACGGGTCGGGCCAACGATGCGCGTCTGAGCGCACATGACGGTCTGATAGACAGGCTGGGCACCTCGAAGCTTCCGTTCGATGTCCGCTGCGAGGTGGCGAGTTCGAACGTGCTCAGCAGTGTCCTTACCGGGTGCTCCTACGAGACGTACACGCAGACGCGCCTGAAGGGACTCCGGACGCGGATCGTGAGGGGCGCTTTTGGGAGCAAGCACCCGTCGAGGAACGTGACGGCGGTGCTATCGATCTTGGCGAAGGGTCACCGTCTGGATCCGATGATCGCTCGGCCGTACAGGATTCTGTGCGCGTTATTCGACACCTGCGAGCGGCTGCCACGCGTGTGTGCGCGCATGCGGAACATCGTGAGGTTGTACGAGCGGCACGAAACGTTTTTGCCGAGGGCGCGCCTGGGGCCGGTAGGGATCGCCATTGCGGATGGGCTGTCGGTCGCGGGCATTGGCTTCGAGGGCGGGGATCTCTGTTCTGCGGCGCTGGGGGGTCGTCGGCTTCTCGGCATGCAGCGAGGCGAGAGGCACCACGTCGTCCGAGCGCAGCTGCGGCGGAAGGTGTGGATGCAGCTTGCGCGACAGCGGCCTTCGTACGACGGAGTGCAGGCCGGGGTAGACTGCGGGCGCACGAACGGGCTGCGTCTGACGGCGGCCGACGGCAGTGTGAGGCGCGCGCTGACCGTCATCCTGTCCGGGGGTGTTTTCCTTGCGGCTCGGTGGGGGCGGAATGCGCGTGCGGGGGAAGAGGCGGCGGGATCGGAAGGTTCGGCGAGCTCTCCCGCGTCAACGACGGCGTCGTCGACGACGTCGACCGCATCAGATGCGTCCGGTAGCTTCGACGAGCAGGCTGGCGAAGACGGAGGCTCCTCCACGGGTGAGCGGCGCCCGCCGCCGGACCGGTGTTGCAGGGACTGTGACCGCCACGCCCACGACACGGCGGATCACTTGTGGTGGGAGTGCCCTGCGTACGACGAGATTCGCCGCCGCCCCTGCTTTGCTGAGCTCATGCGGGCGGACCGTGCGCGGTGGCCGTCTTGTACGCGCGTGCACGGGGTAATCGTGGAAGGCGCGCCGGTCGACGCGGCGGCCTTGCACCATTTCATGGCGTCGGTGTACGTGGCGCGCGAAGAGTCAGAGCGTGGCCGTCTGGCAGCGGTACAGCCGATCCACCCCTGGAGGGCGGCAACGTCGCGGCCGGCGGTCCGACACCTGTTTGACTTCGGGCGCCTACCGGATGAGCCGCCGAAGTGGCCGTATGGGGGACGGACGATGCGGGCGATGAAGGGCTGGCTGTCGGCATTGCAGTGGACGGACACTGGCGAAGTGTCGAACATCGAGTTGGCCGTCGACTTCGAGGTCTTCACCGGGCACGACATCCTGGGCCCCCCGAACCTCGCCGCCAACCGAAGGGGGAAAACCCTTTGGACGATGCTAGCGACGCTGTGCCGCCTGTGTCGGGAACTGCAGCTGCCGTCGCCGCTTCCGGCCGAACGGAAAGACCGGGTGGGCTCGATGAGGACGCTGGGGGCGCCGATGCTGTGGGGTGGTCTGACACCGCGGCCACATTTCGCTGGGGGGGAGGAGACGTTCGAAGTCTTGGAGATGAACTTCCCGCGTGCGGCGCTCGGGGACGGGAAGAACTGGGGCGGGGACGTGTTCCCGCTCTATGACGCGACGAGGCGAGCGCAGCGTTCGGCGCGCTGGGCCGAGCCCACACCAATGCCGCAACGACCACGCCTCCCGGTGCTCGTCCCGGAGTCGCAGGCAGACCCCCTGCTCCGCTCACAGTCCGTCTGTCACGCGTGCGCGAAGCAGAAGTGCGCAATGTGCTCGGGCATGCGGAGAAACTACAGCCTTGTAGTGGACCAGTGCTGCCAGGTGCACCACCAACCGGACGACGGCCTGCGCATTCAGTGCTGCCGGGCGCATCGGCTGACGCGATGCGGGACCTGCCCGAACGCTGACGCGTGCTGCGGACGGGGGCATCACAGGGGTGGTGCTGGCCGCGACAGCAGCAGTGGCGACGGGGGTGGCGGTGGTCGTGGCGGCCGCTGCCGCGGCCGTGGCCGCGGCCGCGGCGGCCGAGGCGGCGGAGACGACAGTGACGGAGACGGTGGCGGCGGCCGCGGCACTGGTCGCGGCCGCGCACGCGGCGGCGGTCGCGGCAGCGGACGCGGCGGGGATCGCGGCGGCGGCGGCGGTGGCGGTCGCAGCCTAGGCGAGAGCGACGGCCTCACAGGCCGGAAGCGGCGCGCGCCGTCCCCACCTGGAACACCTACCAGCCGTGGCCGGAGGAGGCGGACGACGAAGTCGCCCCCGAAGCGCGCCCCCCCGCCAGCAGGCAGGAAGCGACCCGCGCCATGCACCCCCACGGCCTCTCCCGCAGCCGCGCTGCGCGCACGACGACGACGACGCGCCGATCTCGGCGACGACGGCACTGGCCTCGCCGGCCCGAACACACCGCGCCCACCCGGCCCCGCCCGGCCCTCTTCGATGGCAGGCCCTGACTCGGGCTCTTTTTCTGATTCTGGTTCCGACCCTCCACGGGTCACACAACGATCGCGCCCTCCCGCCGGCTCTTCCCGGCTACTCGCGTCCTCCGCATCGCGGCGTGCCTATCGGCGCAAGCGAGAAAGCGAAGACTCCGATTCCTTTTCGGATTATGAGATCGTGAGCAACTGCCAACAACAGTTGCAGCCGACTAGAGTTGCGCCGCGCCGAAAGCGCGGAAAAAGTGACCCTTCTGGAGTCACGTAGCGAAAGGCTGGCATAGTGTGGTACTCATTCGCATGCAAATGACTCCCCACTAACGCAACAAGACGACGAGCTAATGCGAGATACTGGTACCCGAGCCCGTACGCACTCGACAACCTGCTTCCGCAAGTCAGCCCGAACTTCCTGGTCTCCAGCTGCACGGCCTGTCTCGGTCATTTTTTCAGACTAATATTCTTGTTTTTATTCCGATTTCAATATCCTGTCATCAGCACCTTTTTAGCCCCGGAAGAAGGTGCGTTAGTGGCCGCCAGGATTGCCTGAGTATTACGCCGTTAATCAATTACTGCAGTACCCCCCCAATTCACCCAAAAGTTAATCGAGCGTAATCGAGTGTAATCGTTTGGATTAGAATGCAAAGAATCTGTGGCGATAATCTGCATCGCCGACGGCGCGGTTATCTCTTCGCACGTGAAGTGTCATGCTTTCGCCTCTTTAGCTCGTCTTGATCGTCGCGCTCAGGCGCGCGTTTGGTGCTTCGCTTCTTCTTCGATTGCTCGTCGAGGTTCATCGGTTGCGCGTCGATTTCTGCTTTTTCTCGGCGCCTGGGCGATGGTCGTGGCACATCGACGCGTCCTTTGCGCCTTTTCGGTACCGGCTCCGCCGCGGAGTCCGATTGCCGCTTCTTCGCTGGCGTTGGTGCCGTCTTCCCGACCTTCGCTGCTGACGTCGGTGTTGATGTTGCGGGCTCTTGCTCGCCTTCTGCTGCTTCCGGCAGAACGAACACCACGTTCTCTCGCTTCGCCTGTCTCGGCGCTGGCGCGGGGCTCTCCGGCTCCGCCTTCCTCTTCTTCGTCGTTGATTCTTCAGCTCTCGCCACGGCCGCCCGGTGGTGCCCCTTCCGACAGCACAGTTTGGGCCTTCGACTCCGCAAATCCGCGAGCCGGCTGCAATGCGCACACGTCGGCATGCCATGTTCAAGGCACCGGTGGTGTCCGTTGCGGCAGCACTCCGCGATCGTCTTGCACGTCGCGCATTGCGGTGCTGCGCGCAGTGTAATCGAGTGTAATCGACGCGTAATCGAGCTAAAGTCACTTTCAGGGGGGCTAGGTGAATTGGCTCATAATATTATTGTACAGTATTGTACATTATTGTACATTATTGTACAGTTATTGTATATTATTGTACGATTATTGTACATTATTGTACACGCAGTGGTGCAGGGGGTAAGGCGTGTGGAAGGTTCACGACAGGTTTTACATGGAATGACCCGATGAACTCGACAGACTTCCGAACATGGTGTCTTTGTCAGGGGTGCTCGAGCGCAAAAAGACAGCGTTGCAGTTCAAGAGGGTGAAAATGCAGCAGGTGCCATATCATGGGCTACCAGAAAGAGCGACAAGCATTCGGAAAGGCAGTTGCCACGACAGGTGTCTTGGCGAGGAGGACGTCTTGGTGGACCTTCACTTCGACAATCTTCACTTCGGCAATCTTCACTTCGGACTCAGTTCAGTCCGGAAATTGAAGTGAAGGTTTCCCGTTTCCCGAGGTGAAGACCCTTGATACAGACGTTTGCTTCAAAACGACGTTTTCAGGGTCGAACGCAGCAGGGAAGTGAAATATTTTACATCGTATTTCGTTCTTTCTCGTTTCCCCGACCGAGCATGCTCTCCAGGGCGTGAACGGATATACTGCCCCTTTCATTCAGATATCTGCTGCAATTGGGCGCAGCGAGATAGCTGTCAGAAGCTTCCCGCAACGGAATCTACATCTCTGCAAACTAACTTTTCGAAATGGGAGGTAAATCCAGGTGCGCCTGATGCGCCTAAAGGGGTTATGGAGTACGCGCATTTTTAGTAAATGCTCGTGTGTATTCCAGTCTTCAACATCTGGGAAGCCTTTTTCGAGTTTGCTGTTCTGCTCAATCCTTTCTCGATCTCGCAGTTGTTTAAGTGCACTGGGCAATTGCTTGTTGCGGCCCAGTTTGTTCGTTGACCTTTTCGTGGAGTTTCTTCCCTTCTGCAGGAGTTTGGCCCTCAGAACCGTGGGCCATGTGTTCTATTTGCAGAAAAGGGAGGCAGTTCCCGTCATTTTTAGGATATCAGAAGAGTGCCTGATTGCTGCTGGAGCATCAGGATCGCTGGGACTGCAATCGTGCAATAATGTATTGTATATTATTGTAAATTATTGTACATTCTTGTACATTATTGTAAATTATTGTAAATTATTGTATTATTGAGCCAATTCACCCACCCCCTGATCGAGCGTAATCGAGTGTAATATTTGGATTAGAATGCAAAGAATCTGTGGCGATAATCTGCATCGCCGACTGCGCGGTTATCTCTTCGCACGTGAAGTGTCATGCTTTCGCCTCTTTAGCTCGTCTTGATCGTCGCGCTCAGGCGCGCGTTTGGTGCTTCGCTTCTTCTTCGATTGCTCGTCGAGGTTCATCGGTTGCGCGTCGATATCTGCTTCTTCTCGGCGCCTGGGCGATGGTCGTGGCGCATCGACGCGTCCTTTGCGTCTTTTCGGTACCGGCTCCGCCGCGGAGTTTGATTGCCGCTTCTTCGCTGGCGTTGGCGCCGTCTTCCCGACCTTCGCTGCTGATGTCGGCGTTGATGTTGCGGGTTCTCGCTCGTCTTCCTCTGCTTCCGGCAGAACGAGCACCACGTTCTCACGTTTCGCCTGTCTCGGCGCTGGCGCGGGACCCTCCGGCTCCGCCTTCCTCTTCTCCGTTGTTGTTTCTTCACCTCTCGCCACGGCCGCCCGGTGGTGCCCTTTCCTGCAGCAGTGCCCGGGTCTCCTACTCCTCAGGTCGGCGTGTTTCTTACAGCCGTCGCACGTCGGCATGCCATGGTCGAGGCATCGGTGGTGATGGTTGCGACAGCACTCCGCTGTCGTCTTACACGTGGCGCACTGCGTCATCCGGTGCTCGGCACACATTTTTACGGCTAGGCCATCACCCTCCCTGTGATGGGCCTGGCAGCACCACGCCACCGACTTGCCCCGGCGCTTGCACACGTCGCACTTCACCTTTTGGTGCCCGGGGCACACCCGCTCACCCCACTTTTCGTGTCGGGGAATCCCTTCCGGCACGAGCCACGGATCCCCTCCGACGACAGCCGACTTCTTGCCTCTCTTCTTCTCCGTAGCGTCATCGAAGGCCGCCCATCTCGCCGCACGCTCCGCCCTTTCTCTTCCGTACGTCGGGAAAAGGTCCATCCCCCACGCCTCGCCGGTGAACGCATGCCGGCTCGCCTTCAGCTGCGTCTCCAAGATTCCCATCGTCTCCTCGCCGCCGCGGAAAATTGGCCTCATCTCGTAGCCCGTGAGGCATGGGGGGGCCCCTACCGTTCTCAATGAACCTACCTTCTCCAGCTTTCTACCCGGCAGAAGCGGCCCCACCCCTTTCCGCTCAAGCGCTTCCCCGATCGTTTTCAGCATCCGCGCCAACATTCTCGCACGGATACACAGCGGCGTCCCACCTGTCGTCGCCACTAAACTGCCCGGTAGATCGAGCCCGGTGTACACTTCGAAGTCTACTGCGAGCTCTGCCGTCGAGACGTCACCCGCTACCGACCAGCACATCCCATCCAGCCAATACTGCAGCGCCCGGAACCACCTCTCTCCTGCGACCGCCGTGAAGGTCCCCGGTCCAGCGATCGCTTCGAAATTCAGCCGGCGCGGGGGGCAGTCGTCAGGGTGCAGTTGTCTCCAGGGGTGGCCGACTGCCCGGTCTCTTCCTTCTCTCTCCAGCCGTCGTCTCTCTTGCATGACTTCCGCCATGAATGTGTGCAGCACTTCGATGTTGATTCGACTTCCCTTCGGCAGAATCCCGTGTTCTTGCAGGCACGGAGGCCAAGTCGAGCGATCTGCGTCAACAATTTCGGCATACTGCTGTTGCATTCGGATTCGTTCATACGCCCGGCACTGCCACCAAATGTGGCCCAGAGTTTCTTCCGTCGCCTCGTCACAGCGTCTGCACAGCCCGTCACCTCCCCACAGCTTGGCAGCATGTGATTCCGTCATCACCGACCCTGCTACGACCTCGGCAACGTCCCGCGCGGCCGTCAGCGTTGTCGACGCCTTCAGCCCGTAGGCATTCGTCGCGGTGTAGTCGACACCCGCCCGTACCCCTCCGAAGTTTGTGCGCCTCTTCTCGAGCTCCCCTAGTCGCCAGCCGTGAATCGCCTTTCTCAGGGTGTGCCCTCGCTCCCCCTTACTCTGTCGCACCAGCCTCAGCACATTCCCTGCCTCGTCCTCGGCGTCGTCGAGATCTTCCGTCCATCGTATACCGAGCTTTTTTGCATGCTCGGCCGCAATACCGATCGGTCCCCATGCGCGGATTCTGCTGCCATACGCCCTTCGAACTGTTGCGACGCGGGCCCTCCATACCGGCCTCTTTCGGCACACTTCTGCAATCATACCGAGCGACCGATACGGCAGCACTGAGTAGGGGTCGAGCACGTGGGCCTTGTTTAGAATGCCCAACACGGCCTCCTGTGCCCGATGCAGCCTCACCGGGTCCCAGACGCCTCTGAGTAACGCTGCGGTGAACTTCCCCAGCCCCCGCACCGTCGGAAGCGCGAACTCCGAGCCGTATGTCGCCGCCGGTAAAACTGCCATCGCCGCTAGTCCCGACCTCTGCGTCATCGAGATCGGCAGAGCTCCCAACCGTTCGGCCTCCTCTGCACGCTGGTCGTAGCGCAGGTCCGTTGTCCTGCGTGTTCGCTTCGTGCCGACTAGACACCCAACGATGGTGAGCTCCTCCTTCGTCGCGATAAGTGCGCCGCCTACCCTCAACTTCGCTTCATACGCCTTCGGCGTCCCAAAAGCAAACGTCTTCGGTATCCCGATCGACATGCCGGTGTTCGAACAAAATCTGTCGACTTCCACCAAGGCGTTCTGCAAGCAGGCTTCCTTGAGACGCGACAGGAGGGTGAGGTCGTCCGCGAAGGATTCGCTCGTCACCCCCCCCACGTCGTCCACTCTGCGCACCACGATGGACAGCAGCGCGTTGATGAGGATCACGCTCAGGGGGCAGCCCTGCAGTATCCCATTGGTGGTGAAGAAGACACCTCCCACTCCCATGTGCAGCTTGTACCGCCTTCGTAGTCGCGCGTAAATGTCGCGCAGCGGCCCGAGGATTCTCTCATGGAGGCCCAGCTCCCCCACCAGCTTCAACACGATGTCTCGCGGCACCTTGTCAAAACACTTGGCAAAGTCTAGGGCCACGCCGTATAGCTCCCTTCCCGTCAAGAGCGCTTCTTCGATTTGCGAGGCGATTTCGAATACCACGTCCACGGTTCCGTGTTTGGGCCTGAACCCGTGCTGGCTATTCGCTATCCATTTCTCCTGCCACTGGACGACGTCCCTGAGCCGCGTACTCGCCCACAAGCGATAGATCGCACTTGTGACGGTGATCGGCCGCAACGCCAGCGGGTCAAGAGTTTCGTCCTTCGGGATCAGTGTGACCGCGGCTTCCAACAACGCGTCTGGCCACGTCCCGGTCGCTTCTATCGCGTTGAACACCGCTGCCAGGGCGTTCAGTAGCGGCAATGGCAGCTTCTTCAGCTCCGCTGTGTTCCATCCGTCCACACCTGGGACACCGCCATCCCTCTTCTTTCCAAGAATGCTTCTCAGATCCTCGCCCGTCAAATCTCGGCATTCCATCGGACGATGTTCGATGTACTCCGCATACTCCGTCCGGAACGCTTCATAGCTTGGCTCCTGTTTGCACTCGTACATCCGGTTAACCGGCGCCCACTCCTTCTGCAACGCCGCATCGATCTGCCGCGCATTCGCCGTGTACTGCCCCTCCACCTTCAGCGCCACCAGGCCATCCGCCCTCTTCTTCCTGCACCACGGTAGCAACTGCCCTTTGTTCGCGCAGTGGAGGTTTTGCATCTTGTTCTCCAGCTGTGCAATCCTTCCTTTACGCGCTTGTGCCGTCAGTGAACGGCTTCTCGCTTCCAGCTTCTGCCTGACGGTCTGGGCGACGCTCAAGTCCGGTGGACGCCGCGGGAAATTGCGCACCTTCGGTAATTGTCCGGCCATAGAATCCAGACCAGACACCACGTTCTGCCACGTCTTCTCCAGCGACCTCGGCATGCACCCAGGTCCTTCCCCATTCAGAGCTTGCAACCCTCGGATATACGCGTCGAGGCCGTTCATCGCCTTCCGGACTCTGCTCGAGGCATATGTGTCTGCGCCCGTCCCGGTGTCCGTCGCAGATGCAATCCGCGCCCTTTTGGGCACCCTCGTCTCACCTCTTCCTCGATAGGCGGCAACGGGCCCGTCGAGCAGCCCCTGTTCCTCTGCCAGCTCGATCAGAAACTGCTCGCACGCCTTCGTCGCCGACAGCCAGAGTGCTTCCACGTTCCCTGGTGCCGCATCGCCGAAGCGATTCTTCACCAACAACTCTTCCGCCCTTGCCGCTGTCCGCCCCTCGTCCACCTTGCTTATATGCCGCAGTGACCTCGGCATTCGATACCTCTCACACGTGTCTGCGAACGCGGCGATGTCCAACTCCACCGTTACCATCTTGTGACTGGGCACCCGCTGCCCCTCCCCGTCCACGACGACGGTGGTCTCGCTCGCTACGAGTGCCTGCATCGCGACGTCGTTCAACAAGATGTGGTCGATGCGTGTGCCTCGCGTGCCTGTCTTCTCGTACGTCTTCGGGGCACCGCCAGCGGAGCAGATTTCCGCGGCGTCGTACCATCCCGACCGCAGCATGCTCGACATCGCCGCCGACGACGAGGGTTCTGCATTGAAGTCCCCGGCCACAACCACTGGCACCCGTCCGAGACTCGATGCTTCCCGGTGCACCTCCGCAATGATCCTCTCCCTCTCCGACGCAGCCTTTTCTCCAGAGTTCGCATATAGAGTGAATATATGCAAGAATTGGCTTCCTTTTCCAATTCCGACGGCCACGTGCACCCATCTTCGGCTCAGTGATGGCTTCCCGACCACGAAGGCCGGCGCCGGTTTCTTCGCAAAAACTGCAACACCCGCTCCGCCGGCTTCCGCTACCCACGGTGACGCCTTACCCTGCCGGTCGAGCCGTTCCCGACACGGTTCCCCCCACAGCGACTTCCAGCTTTGTCGGACGCCGTCCTCGAATTCCCTCTGACCCCATTCGGTCAAGAGCGTCTCCTGTACCGCCAGGATGTCTACCGCGGCACAGTCCAAAAAGTGTGCCCTTCCCCCCAACGAGGTCATGTTCAGCGTTCCAAACTTCAGTGTCTTCCCTTCCTCTCGTTGCAACACTCCGCCATCCCACTTCGGCGGCACCTCCCGTGACTCGGCGCCCCCTCTTTCATCCGCCGCGACCCTCCCCGCGTCCCCAATGCGCAATGCCGCAGTTTCCACCGTGTCCGTACGTCGCGCCAGCTCTGCTATTGCGCTGCCCGGGAGTAGGAGTCGGTCGTAGTGTTCCGGTACATACGTGACTACCGCCTGCTCCCCTGTGGCGCCCGCGCGAGGTGCGTACCGTCGTAGGATGTGCGGTCTCCTGCTGTCCAGTACCCAGATTGTCGTCCCGGTGACCGTTGCGGCTGCCGTCAGCGTCATCTCGTCCCCGTACTCGTACGGTCCCCGCATCGCCCCCACGTAGAACTCCCAGCTGCCGTACCTTTCGGACGGCGCGAAGTGAGCCTCGAACGTCGGGTCCTCCAACATCGCGTCCACAACACGCGCACGAAGCCCCCCTACCGACCATCCCGGCAGCCCGGCCACGACCGCTGCGAACTGGCAGGCACCGTCCCCAGGAATCTCTTGCACACTAGCCCCCATCGCGTCCGCCGCTTCCTTCAACCTAGACCCCAGCGCTTCGAGCGTCTTCCCTCCGCCACGCATCTCGTCGTTCGTCAGTCACGAGCGCTTCGCCGACGCCGGTTGGTGCGCCTTCTTCGTCTTCGCTAACGGTGACTTCCCCGGCGTTCCCAGCGGACGCTTCGGTTGCGTCATGTGGACGTCTTCAGACGGAGCCTCGGCCCGTCCCGTCTTCTGCTTCGTCGGTGTGGCGACGGGCGTCTTCGGAGCCTTCTTCTTGATCGGGGTTCGGTCTACGGGCATCGCCGGGGGTGTCTTCGGCCTCATCGTTGCGACCATCTCGGTCAGCTTGGCCATCTGAGCACTGAGTGCTGCGATGTCTTCACGCAGCGCGTCGTTCTTCGCGCGTAGCTCCGCGTTCTCCGCCCTGAGCTGTCGCACCGCGCCATTGTTGTCGCCTGCGCCCCTCGGTTGCTCGGGTATGCTCGTCTTTTCCTGACCCTGCCGTTGCATCGCCTCGAGATATGACGAGACCTTCGGCGTCCTCTCCGCCCTCGCATCCCACACCTGCGATTTCGGCCGCCGTCCGGACCTGTCTTCCTCGGTCTCGTCGTCGACCTTCATCAGCGCACCTCCCGCGCTTATCAGTCGATGCGGGGGCGACTCCTCACTGGCGACGACGCGCGTGTCCCCATGCGTCTTGCTCCGGTAGGACGCGACTTGGCGACATGTCCATCCCGCCGCCTTCATGGTCGCCTCAAGATCCGAAGCGGCATCGCGCGCCTGTGCCCCCCTCACCAGGTAATGCATCGCGGGCGGTCCCTGCTTCACCGCCGCTTCGCCCAGCGATTCCCGCACCCGCTCGGACATGCCGTCTTCGACCCTCACCCCCAGCCGCGCGCGACTACGAGCTAGGCCCAGGCAGCCTTTCCCCTGTGCGAGCACGAGAGCGCTCTTCAGCGATGCTTCCTCGTCAGCTAGCCATACGACGTCGCTCGTCTCCGACCCCTCCTTCCAGCGCGGTACGCGTAGAAAGAGACCCCTCCTGCCCGAAATTCTCAGCAATCTCTCGACCTGCTCCTCTTCGACGCGTACCATCATCTGAAAAACGCGGTTTACCCGCCGCACGTTGAACATGCTGTGCGGACTCAGGTCCACCTTCGCCTCTCCCGCGAGCCGCCTGCACTCCGCCTTCAGCACCGATCGATCGTAATCGAGTGTAATCGAGTGTAATCGACGCGTAATCGAGTGTAATCGAGCTCAAGTCGCTTTCAGGGGGGGTAGGTGAATTGGCTCAATTATTGTACAGTATTGTATACAATAATATACGAAAATCTGTACAATAAAAATACAATAAAATACAATAAACGATTCGTATCACAACCGTGTATAATAAACATTTATTCGGCAAGATAATTCCGTATATTTTGTCGAGGTGTCTGGTCTGGTTTAGTCCCGAGGGAGGCCCGAAGGGGTAGCCACGAGCGGACACGACGGTTCTTAACGGAAGGAGGGCTGACCCGGTACCGACGAAGCGGCGGACATGGCCGGGTTGATTCAGCTGATGAGTGCGCGCATTCTGCACCCCAACCACCCCAAGCTGGTTGAAAGAGGTCATACCTGTACTCTTCCAATAACCGCAGAAGCTGATTGCTCATATCCCACGCGCTCTCCTTTTGCGCTTGAACAGACGCCTCATTCGAGCTATACAGCTGCGCGATGTCGCGGCTCTGCCGGCTGATCTTTTCAAGCAGACCGAAGTTTATTGCTCCTTGCTGGTTGGGAAAGTGCTCCACGCGTTCTTCTTGGACGATTGTTACAACTGGGCCCTCGATGCTGCCTTTCGGCTTCGCTGCGACAGAAATGTCGCAAGTGTCCGGAATAGGCTCCAAAAGCGGGTACTCGCAAGAGATGTCGGCACGTCTGAACTTTGGATGTTCAAGGACAGTCATGGTCACCCCTCCCCCCCCCCACGTACCTTCAACACCGTATTTTGTGTCTATGAGACGAGTAGGCCACACTCGCCTTCATACAAAAAGCAGCAAGACAGCTGCACATGGGGGTTAACGACTGTGCTCACTGAATCATCACACGACCAGCTTACGGCTACTTTGCCTTCGTGATGCCAAGCGCTGGGGCGTCCGGCAGTCGGCGCGTATCATTGTGATTGCAGAAAGTCTTCATACCGTGCGCTCGCACACAAAATACATCCACACTCGCCGAGCGTCCTCTCACTTCGAGGCAGGAGATTCTGGGCAATGGGTACCATAGGAAGATGCTTTCATTCTGGTGAAACTTTGAACAGGGAGAGGGGCACGAATGGTTTTGCTGATTTGGTAGAAAGTTTCGGCTTCGTGTGACCATGTACAACCCCCTCTCCAGGGCAGTCAGACGCTTCGTCTTTTGCAAATAAATCACTGAGAGATTGCAAAAAACGTGGCGTTTGGCCTTCTAGGAAAGTCAGACAGTTAGAATCTGAACACAGAGCTGAGGGCGAGGGTACGAAGGCTCTATAAGCACTATTTATACTCGGTACAGCAAGAAATGCTATGCACATGACGCAATGAATGCGGGCGGGTAAGCGATGATGTGGAAAGACAAGGGAGGAAAGTGCATTGACACGGCACCGGTTGGCTGCACAACCACGGGCGTTAGCCCAAGGCAGTGCACCTCGTTGTATTCGTAGTCACTGGGGTGGATAGCTTGATACGCCCATTCAGCAACTTGAGGAGACCACTTGCCGGCCGCAATGCAGCTGACAGAGTAGCATTGGACTTCACGATCCAATGGCACGTCAGCAGATGTGGCAGCGGACTGGATGAACCCACGTAAGAGCTTATTCAGACATTCACGAGTACCTTGCGTGCCCAACGAATTCAGAGCCCCGCTAACGTCACTGCATCGCACGGCGGAGTATCCTTCTAGCTTCGACTGGTGCACATTGTCGTGCAAGGACCGCTTCATTGACTGCTGATGGTGATCCCCTTCGCGACAATCATCTGATGGTAATGCCTCTCGTTGATAAACCTCAACAGCACATGCGTTAGCCACGGCTTCATTTGATAAGCTTTGCTGAAGCTCAGTTGCCAAACTTTTGAGCATGCAAAGCAGGTCGAATGGGTGCACACTCGGCGCCGAAGCGTGGAGCGTTACGGCCGCGCACTGTGGTTGTTTTCATTTCAGTTCCAACTGGTGTAAGCACACAACGGGCGTATTGGGAAGGTACAAAGTACGTGCGCTCGGTAAAGACCGGCGTCCAACGAGAATAGAAGCAGCAGTTAAAGTTCGGGTACGTCCCCACTGTGACTGTGTCCCACACCCCGATTAGCAGCGACTAGAAGTCGGGTGTTGGCGAATCCGCCAGGGGGTAGATCCGTCCCTGGCGCACGTTCATCGTTCGGTGGTCCCGCGGTCGACCCGCTTACCCGACACACGTCCGTTTCGTTGGTTGTGGGCCGTGTGGCCAAGGCTTCGGCTCGAGGCGCACGCGCTTGCCCGTTGGCCTACAGGCCCTCGCCTCACCGCGGGCCGTGCTCAGTGGTACCCTCGCTTGCAGCACTCCCTGGGATTGCGGCACCGAACGTCCTCGTCGGCAGCTCGTGAATCAGGCACTTGTGGTGCAAGTTGCTGCAACATGCTGTCACAGACCGTGTACGCGGAGCGCCGTCATGCGGTGCATCATCACCGTCAGCCCGTCCCCTTCCTCGTGATAGTTACCGACCGCGGATTCGGCAGCGGCAACGTGTTCCGGGGTCCGAATGCCAAAGACACCCGTCTTTGTGCCCGCGATTACCCCGAACGTATTCGGAGTCTGTGCTACCTGTGCGGCCAATCGTAGCGCCTCCTCGAGGGTGCAGTCACTCACCCACACCGCCGGCATGGTGTCGATCCCGTTGACGAAGGACAAGGCCTCCAGAATGTTCCGGCTTTGCCAGAGCTCCGCAGCAGCTTCTGCATGTCAGCGATCGGGACCGCGCGCTCACCTCACAGACGCCTTGCCGCCGGTGCACCTTTGTGAATACTGCGCTCCAATCCATATGCGCAGTCCTTCCGCTCTGCGGCCTTCTTCGCCATAATCAGACCGACTGAGCGGCCTTCATCGCGGTATCCCAGGTGGCCGCATGGACGTAGGCGGCGTGCACATGAAACAGGCACCTGTGTCGTCGGCTGGAGGTTGTTGACCGCTTTGCATTGCACCGTGGGCGGGGCCAGGTTCTGGAATCGCGACCACACGTCCTGGTGACCGCCGTTAGACAAGGTGACGAGGTGCCTCACGGGATTTCCCCACGGAACACTGCAGACGACGGCAACCTTCGCTCCTTCTTTCAGGGTAAACCCCGACGGTATCCAGGGCAGCCCCCCATGTGGATTCCGCAATTCGGTACTTGCGACCATGAATAGACCGCCCTTTCCACTCATCATCTCGTCAGTTGATCCGACCTTCGCCACTTGCCAGTCACCGAACACCATGCCGGCCTTCGGTCGGGTGCGGTGCGTCTTCTCCGATCACGCGAGGCGCTCAGTTGCTTCGACGTTGTAGAGCGGCGCATTCTTTCCGCCCATGAATCTCCGGTGGGGGTTCAGTTCTCGGACACAGGAGGTCGAGCCTCCTGTGCCCCCGGGCCACCAGCCGGACAGCCCTGCCTCGACTAAGGACAGGATGACGTGCAAGATCTTCAGCAGTTGCCTCACTTCTTTGTCACCACACTTCCCAGCCAAGGCGGATGCCCTGGCGATCAGTGCGTCGACGTCGCTCATACTCAAATGAGAGCGGGGTTGAGCCCCGCCTTCACGCTTCTGCTTGCTGATTCCCTTTCTTGTTCTCTCTTTTTCTGATCTGACTGAGCATCATCTCCCTCCCACTTCTTTCCACGCAAGGTGTTTCCGGGCAGAACCCGGAGCTGCTTTCCTTCAAGGGTAGGCTCGACAAGCCACCAATAAAGTACAGAAAGATCTTACGGTACCGTATCGAATGTGCCGTAGGTGCAGGAGCCATGAATCGTCGAGTCGATAGCCGAGAGCCGTTGCTGTAGCCTGTGTTTTCGAGGTTGCACGGTTTATTAACGTTCTCAATATGGGTTTACGCATCATGACTCCCGATGCTTTTGGGCTCAAATTTGATTCACATGCGGAACGTGCGATAACGGTCCAGAAGGCGGTGCTCACACTAAGGAAAAAACCCGCGGAATCATCGGAGTAGCTACGGGAACGTGTCAGTTAGACTTTGGCGGACAATGTCCGGCATGGGGAGGGGGGGCAGGGTGGAAACTGAATCTGGCCCGTCTGGGTTTTGAGTTTTCTGTTTCCTGGGGGGAGTGGCTTGTCCAGGACACCAGCGTTTGTACTTAGAAGAATTCGAGGCCCACCTCACGGATTTTGTGAAAGTTTGAAGAATGGGCCCCCTGGCCGGACGGTACGGTACGCCAAGGTACGCCTACGGCTTTTTTCGCCTTGTTCTTCGGAAACCTAGTGCTTCTAGTGAATGTCCCGAAAACTATACAGTAATGTGGCGTATATTTGCGGGAATATCCCCGCTAGTTGCCCCTTTATCCCCGATTGCCGCAATATTCGACATTCTCTATCATCAGACGCAGATTATGCTTGCGGACAACGTCCCGAACGGCAAGACAAGGAAAGAAACTCCGAAGCTGCTTTCAGTTTTCATGATGATGATGATGATGATGATGATGATGATGATGATGATGATGATGATGATGATGATGATGATGATGATGATGATGATGATGATGATGATGATGATGATGATGATGATGATGATGATGATGATGATGATGATGATGATGATGATGATGATGATGATGATGATGATGATGATGATGATGATGATGATGATGATGATGATGATGATGATGATGATGATGATGATGATGATGATGATGATGATGATGATGATGATGATGATGATGATGATGATGATGATGATGATGATGATGATGATGATGATGATGATGATGATGATGATGATGATGATGATGATGATGATGATGATGATGATGATGATGATGATGATGATGATGATGATGATGATGATGATGATGATGATGATGATGATGATGATGATGATGATGATGATGATGATGATGATGATGATGATGATGATGATGATGATGACGATGACGAGGACGAGGACGAGGACGACGACGACGACGACGACGACGACGACGAACAAACAACGTTGCTTCGCTTTGTGGCCTTGGGCGGTCACCCCCCCCTCTTTTTTGGAAGGATAGGTGCAAAGAAAAGCCGGGCTTCGCCCGTTTAGATTCGGAGGTGTATATAAGATCGGGAACAAGGACCAGCCGGCCAGTAGTGGCTGCCACCAAATACTAGGTGTCTGGTGGCCTTGAGTTTTGGGTTTTATGTTTCCATCTATGAGACTAGCCCGTGGCTTATGATCTCTAACCCGGGGCCCCGGGGGTTAGCGCTAGGGTCCAGGCCCATGGTAATCACGCCATCCAAGGATGGAATCTTCAATATTGCAGCTTCCACAACAAGCGGAGAGCAAGACGAGAAAAATCAAGAAATAATAAGCATTTATTCGGCAAGATAATTTCCGTTTATTTTGTCGAGGTGTCGGTTTTAGTCCCGAGGGAGGCCCGAGGGGGGGTTTGCAACCCCGAGCCACGAGCGGATTGACACGCAGATTGATGCTAGGACGAAAAAGGAAAGTTTAAAAGAAAGAAAATAAAAGTTGAAAACAACGATGCCACGGAGCAGGTGCTGGACAGGAAGTATTCCTTCTGTTGGTAATAACACTCGCTGGCTGAGCACAGGGGCGTGGGTTGAAAAGAACTTCCAGGTGTTGCGGAATGTTCTTTCCGACCCGGATGAAACAGCAGTGCATAATCAGTTGCAAGAGCTGCAAAAGTGCCAGGACCTGATATTTTTGGACAAATTTCACGTACGTGCACAAGCTCGTGAAGGCAACCACTGAAGCAATCCTCTACATGGAGCAGAACACGTGCAGACTCGAACACATCCTCCCAATGTTCTTTGGGAGTCGAAAATATATCGAAGCGCAAGTTGTACCGCAGGGAGAGGCAGCCAACCACAGAAAGGTGCTGAAGTGTCTAGACGAGAGAAAATGTCAGTACGCAAAAGCGCAGGAGTGCGTGCTCGCTACTGTGTTGTCTCCTATACCGTACATTCCTACAAAAAATGGAGATGTGCCAGAAGGGTCCCTTGAAACGTTTTGGGCCATTGCTTCGCGTCTCTTTCCGCAGTGCAAACTCCCACCCCGGGTATCGAAAGGGGGGTGGATGTGCGCCTGCTGCAGCCGTTAGCTCCTCACGAAGCAGATCGGGACGCGCTTCGCGGCGACGCTAGTCTACTGGCTAAGGAATCTACGTTGGGTCAACACCCCCCCTCTCCCTACGACCGGCGTGGAACTCGCTTTGGATTTTGAGGCCTACACGCGATCCAAGCTGCCTGGGGAAACGTTTGCCGAAAAAGGGTTGCAGATAGGATATCTAACACGAGCCATCAACGACCTAAGCTTTGCTGACACGGGAGCCTCAGCCTTCCCCGGGAAGTGGCGTCAGGGTGTATGCTCTTTACGCTGCCTGGGTGCGCCGGCAATGCCGGGATTCACACACCGTCCACGTTTTGCAGCTGGACGGAGGACAGAGGCGATGTTAAACGGCATAGTGGTAGTTTGCTCCAAAGACAGCTGGATTGACGCCAAACCCGTGTACCCTCAGGACGTAGCCTTCGCTCAATGGAAGCTTAAGTTTCCTCATCAAGGTGTTAGCCGCCGCCGTAGGCCGCGCAGTCGCGAGGAAGAAGAGGGCCCGCAGCGTTACAAGGCGGCGATCCCCCGCGAGACGAGCTCACCCGCCGGCCAGAGTGCCCGCTGCAGCACCAACTCCGGTGCCGCCACTCACTGTAGCAGAGCCGCAACCTGCAGCGCGCCTCCGGAGCGACTTACGCCCGCCGTAGCAGTGCGAAGAGAAGTGAGGAGACCGAAAACTTCCCGGAGAGATGGTCCCTGCACTCTAACTCGTCTCTCTCTCTCTCTCTCTCTCTCTCTCTCTCTCTCTCTCTCTCTCTCTCTCTCTCTCTCTCTCTCTCTCTCTCTCTTCTCTCTCTCTCTCTCTCTCTCTCTCTCTCTCTCTCTCTCTCTCTCTCTCTCTCTCTCTCTCTCTCTCTCTCTCTCTCTCTCTCTCTCTCTCTCTCTCTCTCTCTCTCTCTCTCTCTCTCTCTCTCTCTCTCTCTCTTCTCTCTCTCTCTCTCTCTCTCTCTCTCTCTCTCTCTCTCTCTCTCTCTCGGGAAAGGTCAACGCGGTAGCGGTGACCACGAGAACACATACAGGTGGGTGGGGAGAGGCCCTGGGACTGCTAAGGCGTGACTAACTTGACTTGTTTTGATGTGTTCTCTCTCTTTCTCTCTCTCTCTCTCTCGGAAAAGGTCGCGCTGGCAGAAACGGTGAAATAATAAAGGTCGCAGGGTTGGTGAAATGAAAGCGAGAATGTGGGGTAAGCCCTGATTATTAGATTCACGGTTAAACGAAGCTAGCGCACAAGGTTTGCCTGATCTCGCACCTACTTTCCGATACCAAATAGATACTCTATTCAAACTCGGAAAAGGTCGCGCTGGCAGAAACGGTGAAATAATAAAGGTCGCAGGGTTGGTGAAATGAAAGCGAGAATGTGGAATAAAAATCCCTGGACGTGAAACTCAATGAGCTGAGATCCCGCTGCCTCCGGGTCTCGCAAAAAGAAAACAGCGCTATCAGGAGCGCAAATACAAAACTTTCGAGGTAAGGAACCTCATGCAACACAGAACGGGGTCCGGGGCGGCCGGATACCCCGCCTGTATGGATCTCGTGTCCAGACGTCTGCCAGTTGTTCAGCAGTCGGGACCCATACAGTCTCGAGGATACACTGGTGTTCCTCCAAGACGTCGCGCACCTGGCACAGGATGAGGTTCCCGAGCTCGGTCTTCGACTTCCAGTTCTTCAGGCAGTTGACGGCGGGCAAGTTGTCGACAAATATTCTGATTGTCGACAGCGGAGACCGCGAAGCCGCATACGCAACCGCAAACTTGGCCGCCGTAAGCTCGGCGAAGAAGATGTGCTGCGGTGCATCCCTCCATGGGCCCCACATCGCCATGGAACCCACTAGCCAAGCCCATCCCTGCATGCTGGCGTCGGACCACGCCTCCACGAGGGTGTCCCGCTGCTTCGAGTCGAAAACGACCCATCGATTGCCCGACAGGCGCCGCCTCACCCCCGCCAGGAACGGAAGAACGTCGTCGCTCACGCGGACCAGCGACTCCCAGCCCAGGGAACCGGTCAGGACTTGGTGCGCCAGGGTCCCCATCCAGGCAAGCACCGGGCTCACTCTGCAGAGTGGCGTGCCCCACACCGTCCATGCCCAAATGGCGGTTCCGACGACCTTCCAAACGCCACGCAAAGTCATCTGCATCGAACCGACCGAGCAAAAGAGGAGGTGCGCCTTCCTCGCCCACTCCTGCTTCAGTCGGTACCTCTTCGCCGCGAGGTCAAACTCGACCCCCAAGACAACCGGCGTCGAGCTGGGCTCGAGGACGGACTTCTCGTCGTTGACCGTCATGCGCACCTGGCGGGCGCGTCGCAGGACTCGGTCGCGCACTGCGCGAAGCGCGTCCGGACAGTCACCGACGAGGGCCCAGTCGTCGTACCAGACGACCCTGTCGTCCTTCGCAGGCTCCGTGACGACGAGTGCGGAGTCCTGCGCAATCACCGGCGAGTACGACCAGCCCATCGTCAGACGGCGCCACCGATACAGGGCCACGCCCCCGTCCGGCCTCTTCGTTCGAAGCCCGAAGAATGCCGACGTCGACCGTCCTACTGGGAATTGGAAAAAGTAGGACTTCAGGTCAACTACGACTGCGTGTGACTTCGACATCATCTTCTTGATGACCTCGTCGACACGCAAGAGGCTGAACTTCGGCGGGGGCTCCATCAGCTCGTTCAGCGGGCGGCCGTCGACGATGGCGCGCGAGTGCTGCTCTTCTCGACGGCGAATGCCGGCAGGACGCACTTCAGCGGCTGCGACCGAGGAACCCGCTCCACAAACCCGACACCTTCCAGCGTCACCGCATGCCGGGCAAATGCGTCGCTCTTCCGACCCGGCAGGACAGGCACTTCCAACAACTTCCGACGGAAGGAGTGTCCGTCCGTCAGGAGGTCGAGCAGGCCGTGCAAGCGGGCCCCGGGGCCAGCTAGGCTCCGGAGGCCGCGGAGATCGATCGGCGGCACAGCCGTGACGTCGAGCGGCCTCGTCGATCTCGGGGCACCGATTCCCGGAGTGAGGCCCCTCGTCTCCGGTGGCAGGTAGCCGAGGGGAACTGCGGTCGGGGGGTCGTAGAAGTGGGGGTGGAGCCGCAGGAAAAGCTGCCTTCCCCTGAGCAGTCTCGACCTTCGCGACTTCAACCCCCTGACCTGCCGAGGCAAAAAGCCGGCGTCGGGCAAGGGTTTCTGTCGCGTTGGGAAACGACTGTCGCAGAAGGAGGGGCGAGCTGGGTGGTGCCCGGGAGAATTGGTCGGTGCGCTTC
Organism: Diplonema papillatum; assembly: GCA_030068145.1. Classification (NCBI taxonomy): domain Eukaryota; phylum Euglenozoa; class Diplonemea; order Diplonemida; family Diplonemidae; genus Diplonema; species Diplonema papillatum. The sequence continues at coordinate 92,786 of JAPJBO010000016.1, forward strand.
CCGGGTCTTCCTGCTTTCCGCCATCGTCAGCAGGCGACGAGAGCAGAGCAGTCGTCATGCTCCCGCCAGGTCCTTCAAGTTCGGAGTCGGCTGGGGGGGACCAGCCCCCAGGCGACCGTTCCAAGCCGGTCCTCAGCAGCGACCGGTCCTTCCTTCCTTTCCCGCAAGAGGAGGGGCGTGCATCGTCTCCCCGGGCTCGCACGGGTTCCACATGCGCCACTCCCGCGTGGCCCCGTCCGCCGCTTCCTCAGCAGCCGCCCAGTCAGGATCCATCACCCGTCGACGCTTCAGCGCGGCCCGGCGCGTGCGGCTATCCTTGCGGATCGGCATTAATACTTGGGGAGAATGGAAATAAAATGAAAGCGAGAATGTGGGGTAAGCCCAATAAAGTACAGAAACTGTAGCTTTTAAATCGTTGGCGCTCTTTCTCTACCATCACTTTGCCAACCCATGGAGCTAAAGACTCTCTTCTGAACAGCAGTGTGAGGGACAATGGCACAAAGGCCACGCTCGAAGACGCAGGCCCTCCCGGACGAAGTGCAGTGTCTCCTTCCCGGAAAAAGGCACGGTCGCACCTTCGAACGATAGCAACTCGAAACTGTGCCGCTTCGCCGGCAGGAAACGTATCTCCCGAAGGAGATTGGATATCAGCCCGACGGGGCCCTTTAAGGAGGCGTCAGCCCCGGATACAAGGAGGGCATCCATACGCAGCCGAAACCTCTCCTTCTGGTATTGCTTCGCGGCGGTGCGGAGTGAGCTGTACCCGGAGGCGCATGCCGGATCGCACAAGTGCGCCTTCGCAACGAGGGTAAGTGTCGCGAGGGGGCTCTTCGCCCGATTTGAGCGAGGAATCAAGCAGGCGGAGAGAGCCGTGCGAAGAACGGAGTTGTTCGCAAAGCCACCGGCCGAGTTGGCGCAGTAGGCCGCGCCGTAGTGCGCGGATGCCGCGATCGTCTGCATGACGCGGAACTTGGTGCGCGGCTTCAGTGGCGACGCTTCTAGCCTGGCTGCGGCTTCCACGGTCGCGTCAGACCTACCGTTGTCCACAGGCCCTTCTGTGCCCAGGGGAACGCCCAGAACCTTAACGGTCTTCACCGATTTCACCGCCTTGCCTCCAACCTCGAGACGGGGGCCTTTTTCCGACGTCGAGAAGGAGGCACACTTGCCTTCGTTGAGAGCGAGGCCGGTCAGACTCCCGAATATCGCGGTGACTTCTATTCCTTCCTGGAGCAGCTTCGCGAGTCGCGAGAGAAGGTACAAGTCATCAGCAAAGGACTTCGGACTCACTCGTGCCCGGCTGACCAGGGCTTTCGAGAGCACGGACAGAAGGGCGTTGATCAGGACCACGGAGATAGCCTTGGAGGATGCCGTTCGTGACCTTGAATTCATCGCCCACTCCCAGCGGTACTTGAAACGACGTCTGAGGTACTTATAGACGTGGCGCAGAGGCGCCAGCACACGCTCATGCAGCCCCAGAGCCTCAACTAGGTCGAGTACCAAACCTTGCGGAACGCGGTCAAAACATTTCGCAAAGTCGAGCGCGATCCCATGTAGCGGCGTTCCGTTAATAAGGGATTCCTCTATCGACAGCGCGATGTCCATGATGACGTCGTCGCAGGAGTGGCCTTTCCGGAAGCCATGTTGAGACTCGTGTATCCACTGCTCTTGCCAGACAAGAACCTCCTGCAGACGCACACTAGCCCAAAGACGATAAACGACACTGGAGACGGTGATGGGCCGCAGCTTCAGGGGGTCATCTCCTTCTCCCTTGGGAATCAGGGTGACTAGCGCGTCTAGAACCCCGTCGGGCCATAGGCCCGTCTCCTCGACTTCGTTCAGTACTGCAGCAAACCCTTCTAGGATTGTGTCCGGCAGGGCCGCAACTTCTCGCATGCGCCAGCCGTCCACGCCGCATGACGATTGCACACCTTTCTTCCTCGCTATCGACCGTAGGCGGTCGGCCGTGATGGGGCCCAGTTGGCACGGGTGTTGCGCAATAAAGTCACCATATTCTCGCAGGAAGGGGGCGAACTCGGGTTCCTTTTTCCCGGCATACATGCGTAGCACGGGGTCCCACTTCCTCCTTACCGTCGCGTCAACTTCCACCAAGTTCGCCGTGAGTCGCCCGTCGCGACCGTTCGTAAAATAGAATGTCGGCGGCGCCTCCTTCTTCACCCAAGCAAAAGACTCCTTACCCAGAGGGTTACGGAGCTCGCGCTGACACCTTGCGATTTCCAGGTACCTCGAATTTAACGTAGTCTGGGCCAGGCTCTGGCACACGTCCGAGATAGTGTGTGATAGGCCCCGCGCGGCCTTCGCCGATGGCGGTATCAGTGGCAAAGCACACTTCCCGTCCGTACGCTGGAGGATGAAGCTTTGAAACGACCGTATTTTGTCCCACTGCCCTTTGAGCAGGAGCGACAACGGGCACGGGGCGCTGGACATATCCTCCCATTTGGCTCGTGCGGCCGAGTATTCCCGCATGCGTCCGAGAAGACACCTGGCTCTCTTCAGAGGTGCGGTGTCGGCCCCCGCACCCTCCGGGGACGGCCTCGCGGACACGCGCTGGGTGCTCAGCCTCCGCCGCTCTCCTCGCCCGCGGTAGGCCGCCAGGTTACCCTCAATCTTGGACTTCTGGAGCAGATAATCCTCCGCCGCCCGCGAGATACGCAGCCAGAGAAAATCCACCCTCTGGCTGCCTTCTAGTCCGCGGGGGCACGGGTCGGCGAGTCGGTATTTCGCGACTACAGCTTTGAGAGCTGCGGTGTCGGTTCGGTCAGTCAGACCGGATCCAGGGATGGCACGGGGGAAGCGGAACACCGCGTTAAGTTGCTGGAAAGCGGTGAGGTGAAAGACAGCTCGAATCGCCTTATGTGTCGGGAACCCGGCCTCGAAGGTTTCTACGTTTCCAAGAGCGGAAGAGGCGATTTCGTTGGTAAGCAGAAGGTCAATGCGTGACGGCTCCCCGTGGTAGCAGGTGTGCTCCGGAGGCCTGTTCAGGGACTTCGCGTGAAGCTCGGCACAGTCAGTTCACCCGTTTCGCAGTGCGAAGCGTAGGGCAGGAGAGTTCAGAGGGTCTGTCTTCAGGTCACCTGCAACTACAATCGGTACCGCGCCCAGGCGCCGGCGCATGCCCCAGAGAACCCCCTCGACTAACTTCTCAGCCGCAATGTCCGGTACAACGAAACCACGTGAAGCGCACCCTTGCCGCTTCCGGTCGCGACACGTACGTGGAGGAAGCGAGCTGCCTCGTAGGTCCGCTCTTCAACGACATCGAACGCATGCCGGCAGGCCTTTCCTCACAAGGATTGCTACACCAGAAAGATTGTACCTGGCAAGGCTTCACAACGTGACTGCCATCTCCACTACCGCGATGCGGCAGGGAAAAAACAAGTCCAAATAGACAGAAAAGCGCAAAAAAGACATGTCAGAATACATAGTAGGAAATTCCCAGTGTTGTCCCTTTTCATGTCCTTTTTCGTCCTTTTTTGTCCGGCTCCCGAAGTGGGGTATGAAACCTTGAGGGACTAGCCCCCTGTGTTTTTTCACCGCGGTGTTGTGTGCACCTCGTTCTTCTTCTCATGTTTCGTTCTTGAACGCAGACCAACCCAAAGTCAGAGCTCATCAGTGGGTCCTTTGGATGGGGATTTTCAGTCCTGTTCCGGTGCGAGCAGTGGGGAAGGGGGGGGTTCTCCGCTATGCCGGCAAGTGTCCGCCAAAGTCTAACTGACACGTTCCCTACGTATATTAAATGTTAGACCGCCAGCCAGTAGTAGTAGTAGTGACCTTGTTATGGCATGGCGATAGACTGACAAGCCGCTACCGACGACCTCTTTGCTACGTACGGAAATCACACTGTCCGGAGCGTCCGGGTTCAAACCGCCGGAGACTTTTTTTCACAGACTTCGTTCACCAGTTTCTGCACTTTCAAACCACACCGGACGGTCGAGGGTCGTCCTACTTTAGGACGATGAAAACGGACGTTTGGGGGTTGTCCCCAACTTTCGGACCATCAAAACGGATGTTAGAGGGATGTCCTCACTTTTTGGATCACCAAAGCTGCCGTTTGAGGGCTGCCCTCACTTTTTGGATCACCAAAACGGCCGTTGTTCTCTGTTTTTCGGACTACCGAAACTGGCGTTCCGACCTCGTGGCTCCCGTGTAGCAGGCTTTTCCCTGGCACCTGCCAAAAACTGGCAGTTTAATGTCAGCTAATTTCATACATGTAACCCCCGACAAATCTGTCGGGGAAAATCGGGGAAAAGCGGGGGCTAAAAACCCCCCGATTTTGAAAATCGGGGGGTTTTCACTGTAGTGCACCGGCTGGGAAAAAGTTGTTTTTCGGCCCATTTGGCATGACCAGGGGACTTCAACTCTTTGTCTGACCGAGCGAAAAAGCCGGTTTCAGCAAAAACCCCGGTTTTTCGGCTCTGTGGTGCCGGTGTGCACGTCATCAAACTACGGAGGTGGTAAGTGGAAAAAAGCTTCGAATGGCAGTAACAGTATTCAGGGGGGCACTGCCCCTGTGCGCACCCAGGCTTCCTTGTAGTTTTTGAAAAAAAAACTTAAACGATTTGCTCGTGTTCTTCCGTCGTTTTCGAGGTCCTCGACGGAAGCTCCAGATGTCCTTCAACGTATCATTGTGCAGAGTGGCTCGGAGACGGCTCTTGACAAGTTTCAGGGGCAAAAACATCCTCTCCGGGCCTGCACAGAGCACGCGAATTACGGCATCTTCTTCAGTTATCGGTTCCTTCACCCGGCAACGGTCCTCCTTGAGCGAGCCAAAGAAGACGGTACCTCTATCGAGGCAATGTGTGCTCTGTTTGCCGCGAGCTTCGCCGGTCCAAAGAACGAGCATGTATGGTGGTCAGAAGAGGTGTCTGGGCAGTTTGTGCAGTGGGCCGGCAGTGCTACGCTGACAAGCATCCGCGGTACAGCCCACGACTATTGGGCATCCTACACGGGGGAGCACTCGGCACTGCAGTGCTTCGCTGCAAGATGTGTCCCAAGCTCTCACCGACCGTCACACACGTGGATTCGGCGTTCAGTACACTGAACGTACTCGGAGAGAATACATGACGCCGCCGGTTGAAGCCGGAGATTATCGCGATGCGCGCGGCACTGATGGTGGACGGCGATGTCGCAGGTGAGTTTCGCGAGAAGATGGTTGAGTGCCACGAGACATCTTCGGAGGAGTCGGACTTGGATGAGTAGGTGTCATGGCCCGTGAGAAGCAGCCGGAGAAAAATTATTCTGAGAGTATCCCGGTTTCAAAACACGTCGATATAGTAAATTAATGCGATGTATGCACTTGTTTTCCCATCTCTTTGCCTTGCAGACAGGTAGAGTCCAACCAAAAAAAACCCCGATTTCCCCCGATTTTCCACCCATTTCCCCCGATTTCCTTACCGAGTTTCCCCCGATTCCGCCGATTTCCTCTGAGCCATCAGGCCCCCGGTTTTCCCGACAAATTTGTCGGGGTTACATGTATGTAATTTCGTGCAAAGCCCCGGCAGGGAACAAAGTTTACCAAACAGGAACGCTGAATGTTTTCTTCTACTAGACATGCGAGGTGAACGGCCCCGACGGCCAGCAGCGATCTTCTACTACCAGTCTTGAAACACGGACCAAGGACTCTAACACGTGTGCGAGGCTTAGGGTGTCAAACCACAAGCCGCACTGAAAGGGAGATGTGGCTATCCTTGAGGACGCAGCACAGCCCGATCGTGATTTACTGGAAAGGGATTTGAGGTTAAGTACACTTGTTGGGACCCGAAAGATGGTGAACTATGCCTGGATAGGACGAAGCCGGGGGAAACCCTGGTGGAGGTCCGTTGCGGTGTTGACGCGCAAATCGCTCGCCAAATTTGGGTATAGGGGCGAAAGACCCATCGAACCATCTAGTAGCTGGTTCACTCCGAAGTTTCCCTCAGGATAACTAGAACCAAAACAGGAGTTACGCCAGGTAAAGCGAATGATTGGAGGCATTGGGGAAATCGCTTCCTCGACCTATTCTCAAACTTTAAATGGGCGTGAGCTCGGGGCTACTTCATTGAACCCTGACGTAGAATCCTGGTTCTAAGTGGGCCACTTCTGGTAAGCAGGACTGGCGACGCGGGATGAACCGAGAGCTGACTTAAGGTGTCCGAGTGATCGCTCATCAGATAAAGGGTGTCGGTTCATCTTGACATCCCATAGCTTGGTGGGCCAGTTAAGGGCCGTAACCGTTAGAGAACTGTTTGTCTGAAGGGCGCATTAAACACACGTTAAATTAGCGGGATGAGAAGGGAACCACGGTTCCGAGTGACCCATCTCGAGGAAGGTAATTTAACAAGAAAAAACGATACTGTCGCCATCCGTGGATAATACAAGTACGTGCGCTGGGCGCGTGGCGAGACTGGAGGCAGCAGTTAAAGTTCAGGAAACAGTAAAGCTCGGGCGAAGCTAAGTTCGAGTTCGGACGACGCTAAGTTCGAGTGATGCTAAGTTCGGGCCCCGGAACGCAACAAACTTCGAAAACAATCATCGATCGGAAAAGTGTCATGGGCGGGGTTCGAACCCGGGCCTACCGGCCGACGCCCGCTCACTCTGCCACCCCTATGCATTTTGGCAGGGGGAACAAAAGCTTGCTCCGCACTATTATTAGTCCAAAAACAATACACTTTTTCATAGACAAAAGCCGGGTTGGCTCGAATCGAGGCTATTCACATTGCATGTTCATAGGACCTCCAATAAACAGAAACACAACAAGGCTATGTCGAAACCGGGGGCTTTGCTTAACAAAAAGATAATACAATGAACAGAAACTGGCAGCATACTCATTGTGAACAAGATTCGCAAACACACTTGCAGCTGCGCAGACATGAGCGGCAGGCCACGTCGGAATCATGAAGCATAACTGTGTGGGTTCTGCCGTGCAACAAAAACACGCGAGACTTTCGAACTCAAAACAAACAAACAAACCGAAGGGCCGGCAATAATCAAGAAAAGAATTCTTGGCATCTCGTTGGCAAACCGTGGCACGTGTTTCTCAATCGTTCCAGCATAAGGTCACTTCAGCCACATGCATGCTTTTTGAAAGCAGCGTTTCAGTGCGGGTCTTCTGATTTGTACTCGTACTTTCGTTGCCACCTCCTCTCGATAATCAAGATCTCGTCAAGCCGGAGGTTGTGTGAGCCTGGGAATGGACAAGAAATGAGGTGTCTTAACGAGGGCAGCCTGTGAAAGTGAGTTCGTGAAAACAAAAAACGCACCTCTACAGCTACCGAAGCAGACGATGACAGAGACTTCGGAACAGGTTGTGTGACGCTCTGTTGGTGAAGCGATAAAAACGTGTTGTCAAAGGATGTACCATCTTCTGCCGTGTGTTGTTCCATTGGAACGTCCGGAACGAAGGCGGTGTATTCGTCGACAATGAGCAGGTGGCAGGCAAAGCGCGGCACGACTCGCTGGTTACCGCACAGTGCCAATGCGCCAGGTGCTAGTGACGGACTTTGCGATGGTTTGTTGCAGGACACGCTGCAGGACGAAGCTGTCGGCGCCGTTGCGCGAAACGACGATTTGTCGTGCAGGGAGGCGGCGAGCCCTTTCAAACAGGGGACAAAGAACTCAAAAAGGATTTGCGGCAATCCGTTGTGCGCGATACTTTTTCGCGCGCTCTCTGGACCCGACAAGTTCTGCAAACTATGGCAAGACAAAACGGCGGTCATTGCAGCAGGAGCCAGAAGTATGCTCGGCATGAATTGGACCAGGTCGATCGCCCTGAGCGAGCTCAATCCTTGAATTAGCACTGGCAGCGTGTGATGTATGCGTGGGCACAGAAGGAAGTCGATCACCTTCTTGACGTGCTCAGCCCCGTTTACTTCGTCGGTGAAGCCTAGGACCAGTTCAGTCGCGATTTCCGTCCGGCAACTGTCGAAGACGTCCGGTGCCACTAACGGGCGCGTTGCAGTGCTTGCTGACAAGGCCCATTTTTCGAAGACCGCAACGACTTCTTTCAAAGCATCCTCCACGAACTGAACCAGAACAGATGCAGACCCTTGCATGGACAGTACCAATGTGTCTTGCGTTCCTGGGCACAGCACCACATCAAACGTCAACTGATGGTATCGCGCGAGCTCTGCGAAATCTTTTAGCTGGTGCTGCATGAGCTTGATGAACATGAGAAGACATGCTGCGTGCACATTGGAAACGGAACAAACCCCAAACCACAGAAACAGTTCCAATATCTGCTCTTCGAAAGGATCATCACTGTTGATACTCCTCAGCAACAGCTGACTCGGCGGGTCCGGTATCGAAGCTACTGGCACGACCACCACAGATTCCGCACCCGCAGCCTGGCTTGCAGACGAAAGTGGATCTGTACGGAGAGGGCCTTCTCCTCCCGCGCGGAAGCGAAGTTTCTGTACGGATGCGGGTTGCTTTTCCTTTCTCAAGCTCTCACGTGGCAGCCAACTATCTCTCGGGGCTCCCGGGAGTATTAGCTCCGGGTCCAAGGGAAACACTCGATCCGTCCACTTGATGAACAAATTGTCGGACACCTTGATGATTGAAAAAGGGACCAGGTAACCCCATGCAGACCGCAGGGTCAGCATTTCTGGGGAGTGGTCGGGGGAACAGTGAAGAAACACGGCGCGGTCTATTGCAAACATGGCAAGCACGGATTCAATCTCAGCCCTGTTGTACTTGAGAAACGCATTTTCCGCTAGGATGACGTTTTCGGGGACGACGTACTGCAGCTTTGAAGCGAGGTTTGCGGCTGAGAAAGGGTTGGATGCGAAATCAGCCAGATCGAGTGCCCCATGCGAGGTATCACGTGCCCGTGACAACATAGAAAGCTTCGCGTTTACAAGCCGCTTCATCTTGTTCCAAAGGTCTTCCGACAGCAACTGTGACCGCAAGAGGTAGATTCCCTGAAGCAGCTTCACAACAACACCTTCCATATCCTGCTCACCTGCGGGCGTCAAGTCGACGGTAAAGCACACGAGCGACCATTTATCACCATGCTTCCCCACCTCCGCGCCGCCTCCGGTACATTTACGCTGCTCTAACAGGCGCGCCAAAACGGATCCCTTTGCTGTTGAGCCAAGAAAATGACACGCGTACCGAACTGCCATCGACGCGTAGTGGAGCTTTCCGATACCAGGCAAAGGGAAGAGGATCTTCAGGTACCTGCAACCTGGTTGTAATGGTGCAAGACGGATCCAACTCGCTGCTGTGTCACTGGTAAACATTACTGGCAGATCGCCGATGTCTTCGGCAGGTGATCGTCGCACCTTGTACGACTTGTCGTAATTTGCCGTCTCACGATATCTGTCTTTGATGTTGTCTTCATTGCCATCGCCGCTATGAACGCCGGCCAGCGTTTCCAAAAGGATCGCTTCGAACTCTTCTTTGCTAAGTTGGCCTTGCCGCAAACTTCCTGCCTGAGAAGGAGGTGAGAATGTGCCGCAAACGGTGATGAGAGGCGCTCGGAAGTGGCGATGAACCCACTCGGCGACACTATTGCAAAGGGATGCCGAGCGGAGCGTCTGCGAGTTGCCGGTGCCGAACCCGTGGAGGGGGTGCGTCGGGTTTGCTACATCGCGAATGAGCTGCCACACACGGGCACCTTCATCGTTTGTATGATTAACGTGCTCCTCGTCTATCATGCGCACCTCCTGAGCCATTAACTCAGGCGGCAGCAGCGGCTGGGTGAACAAGTCCCCGAGCCTGTCCAAAACCTCTCTTACGACACCCAAGGGCACCCTTACGGTGATCAGAAAATCCGTGTCCCTTGTACAAGCTGTGTACTCGCCCCCCTGGGCGACAACCAACTGTCTCAAGCCCGCTGGCTCGGGATATCGTAGGCTGCCAAGTTGAACCATGTGCTCGACCAAGTGTGCTAAACCGGGAACGTTACAAGGATCGTTGAACTGACCAGCCCCCACGCACACAGCGAGTTCTGCCAGGCCGATCGCAGAAGGCAGCTCTGCATGTAAGCATCGCACGCCGTTTGGAAGGCGGAAATACGAAGCCGCGACATCCAGCTCGCCACAAACCTCATCTAGAAAGACATTTACTTCGGCTTCTTCGTGGTCCTCGCTCGTTTCCATTCCCCGTGCGTCTACCCCTGCAAAAATTACAAGTGAATTCATCCCACCAATCCCCATGGAAGCAGCACAGCATTATCATTTTGACTGACATTTCAAGCTCCTTTGCTCAGCAATGCTCTATCCAGACTGAGCTTCAAGTTCGAGTGCTAGATCAGCTGGTGCCATAAAGCGCTGCGAGCGGTGACAAGGGGATTGTGGAAGCACGGGCAAATATAGAATAGGGACAAAACAGGGAAGGAAGATGAAAAGTGCTCGGTACAGCGCGCCGATAGACAGACTGCTGATTTCGTTCACATTATCTGTTGTCTGTTCATAACGAACGGGTGCTCTCATGATCAGTCGCCATACAACGAGCATTTTCCAGACCTGATGCAAATAAGAAACAAAACAAAAAAAGGTGATAACACATGGCGGCAGGTTGGTGCCGGGTGATCAAGGACCCCGGCTGTCGCAGATCGCATAAGTGAACCACGTTGGTTGCTGTTGTAGAACTAAACTAACCGACTTCGAGCCAGGACATCGATAATCTTCGGCCGCAGCACTCTCTATTGCCATCCCGCCACGACACACATTGTGGACATCGATGGTTCATATACTTCAGCGGGCAACTAAATAACTTGCGCCGGTGAATTGTTTGGATCGAAACTATCTCACGTACATAAAAGACGTTTGCAAGGTATTACTGGTAAGTCACTACAAGTCGGAAAAACAATGCAACAAAAACCGCTGCTACTACCGCCACGTGAGCAAGAAAGCACAAGAATCTTTAGAATGGGAGAGACAGGCGGAGGGGAAAGAAGGGTTTCCGACGAAAGAAAAGAAGATAGAAGGACATAGAACAAGTATCAACGCGGGGGTCGGCCTACCGCGGTATAGCCGCGGGATGGTTCGGATTCTTTTTCAGGTAACCTGCAGCATCCGCCACCCAAGTGCAATGGAAAAACGTCCCCAGAAACTTGGGGAATGACCCTCCGCAACCCCTAGCAGAAAACACTGTTTTTGATTGCAACTGCTTCTGCTCACTCTGTCCACAGATATCTTGCTTCTGCTCACTCTGTCAACAGATATCTGTGTCAACGTGTGCAAGACACATTGTCTGCTCGACAAACACGAGTCGTAAACAAAGTCAGTTGATGTGAGGTTAGAATCCCATCAAAGCTACACAAAACATACACTGGCTCCTTGCGACGCGATGCTCACAAGCGAAGCATGCAAGACTGTCTTTCTCCAGAACTATCCCTCAGCAGCCATCGTTTGCGTGGCGGGTGACTGCTTTGGAGTTGTCATTGACGACGCGCTGATTCGCGCTTCGCTGAGCTTTGGGCGTCGCAAGGAAGAGTCTCGTGAAGCGTATTGCTCTTCAAGGGACGTGGGGTGTCGCTTTAGCTTAAGCTGGCCGGTATTTGTCATGCTCCGAGTGATCGGCCGGTGTGCAAAACCCCCCGTTAGGCGACGTTTCCTGTTTCGCTGCCGTGTAAAAACACAAAGAAACGGCAAATAAAGACACTCTCGACGTCGCCCGTCGAAGGTTGCTCCAGCAAGACTACAGGCGGCACTTCCGAGTAGAAATGATGAAGGGTGAAAGGAAAAATGATTGTCGGTTTCATGCCTTTCGAACAGTGCCAGCTTGGACAGGCTGGACACATTGCATGACTGCTTGCCAACGTCATTAGCAGCAAACACAGGCATCCTTTTCCTTACAAGATTTAGCCTCGTAGGGTTTTGCAGCACGTAAGGGATTCTTGAGACACTTGTATATTCGCTTGTGCAGCCTGTGGCGCAGAGCAAGACGGAGTCGCTATTTGTTCTGACACTTCGAGGAATGTCATCCCCACATACTTCTTGGCTGCTTACACTTTCGGTTTCCATCTTGTTTATATCTCGTTGCAGGTGCGTGGAAGCAAAAACACCGGAAACCCGAAACTCGGATACAAAGAGACCGATGACGTGGATATCTTTTCTGTAGTCAACCTTGTAAAAGGAACAAGTGCATAAGATGCTGCCACTCCTCTCCAACAGAACGTTCGGCACTCATTCTATGGGTGGTTTCTGCATACATCAACGGATGTGCATGTCGCAGTTGGACGAGCGAATCTTTTCTCTCTGAATCCGAAAACAGACAGTTGGACGCATACATGGCCCCCCAAGGGATCTTCGGGACCTCAAAGAATGCTCCATGCAGTGTCTCAGACACGTCGATTGGTAGCACAATAATTAGCTGCCGCAGGTCAACTGCGACTACTCGCACAGCAAGCCCGCGAGTCATTCCTGGAAGACGGGCAGAAGATGAACTCAGAGACTCACCGAACGGGTCCCAACGAGCAAGATGCGCTGAACTGTCGCGGTTGGCGTTGACTGCTTTCATAGAACAAAAACTTTCTCTCTGCATGGCAGAACACCTGAAGAAGACATGTTCTCTGGCATGCATCATGACAAAAGAATCGAAGGATGGCAAGGTTCCGGGAGATAGCAGTTAAATTCAGAGTTACTCCCCAACGTTTCTTTGAATATTAGAGTGGGAGCAGGTTCGTGCACAAGCATCGTCTCATTGCTGCAGCAACAAGTCCGTGCCTCTCCGGCCCCAAGGGCAGAGGTAAGCATTCGGGAAATGCAGAAATTGTTTCAGCCTGTGCACAACAAGACCCGTTCCGTAGAAGCTGCAACATAGCCCTAGGCGAGATGCAAAAATGAAAACAGGTTCCAAAGTCTTAGGCTAGAGAGTGAGTAGACTAACACTACTTGGCAGCGGCTACCAGAAGAGAGCAAGGTAGGAGAAGTTGGGAAAATATGAACCGTAACAGCGGCAGAGAATGCTGCTCGGTTCACCTCTTAGGTGGATTACATCAAGCTTTCCACGTTTGTGGTCTTTTTTGCTTCACGTATACAGGGTATAAGCCTCACCGCGTAACACGCCGTATATATAGAAGTTTATTCGTTGGCTTCGTTTTCCTTTTCCTGCACAACCTCTGTTCCAGATACGTTGCCAACGAATCTTCCTGCGGAGAGATTTCGGCCCAATGAACTTCAAAAGCTCGTCGTATCGGATGATGATGCATGCTCAAAATCTTCACCAGGCATTCTTGCTGCCGCTCGTGCTCCGGTGCCGGTTCTTTTTTGCCGATTTGCTGTTTGTAAAGTTCGTGCGGGAGCCTACCATTATTATTGTGTGCACGGAAGAGTTACCTCTGGTCGTGTAACGCAGCATAAGAAATGCACCTTAATGGCACTGTTCTTCGGGGAACGCCGCCCTCTCGACCCAGACAAGGGCTGAACACTGCCGATTGCATCGACGTCGTTTCTCCATTGAGCAAATCGCAAGCAGTACGACCTTGCCTAGGCTAGGACTGCGACAGGTCGCGTGCAGATCAACAAAACAAAAAAAAAAAACAGCACACAACATATATACGTAGGTAGACATGCTCGTTCAGTTCGTATGCACATCAGCCGACCTCTCCTTGACAGGCTTGTCTATGGCTCTGGCCCTCTCCTGAGTCACGGTTGGGTTCACGCGTCTGCTTCGCGTTGGGGAGGAGGTGCGAGTGACACAACAAAATACTCGAGGCTGCCTTGTGCTTCCTTCGAAAGAGGCTAGAGGGAGAGAAACAATACAACTACAAAGTGGGTCTTGTTTGTTGAACGCTTACGCCTTCCTCCTTGCAGCTGGCAGCCTCCTCAAGTATTTTCTACAAAGCAGGTGCTTATACGAGAGATGGTGGTCACAACCTTGGGTGGGCACACGTAAGCAAGTCGTGCACATCGTTGGGTGCGGACTTAAAAGACTATGCCGCGACATGGCTGATAGGCTCAGCTGCCAAACCATTGCACCTCGTTCTCAACGCATAGAAGATCCAGTCGAAGGGAGTATCATAATAATTTTTCGAGACTGGAGGTCCTATGAACATGCAATGTGAATAGCCTCTATTCGAGCCAACCCGGCTTTTCTAAGTTGCGAAAGGTGTATTGTTTTTGGACTAGATAATAGTGCTGAGCAAGCTTTTTTTTACCCTTCCGAAAGGTATGCGGGTGGCAGAGTGACCGGGTGTCGGCCTTCAGGCCGGTAGGCCCGGGTTCGAACTCCGCCCATGACATTTTCCCGGTCGAAGATGGTTTTCGAGGTTTGCTGCGTTTCGGGGTCTAATGTGCCCGAAAGTTGCGTTTTTTGCGGAGTTTCTCAGTATCTCGCGGTATTTGGCTTACCCCGGGTGAGTCGGGGGGGGTCCGGGGGGGCCTCCCCCCCGGGTACTGGCGCCGAACTTGCCACCAGAACCCGAACTTTGCTTCGCCCGAACTTTGCTTCCCCCAGAACTTTGTTTCGCCTGAACTTAGCTTCGCCCGAACTTTGCTTCACCCGAACTTTGCTTCACCCAGAACTTAGCTTCGCCCGGACTTTGTTTCGCCCGAACTTAGCTTCACCAGAACTTTGCTTCGCCCGAACTTAGCTTCGCCCGAACTTTGCTCCGCCCGAACTTTGTTTCGCCCGAACTTAGCTTCACCAGAACTTTGCTCCACCAGAACTTTGCTCACCTGAACTTTGCTTCACCAGAACTTTGCTTCACCCGAACTTAGCTTCGCCCGAACTTTGCTTCACCCGAACATAGCTTCACCAGAACTTAGCTTCGCCCGAACTTAGCATCACTCGAACTTAGCTTCACCAGAACTTAGCATTGCCCGAACTTAGCTTCGCCCGAACTTTACTGTTCCCCGAACTTTAACTGCTGCCTCCAGTCTCGCCACGCGCCGGCCTTAGCCGAGCGCACGTACTACTTGTCTGAACAAAATAAGGGCTCGTCACTCGCACCGCGGCTGATACAAAACTAATGATGATGATGATGGAAAGAGAGAGTTGTTTTCGTTGAACGCAGTGCTTGACGTTTAGCCTAAAGCAGGACGCAAGTGAAAGCTCCACGGTTTGCGGCGACGAGCTTCTCATTCCTCCAACATTTCATGTTTGGTAAAGAAATTACTACAGCACCTAAGAGCGGGGTTCCCCGTAGGACAATTATCTGAGTCCAGAGGCTTGGTAAATATGTGGGGCGTTTATTTTATATGACCCGTTTCTCAGGGGGCTTTAGCACTTTGTCTGACCGAGCAAAAATAGCCGGTTTCAGCCAAAACCCCGGTTTTGGGGCTCCGCGGTGCCGGTGTCTGAGTGCCTGGAACCGTCGCCCCGCGCACGCAAACAAGGGGACGGAGGGGGGGTGTGAGATATAAGCTTGCGGTGGTGGTGTGTACGTCTATCAAACTACGGAGATGGTAAGTGAAAAGTTTCGAACTGCAGTGACACACCGTGAAGCGCCACGTAACTGCAGTACTGTACAGTACAGGGGCCACTTGATATCATGACTTATAAATTATTGGTATTTTTTTGAAAAACCGAAACCGGAAAAATCCGGTTTCCGAAACCGGGAAACCGGGTTTCCAAAGTCCCCTGCCGTTTATCCAAAGTGGCTGTTTCTTAACAAGAGCACTCGGGGACCGAAGCTAGCATACATACTGATTTGAAGAATCCACGGAACTCACCAGTAGGCAGACTGAGCAACACGGTTCGCCTAGGCTCGCAAAGGGTGTGTCTTAACTCGTGTTCTTTTTTGCGGTATCTCTGGCTGGCTGGGGCTCAGCGTGGGTGGCTGGCTTTGCTGGTAGGCTGGTTTTGCTGGTAGGCTGGTTTTGATGAGGCTAGCCAACAAGCAGCCAATGAGCAAAACACGAAACGAAACTCGCTTCGCATTGCACAGACACACGTTTTGAATATTTTTGCCACTCTCTATCCCCGTTACCTTTTGCCGGTGTTGCACGATGACCTAAACGCTTCCAACAGCCTAAGTCGGGCGATGTTCGTTAGAAAAGGTGATACGGCAGCAACCAGACAGTTCCCTTCGTCGTTGTTACGAGCGAGGAAAGCACCGAAGGGCGCAGGCAGGCCAGATCAAAACATTGGTCGTTTCGTCGAGAATAACGCTCAAGGTTCGACGTGTCGCGTGATGGACAAGAAAGTAGTATCCTATAAAAGGTTTACTGGGCATCGGTTCGATTGAAACCACAATAACTTGAAATTCGTAGAACTGCAAGGACTTCTCGCTTTCCATTCCACTGCTGCGGTCACTTGACATCTTGACAAGTAACACTCTATTCGAACCTTATGCAATACGGGTCCGACACGCATCTGCTCAACCCTGTGATTCAGTACTCAGTAGTACAGGAGGAAAATAAACACGAAACAACTGAAAACAGGAACACATTTGCTTTTCGTGCAAGGCCACAAACAGTCTTGCCAATCAGCTGCAAAATGAAGCAGACCAACAAAGACTCTAAAGAAGAGTCCACCAATCGACGCGGTACAGAGACAGGTAACAACATGAACGTGTTGATGGCGAATTTGTCCTTTTCGTTCTGTGCTTTAGACGATTCGTGGGCGTTGTTAAACATTTGTGGACACCCGTTAACGTGGAGACGAGGGTTGAGAAAAGTGCTGGTTGGCCTTGAGAAGCAAACGCATACTTGTCTACCTAACTGGATTCAAGATGGGGGTCGATTCTTCGCGAGCAACGGGGGCTGGAGGAACGGTTGCTCTTCAAGCCGTCAATCAACTGTTGCGCTACACTACAGCGCCGAGGAACCCGACCATCCCTTTGTGCTCCTTCCCGCTTTCCTTATCCGCAACCGCTCACTCTCTTGACAAAGGTCAGCACGAGAACAGGTGGGTAAAAAGCCCTGGATGACTACGCCCGTTGGCCCACCTGACGATGGAGGTTCACACTCTTGACTTCTTTTGATGTTCTCTCTCTCGAAAAAAGTCACGTTGGCAAAAACGGTGACATTTGTCGGTGATATTTGTCACAAGGTTGATAACATGAAAGCGAGTTATCGGCACGGTTACTACACGACGCACTTGACAACAAGTGATTGCTTGTTATATAACAAGTGTTTGGTTGGAATTCCATAAGGAACCTGGGGTTTGTACTTACTACGAGATAAAATCACGGCACACGGGTTGCGCCGCGGAGTAAGCGCGTCACAGTGACCCGTTGCGCGCGGGGGCACTCATCAGCATGTCGATAACTCCCCATTAACGCACGGGTACAGGCCGAGCACCAACAGCAGACTGGGACATTGGGACGGTGCGAAGTTGAAGAAGGAGTCGAAACGCAATGCAACAGCACCGACACAGAAGCACAACCCGACAGCCAACTTCCGGGGCAGGAGAGAACCTACGGCAGTGAAGCTCTTTCGAGTGTCCGATGAAACCCCTTGTCGAATACCACAACGACTGTGACAAGCACGATTAATGCCAGACGCTAGCGGCTGGGTGCTTTGGGCATGCATGACACAGCCGGGGCTTGAAGATGATGAGAGGCATCGGCTCTCTTCACTCTGACAAAGGACAATAACAATAACGCAGCAGCATCACGACAGGAGAGCGGCGATACCTCTCCGGAATGCGAGAAGCACCAACTCCACCGTCTATGACCTGCTCTGAGACCTCCGGGGTCCAACACGTGTGCCGGTTCGCTTTCTGCTGACGGGGAACCAAGGCAGACACCTCCATCATAGGACGGACCGAATAATGTGCAGTAACCCCAAGCAAACGCAGGCAATTTTGTGCAGTTAGCAGCTTTCTTAAGTGCCAAGGTGTACATAGTTCTAGCGTTACGTGGATTAATTCCGTTAAGTGTCGACAACGACAAAAGGGTGTTAACAGCGAACCAATTGAGTTGACTATTCCGATAAGCTTAGTATGAAAGACCGCCATAACTGCAGGTAACATTCTCTCGTTGCACCTTGCACCCTGGTTGTGTCTAATTATCCGTTCAACAGGAATCCTCGTTTCATAGTAGTCGACCCATGAGGACTTTCCACTCAAGCCCCCTCAGGTCTCAACCAGTGACATCGCTTGGTCAATGTGCAGAAAACGCCATCCGGGACGCAGTCGTCTTTCGACTTGAGCAGCTCAGCCATTTTTGGGATACTTTGTTTGTGCGTGCCGGTTGATCGTTTTCCCACTTGCATGTACCCTGTGTCGTTTCCAGGTAAGGAATTCTGATCAACCACCAAAACACGCTGCCTACGTCTTTTTAGCCTGCACAATGCATTGAAGAGCAACTCGCAAGATTGTTAGTAAATTTACGAAAAAAGCACGCGAAGATAAACCGAGAACTTCACATGTGAACAGAAAATCCCAGAATTCCGTCTTCTTGTGCGTTGGTGGGGAGTCACAAACTCTGGCCCAAAACGGGCTGCTTTTCAGACGGAAAACAGTGTGAAAGTCTATTCTATATATATATCACTCATTCCACGAAAAAGTGTCACAGATTTTCCGTCTGAAAAGCAGCCCGTTTTGGGTCAAAATTTTGGATTTTTTGGGAAATTTTTTTTGGGATGGAAAGAGCTATCCCTGGCGATTATGGGCAAGCAATCAGCTCGCGTGGCGACCAAAAAATCTGGCGTGCGGATGGACAAAAGGTCGGCAGGAATTGAACCACCGACCTGTGTGGGTGTGGTAACCTCTGGACCATGGGCTAAAAAAACGGCGGAGAAATCTTTTGTTCACTACCGAGTGAGAATTTTGGACTCATTTTGAGTTCTTCGCAAACCGGGCGAGATAAGCTCCCAGAGGGCAGAAATACCGTCCTGGGACACTGAAAACGAGTAAATGACGATCTCGCACTTTCCGGTAAGAATTCCAACTGAGCAGGCGCTAAAAGCGAATTTTGGCCCGAGGTTTGGCAACATAGCCTAACGGTTACCGCACCATCCTGGGTCCCCGTACGTGGTTCGATTCCCCCGGTCCGAATTCTTTTTTTTTTGCGATTTTTTGGGGTGAAAAGCAGCCGTCTGGAAATTGTTTTCGAGGTCTTTTTGGGAAATCTTTTGGTTTTCGAGTAGTTCTGGGATGCGCGATTATGGGCAAGCTGCCAGCTAGCCCAGCGATCAAAATCTGACCCCCTCCTGGATGCAGAGAGAAAAAAAAACGATCTCCAGGACCCCATTTTTTCGGGTGCCGACCTCCATTTCCGGGGGGGGGGTTGCAAGAACGTGCTTGGAATGGGTATGTGCTCAACACCGCACTGGTCCCGTCTGCGCCGTGTTTCGGTCCTTTAAGCACCGGGGGGGGGGGGTCGGTCAATATTTTTATCCGACCAGATATTCGGAAAGCCCTGTCCTCAACGGATTCAAACGTGTCCTCAAAATCTCGAAACCGACCATTTTCGGACCTGCAGATGGAAATCTTCGGCAGAAGTCCGAAAAAAGCCGAAATCTGTGACACTTTTTCGTGGAATGAGTGAATTACTCTTGGGTCAAACTCGGTCGGTACTCTGCCCACGGTGCCAGACAACCCTGCACTGGGCCAACCTCTTAGTGTACCTGCTCCTGCTCAAGAGGCAACCCCAGCAAGCAAGCAACAAGTCGCGCGTTGCGGACCCGGAGTACCAAGTCTACCCTAACTTAGTTCACAGAGCTTCAGATCATCAGACTTTGAGCACGCATACCCCAAACGGGTGCTTCCGCCTGCTTCATTTCCACTGCGGTTAGCCGAATACAATGTCATGAGACAAAGCTTCTTAGGCAAGTTGCAAGGTGCTCATCAGACCTTGAGCACGCATACCCCAATAGGTTGCTTCCTCCCTTCGTTTCCACTGCGGCTAGCCGAATACAATGTCATGAGACAAAGTTATGAGGCAAGTTGCAAGTAATACGCACACGAGTGCAGAGCCGGTACGGGCCGGTAAGGAGGGGGTCAGGCCGGTAGAACGTAAGACGCTTCACCCCCGGAAAGTCACTTTCTACTCTCCGGTGCTGTTTTCCTTCGACCCCCGGAAAATATTTTTTAACCCAGAGTATAAAGTGAGCTCCGGTAGATATAGGGAAGTAGAGAGTGGAAGTTCGCTTTTTAGAGTGAGAATACTTATTTGATTGTTGAGTCTTAGCTCTTTTCTTCGGTCTTCTTCTTGGATTCTTGGAAAAAGCGCCGGTGTTTTTTTGAATCTCCGGTGTGTCGAGATAATATGGGTGGGGAGGGTGGGGTTCTTTTTCGTTCCAATTGAAGGGCAGCCGTTGCAACCTGCATGCACTATTCGCGGTGAATGCTGTCCGATGCTCGCCCGTTGGGTGCCTCTTATCAGCAGATCATCGCGCGCATGCTGACTCAATGCGGCATACCGATCCAGATATTTCCTGCTTTTCCTTCCTTTGTCGACAGCAAAGTTGACCGGGTTTGCTACCGGGAGTAGGGCACCGGGAGTTGCTTGGGTTCTGCTGTCATCTTCCCCTCCATGCTTTGGATCCCGGATTGTCATTCTGACCAGGGGCCTGAGAAAAATATGTGTACGCTTCCGGCGTGCAATTGTGGAGACAACATGCCGAGCAGTTCCTGACCGAACAGATAATATTGAGACAGCGCGTATCTTTGCGCAGCTTGTGCCAAGAAGCTACCAAGACACCGATTCATCACGTGGATGTCTGTGAGGCTCAGCCTTAGATGAGCTGTGCAACTGAGCGAAAACGTGGCGAATCATTTCCAACATCGCTTGCGTACTGTTTTGCATGAAGAACATTGTCTGCGCAGGTCTGATTAAAAGAACCCGCCAAGTATGTATGGTTGTCTCTTTTGGAGATTGTTCTCGCCCTGGCAAGCTGATGTTTGCAAAAAATCTGTTCAAGACTGACTGACTGTGTTGTATGCAGAGATCCAAACGCCAATGAGGGGGGGAGGGAGGGGGGTTGGACGGCGTAAATCACGCGTCCACAGGTCTTTTGTACTTTCGTTGTCATTATTTTCCTCTGACCTACCACAGTCACTATTCGTAAATTTAAATGTAAGGCCTTGAGTTTTCGGCTGAATAGTCATTTTTCTGCATCAGGAGTATGAGGACCGGCTTGGGCTCTTGCTACTGTAACTCCCTCTATCCGGGGCAGGTTGCTGTTTCGTCGGCGAAAGATGGAGAAGCTAGTCTTCAGCGAAGAAAGACAGTCAATAATTCGCCCCCGAACAGAATGTTCTGCGGGAAAAGGGTGTTGGAGAAAAAGGCTTCTGCACGACCTCTCTTCGCGCCGCCAGTCACTGGTCAAATGTTTTCTACTAAGTGAACGTTCAACCAGTACCGCGGACAGAGAACTAGGAGAGCATCCATTTGCAAGTTCAGACAAACCTTGTGAGTCTGCTTCGTTAAGCGTGTGGGCCTGGGAACATGTTTACATAGCTTCCCAAATTTTCAACGGTTCTTTTGTGACAGGTTGTTCTCGCAAAAACGAGCGGAACCGAAATGACACCACCTGGTCCAGACAAAAATATCGGGGAGTATCGGGGAGTTTTGGGGAGTTTCGGGGAAATTCGGGGAGTTTCGTGTTTGGCTATGCCCCGAAGACGAAGATAGAGGCTGAGAAGGAAGGACAGACTGGGAGGTACAGGTTGGCACGGTTTGACACAGGTAGCGACAGGATCCGCTGCGGCAAGGAGCACGTATGGGCGGACGTGCTGGTGGGACGCCTTCGAAGACGGCACCTCCGGCAAGAAGGGGCAGAAGAGGGTAAATTTAGTGGGCGGCGGAGACCCAGTGCGACGAGAGAGTGTGCACGAGACATCACAAAGCGAAATGCGAAGAGTGCAAGCATCGGCAAGCGTCGGTAGCGCGCTGCTGCCGAGGCACACCACGCGACAGGGGACGGCCTCGCCGTGAAGTAATGCGAGAAGCACAGGATGACGCAGTGCGGGACGTGCAAGACGATCGCGGAATGCTGCACACCGCGGATGCCTGCCTGCAGCACGATATGCCGATGTGCGGAGTCGGCGGCAAAGAGACGGAAGCGCGGGCCTTCGCCCCTGGGGACGCCCAAAGCGACACCGAAGTCGAGACGACCATCGGCCCAAAGCAACACAAGGGAAGCGGCGGATGCCGGCGCCAATACCGCCATCGAGAACGCCGAAGACAAGGCGACGACACTAGGACGGCCGCTGCAACGAAGCGGCGGCGTAAGGACTCGCCATCATCGAAGACAGAGACGTGCACTCCGCGGCGGGCAGAGGTCAAGATAAGGTACCAGTGACGAAGAGAGGTAGCACGAAGAGGTAGTCACGAAAGAGAGCAGATGCAGATTATCGCCACAGGCTCTTTGCATGCTAACCCTAACCACCAGGACCAGGGGCAGCTACGGTCGAAGACGGCAATTCGAGCGAGGAGTAAGGTTGATAACCAAAATGAGAGGCACGATGGCCATCCGAAAGCAGGGTTGCAGGATGATGCTTGGCCAAGGATACGGTTGCTATGGCGACTGGGACAGAGAGATAACGCAAGATAGAGAGTCCTCCTTATGGGGTGGTCACACCTTCGCAGTCCCAGGGCCTCCACCCACCTGCATACGGTCGTCGACTGACCATTCCCGAGACGAGTTGGAATGCGGGTACCATCTTTCCGGAGATTTCCGGTTCCTCCCGTACTCTACAACTCCCCACATAAGTGAACGTGGACTCCGAAGTGGACACTCCTTTCAACCGGGTGCACGAATTCAGAATTCCGGGATGGGTTGACCCACTGTTTCCGATGCGGCTTCCAATCATCGAAGGCTAAACTCGGGTGCAGGAGCGGTGCTCGTCGTTCGGGACCAGATGGGGGACGACTGGGTCTGCCCGGTTTACACGTGACTGCTGCAGCGTGGTCAGAAGTGGGAAGGTCATCGGGAGATGGCGGGCGCGAATACTTTTTGCCCAAACCAAAACCCAAGAGGGGATTGGAGAGTTTGACATAAGAATGGCAAACTCGTGGTACCGAAGGTTGCAACCGCAAACAGAAGAGTCAGATGATGGTTGAACCTGCGCACGTGCACACGACGCGTCCTGTTCAGACGCCTCCCTGTGTCCAAGGACTCAAAGGCAGGTCCTGCAGGTTTTCCAACAACTGCTGGTTCGCCTTGAGGCCCTCCGAATCCGCAGGCTGAAGGGTGTGCCTCAACAACTGCCCAGGAGTCCAAGCTACAGTTGGTAGATGCATCCGGTAGTAGAGGAAGAGGATCGGAGGAGGAGGAACACGGAGTATCGGGGAGTTGCGGGGAGTTTCGGGGAGTTTCGGGGAAGTGTCGGGGAGTTTCGGGGAACTTACCAGGAGCCCGGACCAGGTGGTGACAGCGGGAACCCCAATAACATAAGTTCAAAAGGTCACAGCCGCTCACAACTGGTATGATGCAGTGGTCGGCACGCGAACCACCTCTCCAGCACCACTTGAAACGATGGGAGAAAGAGAGAGAGAGAGAGAGAGAGAGAGAGACGAGTTGCAAAAAACCATCCCTCCGGGAGTGAGTATCGGTCGCCTGACTGCTACCCCGTACTAATACGGCGGGCATAAAGTCGCTACGTCGGAGGCGCGGCGCGAGCCGCGGCCTGTCGTGGAAGATGACTGTGCCGGTGATGACGCAGCCCGGGGCGTTCTGGCTGGCAGCGAGACCGCCTAGCGGGTGTGCGCTGACTTGATGTGTCGCGGGCTCTCTTTCGCAACCGCCAGGCCTGGTGGCGGCTTGCACCTTAATGGAAGTCTCAGTTCCCACTGAACAAAGGGTACGTCATTCGCATCGTTCTAGCGGCCGCGGGCGCAGATCGCTTGCCCTACATCCATTCCGTCTTCCGTCCAGCCACGAAGCGTGGGCGGCGCACCCGGCAAAGCCGGCACACCGAAACTGCGAAGGGAGCAGACCTCCTGCGGCTATTTCCCGGGAGAAAACGTCCATCGGAGTTTCCGAAGCAGGGTATCCACCCTGAGGTCGCCAGCAATTAGTTTTATGGTCCAGAAAAGCAAACTTGGAGCAGAATATAAAGTAAAGAGTCGCCTTTTGAGGGACACAATTTCCATTTCTTAAGACGGCATACACGTGTTCTGGAACTCGGTGGCGCAATCTACTCCAGGTTGGCTCCCGGTGTAAACTCTTGCCAGGTCTCCCAACAAGGCGGAGTAGATTCCTGCACCAGGCACTTTGTTTGCCAAAGACTTTGGGAACCCTTGCACTCTGATCCTGACGTAAATATTCGGTCCAACGATGTGTCTACCCTGCCCCAGATCGACGCATCCCCAATTCCACTACTGCACATCAGCGCTTGCACGTTGCTGCTCTGCACTTGCCATCTAAGGGGGATTGCCATCCCCCACTTCCCTCCTCGTTCGTTGACCGCACTACCCTGAGCCCAAATCCTGGACGTGGTTTCAGGTGGCAAATTTGGCAAATGATCATGATCAGAAGGTCCTACTTGAGCGGTTCAGTTTCCTCACACATTGCATGTGGCTAAAAAAAAAAAATCTTTCTTTCCCCTTCAACTCGGGAAGCTTAAAATTGCAGGTGCTAACTCTATTTATTAATGTTTACTGTGAGGAAGATCGTTGTTGTCTTCGGCCTCCCCTTACTACTGAAGTCAGGCTTGGTATAGCAAAAGAAGAAAGCGAGAGGCGAGCTAGAGTGCAGGGGCAGTATTTTTTTCCTAAAAAAAGGAAGAGATGTTCGAGAGCTCGAGAACCAGAATCCGACTGCCCTGACCATTAGAAGAGGGCTGTTGGGCTTCGGACCCGTGTTACTGTTTTGAGTCGTCCTTTGTCCAGGTACAGAACCAGCAACTTTGTTTTCCCAGTGGCAGTGCTTTATTTTTCTGAGTTGTGGTTAGTAGCTGCTTGGAGCCGGTACGGCGAAGCGCTCTTCTAAGCGCTGTTTCCTTAGGAATATGTGGAGGGCTTTACACGTCATGTTTTTGCAGCCGTGGGCGGCGAACTCGTTGCAGCGGCGTATGGGGATGTCGCTAGCGGGCAGTCGCCATTGAGACTCACACAGCCGGCAACGCAGGAGACACCATTTACGCTTGATGCGAACCGAGTCCCACATGTTGTGCTGGCAAGGCCTCTCAAATGTAGGCACGGGACATTCCACGTTCGAGTTCTCCCTGCCTTGCGGTGACTCGCGATTGCTGGAAGCCGAAGAATACGAACGGGGAACAACTTCAGCTCTGCTGTGTGCGATCTCTGTTGGCGGTGCTTTGTCGTCCCACGCAGCGACCAGCGGCGCCAGCACGTTCGAATAGCTCTGCATGCTTGCGATGTGCGGGCCAGACGACGGGTTCTCCGACAGCGCGCCGATCGCACCGTTGAAATATGTATTTGCCGCCTTGCGACAGGCCCTCGAGCTGTTGGCGTGCCCGTTGTAGCTGCTGTTACTGGCATGCTTTTGCTCGAAGCTTGTTCGCGCTGCGTACGTGTGTTTCTGGTGCGCGTGCGTAGCTTTCTTCCTAGCAGCAGTCGCATCAGCTACATCACAGTCGGATCGTTCTGCACTGTTAGTGCTGCCATTGCTACTATGCTGCCCACTGTTGTTCGAGCTATTGTGGGTTTGAGAGCTAACGGGGGTACCGCTGCTGTCATTAGCGGAGCTGAGGCCTTGAGTGGAGGTGGACATGTAGTTGTAGTTCATGTCGTGCATCATCGCAAAGCCGCGTTCAAAGCAGTTCGGGCTGCCGCTCGCTGACGGGCTATTCGCGTGCTCTATCCCGCCTTGAGCCGCCCAAGGCGACGATGAGCTCTCCGCCCTTTCCCTCTCCCGCTTGATTGTTCCATGACTGTTCTTCTTCTTCTTTCCGACGGTCGTTGGCGGGGGTTTGCCGTGTGTACCGTTCCCGCTGCTGCTGTTTCCACTTCCGCTCCCGTTCCCATTAAACGCAACGCAACCGCTGATTCGATTTTTTTTGTGGTTGTGCCCGTTGGAGCTCCCGCTACCATCACTCAGAAACTGGCTGCCGTTGATAATGTTGTTGATGTTGCTGTTGTTGTTGTTGTTGTTGTTGTTGTTGGTGTTGTTGGTGTTGTTGTTGTTGTTGTTGGAGCCGCTCTGGGGGCTCAGGGTGCTGGTCGGGCTTCTGAGAGGGTGTTGCTGGATATCGGAAGGGATTCCAGCGGCATTTGGAGGGGCAAGTGGCGTGACTTGCGAGTGGTGCTGCTTGTGTGTGGGCGGAAAGGCGGAGAGAGTATGGACATGGTGAGTCATGCTGGGAATGTAATGCATAACTTGAACATGTGACGAAGAGGGGAGTCGCATGTGTTGAATGTGTTGCGCTTGCGGAATGTGTGCGTTGGGGACGTGTACTTGGGGGTCGTGTACAACAGGGGTTGCTGCCGGGTATACATCAGTGTCCGACGGTGGCAAGCGGAGGGCTATGTGTTGAGATGATGGCGCCTGGAACATCACTACGCTGCTTTGCAACACCGACTGTGGAACATACGCAACTTGCGTTGCCCATCCACCGGTCACATTAGGGAATCGCACGGCAGTGGGCATGGACGGCATTGTCGGCTGTCTGTTCTGTACGTCGAAACAGGAAGCAGTTTGCTGCTGGCTCGGCTGAGCAGACGGAATATTCTGCGGGATCATCCTCGAAATGTCGTCACCCGGCATGGCCAATACCGACACCACACCTAGCAAGTTGTCCGGGTTTATGACAAACGAGTATATGCGGGAGCACACCTCACTCGACTGCGCACCTTCCAGACGTTCTCTAACGCAGCACACACCTTTTCCGGCTGTCACCTCGTATGCCATGTCCTCCCAGCTGATCGATGTTCCCGTGCCCCAAATGTTCTCAACGAGACCGTCGTAAATCATGCATACAGCTTGCTTTCCACGAAAAGAGCGACCTTCGCCGTTGCTGTCTCGAAACTCCATCACTACGTCGTCACTCATTCGCTTGTTCACCCACCCCGCAAAGAACCCGTCGCTCATGGCGGTAGTAAGAGTCGTCAGCGCCTTTACAATCCAATCAACGGTTTCAGCCTGTGTCATCGAGCCAGCATAGGCGGTTTTCGGCATTGAATTGATCAGAGGTGGCGCAGCTGCATCGTTGCCTGTGGTATCGTCGTTTCCTTGCAGCGGCGGCAGTTCGGGGTTGCAGGCTACCTTCTGTACGCTGGTCAAGCAGGTGACGAACCGTGAGATGTCACTGCCCAGCATCCCTCGCTGGCCGATGACTTGGCAAAGTCCTGCACTCGACAGCCTGAGAAAGTAACACCGACGGACAATCTTCAGGTTGCCCTGTCCCTTCATGACCTCGCTCACGTAGCAGGTGACGTCTCCGTTGTTGGCCTGCAGTTCCATGTCCGTCCAGCTAACGGAAGGCAAATTCGCCCATGGACCATCAGAAAGAAGCTTCTCGAAGTACAGCTTCAGTTCTCGCCTTCCTGTCAACTCATGCACGATGTCAGTGTCCTCTAGAATAAAAGTGATGTTGTCCAGCGTATACGCGTCGCACCATTCGGCGTGCTTCCCATCCGCAAGCGATCGGAACAGGCTTGACATCACCTCGTGCGATTTCTTAAGAATAGCTTCGTCATTCGAGACATCAATCTCGATGACGGCTGGGTTGCTCGCGTTGTCGGTGTTCATACCTCTTTCTTTTTTTGGTTCGTGTGTTTGCGTGTCTTTCGTAATTCTCACCGATTCAACTGCTGCCCATGCTACTTTTCCTGATGGGTGTGTTTTGATGCAGGGTGGCCAAGCGGTTGCCTAAAGTACTCGTGCATGCTGCGATGCAGCAAACCGGTATACTATACAGATGCAGACATCGCTGATCACGGCGTGTTCGCATGAAGAATTGGTGGCGATGGGGACCGTCGACACTTGGTTGTAAACACACAGCAACACAGTGGTGACTGACCGATGAAGACAGAAGGACGGGGGCGGCCACTTCGGAAAGAATATCTTACTCGTCGTAACACCCCCTGCCTGTAGCAAAGTTTTGCGCGTTCGAAGGACAATAAAGAGCTCGTTTCGTGTCGTTGTAGGGGGTGTCTTTTGGCATCGGCGGCTTGCTGCTTACCCGAGACGCGCACTACTTCTTAAGGGGACTGCGCGCGACTTATAGCGCGCGGAAGAGCGAGCCAATAGCAGGTCTGTGATGCTCCTAAATGTCCTAGGCTGCACGCGCACTACACTGACGCATTAAACGAGTTTGAGAGCCTTCCGGCTACCTATCTTGAAGAGGATGGGAAATCTTTTGAACTTGCGTCGTGATGAGGATCGATGATTGCAATTATTCTCCTTGAATGAGGAATGCCTAGTAGGCGCAAGTCATCAGCTTGCACTGATTACGTCCCTTTGAAACAGAAAAACAGAGCTTTGCCGTTGCTGTTCATTACGATTCTGGTGGCTGACAGCGACGATGTTGACTTCGTGCTTACTCGCGCCGGAGAGGCGGGCTCCGGAGTACCTTTTCGAGAGCAGAAAGCGCACCCTCCGCCGTGTCGGATGTTTCGAATGCGGTGACGCGTTCCGCCAAATCGTCTCTTGCTGCCGTACACAATTCACGATCAATCGTCAGTTCTATGGCCAGCGCCGATATTTCGAACTTGCTCAGACAGTCAGGATGACGAGTGACGGGAATTTAAAACTCTGTCGTCCCTGGACTACTCAGTATCAGAGCGCGCGTAACAAAACTCTGTCGTCCAGTATCGGAGCGCGCGTAACCCGATTCAACCCATCGCAGATGAGCGGTCCAGACCAGCTCACTCGCCAACGTGTGGAGTTGACCCCGATAATAAAAGACTCGCACACATAATAAAAGGGTTGTCGTGCAAACTTTGCCCGGTCCATCTTATCGATTTCTCTCTCGTATACCAGTCTGCAACAGTCTCAGACAGGTCCCACGACCAATTTGTCTTTCATCTTTCTTGCGCCCCTAAGCTCTGCACAAGCCCATCCGGTCTACCCCGAAGAGCCTTTGGACGTTTTGGCAAGATTTCTGTGGTCCAGCCAAATCCGACAGGACCCCGCATCGCGCCTCTGAAGTCCCTGGCCACCTGCAGCCGGAAACCGTTTGTTGCCATCCGGATGATCCTGAAAAGCCTCCAACGCTTCGCTGTCTGTTCTCCATTGCCCATTTCACTCATTATTAGTTCCTGAACATCGACCGTGTAATACTAATAGTTTGCAGGCGCTACCTGCATAGAACCCCGCCGCCTGCAGGACACTATGACCGAGTTATCTCCTGCTGTATTGTCAACAACATTTTCCTGCGTCACTGATCGCTAGCACAGGTGATCTTTCATCCTTATGAGCTGGACTACAACTGTTCGAAGTGTGCGGCGTGTTGTTCTTCTTTTGGCCGCCGGCTTGAAACCGGATCTTAGGAATATGGCTGCAAAGTTGAATATGCAAGGTGCGCGGAGCAGCAGGTGCTTTAGACTCATGAAAATAGGATGGAAGAAGAACGGGGACAATGCAGAAGAATGAGGGATACACATCCCACATCCGGAAAGGTAAAAGAAATAGCAACAACGGCAAGATCATGAGAGAGAGAGAAGTTGATGGCGGCAAAGATCAATTTTCAAACTCACGTGCGCTACACCAAACAGATAGCAGTAAAGAACCGCCAGGTTTAGTCGTGCGCATCTCGGTTATACACTCTTTCACATCTATCGCAGTGTTTTCTCGGTGAAAACACATGATTGATGAGATTGGCCGGGCCCTTCACCAAAACACAAAGTGGGATGTGCACCAGCAAACCTTGCCCAAAAATTGTAAGGGCGTTCGCAGTTTTTCTTTTTAGAACTTTTGTCTGGTCCCAGCCCAGGGCCTCACATAAAAAGTCCTCTGTCGTAACTGTCCATCAGTGGCACGTTCAGCGTGGGTTTTGGGGCTCATGGTAGCCCCTCACCGCAAGGATTGCCTCAGCCGTTTTGTCGTCCACCAAGCTCACCAAGATCAGGCCGCTTGTCTCGGATTTTATGCGATGAAAATGTGTGTTTTTTAAGCCCCTTTTTCGCAGAATTTGTCCTTTTCTCCCCGCTGTTGCACATTTTCCCAATTTCATAGAAATGAGTACACTAATTTTGGGACATGCCTCGTTCTTTGTGAAACTGGCACCCGTTGTGTTTAAGCTTGAGTAGCTTGGATAGTACGACACAAGAAGATGAGGACAAATAGGACTTGCTGCGGCAGCTCTCGAGCTCCTCACACCAGCAAGCGTGAGGAAGGGTGAGGCCGGCTAAGATGTGCAAAGCTGGAAAGGTCTTTTGTCCCAGAATGCGGGTTCCAGCGTACAACGCAAAGAAGTGCGGATAATTGTTTGCTTTTGCACATGCAGCTGCTGTTCCTTGCGCGGTAGCGATTCACTGCGCAACTATTGGTTTGTGACCTATAATAATGACTTTCCCGGTACGGCGCAAGTCTCGTATGGCAGCGGTAAGTCTGAAGTGAAAGCGTGCTTTGTCAGGACGCGTCCAAGTATTCTGAAGCCAATCAGTGAACAACTAGCTGCTCCTGGAGATAGGGGAGATCGCGGGTGACCATTTCTGTCTTTACCGAGCCGGCAGCTTTCGGAGTACCTGTACAGCGAGAGAGCGCATCATCACCGTCGCCCAGGACAAGCTTGTGGCACATCACCCTTTGCACATCGACGAAAAGGGGCGGTCCCTCCCTTGTTCGACAGAGGCACAGAGCAATGCTTTTGTCGCCGTTCCTGAGGCAGGTGGCGACACTTACCAGTTTCACTTTTTCTTTTTGCGAGAATGCAAAGCGAGAGATGGAAAGGGAAGTGCCGCAGCCCTGTCGAATAGAAGTATCTGTCTCCGCAGTACTGACCGTCATTTTGTGTTTCCGGCGATAATCGCGCAGTCAGTTGCCTGTGACGGCGTTTTTTGTTTTTTTTCCCCCACGACGGCAGGGATTATTAATCCCCGCCAAGTATGCTCATTAAGGTGGTTACTGGTTATCGCAAAAAACATGGTTAAAAAGTCTGCAGCACGGCCGGAAAGTCTTTTTTTTTCCACCTTGAGCGAGGTCTTTTTAATGACCAGTAATCACCTTAACGACGCGCCGAAGGCGCTCAAGCAAGCTTGCTAGGTGTGTGTGTGTGTGTGTGTGTGTGTGTGTGTGTGTGTGTGTGTGTGTGTGTGTGTGTGTGTGTGTGTGTGTGTGTGTGTGTGTGTGTGTGTGTGTGTGTGTGTGTGTGTGTGTGTGTGTGTGTGTGTGTGTGTGTGTGTGTGTGTGTGTGTGTGTGTGTGTGTGTGTGTGTGTGTGTGTGTGTGTGTGTGTGTGTGTGTGTGTGTGTGTGTGTGTGTGTGTGTGTGTGTGTGTGTGTGTGTGTGTGTGTGTGTGTGTGTGTGTGTGTGTGTTACGGACCCGTTTTAACGTGGTGCCTCCCTTCACGAAAGTACGACCACGCTCAGATTAAGCTAGGTGACGGCCGATGCACCCCCGGGCTGGGAGTGGGGGCCTCCATTCGCTCTCCTGTTTGCGTGATGCTTTGTGCAGCAGCTGGCTAATGCTTCGTTTTCAGCCACACAATCGCCGCAACGTCCTAGTCTGTGAGCTGTGCAGAAGTGCATGTGTGTGTGTGTGTGTGTGTGTGTGTGTGTGTGTGTGTGTGTGTGTGTGTGTGTGTGTGTGTGTGTGTGTGTGTGTGTGTGTGTGTGTGTGTGTGTGTGTGTGTGTGTGTGTGTGTGTGTGTGTGTGTGTGTGTGTGTGTGTGTGTGTGTGTGTGTGTGTGTGTGTGTGTGTGTGTGTGTGTGTGTGTGTGTGTGTGTGTGTGTGTGTGTGTGTGTGTGTGTGTGTGTGTGTGTGTGTGTGGGAAGGAGGGAGAGCAAAGAAGAGATGTAAGCCAATGCAGATCCTTTGGCCTGCTCGTTGTTTGCAACCCGCCTTTCCAACAACAAGAATACATCGCCATTCTCGGGACTAAACAATTCCACTCCACGCGCCTTTGGCGCTCAAGCCGCTTGCTAGTATGTGTGGTTTGTGCGCGCGTGCGCGCGTGCGTGCGTGCGACAACTCGTTGGTTGTATGTTGACGTCAGTACTGGTGCCGAACCCCAGGAAAAAGCATTGGGGCTTTCCTCCGGCGACAGAGAGTGTCGGTCGCTTACCCATTGCAGTTGTTTCCTCGATTCTCCGACAGCCAAGATGCTAGAGTGCATTTTCTAGCGTTATTTCGTTCCTTTAACAAGACTGATTTATCGCCCTTCCAATCAGGTTGGGCCCGTGCCGTTCACGAGTGCGAAGATTGGTAGCGACGCCGTTATTTTTCCTTTTTTCCAGTCCGCTATTTTTTTTCTATTTACCGTATTTCTAAAAATGTTGGCCGGAAATAAACCTGGCGCCCCCCCAAAAACCGGGCAAAACCGCCAGGTTTATTTCCGGCCAACATTTTTGCAGGGTTTTTGGGTACTTGGCAGATTTCCCCCCTCAACCACCCAGGACGGCTGTAACCTTCGCGCACACCGTCCTCCTCCCCTGGAACGCAACGCACGCGGAAGATAACCCGCCCCCCCGAAGCCAATACCATCGGGTTTCTGCCGTGGGAGAAGTTTCCGCCAATAGTTTCCGCTACAAAAAGCTTCCACCCACAGATCTTGTGATCAGTATAATTCGTTCACGGCGCACTAGTAAGGTACATAACTTGTGAAAATAACTAGTCATTTAATTCGCACACCGAAGCGGCGCTACGGCTCCGAAGGCAACTGCACCGAAGAAGAATTCAATAGAGGTTCAGTAGCGATGTGCTCAAAATGTACTGCATAGAGCTCTGGATGTCCGGCGGTGCGAAAAGGTCATGGGACGAGTCTCCATGGTCTGCTGCCCTAAACGGTCTACTTGTTTGCGCCGTTTTCGTCAACAAACAAGTCGCGCAGAAGAAAGCAAGCGACGGGGGAACAAGGGCAAATACAACCAAAACGCCCTGGACATCTGCGGTACTGCGAAGATTGGCTAGGAGTTAGTTCCGTTGTCAGCAAAACAAGAAATGCATGACTGAAGACAAAAATGACGTGAAATGTGAACAGAGTGGGGCGATGTCAGTCTATTAATGGATTACAACTCGGATTCGTCAAGGAGCTGAGGCTCTTGATCGGCCGCTACTTCTTCGCCCCTTTCTTCGCAGCTTTGGGGGCGGGATCGGGTAATGGAATCTCCGCATCGTGTGCTCTAGTTATACAACTAGCTTGTGCTAGTTACAAGTTGTCGAATATAACTAGTTATAAACTCCTGTTGAATGCGCTGTTTTACGAAACGCACCTCGGCTACGTTCCTTGGCCGGACTGCTGACGCTACGGGATCCTCGGTTGTGCTGCTTAGCTGGATTGCTAGCTCGATGGGACGAGCAGGCCGGCGTGTGGGCACGGGCGAATGTGGCCGCCATATGGCGGCTGCGGTTGCGGGCCGGGCCGGGCCGGCGCGACCGCGAAGACAGGCTGCGTGCGCGACCACCGTTAGCTAGCTTGCGCTGCCGTGGCCCCGATCACACCATTCCCGCGGTACCATGGGATTGTCCCTTCGCCGGGCAGCCCTAGCAATCCAGAGAACACAGACCTCCACCCTCGGCATCTGAACGCGCAGCCATGAGCAGCTGGTACAGACAGCCGGCAAACAGCTAGATCGCCGCGCCCTTCGACGTGTACACGTGTGAACACAGTGCGGGTCGTGGAAAACTTCCTCGTACCTTCGAACCACTTTTTTTTTCTACGTCGCCCACGGCAGGGCCTTATATATCAAAAGTCCTCCCACGTAACTGTCCATCAGTTGCTCGGAGCTACTAAAAATCCCAGTTGCGGCACAACTGCACGTTTATGTATCCAACAGGGTGCACCTCTTTGTGGTTGTCACTACTCTCCACCACAGAGACTGTCCTTCGGGAAGTAAAAGAGCCATGCGAAGAAGCGAGTGTTGGGGTACTGTAGCAGTGTGCCGGGATCATTCAGGAACGCTTGGCAGTAATCTGCAACAGCAGGGCGGACAACCACGGTCTTCGCTTTCTTGGCAACACGTCAAGAAACAATACACATGTCAGAAATACCAGCGCCGCAGGCGCGGAAATTTTTGCCAAGCTATTGGGCCAGTCGCAGGTTCCAAAATTGAGGCTGTACGTTGCTTCAACGATGATCCAAAGGTGCAGTAACCGGTGCTGTGTACTGCTAGTGTGACTGCTGTACTGTAGCATTACTACTGGGCCCCTCAGCCAGGGCATTCTGTGCTTTTTTTTTTTTTTTTTGCTCGGACTTGGTCCGAGCACCAGACCCATATATAAGCCACACATAAGTGTATCCAAAAAAAATTTGCCGCTGCGCGGGGCCTGAGTCAACAATAATAAGCCAAACCCGTTCTTGTATAAGACGGGGAGGACACGATCTGGAACACGGGGTCCTCGGTGAAGCGCCCCTGGTGCCCCGGTGCAGTCGGTCGGGGGTCCAACCCACTGCACCGGGATGGGCACGGTGCAACAGCGAACAGAGGCTTTTCTTCCGCGCAAACTGCGCTTTTTCTGAAGAGCTTCTAGCCGAACCCCTGTTTTTACATTTCTTCGAGACAAAAAGTGCCCAACATAGCTTCCCCCCCAGAAAATGGCTATCCCTCACATTCTTTTCAGGTTGTACACAATTTTGAGGGTCACGCTAATACCCTGTCCGAGCACAGTGTGAGGGGGGGTAGTTTCTTGGCCCCGCGCAGCGGCAATTTTTTTTTGGGTATGTTTCTTGGTGACGTGTTTATGACTGTCCCCGAGACTTTAGCTAGGCCCCACCAGCAGTTGGACCCAGTTTGACCCATACACCACTATTTCTTTTGGATTTTTCCGTTTTCCAAGGTGGACTAGAGGATGTGGACCAGTTTCCTCCCAGACTCTTTTTTTTTTTTCAAAATGTGAGGATTTGCCTCACAATTGAAACTGACGCTAACCCTATGCAGCTCGGACCAGCCCAGAATTAATATTTCCTGTCCAGGGCCCTCGACCTTTTTGGGGACAGGGAACTAGCTATGCCCCGACCACCCACCGCAGAGACAGATGCAAATTTTGCCTGCGCCGCAGGCGCGGAAATTTTTGAACAGTCACACAAAAGCAATGCTTGTTTCCAATAGAGGAGGATGTTCTTGTTAAAAAGTACCTCTGACTGGTCCCAGTTTGCGATCGATGGACTGTGGGCAGGGCTTACTTACGGCTTCAAACCTGATTGGACAATAGTTATTGAACTGACCGGTCGCTGTGTGTTCTTCTCGCCGAGCCCTTTCCTGTCCATAGCATGGCCAGTGACTTGTTGCTTTGGTCCTATAATTTGTGGTCAGCTAATTTATGGATTTGTAATTTATGGACGAATTAATTTATCTTAGACGATTTTTGGCGAATCCATAAATTAGAAAGCGGGGTGTATTCGGGCACAGCGGGAGGCACAGCTCTTGGGGTCATGGGTCGTTTCGGTTTCGGGTGGTGCGAGCGTGAGGCGTGTCTATCCAAGATGGTGGAAGAGGGCAGTACTCATGGCATTCACGGCAAGGGCTCTTTACAAAGGCAGAACACACGGCCTCTGGATACAGCGACGACAACTTTCCTAGCCTGTGGAGCTACCACGAACTTCACAGCATAGTCTGTAAAGGTCGGAGAGGCTGAATCAGGCTTGATCCGAGCCAGTTCGACGAGCACACGCGGGAGCTCTTCAACGTACGTACTCTGCCGACCCTCCTCGACCCTCCGCAACCCCCCTCGACCTTCCGCCGATCCGCAACCTTCCGCCGGCCCTCCCTAGGCTTTGGGGTTGAATTGCGCCGCCTTGGGGCCATGTGCACCGTTTTGGTCTCGTTTGTGCTGCTTTGGGATCCACTAAGAACTCCGGTCTGATTTGCGGGACGCTTTGCTCGGTTTTGGTGCCCACTTTCACCGTTCAAAGTGCATCCAGTGGTGAAGACTTTGCGCCGAAGCTGGAGAGGAAGCGACCCAGTAGGCGCCACTTCACCGTGAGCGGGTCTCGGAACAGGACTCAAACTGTGGCCCAGGTGATACTGCCGGGGGCCATTCTCCTTATCTTTGCACGTCCCGGAACACCTGTGAGTGAAAGAAACCACGAAGCCCGAGGGTCGAATGCACCTGGAGAGTGCTAGAGAACGCCGAAAACGTGTGTTTGGGCTGGGATCTTGCACAGAGAAGCGACCCAGCTTCAGGTTGCATATGTGTCTACTATGGCGGTTTACGGCCAACAGGCGGGGGGACCCCCTAAAAACCCACAAAATCGCATTTGGGACATCATAGAAGGCTCTCCGGAGGCTTCTGAGAGCGTATTTGAACGCTGAATGATGTTTTAGGAAGGGTATGGGGCCTCAGTACCCGTCAGACCCTGGTGAACCATGCGGGGTGTTTTCCGCCCAAACCCCCCCCCCCCCCTTTTGGCATCGACTCATATATATTATATATATATAATGGTGTCGTCGGTGGGCCAGTTCCCCGTAGTTCCCCCGTAGTTCAACACGGGGGGGGGGTGTCTTTTTTTTTTTCGTTTCTTGTTTTTTTGCCGAGTGCTTCAGGGATGCAGCTTTGGGTCCTGGAGAGCGTTTCTAAGCTACTTTGCACTTTTTCGTCACAAAATAAGGACAGTTTCGGGTTATTCGAGCGGATCAAAATCAAAGACCCCAGGAGACAAGCCACCTGGTCCAGGCCGAAATCGGTGAATTTCGGGGAGTAATTCCTTTGTGGCGACCACTTTCTGCAGTCGGCCCTGGCGAAGGGGGGGCGGAAGAGCTACAAAGGTGCAGTATTACGGCCCCAACTTGCGCAGAGCGCCATGTGCTATGCGTGCCCCGAAGAGGAAGGAATAGGATGAGAAGGAAGGACAGACTGGGAGTCACGGTTTGACAGGTAGTGACAGGATCAGCTGCGGTAAGGAGAGCGGGAAATGTTCTATCAGAGGCCCCGCGCCGGCCGGGTTTCAAAGCGAGACCGGAGACCTTCGCGGCGGTCGGAGGAGAGAGGTGGTTCCGGGCGCTGCAGTATTGGCTGGATGGGATGTGCTGGTCGGTGGCGGGTGACGTCTCGATGGTGGAGCTCGCCGTCGACTTTGAAGTGTGCACCGAACTGGATCTTCCGGGCAGTGTCGTAGCGACGACGGACGGGACACCGTTGAGCATGTGTGCGAGGGTACTCGCAAAACTTTTAAAACCCGTCGGGGATGCGCTGGAGCGAAACGGGCGACGGACCGCTTCTGCCAGACAGGAAACTGGAGAAGATAGGGTCGCTGAGAACGGTGGGAGCCCCGCCGTGCCTCACGGGGTACGAGATGAGGCCGATCTTCCGTGGTGGTACGGAGACGATGGAAGTGCTCGAGACACAGCTGACGACGGCACGAGTTCAGCGGCGAGGCGTGGGGGATGGATCTTTTCCCTACGTACGGAGGTGGAAGGGCGGAGCGTGCGGCGAGATGGGCGGTGTTCAACGCTACGGAACACGAAAAGTGGAGTGAGCGGGAGTGCCACGAGCACCAGAAAGTGAAGTGCGGCGTATGAAAGCGCCGGTGCAGCAACCGATGAACCGGACGAGCAATCGAAGAAGAAGCGAGGCACCAAACGCGCGCCTGAGCGCGACGATCAAGTCGAGCTAAAGAGGCAAAAAAAGCATGACACATCACGTACGAAGAGATAACCGCGACACCGCAAATCGCCACAGATTATCACGGTTGTGATACGAATCGCTTATTGTATTTTATTGTATTTTTATTGTACAGATTTTCGTATATTATTGTATACAATACTGTACAATAATACAATAATTTACAATAATTTACAATAATGTACAAGAATGTACAATAATTTACAATAATATACTAAGCATTTATTCGGCAAGATAATTTCCGTTTATTTTGTCGAGGTGTCGGTTTTAGTCCCGAGGGCCTCCCGAGGGACAAAAACCGACACCGAGGCAAAATTGGCGGAAATTATTGCCGAATAAAATACATTATTGTACGACTGCAGTTCCAGCGATCCTGATGCTCCAGCAGCAATCAGGCACTCTTCTGATATCCTAGAAATGACGGGAACTGCCTCCCTTTTCTGCAAATAGAACACATGGCCCACGGTTCTGAGGCCAAACTCCTGCAGAAGGGTAGAAACTCCACGAAAAGGTCAACGAGCAAACTGGGCCGCAACAAGAAACTGCCCAGTGCAGTTAAACAACTGCGAGATCGAGAAAGGATTGAGCAGAACAGCAAACTCGAAAAGGCTTTCCCAGATGTTGAAGACTGGAATACACAGTCCGAGCATTTACCAAAAATGCGCGTACTCCATAACCTCTTTTAGGCGCATCAGGCGCACCTGGATTTACCACCCAATTCAAAAAGTTAGTTTGCAGAGATGTATATTCCGTTGCGGGAAGCTTCTGACAGCTATCTCGCTGCGCTCAATTGCCGCAGATATCTGAATGAAAGGGGCAGTATTTCCGTTCACTCCCTGGAGAGCATGCTCGGTCGGGGAAACGAGAAAGAACAAAATGCGATGTATTTCACTTCCCTGCTGCGTTCGACCCTGAAAACGTCGTTTTGAAGCAAACGTCTGTATCAAGGGTCTTCACCTCGGGAAACCTTCACTTCAATTTCCGGACTGAACTGAGTCCGAAGTGAAGATTGTCGAAGTGAAGATCCACCAAGACGTCCTCCTCGCCAAGACACCTGTCGTGGCAACTGCCTTTCCGAATGCTTGTCGCTTTTTCTGGTAGCCCATGATATGGCACCTGCTGCATCTGCACCCTCTTGAACTGCAACGCTGTCTTTTTGCGCTCGAACACCCATGACAAAGACACCATGTTCGGAAGTCTGTCGAGTTCATCGGGTCATTCCGTGTAAAACCTGTCGTGAACCTTCCACACGCCTTACCCCCTGCACCACTGCGTGTACAATAATGTACAATAATCGTACAATAATATACAATAACTGTACAATAATGTACAATAATATACAATAATGTACAATAATGTACAATAAAAATACAATAATTCTTGGTCGGCGGGGGAAATACAATAATGTACAATAATCCATTCGTTTCACAACCGTGATATTTGCATTCTAACCCAAACTATCAGAGGCCGTCGCGGTCGAAGACGGCAACCCGAGCGAGGAGTAAGGTTGATAACCAGAGTGACAGTCATAATGGCTGGCTGAAGGCAAGGTTGCGTTGCAGGAGGAGAAAGTGGTGCTTGGCCGAGGATAAGACGGCTATGGCCGCAGGGGCAGAACAGAGAGACAGTGAGTCCTTCTTGTGGGGTAGTCGCGCCTTCGCAGTCCCAGGACCTCCGCCCGCTTGCATACAGCCGTCGACTGGCCTTTCCGACGAGTTGGAATGCACCGGAGAGCTTCCGGTTTCTCCCAGAGTAGGAGCTGATGCAAACGCCACCTGGGCTTCTGAACGTGATTGCGGATCACCTTCTTGCCCAAACCCAAGAGGGATTGGAGTGTCGGAATGGCGCGCAAGGAGAGGCGCTGGCTTGTTTGCTTCTTTCGCTGGCGAGAGGGAGACTTCGGACACGACAAAGCCTTGGGTTCTTCGGGCTCTGCATCCTTCTGTTCCAGAGATCGTAGAGCAGTTTGCCCACAACAACATTAACCTTGAATGGCATGCTTCGGGTGACCATTGCGTGCTTGTACTGGTCCTTGAAAACAATCGCGTTAGTCGTGACGGGTGGCAGAGGCCTGATCGAGATCTGCAGGATATCTTGGACAGCCCACAGATAGTAATGGCACCACGCAATCAAGAGTCCGGTGATAGACGAAAGGATGTGCTTGAGTCCAACTTGTGTCTGCATGGAAGGGAAGCTGATAAGAAGTTACTTCTTGATAAACTGCACGCCCTAGCAACTGAGCTTTTCCTTCAGACGTTGAAAGGGGCCCGGTAGCGAGCTTTACGTAGGTTCCTGCAAGCGTGAGCCAACCGACTTCTGCGAGTCCTACGATAGCGTTCGAGTCTACTTTCCAACGAATCCTTCATGTCACGGCGCCACGAAAGCACCACCCCCGGCTCCATTTTTCAAGAGGCTTGGCCCTTCTGTGGAAAGCCCAAGCAAGAGGAACCGTTTTGCTCACTCCAAAGCTCCCGGTTTGGCGCCGGTGCGTGGCGTTTGAAAAAGTCCACTACAAAAAAAAAGACACCCCAAGGTCAGTTCCCCGTAGTTCCCCCGTAGTTCCCCCTGGCTACACCGACCACACCAATATATATATATATATTGGTGTGGTCGATAAGGAAAGGCGATGTCAGGACCCCCCGTCTCAAGGGACGTGGGATCGTACGGAGAAAGGTGATGGTATTTGGGACGCCGGACTCTTGG
Source organism: Diplonema papillatum (assembly GCA_030068145.1). Classification (NCBI taxonomy): domain Eukaryota; phylum Euglenozoa; class Diplonemea; order Diplonemida; family Diplonemidae; genus Diplonema; species Diplonema papillatum. The sequence goes on from JAPJBO010000016.1 coordinate 132,949, forward strand.
AAAAGCCGGGGCGAGCGGGAGGATCGGCTTTTTCACGGGAGGACGTTCACGGCGAGGAGGCCCGACGAAGTCGCCGTCTCGCGGGCCACGGCCAGCTTCCCGGCTGGCAGATACCGGACCAAGGCATCCAGACTGCTGTGGCGCGACACTCGTCGTATCTCCTCCAAGTGGAGCCCCTTCTGGAGTAGGCGGAACAGGGCCCCCCGGCGAATCGAGTGGCCGGTTAACTCCGGCCGAGCCCGCTTCAGGGCCGCTTTCACCTGCGCGTATGACACGGACAGGATCAGCTCCCCAGGAGGCCGTCCCTCGACATGCCGCCGAAGCTCGGCCGACCAGTCTTCCGACAGCACCAGACCAGTGGTGACACCCAGACGGAAAGGGTCCGACTTCGTTTGTGACCAATTCACAGCGACGAAACCGTCCTCCCAGGAGACGTCCCCAACCGTCAGGCGAGTAACGTCCGACACCCGCGCGGCCCCCGCCCATGCAAGAGCTATCGCAAGCCCAACCTGTGAGCCCGCCTCCTTCCTGAGCACCCTCTGGATGTCCTGGTGCGTAGCGGGGACCGCCTGGCGCGTCGGGCGCATAGCGCCCTGCCTCCGTAGAGACCTCTCGAAGTCGCGCACCACCTGCGAGTCGCTGATGGGCGCGCCAACCCGGCGCTGGGCTGACTTGAGGTCCTGCAGATACTGCAGCGCTGACGAGCACACTATGGGAGCGCGCCCGGGCTCCCCCAGCATCTTCCTTGTCAGCCACAAAACGACAGCCGTTGGGACGTCGATCTCCTGCTCCGAGCGGGACTCCCAATTCCACTTGAACTGGAGCATACGTCGGTGCGTCGACTCCAAGGACCGCCACGTCGAGCTCGCGAGCGCAAGCGACAGATGGTTTCGCGCCGCAACTTCGACGCGTCGCATCTCCTGTTTTGACGGTGGCGCTTCGACGAGCACCGGTCGTCCGCGCTTCAACTTTGCGGGTGCCTCGAGCCCCTTCAAGAAGGTTGTGATAGGGAAGTGCGAGGGTGGGCAGGGTGGGCAGACGACATTTCCGTTCACCTTCCGCTGTTCGCGGCGGTCTTGCTTCCGGTCTTTGCGCCTTTTTCCCTGGGGCGAAATGGGCCTTTGCCCTCTTGGTTCGCTCTGGTGGTGGTGGTTGTCGTTTCGGGCTTCGGTTTCTTCTTCCGAAACGTGTCGGCAACGTCCATCGACTTTTTCAGGTAGTCGGGGACCTTCGGAGCGCCGAAAAACGTGTCGCTTACCGCCTGCGCACCGTCCCATGACACCTCGTACCCCGTCTTTAGCACAAGAAGGCGGACGATAACGTTTCGCGCGAGGCGGACTGCGAACTCGTCCTGCTCCGGACTGCTGGTTCCCACGCCTGTGAGAAGCTCGGCCAGTTGGCCGAGCAGGAACCCCGATTCGTGAGGGGCCTTCGTGAGGGGGACCACAAAGTGGAGGCGGAGCTCCATTAGGAGCACCGCCTTTTCCGTGCGGTCCATGTTGACCCAGAAAGCGGGGTCGAGCAGCACCGTCTCGCGGGGGGCGTCGACCGAGATTCCGCCTTCCGAGTAATCGCTCTCCCCTCCGCGGACCGAGGGAAGAGCGTCCCCGTTTTCCGAGGCCTGGGAGTTGGCGCGCGACTGTGCTGCGTCCGGTGTCGCGCGCGGCGCTGGCGGTGCCTTCTTCAGCTGGGCTATCTCAGCCCGCAGCTCGGCCATCTCGGCCTTGCGGTCTTTCTCCATCCGCTCGATGAGAGCGATGATGGCGTTGTCAACCGGGGGGGGCGTGATGGGGGGTGAGCGCGATCGGGAAACGGGTCGGGCGTGGGGGACTCCAGGGGGCCGTAAACCGGTGCCGCGGCCTGCTGAGGCCGTTCTGTGTGCATCTTCAACGCCGCCGGCTATCGGCGTTTCGTCCTCGATGTCCTCCGTGTCTTCCTCGTCTTCCTCGCTCGTCTCCTCCAGGTCCGTGTCATAGTCGATGTTGAGACGCGCCATTTCTGCCGCCACCACTTCCGGTGCCTTCTTGTGCAGCTGCCAGAAAGACAGCAGAAGCCGGGAGCCCATCAGGCTCGACACCGCAGCCGCCTCCACGCCCAGAACCCCGGCTACCACGGCGCGCAGCTGGCGCACCGCGGTCTCCTCCGTGCGTGAAAACCGCGACCTTACGAAGGTGGTCGCCTCGCCCGTCAACAGCTTCACCCCTCTCAGGGGTTTGCTCCCTGTCACCCGCTCGAAAGCTGCAGCGAGCTCGCTTGGATACGAGAACCTGCTCTTTCTCGACGGGGTGCCCCACAACATGGTAGACATTTAGGTGTTTTATATATTTTTCGTTGAACGCAGTGCCTGATCGTTTTTTACGTAAAGCTGGATTCAGGACGCAAGTGAAAACGCCACGGTTTGCGGCGACGAGCTTCTCATTTCCTCCAACATTTAATGTTTGGTAAAAAAAAAAAATCTGCCGGTAGTTTTCGCCACAAGAAAAACACCACCAGGTTTTCGCGAGAGAAATTTCCACCAATAGTTTCCGTTGTAGACAGTTTCCGCCAACAATTTCCCACGAAAGAAATTTCCGCAAGTAGTTTCCGCCACGAGAAATTTCTTCACGACAACGGAAATGGTGGAGATTTCTCTCGTGGCAGGAACCTGATGGAAACTTCTCATGGCAATAACTACCGGCGGAAATTTCTCATGGCGAAAAACGTTGGGCGGAAATTTCTTACGGCGAAAAATGTTGGGAGGCTTTTTGTTCCGGATACGATTGGTGGAAACTTCCTTGTGTACTGTCTCCTTCTACAGTTCTTCAAATCCTTTCTGCTTAGATCGATTGTCGCAAAACGCTTCTTGCTTGACGAAGAGACAACCGAGACAGCTGAGCAGCAGATAGCAAGAAAAAGCGGGCCAAGATACCTAGCTGAGCGCTGAAGTTGGAAGACACCGTCTTTTTTGACTCAGCTCAATGCAGTTTCACTGTATTTCACTGCTTATTCTATTGCGCGAGCTAGTTATATACCTAGCAGAGTTATGTGCTAGGAATTTCCCAAGATTTCCCAGGATTTAGGTCCCTTTCTCGCTTTTTCACGCTTTTTCGTCGTCTTGTTGCGTTAGTGGGGAGTCATTTGCAAGCAAATGAGTACCACACTATGCCAGCTTTTCGCTACGTGACTCCAGAAGGGTCACTTTTTCCGCGCTTTCGGCGCGGCGCAACTCTAGTCGGTCGCAACTGTTGTTGGCAGTTGCTCACGATCTCATAATCCGAAAAGGAATCGGAGTCTTCGCTTTCTCGTTTGCGCCGATAGGCACGCCGCGATGCGGAGGACGTGAGTAGCCGGGAAGAGCCGGCGGGAGGGCGCGATCGTTGTGTGACCCGTGGAGGGTCGGAACCTGAATCAGTAAAAGGGCCCGAGTCAGGGCCTGCCATCGAAGAGGGCCGGGCGGGGCCGGGTGGGCGCGGTGTGTTCGGGCCGGCGAGGCCAGTGCCGTCGTCGCCGAGATCGGCGCGTCGTCGTCGTCGTGCGCGCAGCGCGGCTGCGGGAGAGGCCGTGGGGGTGCATGGCGCGGGTCGCTTCCTGCCTGCTGGCGGGGGGGCGCGCTTCGGGGGCGACTTCGTCGTCCGCCTCCTCCGGCCACGGCTGGTAGGTGTTCCAGGTGGGGACGGCGCGCGCCGCTTCCGGCCTGTGAGGCCGTCGCTCTCGCCTAGGCTGCGACCGCCACCGCCGCCGCCGCCGCGATCCCCGCCGCGTCCGCTGCCGCGACCGCCGCCGCGTGCGCGGCCGCGACCAGTGCCGCGGCCGCCGCCACCGTCTCCGTCACTGTCGTCTCCGCCGCCTCGGCCGCCGCGGCCGCGGCCACGGCCGCGGCAGCGGCCGCCACGACCACCGCCACCCCCGTCGCCACTGCTGCTGTCGCGGCCAGCACCACCCCTGTGATGCCCCCGTCCGCAGCACGCGTCAGCGTTCGGGCAGGTCCCGCATCGCGTCAGCCGATGCGCCCGGCAGCACTGAATGCGCAGGCCGTCGTCCGGTTGGTGGTGCACCTGGCAGCACTGGTCCACTACAAGGCTGTAGTTTCTCCGCATGCCCGAGCACATTGCGCACTTCTGCTTCGCGCACGCGTGACAGACGGACTGTGAGCGGAGCAGGGGGTCTGCCTGCGACTCCGGGACGAGCACCGGGAGGCGTGGTCGTTGCGGCATTGGTGTGGGCTCGGCCCAGCGCGCCGAACGCTGCGCTCGCCTCGTCGCGTCATAGAGCGGGAACACGTCCCCGCCCCAGTTCTTCCCGTCCCCGAGCGCCGCACGCGGGAAGTTCATCTCCAAGACTTCGAACGTCTCCTCCCCCCCAGCGAAATGTGGCCGCGGTGTCAGACCACCCCACAGCATCGGCGCCCCCAGCGTCCTCATCGAGCCCACCCGGTCTTTCCGTTCGGCCGGAAGCGGCGACGGCAGCTGCAGTTCCCGACACAGGCGGCACAGCGTCGCTAGCATCGTCCAAAGGGTTTTCCCCCTTCGGTTGGCGGCGAGGTTCGGGGGGCCCAGGATGTCGTGCCCGGTGAAGACCTCGAAGTCGACGGCCAACTCGATGTTCGACACTTCGCCAGTGTCCGTCCACTGCAATGCCGACAGCCAGCCCTTCATCGCCCGCATCGTCCGTCCCCCATACGGCCACTTCGGCGGCTCATCCGGTAGGCGCCCGAAGTCAAACAGGTGTCGGACCGCCGGCCGCGACGTTGCCGCCCTCCAGGGGTGGATCGGCTGTACCGCTGCCAGACGGCCACGTTCTGACTCTTCGCGCGCCACGTACACCGACGCCATGAAATGGTGCAAGGCCGCCGCGTCGACCGGCGCGCCTTCCACGATTACCCCGTGCACGCGCGTACAAGACGGCCACCGCGCACGGTCCGCCCGCATGAGCTCAGCAAAGCAGGGGCGGCGGCGAATCTCGTCGTACGCAGGGCACTCCCACCACAAGTGATCCGCCGTGTCGTGGGCGTGGCGGTCACAGTCCCTGCAACACCGGTCCGGCGGCGGGCGCCGCTCACCCGTGGAGGAGCCTCCGTCTTCGCCAGCCTGCTCGTCGAAGCTACCGGACGCATCTGATGCGGTCGACGTCGTCGACGACGCCGTCGTTGACGCGGGAGAGCTCGCCGAACCTTCCGATCCCGCCGCCTCTTCCCCCGCACGCGCATTCCGCCCCCACCGAGCCGCAAGGAAAACACCCCCGGACAGGATGACGGTCAGCGCGCGCCTCACACCGCCGTCGGCCGCAGAACAGAGATCCCCGCCCTCGAAGCCAATGCCCGCGACCGACAGCCCATCCGCAATGGCGATCCCTACCGGCCCCAGGCGCGCCCTCGGCAAAAACGTTTCGTGCCGCTCGTACAACCTCACGATGTTCCGCATGCGCGCACACACGCGTGGCAGCCGCTCGCAGGTGTCGAATAACGCGCACAGAATCCTGTACGGCCGAGCGATCATCGGATCCAGACGGTGATCCTTCGCCAAGATCGATAGCACCGCCGTCACGTTCCTCGACGGGTGCTTGCTCCCAAAAGCGCCCCTCACGATCCGCGTCCGGAGTCCCTTCAGGCGCGTCTGCGTGTACGTCTCGTAGGAGCACCCGGTAAGGACACTGCTGAGCACGTTCGAACTCGCCACCTCGCAGCGGACATCGAACGGAAGCTTCGAGGTGCCCAGCCTGTCTATCAGACCGTCATGTGCGCTCAGACGCGCATCGTTGGCCCGACCCGTTTGGACGCTCTCCACACTCGTTCGCACCCCGAGGATCTTCGCAGCCGTCGCCGTCGCTATGGCCTCGCCGTCCACCTTCACCGCGCTGGCGTACGGACGCCGCCTGCGCTGTTGCGTCGAGCCCGCATGGATGCCCATCGCCAAGGTTTTCGCCATGTTCAGGCGCATCCCGGTCAGGGCACAGAACCGCGCGACGATGTCGACCGCCTGCTGCAGCTCGGCTTCCGCCGCCGCGAAGAGCGTGGCATCATCCGCCAGCGACTCCGACGAAACCTCCGGTACGCGCGCCGACACCGCTCGGAGCACAATCGACAGCAAGGCGTTGATGAGGATCACCGAAAGTGGGCACCCCTGCAAGATACCGTTGGTGACCTCAAACTCGGAGCCCACGCCGAGCGGCAGCTTGAACCGTCGCTTCATGCCGCGGTACATGGCGCGCAGGGGGCGCAGGATGCGCGCGTCGAGGCCCATCTCTTCGGCGAGCCGGAGAACGATCCCCTGCGGTACCCGGTCGAAGCACTTCGCGAAATCGAGTGCGACCATGTACAGCGACTTCGACTCGTCGAGCAGCGTCTCCTCGATCAGCGTCGTCAGCTCCATGAGGACGTCGTCCGTCCGATGCCCTCTGCGGAAGCCGTGCTGCGACGGAAGAATCCAGCCGTCCTGCCACTCCATGACGTCTTGCAAACGCCTGCAGGCCCACAACCGATAGACGCAGCTCGTCACGGTGATTGGCCGCAAGTTCGTTGGCGAGGTGTCGTCGGTCTTTGGTATGAGCGACACCAACGACGTCAGCATACCCTTCGGCCACTCCCCTCGCTCCTCCACCAGATTGAAAAGCGTCGCGAACCCGTCCAGCAGCTCGTCGGGCAGGGCCTTCAGCTCGTCCAAACGCCAGCCGTCCACCCCACACGCCGTAGTCTTCTTCTTCCGCTTGTTGAGCACATCCCGTAGCTCGCTCCCGGTCACATCCCGCAGGTCCATCTGGCGGCGGGGAATAAAACCCTCGAAGGCCCTGCGGAACGCCTCGTACTCGGGCTCTGGGCGTCCTTCCCCGTACATGCGCAGGATCGGGTCCCACGCCTCCTGCAGCACCTCGTCCATCTCCTCGACGTTGGCGGTGAGCCGCCCATCCGCCGTCCGCACCGCATCGGCCGCCTGCCCCGGACCCCCCCGCAGCATCGACACAAGAGCCCGGCGATCCGTCCCAAACATCGTCAGCTGCCTCTCTTGTTGCTGCCTCTTCCGCACCCTCGCCGCAGCCGCGTTGAATCTCGCACTGCGCAGTCGTACGTCGTGCAAGTAAACGCGGGCGACCTCTGCGCTCGGCGGGTCGGAGGGGGGCGGCTCGCCGACCCCGCCGCCACGGATCACGGCGAGACAGCGCAGCCAGCACAAGCGGAGTTCTTGGGGCACCTGGAATGGTCCGGACGCTTCTAGGCGAGCTCGCTGGTAGACGTAGTGCTCCAGACGCCGGATCGCATTCCCGTGCCTCAGCTCCGTCTCGCACGCCACGCCCCGGTCCGGCGTACTCCTCGCCGCAACGCGAGTCATCTTCAGCTCCGAGTTACCGCGGCCGGTGTGCGCACGTCTCTCACAGGCAGGCATCCCGCTGCGGTCTAGCAGGTACTGCTCGCACATTGCGGAGAGCGCCATCCACGCCCCTTCGACGTCCCCCTCGCGGGCGGCGGCGCACACGGCATCCAGCCTCGGGACCTCGACGACCCTACCTGCCGGCTTCACGGGTATCGCTCGCGGCACGTTGAACCTCCATGTCTGCTGTTCGAACGCCTGCACCGCGAGTCGAATCCGGACGCAGCGGTGGCCCCTCACGCTCCCTACCCCGATCGTCTCGCATGCAACAAAGGCGGACGCGGCCGCGCGGTTCATCAGGGCTTAGTCGATGCGCGTGCCAGACGTGTTCGTGCCCGTGTAGGTGTTGGGCGGTCGTCCTCCTTCGCACGCCGCCTGCAGCTGCGCTGCGTCCGTCCACCCGTTGCTGAGGGCATGCCGAAGCGCCGGCGATCGCTCAAGGTCCGTGTTGAAGTTGCCCATCACGACCGCCGGGGCCTGCCCCACTATGGCCTGCGCCTCGAAGAGGACCGTCTGCAGGAGCCGCTCCCGGGACGCTGCTGCCGTGTTCCCCGATGGGGCGTAGACCGCAAAAAAGTGCACGAACATCCGTCCGACCCCCGTCGCGATCATCGTGTGGATGACCCGGTTGCGCGGGTATCTCGCGAGACCGTGCGCCGTCGACGGGTCGAGGTGGAAGACGCTGTGGGGGCCGCCGCAACCGCCGAAGCGCAGCAAGCACTGTCCGCACGGAAACCCGCATTCCGGGCAGAAGGGGGGCGGAGTCGTTGTGCTTACCAGGCAGCCGGGGGTGGCCCACCTGCTGCCCAACGAATCGCTGCAGGAAGTGGGAACCCACGTCCCGCGCGCGATGCAGCACGTGCGCAGCAACGTACCGGGCTGCGCCGGTCGGCCGTCGGCGACGTCCGCGGCGGGCGACGTCCGCGGCGGAAAGCCGCCGCGGCGGCCGAGGCGAGCGTTCGGCGCCCGGGGCCAGGGTTGGGATGCACATCCCCACATCGCATCAAGCGGGCTCCCGCAGCATCGCCGTCCGCGCGGGCGTCGTGGCTTGACGGCAGTCAGGCGCGCGAGCACGTGACACACACGCTGGCGCCGCACTCTTCGCACCTCCTCTGCATGCGGCCATTTTGGATTGTCTTCTGACAATCGCCGCATTCAAACTCCACTGGAGCCCGCACTCCATCGGTCAGCTCGTGCCGGTGATCGGCCTTCTCACCCTCGACCGGCTCCTTCAGACGCTGGCGCGGCGGGGACAGCATCTCGACCACACCGGCCACAGCTCGCCGGATTAGCGACTGTCCCGCTTCCGCCGGCTGCGCCACCTCCTCGTGCTTCCGCTTGTTGGACGGAGCCGGCTGCGGATCCGTGTGCACTTCGGCGGCGGGCAGCTTCATGCGCCGCCTCTGGCCGGGCGCCGTCGGGAGGGAGGAGGCGAGGCGCTTGGAACGCGGCCGCGGCATCTCGCCCTTGTCGTAGTCGTTGACGACAATGAAGGGCGACCCTTCCCTTTCGATCACCCGAAACGGCGGGCCGCCATCCCCCGTCACCACGCACGTCCGCATGCCGCTTCTCACGAAGGATGTCGTGACCGTCGCAGCCCAGCCAGCGAGCCTGAGCAGCATCTCGACGTCGGCCTCGTGTTCTCGCGCCCTGGCACCGGACACGAGGTACCGCAGTTTCGTTTCGAGCGGGGGCGCCGCGTGCTCACCAGCAGCCGCCCGCACGCGCGCCAGCATCCCCGAGCCGCGCGCCCGCAGCAGAAGACGTCTTCCACCAAGAACAACACCGCCCCCGGCCTCGCCGCACTTCTTCAACAACGCCAACGCGGTCTCCCGCGTCACGTCCGCATTTAATGCGACGACCGGCGTGGCGTCGCGCGCTTCCCTCCCGACTGGTCGCCAGAAGCAGCCATCCCTACCCGACCCCTGCAAGATGGCGTCCATGTGTCCCGCAGGTACGCGAACCAGGAGTTCACGGCGGCCCTGCTGCGACGTCACGCCCCACATGGAGGCCGCTTCGAGGCGCGTCTGCGCCGAAGTCGCCTTCACCGCCCGGCGGCAGAGACGCGTCATCGCCGTGTGCGGGTCCTTCTCCACGCATGCCCACGTTTCGGCCGCCGTGTGCTTGCGTGCCACGGTGAGGACGAGTACCGCCGTGGCCGCGCCGGGCTTCTGTCCGCCTTCTGTCGCCGCCTGCCGGACCTTCCCTACCTTCCCGGCCTGCCGAACGTCCCCGTGCGTCCACAGGTGCATCCGCTGCACCACGCCCGTCTCCATGAGGACGTGGCGCGCCTCGCTCTTCTCGAACGGCTGTCGGCACAACACCGCGTACCGAACCTCCTCTGTCGCCAGCGCCGCAGCATCGACCGCCACGCCCATCGCCGTCTCGGCCTCATCGACGCTGGGTGCGACCCAGAGCCCCTCCTTCTTCGCCTCGAATGAGCACGACTCGAGGATCGGCACGTTCCAGTCGAAACTGTGCACGCCGCACACGGTCGCCTTACGTCTGACGACGTCTACCCACTGCTGATGTTGCCGCTGCTGCGGTTGCTCTTGTTGTTGCGGTCGGTTCCGCCGTTGCTGTTGCGGTTGCTGTTGTTGCTGTGGCTGTTGTTGCTGTTGCGGTTGCCTCTGTTGCTGTCGCTGCTGTTGTTGTGGTTGCTGTTGTGCTTGTTGCCGCGGTTGCCGTTGTTGTTGTGGCTGTCGCTGCTGTTGCTGGTGCTGTTGCTGTTGCTGTTGTTGCTGTTGCTGCTGGTGCGGTTGCTGTTGCTGTTGCTGTTGTTGCTGGTGCGGTTGCTGTTGCTGTTGTTGCTGTTGCGGTTGCTGTTGCTGTTGCTGTTGCTGTTGTTGCTGTTGCGGTGCTCCTCACGATCCTCGCCTTGGTACTTCGGCCGTCCTTGCGACAGCGCCGGTTCCCCCTGGCTCGTCTCGTTCCGCTGCTCCGCCTCCAGGAGCCTCCAGGAGTGTCAGTGCCACCCCTCGCTCCCTCTGACTCCGAGCCGCCGCTGCTGCCAGGCTAGCCCGCTCTGCTGCATCTCCCGAGGCGGTCGAGCATCGACGATGGCGCCGCCGAAAGCGCCGCCATCGCCGTGATGTGTTCCCCCCGCTCCCTTGCCAGTCTCCCCCACGCTTTTTCGTCGTTGTTGCGTTAGTGGGGAGTCATTTGCAAGCAAATGAGTACCACACTATGCCAGCTTTTCGCTACGTGACTCCAGAAGGGTCACTTTTTCCGCGCTTTCGGCGCGGCGCAACTCTAGTCGCTTTTTCACAGTGTTTCACAGTTTCTCACGTGGTTCCACTTTCTTACACAAACGTTCCCAAGAGCGACTGGTGATATCATGTGAAAGACATGGGAATTTTTGTGAAATTTGGTGTGTCTCCAATGTAGCCGGCCCCCCCATAGTTGCTAGTTATGTCCGAGCTAGTTATTAATTTCACTAATCATTGAGCTAGTTAATAACTAGTGAACCCCCATAACTAGTGCGTCGTGTAGGGAAGACTCCAGTGAGACCTTCCCATTCTCATCGGTAAACTCATCCCTTCGGCAGGAAAGCTGCCCGGTCCCAAGTCACCTTCTATTTCCTTCCTTTTCCTGGGGTGGGTGGGTGGGGAAATCGAAGGATAATGTTTGTTAGGTTTCGCTTCTGCGCTGGATCTTCGGTATATTCAAATTCAACAAGAAAAAGTCCTGCTTTGAAGGTACGTAAAACATTCCTGCAGCTCACCTCCTGAGCAACCCAGTTCTCGACATATCTGCCCCCCTCCAGCACTTTCAACTATCCTGCACGGATGGGACGTCATCGGTGCGAAGCCGTTCCTCGAGTCGCTGTTTGCGCATATATATGTGCAATGACGGACAAGGCTGCTGTGTGCACCCATCTGCTGACATGAAGGCAGCACATCTTCTCATGGGAACGGTAGACGCTGGCAACCGCCAGTTTGTCCCGCAGGCCCTGCACCGCAACAGGCACCACTTCCGCTTGATACGCAACGAATCCCATTGATTACACGTGCACGCAGGCATATCCCCACAACCTTCGTCGCCCTTATCTCCCTCATCGATCTCACCCTGCAACGGCTCCTGCTCAGCATGTCCAAACAAATTGAGGCTTGCAGTCGCCTGTGAACTAAACGGTATCACATTCCCCTGATTCGTGGCATCACTGCTATCAGTAGTTGGTCCCGGGCTTATGTCTACACCACCACCTTCCTGAACAGTCGGTGTCATCGTGCAGTAACCCCGAACAGACTGCGCGTCTTGTTTGGTGCTTTTCATCGCTTGCAGCCCAAGCTGTGTCAGTTCTTCGTGCGTGACCGTCCGATCTTCTGGTCTGGAGGTACGGCGGTCATACCATTTTGCCTGTTCCCAGCCGAGCTTGAACCCACCCATAGACTGCGCGAAAACGCTTAATGCGTCGTGCGTTGCGGTTGTGTCCTTATCGGAATCAAGTTCCGGGTCGATGCCGGTATTCGGATCTACAACGGGAGCAGATCCCGCACACAGATTCTCCCTGCCGAGATGCTGCGTGTCCACAGCCCAGGTTCGGAGCCACGTAGGGTCTGCTGTCGGTGGCCCTAAGTCCGGCTTTTTGACAATCGGGGAGGATGCGGCCTTAGCCAGGTTAGACACCGTTTTCCAAGGCGAGCGGCCATCAACGGTGTCAGATGGAGACGGCGCTACGGTGGCGGTGCCTGCCCAGTTGGTGCTGGGCGTTGAAGCACAGCTGTTGGTCGCATTCGATTCAGAGCTCCCCGCTGAGCATGGCCTGCTTTTCGTTGCAGCCGCGTGCTGTTCAAGTTTAGAACATTCTTTGTCCTTGCGAAGCGTGTTCCCAGTTGCCGACGTGCAGCTCGTGTTGCCCCTGTTGCCGTTTGTGCTACTGGCAGGCTGCTCACACGAATAGCACCTGTCGCCCAGGACGGAGGCATGGGTTTTTTGAGTGTGCTGTTGGTGCTGAAGTCGCGGTTGATGAGTCTGGTGTTGCTGCTGCAGTCCCGCCGCATGCTGCAAGCTTGGCTGAGGAACTCCCACAGCTGCCTGCGGGGCATGCGCGAGGGACACGCGATTGACAACCGAAACGTAGTACGGCACAGCCAGGGGCGGACCTTCAGGTGGGAAGCCGTGAGTACCCAGCGAAGGCAGAGGCTGTCCAAACGGTATCGCGGGTTGCGCTGCGACAGAGTGCTTGGCGGAAACAGGTTTGGCTGTCACAGGTTGACCAGCAATGTCTCGGACGACGACGCCGTGCGCTCCACCGAAAGTTGCAACCGGGGGACGCCATGCTGTCATGCGTGGCACGCTTTGGCTACTAGCTACAGGACGAGCCGTAACAACTGGTGTCGCCTTCCCAACAGCTGTGCTCACCTCGTCTGTGACTGTGTTCCTCTTCCTGCTTCCACCCGCCCGGCTTCCGTGCGGTGTGTGTTCGTTGCCGTTGCTTAGTTGGACTTCGCTGTTATTTGCATGATCCTTACTCGAGAGTTCCGTCCCGGGTTGCATACTCCGGCTTTGCATTGGAACTGCAGCAGCTTGGTTATCGAAAGATCCAGATTGCTTGAAACTGCCTTGTGAGCACGCTCCACTACCAACTGCAACCGCAACCGCGGCAGGCGAGGCGCTGCCGCTGCTTGCGGCGGCCTGCGGCCGTTCGAGCTTCGCGTCCCCCGCCGCAATCTCGGTTCCGGATGCGTTAAACGCCGCTGCGATGCTGTCGTGGATTCCTTGCGCCACGACCACCCGACACGATTCGGTCCCGCCGCCGGCGTCGCTGCCTACGTCTGCTTGCGACCCGGGAGGAATGAACGCGCCAGCCGATGACATCGGCGAAGAAGCGTCGACGCGTGCAGTTGCGGCAGCAGAAGTAGGAGGAGGGGCACCGCTGGACCTGCTGCCGCTCTTCTTCTCCGAAGTGCAGATCCTTTCCGCGTGGCTCTGCTGGTGGTGGGGCCTGCTCGGAGTGTTGGGGACGGCGGCAAGCATGGAAGACAAGTCGTCGTGGTTGAGAGCGGCGAGGCCGATGTAAGTCAACGGGGCGCCCGGCCCCGGGCCCAAGGCGAACGAATAAATTCGAGCGCGGATCTCGGGTGACCGTCCGGCGCGTGCGATTCGCAAGTTGGCAAAAACCGCGCCCTTTCCGCTCCGGATGTCCAGGCGTCGATTTTCCCACGTGACCTCAGCGCCTTCGCCCCATATATTTCGAACGACGTGCTGGTACAAATGGAGGAGTGCCTTCTTGCCGGTGCACGTTTTGCTGACGCCAAAGCCGTTTGTGACTTTCATCGCAACGTGATCCGAGACCTTTTGATTCAGCCACGTGGCGAGTCCGCCCCCGTTGGTCGATCGCATCAAATCGCTGATGTGGGAGGCCATGACATCGAAGGTCTCTTCCGGTGTTAGCTCCCCTAGGTATTCGCCTTCTGGCATGTGGTCACTGAGAGCGAGCGATGTACCGAACCCTCCTCTCTCCTCGTCTTGTGCTTTGGTGAGTTCGACGAGTCGTTTAGCGGCCGAAAGCGAGGTTGCGAACTTCGACAAATCCTCGGCACCGACCGGCTTCTGAGTGATGCGTTTGGCGAGACCGTCGGCACCTGCCACCAAGCAATAACATCGACGGGTGACTGTCGCGCCTTCTGCATGTCCGCTCTGCCTAAGCGTTTCATTAACGAAGCAAGTAGCGTCGCCACTAATATCACTGTGGAAGTCCATTTCAGACCAGGTTACATCTGGATCCTCCCCCCACGGGCCCCGTGCCGAGAGCAGCTGGTTGTAGAACGCCTTCAGCATCGTTTTCCCAGTCAGCTCTTGCACTTCACCTCCTGATTCCAAAGCGAACACGGCATCGTCGGCTGCGCATGCATCGCACCACGACCCGTACGTCCGCTCGGACATCGCGCAAAACATCTTCGCAAGCAACTGCCGCAGCAACGTGTCATTCTGGACGGGTTGCCCGCCCTGTGTCGTCCCGGCATGCATCCTTCTCGTAGCTACGCCCGCGTCTACTGGAGCCCTCCGCCTTGCGTCATTTGCAGTTTTGCCACTGTTTCTTCCCCCTTCTTTTGTGCCTGAGCGAAACGAAAGGTAACAACCACGGCTTCGTTTTTGCCTGTATCTAATAATTCGAGACTGGAGGTCCTATGAACATGCAATGTGAATAGACTCTATTCGAGCCAACCCGGCCTTTAATGTTGCGAAAGCGTACAGTTTTTGGACTAGATAATAGTGCGGAGCAAGCTTTTTCCCCTGCCAAAAAAAAAAAAAAAAAAGCCAGAATGCATAGGGGTGGCAGAGTGAGCGAGCGTCAGCCTTCAGGCAGGTAGGTCCGGGTTCGAACCCCGCCCATCACACTTTTTCGGTCGAAGATTGTTTCGAGGTTTGCTGCGTTTCGGGGTCCAATGTGCCCGAAAATTGCGTTTTTTGCGGAGTTTCTCAGTATCTTGCGGTATTTTGTCACCACGGAAAACGGAGTCGGGGGGGTCTTCCCCCCGGGTACTGGCGCCGAACTTAAACTTGCTACCACACGCCGAACTGATCACCAGAACCCGAACTTTGCTTCGCCCGAATAGCTTCACCAGAACTTAGCTTCACCCGAACTTTGCTTCGCCCGAACTTTGGTCACCAGATATTTGCATCACCCAAACTTAGCATCGCCCGAACTTAGCTGTTTCCCGAACTTTAACAGCCAGCTGCCTCCAGTCTCGCCCCGCGCCGGCCTTTAGCCGAGCGCACTCAGGGCTTACCGCAAAATTTTGCTGTCGTTTTGTTGCCTTCTTTATTCCATGCACAACGCGTGCCGCACGGACCCAACGGCGGCATATAGCTCCTTGAAAATGTCCACATGAAACAACTGCGAAGGAAAATCGCCGTAACTCGATCGTTTTTCGATCGTTTTTGGTTTTTTTTTCCAGGCCAAAATCACGAATTCTCGTAAACGATCGTTTCCAATCCGTGAATCGGTGTAAGGAGTCCCAAAACGAGCTGTCGGTAGACGAACGGCCGGAAACCAGGGTGGACATACAACCACTGCAAGAGGGAAATACGTCGCGGAGAGAGAACCCCATCACATGGCACCAGAGCAGAGACCCGGTCACGTTCCACACGCAAACGGGAGCCGCACTGAACCCCCGAGATTTAATCGCACGGTGAGATCTTACGCATTTGTCATGCCGGATGGATACTGCACCTGATGACATGACGACAAGGAGAACCTGCTGTACCACGGGAGCAACTCCAGGCTTTTTCCTGGCAGCCGCGAATTCGGGGGTCAGGGGCCCCCCAAACAACGGGGGGCGGTACGGTACAGTACCTCAGGAGCTAAATTGTCGATGGCTGCTTCAACTGGGGCCGAGCACTGCGCCGACGACCCCCGCACTAAAACGGTTGCTGGCCAGCACTGCTGGCCGGGAAGATCGAGGGCTCAACGGAGCAACTGAAGGCAGAGCAACTCGTGATCGAGTGCGCACCGGAGCATGCTGACCGGCAGCCACACGAGCCGTGAGCTGCAACGCCGCGGCCATGATGGCGATCGCCACTTGACCGAAATGTCCTTTCTTCGAGCCGTAGCTCAAGTTCTCACTGACTGCGCCAGTAGCAAACCCGGATGTTGGGGCTACGCCAACTCGACTCGGACACCCGCCTAGAACAGCCAATCAGAAAATCCCGGGGCACAGGGGACCCTACGGCGAGGCGGTGAAATAACGAAGCTCGCTTGAATGCCCTCTAGCTAGCATCCGGCAAGAGCAAGCATCACAGCCGTATTTGAAGGAGTGGGCAAAGGCTCACCTTGTCAGAAGACAGAACCACATCCGAGAACGTGACTTAAGACTTGGAAATGATGGTTCATCGGAAAGATACGAGGGGTTAATCTGCTTGCTCTAGGCTCCTCGGTTCCCGTAGTATCTGGAAGGTTTGTGGCAATCGGTGCCTGTCCATGGGCAGCACTGAATTTGCGGTTCCACCGGACAGCTGCCGGACAGCTTCTTGACCGGGCATCGCGGCACTGAATGCAGAACCCGCACACCTCTGACAGACAGGAACCACTATTTTCCAAAGCCTCCATGAGCTATCAGCGTCGAAACTGACACGGTCAACCTGAGAACAAGCTCCTTTGTGCTTGACCCAACGGTGCAGGAACCTACTTATTTCTAGATTGTTTCTGCTGGTTTTGACTCAACGCAACCTCGACTGTTTCCGGGTTTGTACCGAGTTTTTACCGGCCATATGGACCACATCATCTAAGTACCACTGCTCGATATCAAACGCGCCACCTAACCTTCAAAAAATCATGGTTCTTTTAGATTGCCCGCGATCGTGACCGTTATAACCCGCAGTCTCACCGAAGTAAAAAGGGTGCGCCCTTTCCATGGGGTCCAGGGGCATGGTCCCCGTCTCCGCGTCCGTTTGTCGTACACGCGCTCTGACCAGTATTTCGACCTTCTGCACCACGCGTAGCACTGCATGTACCAGATGTAAAGAACGGCAAAATGACAACTACGCGAGGCAAAAGGGAGAGCTTCCGAAACGCACCCGCGACAAGACATGACATCCATTGAGCCCCACATGAATCAAGAAGCCACATTGTACTTTGTGATATCTCACAGTTTCGCTGGAATACAACGACGAGGTTTCTTGCTCTGAAATCCACTGACCGACATCTGTCTGTGTGAATCGTTGAATTATGGTTTGCTTCACGTGGTTCGTACAACAAATGGAATGCATCCGCTCTGTGCGGAACTCCCAGCAAACTTGCTTAATTTGTGTAAAGAAAAATGAGGTGGGTTGTTGCTCCTCGGAGGTTGATTTTTGGGCACCCTTACTCGGCCATCAATACTTTCGTTCGAACTATCATGTAATGTTCCCTGACGGGGTTCTTCGTGTTGGCCTCCCTGACTGTCGAGTACGCGAGCAAGACCGCCCCTGGATTTATGCGTACACATACCGCGGAGCAACAACAGAACAATTTGCCGAAGCAAAAAATAAAAAAAAGAGAGAGACGAATTCGAGTGCAGGCACCATATCTGCGGGAAGTATCCGGTCGCCTCACTACCCCGTTCTACTACCCCGCTACTACGGCGGGCAAAAGAAGAAAGCAAAAAACAAGGAGTGGGAACTCAATGGAAAGGATACACACGGCCGGTTGGCATTCGCTTTCTCCCGCCGTGGTAAAACCGGGTGGGAAGTACTAGAACAGGGAGATGGCGCTGCGGCAGTCTCGATTCCTCAGTCTCGTGCAAGGAGCTGTTGAACGAGTTTCTCTGGCACTCTACAAATCTGGCGCAGAGCCTGCAAGAAGGTCTGTGTCTGGATTCTGTCGCTGGCACAATGCCGCTGCCAAAAAGATCTGTGCTTGTGTCGGGGCTGTTCCTGCTGTCGGTGGATGAAGCTCAGGCCGAAGGCCTGTAAGCCAGGATGGAGCGTGAAAAAGTTTCGGGTGATGCTGAATTTGGCGTCGTTACCAGGGGGAAATATTAATGTCTTGACAGAACACTGTCTCGAAGGTACGGGCTCCGTTCAGCTCGGCGCTAATGGCACCGATGAACAGAAACACGGGGTGTGGGGATCACCCACGGAATCGTCAACATGGGAGTGCTCGGTAGATGTATAACGACGCTCCATCCTCGGAAAGTAGCTTTGACCTACAGTTCAGGAGCAAGAAAGAAAACGAGAACAAGGGAGGAAATAAAAACATGAAAGGGTGCGTACCTTTACTCGGGAAAGGAGCTTGGGCGAGATCACCGGGTAATAGGGAGGTGTCCATGACAGGTAAAGTAATAAGGAACCGGACAGTCGGGGAAAAATGGGGCTGGGAAAATGGGATACCGCTTGTTTGTTGTGAGTGCGTACATTGTACGATCTTGAGTGATGGAGATGCCCTCTGCTACGCGCTGCCGTACCAGTCAGTTTGATCTATCCGTTGCGTCAGCCACCAACAGTTGCTGAGTGCATCTACCGGAGGAAACCCTCAAACTGTTTGGGTCAGTACTTTTTTTTGACAGCCAGAATAACTTCAGCACCCCTATCTTCTTAGAAGCGCCGCACTGGTTCAGCATGCAGGAATCCTAGTTGCAAGAGGGCTTTCACGCCGCGCGAGTTGCGGGTCGGTGTAAACAGGCAGGAGGGGGAGAGAGAATCGAAAGTGCCCCCGGGGCAAAATGGCGTAGTCCAGTGCTAATAGTTGAGTCACAGCGCTTCACAGAGGGCTCTATTTCCCATGACCACTTTACACAGGAGATCGTTCTCGTGTGTTCGGAGAGCCAAACAGAAAGTCCGTTCTCGTGTGTCGGCTCTCCGTGTGTACTGAGGGATCAGGATTCGAATACTTTGGTCCGGCTCCATGCCAGCCACCCCGGAGTGGAAGCGGGCAATGTAGTGCGAACCCCCAGGGTCTTGGATAAAGATTTTCCGTCCGTCCGGCTTCCGCGGAGCGACGGATTGCCGCGTTTGTATACACATACTTCGACGTACGGGTTCTCTTCATCGTCCGTTCCGACTCTCCATACCAAGAGTTGTCACAAAACGCCGGCAGAGGGCACGACGTTGAAGGGGCTTAACACCCCTTCCATCAGAATACATCGCCTGCTGCAAGCTCTTACGTGGGTCTTGTCAAAAACGGATATGCTCTCCTGCACTCCACACAGCCCTATCTGAATGGAGTGGACGGGCTCAATGAGCTACTATTTCCTCTCTCGTGATTGCCGTACTGTTGGCTGCAGAGCCCACCGCATCGCTTCTCCATCGAGGGCAAGGATAGAGGCGGTGCCCGATGAATCAGCGGAGCGGGGGTGTCTGCCTGCAAGCCTCGCGTTCCACTCCTACCAGAGCAGAGCGCGCGAGCCAGTCTAAGTAAATGCCGCGTACAAGGCGGTTCTTTCACGCACAAGCCCTATCAGAATGGAGTGGACCTCATCCAAAAAAAACACCTGACTGCCGTACTCTTCGCTGGCTGCGGAGCCCACCGCATTGTTTCTCCATCGAGAGCGAGGATAGAAGCGGTGCCCGATGAATCAGCGAAGCGGGGACACCTGCCAGCGAGCCAAGTCAGCGTGTCGTAGCACGCATATACTTTTGTAACCAGTGGACATGGTACATTCTTGTGATTTTGGCCGGGCCCCTTGGCCCCGATGCCTTTCAGACTGCTCCATGGCACTGGCGCTGAATCCGTTTAAGCAACACTGACTAGCCATGTGATTCCTGGCCCCTCCACCGCCCGAGTTTGATGCAGCTAATGTATGGGAGTGCGACGTAGACTCATTTGCCGCCCAGACCCCATGTCTGACAGCAATACTAACCGATGCTTCCGGCATTCTTACAAACACCGTAGGAAGTGAGAGAAAAAGAAAGATTATTCGAAAAATGCGGAAACGAATACCGGTATTGCACACCGGAAAAATGAGTGAGGGTGGGGAAAAACTGGATCGAAGCAATACTCGGGACACTCTTGAGTGAGAAGCACGCTGCTAGGGCGCAACCAGGCGCCTTAGCACGTCACCTGCTGATACCACCTTGTGCAGATGATGTGTGTAGTTTGCAGTACGAGCACCACATCACAGTACGAGTACTACGGTGCATACAGAAAACGGTGTGTGTATCAGGGGGCTGTGGGAAAGGGGTTCCAATCCTTCGAGGAAGCTGCCTGGCAACTCGGTGCGCGGGCGGAAACCTCTTCGGCCCCTCACTTGAGAGTTGAGGGGCCGAAGAGGGCATCGTTACTTCTAGTTGGAATTGATCAGGGTATTTCTGAAAATTGCGGACAGCCTCCCCTTTTCGTCCAAGAACGTTGTGGTGCATCATCATCATCTGAAGTGTCCCGCATACCGCTGCTCCTACTGCTTTTTAGAGTGGACGCGCTCTGAAACTCCGGGGTTTTAAAGTCGCCGGGTGTTTTTAGCGTTATTTGTGGATTTTTACTTTCTTTTTGTCGCCGGCGAGATCCAGTCCTTTTCTTTTTAGGCCCCTAGCTTAATGCGCTGGTTTAAATCAAGGGGCACAAACTGGGGCGGTTACGCAAGACGTTGCAGGGGTTGCAATCTCACTCCGCCGGCAGGGTGAACATTTTTTTCGGTTAGGTGCATGTACTTCTTTCCCGTTCGCTCGAGCCCGGCCTTCTCCTTCCAGAAAAGAGCCGTCACGAAGTCGTGAAAGGTGCACACGAAGGTCTTCACGAAACACGTGATACTGGAAAAAAAAAAAAAAAGGCATGGCCCCTTGTCAGGACCATGACCATGCAGAGGCGAACGGAATGTGTAATTATTGTCGTGTGCGTTTCTTTTTTCTCGTTGCACACGAGGTGAAACAACTCTTGTCGAAGACGCTTGTACCAGATGTATCGATAAACTGTAGTATTTCTTCCGAAGCAGGGTCTCCTACCCTGAAGAAATCATCACGTAGTACCCTGGCGAGGGCGAACTTGGAGACAATCTTACTGGCAACCCCTGCACGGATCGTCTGTTCAATTTCTGCAGGCTATTCCAGATGCTTAGTGCAGTGGACTCCTAGGCACAGTATCCCTTTCGATTTCTGCTCCGAGGATTTTTACCACCCCGGCTAAGCGCACACCGAGACAGACTTAGGCAAGCCCTTGGAGGCCTTTGGACCCGCCACCAGCCGGGAAAATCCGCGGCGACGGCCTTCGAGAGGCTCGAAATTGTGCGACGCCGGGAGTACGGATCTTTCACGTCCTGGAAACTCAAATACCTTGCTGAGGATTAACGCACCTAATGGTACGAGTCATTGAACGCGATGCCAACACAAATAAGCCCCATCCCATCCTGATAGACCATAGATGGCAGCTCCAACCTGAGCCAAAATCCTGGACGTGGTTTCAGGTGGAAAATTTGGCAAATGATCATGATCAGAAGTTCCTACTTGGGCGGTTCAGCTTTTAGCCATATGCAATGTGTGAGGACATTGCATGTGGCTAAAACGAAAAAGATTGCGACGCATAATAGAAATCGACACAAGTGGGGCAAGCACAATAATTGGCAAGAGCTGCATATGTCTCACGGTTGACTTTTGTCTTCCTTCTTTTTTTCAGAGACTGGTTTTCGAAGTGCACATGAGACGATGCCCAACGGGGAAAGGGGGGGTTTCGGCAGAAAGACTTTGTGGCAAAGTTGCAACAATGCTGTGCATGCTCACACGGGGTACAGGTCGCAAACCCCACGTGCACAGCATCGAGATTTGCCAGAATCCTTCTGCCCAAACCGTCCTCCCCCTTTCGGCATCCCACCATGTTATTCTGTGGTGAACGTATCAGTTGGACTTTTGGCGACTACTTGCCGGCAAGGCGGAGATTCTCCTGATCGAGGCGGGATAAAGGGGGGCCCGCCTCCCATATTTTTTCACGGACAGATGACGGCGTGGCAAACCAACTATATATGCCCTACCAAACCTTTCGGGTGCTGGCGCAACTGCGTTTACCTGCTTTCGGGTAGCAGTGGGGATGTGACGTAGGAGCTCAGCATCGACCAGCCGACGACAGGCCCTCAGCCCCGGTCACAGCTTCGTCCCCCGGATCCCCCCCCCCCATGCCGAACAATGTCCGCCAAAGTCGAGCTGACACGTTGCCTGTCTGGCCTTTTTTATTTTTATGCTGAGGCGGCGCAGTATTTCGCATGAGATAGGTATCATCCCCGGAGAGATGTCTGGCACTTTTTACTTGTATACTAAGCAGTATTACGCATGAGACAGGTATCATCCCGGGGAGGAGACAAAAAATAAAGGGCTTTTTGACTAAGAGCCACCTGCTAACTTTTTATTTAGCTTATAGCCACCTAAAGTAAAACTTGTTAACTAGCTTATAGCCCTTTCAAATCTTTTTATTTAGCTTAGGGTAGGCGGTTTTCTTTTTTTGGCCCGCGCGCGCGTAAATTTCTGTGGGCCGACGGACATGGGCCAAAAAAAAAAAACCGCCTACCCTTATTATAATTTATAGCCACAAAAAACTTTTTATTTCGCTTATAGCCAGGAGGTCCTGAATCGGTCAAAATTTTTGGTCAATTGTTAGCCAATCTGAGAAAAATCACACTACGGAATTCAAACCCAGAAAATCCTTTGCCGTGCTGTACCAGCTAAGGAATCTGATACTCAAAACAGTCTAGATAGGGTCACCCACGAGCTATGTATCATGTTTCCCGGTTTCTCTTTCAGCACCCGTATGCTCGCAACATTTATGCCCGGTACTTCCAGTCTTTTAGCGTGTTGCACCCCTTGCTCCCGCTACGGCCGTCCAGATGCCGCCGGGTTGCAGGAATCCGATAGTCCCTGTCACGAACACCGCCACGAACTCGCTGACGAATAAAGTTGTTGGAGGTCAAGAGAGTTAACAACGCAATGGTTGCGCCGCAAGTCGGCAGTCGCAAATCGGCAGAAAGGGTCCAAGTAAACGAGACCTAGGCAAAGTTGAAATGGGATGAGATTAGACGCTACCCCAGAATCACCTTGACTCCCCCAAATGTATCCCACACATTGAAGCTTAAAACTTGCAACTTGAAACTTGAAATTGGAAACTTAAGTTCGAATCCAAATCGAACAGTTGTCACAGTCAATGGCTGGGTAAATGGTTCGAATCCCGCCCTGGTGTGTTCTCAGGGATTGGAGTCTATTGTAGACCAAAAAATTTTGACCAAAGTTTCGGCCAAAATTTTGACCAAAAAAAAATCGACCACAAAATCGACCAAAAGTCTGACCAAAAATTTGACCAAAAATTCGGCCAAACTTTTGCCAACTCAGAAAAATGACCAAAAATTTGCAAAATGTGGCTCGAAGCTAATAATGAGCCAATTCACCTACCCCCCCTGAAAGCGACTTGAGCTCGATTACACTCGATTACGCGTCGATTACACTCGATTACACTGCGATGCAGATTATCGCCACAGATTCTTTGCATTCTAATCCAAACGATTACACTCGATTACGATCGATTACAATCGATCAGCTTTTGGTGAATTGGGGGGTACTGTAACAATTGATTAAACACACAGCACTCAGCCAATCCTGATTAGCTGATGCAACGTGTCTATTATCGAGCCTTCTTCTGGGGCTAAAGATGCTGATAGCACGATCATCGAATATCGAACAAAAAGAAGCATATTCGTCTGAAAAAAGGATGTAGCCAGGCAGTGCAGCAGGGGACGAGGAAGTTCGGACTGACTTGTGGAAGCAGGTTGTCGAGTGCATAGGGGCTCGGGTACCCGTTTTCCCGTATTAGCAACCTTTGCAATTTAGGGCAGCTAATACTCGAGCCTTTTGGCATTCCCTGCGGGGCAGTTCCAGGCGATAGGGCAAGCGCTTGGCAGACCCTGTCCTCGAAGATGTCAAGTTTCTGTTTGTGGGGAGACGTCAAAGCGAACCCCGGAGTTCTTGTCATGGTCTGACCAACTTCTTCATATGCACATCCTGCACTTCCGCACAGATTGTTGCAGCTTGAGCTCGCAGAGAGATCTGACAAGACTTCGTATAGACACCTTGAGAACCTTTGTCAACACTGAAACAAACCATCACTCAAGGAGGCTCATTTTTCCACATTAGCTCCTTCCCCCCGTCCGCACGTGTTAATTCCTTGAGGCAAGGCTTGAGGGGAAGCTGACACATCGAGCCTGCTGCTCAAAACTTTCTTTCGCTTTTTTCAGATGGCTTCATTTGTTCTGGCGTCGTGTTTCAGTACGTCTCCAGTGATAAACCTTCACGAGCCCTGGCAGAATCGTAAGCCTCGTCCTGCAATTTTTAGATTCTCAGGGTTTGGGTGGAATGGCTTCATGGGAGTGAGGGGTGGGCAGGACCTGTTGTTGAGACTGCTCGTATTTAGAGAAGCAGCCGGTGTTTTCAAGTCTCAGGTTGACAGGTGCGACGATGGCTGCGGCGGGTAGCGTGCATGTGCTGGACGCGACCCACCCGGTCATCCGACCGGATGCTACTTGTTGTCCCTGGGCTACTCGCAGCTGAAAGTGGCCCAATGTGAAGTCAAATCAATCAAATCCACTACCGGAACGCTTTCTTTTCCGGCACGCGAACATCGTGCCTATTCGTTCTTCTTTGTCTTTTGCCGCACCAGGCAAGATTTGTTTGCGCTGTCCGCAGTGTGTTGTTCGAAACCAGCGGTACGATGTGCTTTCCGCACTACCGAACGGGGTGGGACACACAGGGCAGCAGTCGCTAGCATTGCGCCGCACAGGCGCACGTACTGTGCTCCGTATAGTCAGAACGAGCAGTACAACATCAAGTACCGACTTTACCCGTGTGCTCCCCTTAGATGTTTCACGCTCGCAAATGCGTGAATTAAGGAAAACTGGAAGCGTGCCCAGTGTCTCCCAGGACCGTGTTGTTAGCCCCGAATCGGGAGACACCCCTATTTAGTTGTTCAACTTCCGGGCCAAAGAGGCTGCCAGAGCCCCTTTGCTTCCGAAAGACGACTACACGGCCGCGAGGTACATCAGCTCGTAACATTCAGCTTCGGATTCGAGACCGGCTTTCGAATACTGCGCCTTGTCGGAGAGGTCGGCGGGGTTGGTTTGCATGCGTTCTTCGAGTCTCTTCTTCCGGTGGAAGATGTGCAAAGACGTGCACTGAGGGTCAACGCACGCTTCTTCGGCGAAAGCGACGCAACGGCGTTTTGGGAGGTCCTTCGCAAGGATGCGCCCGTGCTCTTCGCAAGTTCTACAGCGCAACAGGCACCAGCCGCGCTTGATTCGCACCGAGTCCCACGTATTGTGCTTGCAAGGCAACGGCAGCGACCTCGCCCAGCTCTTGCCTTTGCAAAGCTTCGCCGGGCGTCCGTTCTCCTGCGTCTCACTTGCCGGCTGCCCCCCCGAAGACGAAGAGCCCGAGCTTTCATCCGCGCGTCTTTTGCTGAGGCCCCTGCTACTCTCCGGCGTCGGCGCTGGGCACTTCTGTCGCTGTGGGTGTGTTTGTGTCACCGTCAATCCCGTGGGACGATCATTTGGGTGGCCTTGTGACCGTTGTTTGTTTCGGTAAAGTTTTGAAGCCGCGCTTCAGGTTCTCGAAATGAAGAAATGTGAAAACGGGTTTTTGCCTAGAGGCTTTTCGTGTTATTCTGCAGATGCTTTGGGCTATCTTTGTGTATATGCTTTCAGTTGTCTTCTTAACCATGGTTAAGTGCGCAAATGATGTCAGCCGAAGCTGGTAAAGCTTCGGCGCCGCCCACGTTATGTTTGTTTAGCATTGAGTTCTTTTAAGTACATGAACCACATGTTTAGCAGCGGCTGCCAAACATCCCGTGACACCGCGCGAGGTGGTAGAACGCTCGTTTATTTTCTTTTCGATTGCTTTTGATCTCGAGGAGCGCAGCAAAACGCCCAGTGGCTTCTTGTTTCGAGGCCCCGACCGCAAAAAAGTTCTTCGGGGAGGAGTACGAGAGATGAGCGCTGGGCTATGCACGGGGCCCAGTTCCAGCCCATGCACATCACCTCCAGAGTGCAGCGCGTGTATGCGCCTCTCCGCGCGGCGAGGTTCGCCCCGAAGTACTTCCTTATTGCAGCTCCCAAAGGGAACTGGTAGAAGTAACTGACGGCATCAGCTTCGACCACATACGAAGCCTGCAGGAAACGTGCGATCACGTCCCGCACGTCCGGTAGGAACATCGCGGGCGGCTTCTGCATCAGCGCGTTCAGCTTCCGACCGTCACACACGAGGCGCAAACCACCGGACTTCTTCGGCACCGTGAACGCGGGAAGCACGACGCTCTGCCGGGACGGCGACGTGTCCATCACTCCAAACTCCCTCAACTGGTCGAGGTGTCCGAGCATCCCACGGGATATCCCCCGAGATAAACCGCGCTCAGACTCCAAACACTCCAACGCACCCGGTCTCAGCGCCGCCTTGAACGCGTCCTCGGAGACGATGGTGTCGATGACGCCGTGTAGCAGCCCCCGTGTGTCCAGGGAACGGAGTGCGTCCACATCGACCCGGGAACACGAGATCCTCGCAAGGCTCCCCTCCTGCCTCTCAGAGGGAGGTCCGACTTTCCCCCCGGCGACTCGCACGCAAAGGGAGCCGCTGTACGGGAAATCGACATCGGGGGCGTCGTCAGAGTCGAAAGAAGGGGGGTCGTAGCACAGCGGAAAATCGGGAAATTTCGGGCGACGGGGCGGAGGTGGCCGGAGGATCGACGGGAAATGGGGAGATAGCAAAGGCTGTGGGACTCCGCTCAGAGCTTCCGGGACGCTGCCGCCGTCTCGGCTGCCAAGGCAATCTTCCCCGCGGGGAGGTACCTCACCAGAGCCTCGATCGAGCTGTGCCGCGTGACCCTCCGTATCTCCTCCAAGCTGAGGCCCGCGTCGAGCAGTGACGCAGCCGCCCCCCGCCGCAGAGAGTGGCCCGTCAGACCCTTTCGGACACGCTTCAGCGCAGCCGACATGCGCCTGTACGACGTCGCCAGCAGCCGATCCTGGGGCGCCTTGCGCCTCAGTTTCTTCTCGAGGATGCTGTCGAGGTGTTCCGGAAGAACTATCCCCGTCGTCACCCCGAGTTTGAACGGGTCGGACTTCGTGTCCGACCAGTTGATGGCCAGGAAGTCCTTCTGCCGAGTGACATCGCCGGCCTTCAACCCCGTCACGTCGGCCACCCTGGCCGCACCCCTCCAAGCCAACGCCAGAGCCAGCATCGTATCGGTGTGCCGCTCCCGCGCGATGGCCTTCGCCACGTCCTCCTCCGTCGCCGGAAGAGCCTGCTTCTGCGGGCGCAGTGCACCCTGCCTCTTGAGCGAGCGCTCGAAATCGCGCAGGGCCTGCGAGTCTAAAGGGACCCCTACCCGCTTTTCCGCCGACTTCACGTTCTGCACGTACTGCAGCGCTGTTGACGTCGAGATCCCGGGTGCCTCTTTCGAGCCGCGTAGCTTCCGGCTTACCCAGAGGATCGTTGCCTCTGCTTTCGACAGCTTTTCCCCGGTTGCTGCCTCCCACTCGCCTCTGAACTCCAACATGCGACGGTGCGTGGACTCCACCCCGCGCCATGTCGAGGAGGCGAGAGCCCGCGACAGGTGCTTCTCCGCATCCAACCGAACCTGCCTGACCTCCCGCTTCGAGAGAGGTTTTTCGACCATGCGGGGCCGCCCCTTGGGCGGACCTCCGGACTCCTCGAGTCCAGTGGCCGGCGGGTCCGGACAGCAGAGAGCTGTGTAGGCCAAAGGCGCCCACCTCACCACTACTGGGCTTTCGCCCCGCTCTTCCTGCTGTCGCCACCCAGTTTGCGGTGTCTGTCTGTTGCGTGTGGGGTCGGTTGTGCGTTTGGTGGTGTTGCGGGGGTTCGTGGGTTTGGGGCGGCCGAAACCGCTGCTTTCGTGCGTGGGCGTGCGCTTTCTCTTCCGCCCGTGCCATGAAAAGCGGCACCTCGTCGTCCACCGTGAGGGCTCTCTCGAGCACCTCGGCCGACTCCCAGTCCCCCTGCACCACGCCCCTCTGCAGCACCTGCAGGCGCCCCACCGCCCGCTCCGCCAGCTTCTGGAGAACGTCCTCCGCGTCCTCCAAAGAGGAGCACCGGCCTAGCGACCTGATGATCAGCTCGAGGTCGTCGAGCCGGTTTCGGGCCTCTCGCGCTTGCGGGGCGAGACCGCTCCCCCGCTGGGCGGCCGTAAGGTCCTTGTAGTGGTCCCTTACGTTTAAGGCTGCGAACTCGCGGCCGGGGTCGTCCAGGGCGAACCACTTCTCGGGGTCTAGGCTCGCCATGCCCCGGGGAAGGAAACCGAACGGGGTTCCCGTCCTTTCGCTGGACGCCTTGTCCGTCCCCTCGCTGTCGTCGTCGCTGTCGCAGAGGGCGCGACTTTCCCGCGGATCTGCGGCCACCGCCTGCCGCTCGTTTTTCTCGTCAATCTTGTCGACGAGGCGGCTCAGGAGGGCCGTCTGCTGTTTTCCCTGTGCTTGCAGGGCTTCCATCTGCTTCTCCAGCAGATGGATTCTGACGGCGGCCTCGCCGACGACCTCGGCGTCTTGCGACTGGCCTCGCTTGCCGGCGCCGTCGTCCGCCCCGTCTGGCCGTCGGGCCGGCTCGGGGACTGCGTCTTCCGCGGCTGCGCCCGCCTCGGAGCCCCGCGGCGTGCCGAGTGGGGTGCCGCGGCCTCTTCGTCCCACCGCTTCGGCGCCTTGCACCCCCCTCGCACGGTGGGCAGCGGTCTGCCGGGCGGTCTCCTCCGGGAAACGCCCGGCCAGGAACGCGCCGACCACCTGCTCGGAGGTGTTCGGCGAGCTGGCCCTGTGGACCCAGGCGAGACGCCACAGGGCCGTTCCCTCCGGGACGGCGTTGTCGCCGGTGAACCCCCCGGCTTCGAGGAGGGCCCTGAGCGCTTGCTCCTTCAGGCCCGTGGCGCGTTCCGCCCAATCGACGACCTGTTGAGCAGCCGGGTTCTTCCTCTCGAAGAAGAAAGCGGATGGAACGTCTACCCCCGTCACCTTCTTCACGAGGGCGACCGCATCAGTTCGTTCGAACGACATAATGTTTCGAGACTGGAGGTCCTATGAACATGCAATGTGAATAGCCTCTATTCGAGCCAACCCGGCTTTTCTTCATGAAAAAAGTGTATTGTTTTTGGAAAGAGCCGGGCAAGCTTTTTTTCCTCGCAGAAGGTATGCGGGTGGCAGAGTGACCGGGCGCCGGCCTTCAGGCCGGTGAGTCCGGGTTCGAACCCCGCCCATGACATTTTTCCGGTCGAAGATTGTTTTCGAGGTTTGTTGCGTTTCGGGGTCAAATGTGCCCGAAAATTGCGTTCTTGGCGGGTTTCTCAGTATCTCGCGGTATTTGGGTCACCCCGGGAAACGGAGTCGGGCGGCCGAGCTTGCCATCACAGGCCAAACTTGCTACGAGAGAGCAGCACGCGAGAGTCACCGGGCTTACCCAACTGGAGAGGTAGTGATCCTTCCGTCCTCCTGGAGCTCTAGAGCTTCCAGGAGGGGAGGACCCCCTTTCCTATATTGGGCATGACCCCTTTTCCCGAACTGGGGGGGTCGGCGACGCGCACGCGTCCCTCCCCCCCTTCCCTCCCCCCCCCTCCCTACAGTTGCCTATAGGAGAGAGAGGAGAGAGGAGAGAGAGGAGAGAGAGAGGAGAGAGAGCAGCGCACGAGAGTCACCTGGCAACAACGCGCCCACCTCATACCCTTGCTCCTGAGCACAACACCTCCATCTCCAATCTTCTCCGCGCCGGGAAGCTCCCGCACCGGCCCAGAGCTCAACCTTTTTACAAAGGGAGCCGAGGGCCAGAACAGGAACTTTGACGCGAAAAAAAATGGCGAGGGGGTGAGGGCCTGAAAGAGGGCATTTTAGCGGGCGAGGGGTCACCTCGCGACGAAATCTCAAAGCTCGTCTCGGATTGATCTCTGGAAACAGCCTCCCTCCCCGGGCCCCAATCCCTCTCCTGTGTCATCATCCTGAGGCTCAAGCCGAACTTTGCTTCACCAGAACTCAGCTTCGTGCGAACTTTGCTTCGTCCGAACTCAGCTGCGCCCGTACCAGAATTTAGCATCGCCCGAACTTTGCTTCGCCAGAACTTAACTTCGCCCGAGCGTTGCTTCGCCCGAACTCATTCCGCCCGAACTTTTGCTTCGCCGGGGGGCGGCGGGGGGGGCGCCCACCCGGGTACCAGCGCCAAACTTTTCCCGCACTCGGTGGGTCGGGGGGGGTCCGGGGGGGGTGTCCCCCCGGGTACGAGCACCGACCTTGGCTTCACCCGGACTTTACACCCTGGCCGAACTTCGCTTCGTGCCCGAACTGTTTTTTAGTACCAGCGCAGCCTGAGCGCCTAGCAACGCCCGAACTAAGCATCACTCGAACTTAGCTTCACCAGCATTGCCCGAACTTAGCTTCGCCCGAACTTTACTGTTCCCCGAACTTTAACTGCTGCCTCCAGTCTCGCCACGCGCCGGCCTTAGCCGAGCGCACGTACTTTTCGTTGACCGCACTACCCTGAGCCCAAATCCAATAAAGTACAGAAACTGTAGCTTTTAAATCGTTGCATGTGGCTAAAAAAAAAAAAAGGCAATGGCACTGCGTGACCGGGATTGGCATGCTTTGTTAGCGTCTAGTCAACCTCTACTACCGCCTCGGAGCCTTCTTCCAAAGAAGAAGCGTACGTAAGTACAAAGGTTTTCCCGCCCACCCACCCTTTAGAAGATGTCCGCATTGGCGTACCCGACCGGATCGGAAGTCATCCCGATGTTGACTGACGCTATGGAACACGCGAAGGACGGGTCGGACAACAACAACAAGAAGCATCCACATGCCGATGAAGAGGAAGCTGGAAGCATTCGAAGCGGCATCGCCTATGGTCGCACGCGAGATGGTACGAGATGCAGTCAAGCATCTGAAGGTTTCGTCCATGTGCCCAGTCCACTACTTGTGGCCGTTCATCCAGAACACGACCGAGCCTGGCCGACGGGTATTCCAACTCACTTATCCAATCGTGCTGGAGTGAAGTTGAAGGCAGACCGCCACCAGAAGCCCGTCATTGGGTGGGGAGTAACACGAGCGTAACATGCCCTTTTTGGCTGTGGAACAGCGTAACACGAGCGTAACGTGATAATTTTCGCTAAAAAACAGCGTAACACGAGCGTAACATGACAAATCTGGCTATAAACCAGCGTAACACGAGCGTAACATGCCCAATTTGGCTGTAAAACAGCGTAACACGAGCGTAACATGAGAATTTTCGCTAAAAAACAGCGTAACACGAGCGTAACATGCCCAATTTGACTGTAAAACAGCGTAACACGAGCGTATGCCCAAATTGGCTGTAAAACAGCGTAACACGAGCGTAACATGATAATTTCCGCTAAAAAACAGCGTAACATGCCCAATTTGACTGTAAAACAGCGTAACACGAGCGTAACACCCGGGACTGTACCTGTACCCGGTGTAGCGTACCGTGCGCCGGGGGGCGTGCCCCCCGGACCCCCAATTTGGCCCAATTTGATGTACCATACCGTTCGCCGGGGGGCGAAGCCCCCCGGACCCCCCCGTCTCCCAGAGTCGTGTGGGTGACACCAGAAAAAAACCAGGAAAAGGACCTTGCCGTGGGCGCGGGTCAAGGGCCAAGCAATGTTCTAGGCTGGTGGGGACGCACAGCTTCCGTAGGGGAGCTGCGCACGACATAAACGACGAAAACCCGGACTTAGGAGTCCTACTAAGAGCGGGTAGCTGGACCTCTGGTACTTTAAAGAGTACATAGACTGGTCGAAGGTACAGCAGAAAGGCATGACCCAGGTCAGTCGCGGACGAATGAGAGTCGATGCAGGGAACAGAAAGACCCGAACGACTACCTGGACTACTCAACATCGGATTGCCGGTTTCCATCAGATCCGACGATCGAGTTACCCATCGCAGATGAGCGGTCCACGTAAGCTCATCCTTCCGTTCTAGAGAGTTGACCCCGATAACAAAGACATGCATATCAGTGAAAATCTAAGACGCGACCAGTTTGAGGTCGCCTCTAGGACGGCCCTGGTAGGTGGCCCTCAGGTCAGGAAACAACAATTCTGAGGTACGGAATGGGCTATTTTGAGCTCGATATTTCCATTGCCGCCGTTCTTTGGACCTGAGGATGCACCTCCCGTCGCCAGATCTGAAAATTTCTCATTCTGGAGAAAGGAAGAGGGGGGTAAGGAAAAAGTTCTAAAAGAGCCTAAACAGAAGGATTGGGCACATCGCTTTCCAAAGAAGCAAACGACGGTCAAAATGACTGACACAATGATCCGTATATGCCCAGGACAAGCAAACTAGAAGTTGTCCACGGCACTCACCGTTGTCAGGAAGATGGTACTGATTTCCGAGCACTTGTAAGCGTACTCCTTCTTGAAGTTGTGAGCGAAATCTTGTAGCGGAAGAGTTTTTGCGGCCTAACTTGCAGCAGCTTAACCTTTCCCTCTATAGCATACTCGAATTGGAAGAACGTCGCTTATTTTGGTCGCGTTCGGCAGAGCCTTGAGACCATTGCACTGTTTGCAATTTCCAGCAGCGCAAGCGTGCTACTCGGCCGCAGGTTGTAACCGAGTAGGGCTCGTGTAGTGTTTGCGCATGGGAGAAGTGCCGTCTGTCGCCAGCTTCATCTGGCAAGCGAGGTGCCACCGGCAGTGGCCCACCAAGGGGTCGATGGAATCCTTTTTATATTCACGGGTCTGAGACGCATGAACGCAGATGAAGAGACCTCGACCTTCGTCTCACAAAATGGAGGTCATTCACCTTCATATTGATACCACATATTGATACCACACAAATTAGGTGGGTCACTGCTTTTTGAAGAGCGTCTGAGACCACACCCCCTCATATTTTGTTGTGCCTCAAATGGTTAAAGCAGAAATATTCACGCCCAATCTCCCAAATGCCTCCGGAGTTGATCAAGAAGGTTGACATACGCACTGATTAAACCCAGGGCCAATTTGGCAGTTCTGGTCGCACCTCGTTTTCACTGTTTTCGGGGGCTGCTGGAATCACACCCCTCGCAATTTTGTGATTCCAATGGCTGAAGGTTTCGCGTTCGCTCTTTCAAATGCATCCGGAGTTGATCAAAATGGTTGACCCACGTGCCAGTGTATGCCCAGGACAAGGTCGACATTCTTTGTTCGCGTCTTAGATTTTCACTGATATATTTGCAAAAAAGAAAACTGCATTTTGCGTGTGCATGTCACAAAAAGTTGCAGTTTTCTGCGCATATATCTGCAAGTTTCCCTTTTTACTATCCATCATTTTTTCTTTTAGAGTATACAAGAAAAAAGTGTCGTGGCTTTGTTTGTGCCTATGTGTGTAAACCCTGTTTTGAGTGATTTGGCACAGCACGCTGCCATCCGACACTTTTTGATACCTACAAGCAAGCTTGTTACCATAAGAAAATGCCAAACCGGGTGATACCTGGGACACCCAGCCCCATTTTTGGGTGTCTCAGGCTTTACCCGGCTCAACATTAATCCCATTACGGTAAAACAAAACTACGCACTTCTTTCAGTGTTACCCACAGATTGAACCTCTTTGGGTGGAGACCTACTTCGGGATAACATTATACGAGGGGGAAAGTACCAAAATTTCAACACACCCCGGCCTTCGTTTTCTTCCGTAGCTCGTTCTGCGAAGGGGGCGCGGCCCGACATGGCTGCTGCTTTGGGCATGGGCAGAGCGTCGAAGACACGGGGTTGCAGACAAGAGTTAACGGCATGGTTCTGGGAGGGGTTAAGTCTCTCGCACCTGACCTATCCTGAGCAGGGCCATCCGATGCCGACCTGGTTAGCCGCGGGTAGATTGAAGACGGCACCGTTGTTGCCGACAGTCTACCGGTGGGGGCATACGCTCCCTTCCAAACGGTTTTCGGCGCGTCTCTGCTGTACCATCTCCGGGTCTTTGAACGAGCACCATGCGGACGTGATTTCGTTCTTTCGCGGCTTGGCGTCTCCTCATCCAGATCCTGCGTCTGCGCAGAAGTCCCGTTTACGGTGTCCGTCGGCCAACCGCACTGCTTCAGAGCCTTCCATAATGGGTCTTCTCCCAGCCCTCCCGGTGCCTCCATATAAAACGTAAATTCGGCCACTAACGCCTCCACGTCGTCCAAAACCATCGAACACCCTCTTGTCGTCGGCGGGTGCTCGACATCGCCTACCAGCTCGCGTACGAGGCACACGCATTTACCGGCCTCCACCGCGTGTGCAGGTACCTCCCACTTGATGACGTCTTGACCCCATCCTGCGACTAGGATGTTGTACAAAGAGCAAAGGTTCTGCCTGCCTTCAACCACAATCGGCTGCGTCAGCGGCGAAACAAATTTAACCACCACGCCATCCGCCACCCAGCCAGCTGTCCATTGCTGCATGGCTCCTTCGCCCATGGCGGTGATGAATTGTGTCATCATTGACCCAGCCACGTCCAACGTCTCTGCGGCTGAAAAATAGCCCCTGTAAAGTGCGCGTGGCATGTGTGCAGAGAGCCACGCTTTCTCAAAGCTAGCGTCGGCGCCGTATGAAAGCTGTAAGTCTTCAATTGGAGACATTTCAGAAAACGTCGTGAGCGACGAAGAGGGAGAAGACTGCATGCAAGAGGAAGACAACGCGTCGTTGAACGTTGGTGGCTCGAGGCTTAGGTCGTCGTGATTCCACCACCAGTCGTGCGAAGCGCTTTCGGCCTGCTGATGGTCGCGAGGCGCCGCCTTGGCTTTGAGGAACAGATCTGCGAATTCTGACAACTCAACCCCTGCGCACGGCTTCTGCCCTAACAAGTCGATCATGCCGTACTGATCAAGGTGCAGACAAAAGCACCTGCGTGCCGCAGCAGCCGTACCACTTCCATGCTCTGTGAGCGTGAGCGTCAGCTCGACGCATCCGTTCACAATATCCTGTTTCATGTCCGTTCGTGATACGGTGCAACCGCTCTCCCACGGTCCACCGGATGTGAACAGCGCTTTGTAGTAGGCAAGAAGGGTACTTATTCCCCTCGCTTGGTGCACTGCGGAGCCATCGTGCACGAAGCAAGTCACGTTGCGCGACACTTGCGCGGAACACCATGTGCCCAAGGTACCGAGGGCCATTGCATCGAACATCTCGAACAGCCGGTCCGCGGCCACCGACGCCAGCTGCACCTTTTCTTCGTCGATGCAACCCATTTTCGACTCTCTCGAACCTCGAAGCGGCCTTCTTTTAAGAAGCGAAAGGTGGACAAGTTGCGATTCTGACAGAAGAAGATAGTAGAAGTAGGTAGCCGTTCGGCTAGAAAAAAGGGTGAGTCTTCGCTTCTATGATGTAGGTTGCAGAGCTGACTGTCAGGTCTACGCGGTTGCTTTCGTTGTGTGTGTTGGTGTTTGATCCTGGAACAAAATGTGATTACAGCTAATTGCCTTATCTGCCTTCACTGCTGCACTTCGTTCCGTGCATGTAGTTCGTCTGACGAAGAACTTCGTCACCAGCGGGCATTCTCCGCGCGCTCTAGCCTAAACTAGGGTGGTCTTTTGGTCAGCGTGGTCTGGCGCCGTTGTCAGTACCGCTCATGTTAATAGCTTCGCTTTTGGTCACTGAGTCACCCAAAGCGCAAACCCTTCCGACCACAGCTTCAAAAACCGTAGAAAAGCTACCCATGCGAATGTTTCGCGCGGCTGTAGCAGCTGTGCTTGTTTTTTGGACTCGTTTTAGCTTGTCCGCCTGGCTTGGCCGGCTGTAAAGGCGCTGGCTAGTTTGAGAGTGGAGAATACTCAGAAAGTTGATCCTGCTGGAAGGGAAAATAGGAACGGCGGCCACTCTTATGGAAGCAAAGTTGGGTGGAAAAGGGGGACCGAGAGAGCATTGTCACGGGAAGAGTTTTGAACCCGACTTGTGGGTTCGCTTGACCCGACGGTTGAGTCTATATGTCAGTTGATCCTTCAATGATGAGCCTGCAGTAACAGACAAGCACACCGTAGTAATTTGCCAGAGAGGTGGCACGTAAACTCGGAGATGTTTGCAGTTTCCCGCAAGTTGAACTTGCTTCTCGAATGGAGTTGGGGTGGCCTTAGGGGATCGAATCTTTCGTTCATTGAAGCTCGAAGAAAAGCCGACGACGAGTCTGCATGAGTTGAGCGATGCTTTCCCACGAAGTACTTGGACGTCGAGATGAACGGTTTGCAGCCAAGAAAGGAGGGTGAGAGGAGGATAGCCAACGGAGAAATATATATAACGAAAAGGCCCACTCTTCCAGAAAGGGGTCTCACATGAAGTGAGCCCCTCTCAGCCAATCCGCTTTGGGAGATGCGCATCAGAGCGCGCGCACAAGAGGTTCTGACGTCCGGACGCCTGGAACACAATGGAAGATAGCAGAAAAGGAAACGAACGAGAACCAGCTTTTGCCGCGAGTGACGAAAAGGACAGCAAACGCCGCATTCTCAACACAAAGCCCCACCCAGAGTTGGAACAATTGTTTTTCGTTTGTGTCAGAGCACCCGGATTCACTGGTCACCTTTGACCTAGGCTGCCTGAGGGTTTCTCTTCGTTTTGGTATCGTGGGTGCGAGTTCTTCACCCATTTAGCGTAAAGAGGCGGGAAGCGGAGTTGGAGAGGCCGAATTGCACATCCTGCACATGCATGCTGCGAAGTGCGCACCACTAGACTTTTTACTACAATCATTTCGTGTTCTTTCTTTCTATTCTGCGTTGTTCGGGAAGGGAGGGATGGGGAAGGTGGGGTGTGTGGTGCTGCCGACATTTTGCCCAGTCAAATAATCTATTCCTCTGCGCTCGGGTGTCATGGTAGGGAGGGGGGCACCCCACCGCCTCCCAGCTGACGACGACGCCGAGTTTATCCCCCTCAGGATCACCACTGGGGCTGCAGACAGCGGTTGGATGTGTACAGAGATACACGGGGGGGAAAGGGGAATCGGGGAAAGGGAGAAGAGTTGAAACTGCAAAGAATCGTGCCTTCGCCTCTTTGTAGTCGACAGTGTGTTACTCAAGTGCGTAGCACTAATTGAGTGTACAAGTTTGGGGTAGAATACAAAAGATCCCTGGCAATAATCTGCGTCAGTGTAGCTCTCTGTCGCCCACGCAGCGTGCTGGGCAAGTTCCTGTGTGGACTGTGGAGTCCTTCCGGATTTCCGTTGCGAGTTCATTCGTGTACGCCTAAACCAAAAACGTTAGCGAACGGAATCCGGACCTAGGGCTAATTACGAATAACGGTATGTGTTCAATCTCCGAGCAGACCTACGCCCACAGATGGCACAGATTTTGCGTGGCGTGTCCTTATATTTGTATTAGCGCTAGTACTAATCAACCCACGCCACAAAAGCGACACTTCAGTACATTTGTCGTGAAGTTGTGCTTGTGATGTTCGCGTGGACTTGCCTTGTCCGAACAACATGCTCAATGCTGACGCTTGTCATTTCGAACCCTCTTGTTCTCACAGGACGGAAGGGCTTGGCTTAAAAGGTAGCATGCATTTCCTCGAGCATTCACATGACTGACACTCCTTGAAGAGAAAAAGGGGTTGAGGGGAATAGAGGGGATTGGAGGAGGGGTAGGGGAACTCTTGCTGGTCTCTGTGAGCCGGTCCACCAGCCAGTGGTTGGTCGTTTGGATTAGTTTGGAGTAGACTGCAAAAGATCTGTGGCAACAATCTGCATCGTCGGCTTCGCCGCCGTCCGCGTCTTCCCCTCCGCATTCGCTCGCCGGAGCGACGCTTTCACAGTCGAGGGACGAGCCACTTCTTTCGTCCTTCGGCAGCGACAACGACTCCGCATCTTTCTCATGCGGCGCAAGCACTTTGCGCGCCAAGCTCCGAGCGTGTTTGTACACGCTTCCCACGAACGCGGCAACGGCCACAATGCTGGCGACTTCGGCGAGCGTGTCGGGGTCCAGGGGCAGCAGCAGTTTGCTCAGCAGCTGCTTCTTTATTTTCTTCGAAACCTTCCCACGAGCGATCATCAGTCTAAAGTGCAAAAGAGATAATCCGAAGGTAATCGGCGGATGTCTGATCTCATGTTCTTTTTGAATGCAAGTTCACTTGCAGATTTTACTTAGAGTGGTAGTTTGTTCTTTCCCAACGATGGCACAGTTTATTATCAACTGAGCCAACTCTCACAGCGGAAACAGACTGGCAGCGGAAAGTGGGTCTCGGCCGTGGACTGTGGCGCAATGTTGTTCAACCCTGACTCGCCAGGGCCAAGCTAACGGGGTTTGGGTACGCGTACGGACCTCTGGTAAGCGCGGCAGTCGGTCAGTGAGTACTCCTGTGTTGCACCCACAGCAGCACACTGTCCCACAACCTACGTCGTTTCTTTCTTCATCATGTTGGGCTGTAACATCCTTCCAATACCCGACGCCAGCTGCAACGCCGCGGACTCAAACCACCGGATCTTAGAAAGCGCTTCAGAAGTTCAGGATGTTTAGGACTGGTCGCCAACCTTTTCAGAAACGGCCGAAGTGACACGCAATGAGCAGGGCCGCGTCCCTTCCCCCATGAACCTGCGGTTCCTTTGATCCTTTGACAAGGGTTGACCAACAATCCGTGGGGGAGGCAATTCCAACCAGCGCCAGGGGAAGGGAGCGATTCGCGTTGCCGTGTGCTGAAAACTTCAGAACACACAAACACTCAGCAACAGCACCCCCAACAAAACAGAAGGCATAGGTTCCCGGTGCCATTCGGTGAACGGGTTATGAACGGGTTTTATGTCCGGAGGCCAACGCATTTCATGCGGGAGGCAATCAGCAGTTCGGTAACCTTGCAACTCCACGATACAAATTTCTTGCTCGCAAATCCTGCACCGGATTTCGTTGCCGGCAGGGTCGTTTGTTGACACTTTTTTTGAAGTTTTTCTAGCTTTTATTACTAGTTTTTTTGCATTCACATTCTTCTTCTGATTCGTTTCCTGGACAATTCCGCTTGGTGTTGGAGGAAGATCTTCGTACATAAGTGGCTTAGCAGAGCTCGGCCTGTATGTAGGCGTTTGATGCTGGCACCATGTCTGCTTCGCAACGAAAGGACGAAATGGAACGAAATGGGTCGGGTGGGCGCCACACGAGAGGCGCGCCTGAGGATAGCTAAGAAGGGGTGAGACGGGTGAGCAGCTCGTGTCGTACACACGTCCGCTCTTATGCAAGCAAAGAAAATAGAATGAGGCAAAATAAGAGCTCGTCACTTGCACAACCGCGGCTGATGCAAATCTACTCCTGATCGTTTGTACGTAGAGGATGGACTCAGGACGCAAGCGAAAACGCCACTCGCCCCTGCATGGGTGTGTAGTGGTCATCGCTGCCACACTGACCTTTCCCGAGAGAGCGGAAGAGCAGCGCTGATCAACGTCGCGGCAATCGGAGAGTAGTCTCGGATCGCGTTGCAGTTAAGGTCAAGCGGGCCCCCAATTGTGCATCGGGAGGTTGGCGGTACGATCGGGGGCCCGAGGTTGAGTGCAACAGGCGTGTATTTGTTTGTACGTGCCGGGGGAGGATAATCTGTTAGTGATTGATGGTGAGTGAATATGATCGTTAGGCTAATTTTCTCCCAAACACGCTGCCATCGTTCTCTTTCGTGTTTACTATGCATACGAAAAGTTGAGTGCTCGCATAGCAAGACTTTGGTTTAGTGCCCGGAGCTTCCACCTGCAATGGGAAGTACTAAATCCCACCGTGATGTTCACGTCGGCAGACCGCAGCTACAGGTATCTGACAGGTAGCTTTGCACATGTGTGTGCGTGTGTTGCGGACCCTTTTAACATGTGTTTGCGTGTAGGCGATGAAAGAAAAGTAAGGGCAGGCGGAGTCCTTTTTGAGGCCCATCGTTCGAACCGGCCACCTAGGTGGAGATGTAGCGCGCGCAAAGACTTGCGTCGTTTTCTCTCGTGTTTTCGGGGCTTTCTGCTTTGCAAGATTTTCTTGTTCTTCTGGAAATTTTTCTTCGGGGGGGTTCAACCAAAATGTTACGCGCGCGGCAAACGTGGGCAAAAAGAAATCCGCCTGCCGGACGACGACGTAAATGGCAAAGAGCGTCATAATAAAGACCATGACCGTTGGGTTGCAGAGACGTGCAGACGCTAGCTGAGCTGACGCCAAGGGACTGCTCCGTTCCGGTGGGACCAAAAAAAGGGCTTGCACAGGGAGGGGGGGGGGGCGGATGAATGAACGAAGAACAAACAAGGGAGGCGAGCACAGGAGACCATCTCTCCAGGGTGCATCTGGTCACCCGGATGCATACATCAATGGATTGCGCGATAAATAACTCTATAAGGTTATTATTGAGAGAGTTGCCAGTGGGAACTTGTTGTACGGTTTCCCTTCCTTCACGAAGACTTCCTTGGCAAGATTATACACAAGAACTCGAGCCCTGTTTCCGCAGGCACTTTCTGCTGGCACGTTCTCGCTTGTTTTACGGGTTAATAATAAAAGAAAAAGGGAAAATGGCGCCAGGGAGCACGAAACCCGTGCCTGCCATGAAAAATGGCGACTCGCTGGAAAGAGGGGGGTGGGGCGGGGGCAGCGCTCTTGTTAAGGATCAGCCACTTTGGCCGGATGGCCGGATAAACCAGACCCCCCCCCCCCTTCTAAATGCAGTGCAGTTGCCTTGGAGGCTGGGTGGTCAAATTCTCTAAGGTGAAATGGTCATTATTCCCTGCCAAAAGTGGGCCCACAAAAATTTTCCAAAGTGTGGTATTTGGGGTATTTGGGGCAAAAGAATTTTTTTTTTTTTTTTTTTTTTTCTGACTGCCCACCGTGGTGACCACCTTAGAGTGTGAAAGATAGCGTCTCCCCCTCCACAGTGAAAATAGCCTATAGAGGTGGGGGGGTCTGCCGGCTGATGGATGGATGGATGGTTCTTAACAAGATGCCTGGGCGGGGGCAGAAATGTGGGCCGACCTTGCGTTTGAGGCAAAAACAGACCAGCTGCGATTGTCAGCAGGGGTCCAGAGCTCGGCTCATGTGTGACTTGACGACCCAACAGGTGAGCGTCGGGGTGGGACGGGGGGTGAGCGCGCATTTTCAGAAAGCAAGGCGCGCGGCACAGTCACAAAGGAGGTTGAAGTATGGCTGAAGGTATCCGTATGTACTCCGCCGAATTGCCGCTTGAGATTGAGAGCTTTAGGGTTCCACGTTGAAGAACGGACGTGGTCCGCAACAAGCGCACACCGCAGACAACCAAAGCCAGTGACGGGTAGGGTGCTAAAAGAACGCGGAAGTGGAACCGCAAAGAACTAAGACATAAAAAAGACAGCGCATGGCTCGAGTGGAGAAACAGGGCAGTGTCCGCACCCGCAGGTCCGTACCCGCGTGTCGTCGGTTTCCGAGAGCTACGGGTTTCTGCCCGAACCACCTTTCAGAGTTTCTCGGTAACTGTTTACCGTTTCCGGAACAACGTCCGCACTCAAAGCGAAACGAAACCGACCAAGAAAACGGTGATGATGCAGGAAACTCGGCCAGAAGCATATTCCTGTGGCTCCTATCGTTTTCACCAGATCGACTAGAGTTGATCCAAAGGGGTCTTCTAGGGATCCGAGAGGTGCCTTCTCTGGGGGAAAGGGGGCACGTAAAAATAAAATAGTGGAAAGGGAAAAAGGGTCGCAGGGGGGGGGGAGAGAATGGAGAGAGGCGGACATAATGCTACGGATTCACTACTTCCGCTCGCGCATGCGTCAACGCATGGCTTGCAGCCCGATTTTCCTCAGAAAGCTAGCACACGACCGTTCGTGATTCGTCACTTCTTTTCTGTTCCCAGCTTCCGCGGAGGTATTTTTCTTCGTAACTTTTTTTTCGTTGCGCGCGTTCTTTTCAGACGTGTATTTTTCTAGAGAGTGGAAGGAGTGGTGAGGCATCAGAGAGGGAGGGGGCAGGGACGTGCAGGGGGAAACCCAACGCGCAGAGGAAGCGGAGAGAATTAAATCCCTCCGTTATGTACTGCACCGTTTTTCGCCACGTCCACGCGAGCCCAGTCGGCCACTCCTCCTATCAGCCCAGAATTGCCATGGAAAAAGCCCGATTAAGAGTCTGCCATATCAAGTCAAGCAACACACTTTTATAATCGCACCTGTCATGCGGACGCGTCGCCGGAAAAAAGACAGGGTTCAGAGCAGAAGGTTTCGCAGCCTCAAGGCGACTTTCGGCCAATTCGGCTGGGATTTTCCCCCTCCAAAGGAGCCTTGGAGTGTGGCAGAGTTGACCGGGGTGTCTCTAGGAGACGCCGGCCTCGTTACTGCTACTGCGGGGGGCCGCGGCCGCCCACTTCGATGGCAACCATGGGCTGGGGAGAGGGGGAAGGCAGGTTCGGGCTCGGTGGACAGCGAAAGTGCGGTTTTGCTCCAAAAAGAACGCCGGCCCCTCCCGCAATGTTCGAAAATGCCGGCCTCCCGGGGCGACGCGTATTTTTTCAACCGTGCAGGATAATCCCTGGGCCTTCGTTACTTTGTGAACCAGTCCACTCCGATCCCCTGCAACCGAGCCGAATTGCCTGCTGCCGTCCGTCGCAGCCGAAGCAATAAGCGCGCCAACGTGGCGCTGGTTCTGCCGAAGACGAAGTGGAACCCGGGGCGCTCGTTGTTACCGGCGAGGTGATTGGCATTACTGCGGCCGGGTGCTGGGAAGGCACCAGGCATAGTGGTCAAACGATTCGCACTATCGCGCACTATCGCAGTTGGTCATCGCTACCGCGCTGACATTTCAGAGAGAGAGAGAGAGAGAGAGAGAGAGGGATCAAGAACTTCGTGAACGAAGTGAGTGAAGTTCTGGACGAACTTATACCGAAGGGCGGACTTGGCGTGCGGGGGGGTGAACCTGTTGGTCAAGTACGAAAAACACAAAGACCGCAGGAGCACACAGCAACTCCCCTCCCGAAAAACTGTACTGTTCGGGCGGTTTTATTTTGCAGACTCATGTTCTTTATGCGGCATGGTATCGGGATTTGTATCTTTCGTGGCACAAGTAGTGCAGTTTAGTGGTCTAGCTTGGTTTGCCGTTTATCTTTCTTGTTAGCAAGCACACGAGTGCGAGGTTTGAGGGCAGCAACGCGGCCGGTCCGAAATAAGCCCGAGGTAAGAAGTTCAGAGAGAGAGAGAGAGAGAGAGAGAGAGAGAGAGAGAGAGAGAGAGAGAGAGAGAGAGAGAGAGAGAGAGAGAGAGAGAGAGAGAGAGAGAGAGAGAGAGAGAGAGAACACATAAAACAAGTCAAAGGGTGTGGGCCTCCACCGTCAGGTGGGCCCCCACCGTCAGGTGGACAGGCTAGTTTCGGGGTGGCTCCCTGGGAGGGACAAAGGCGGGGTTGTCACGCCTTCGCAGTCCCAGGGCCTCTCCCCTCCCCCCTATATGTGTTCTCGCTGTCATCGCTACCGCGCTGACATTTCCGAGAGAGAGAGGACATAGTGAAACCAGAACGTGTGGTAGTCACGCCTTAGCAGTTCCAAGACGTCTCACCACCCAGCTGCATGTGTACTTGTGGTCATCGCTACCGCGCTGACCTTTCCCGAGAGAGAGGGAGTGAAAGAAACAGAGAAA
The DNA here is from genome assembly GCA_030068145.1 of Diplonema papillatum. NCBI lineage: Eukaryota > Euglenozoa > Diplonemea > Diplonemida > Diplonemidae > Diplonema > Diplonema papillatum. The sequence goes on from JAPJBO010000016.1 coordinate 176,195, forward strand.
GAGAGAGGGAAACTTGCCAACAACGAGCGAGCTTGCGTCACTGTCCCCTGTTGCACCACGGTGACGCACCTCTCACGGGGATAGCAACCGCCTGTTTTCGACATTATCCTTCGGCCGCTCGCAGCCATCTGCAACTCAAAAGAGAAAAGCTCAAGAAAAATGTGAAGTGCGTATTCGGGATGAAGGGTGGTGGGGAGAAGAGGTATGCTGGCCGCAGCTCAGAGCAGTCGGACGTCGCTCCTCTTCAACTCCAGCCCCGTTTTTGTTTTTTTGTTTTTTGTTTTGTGTTTCATGTTAGCTGAAACACAAAAAGCTTAAGAAAACAGTAATCCAGCAGCTCAGAACATCCGGCATCTTGCTGTCTCTCGGATGCGTCGCAAGCTTGCTAGTTTCAAACTGCTTCAGAGTCCCCCTCGTGGAGAAGAGAGCGGTAAAAACGCCGCCCGTGCGCCTTGCTTACACTTTTCGTTTTTGTGTTACCGTCAATACCGAGGGACGAGCAGTTTGGGTATCTTGCGACCTGCCGAAATGTGTACAGGTAGAAACCTCCAGGAGCCGAAGTCCAATGGACCAGACCAACCGGGCGTAGAAACAAGAAAGGCCCCTTTTTCATCGTACAAGACAGGTTTGACTGGCGCGAAAAAAGGAAGGAGCTGCTGGGCTTTGGAAGAACAAGACATTTTCGAATTTTACTAGTCTGATGAGAGACTGTTTATTTCATTGAAAAATAGACTGATGATCTCAAAAAAGAAAAAGGAAGAAAAACACACAAATAAATGAATAAAAGGAATAACTTGAGGTTCTGCGGCACTTCTTGTACAAAGCAATACCAACGAAAAGGAAAGACATACGTAGTTCTGTATTTTGTAACTGTTTCTTAGTTTTTAAAAATCGGTGGTTTTGAGCCTCCAATTGACATGGTGAGGCGGAGTGGGGTCTTTTGAAAAATGAGGCCAAAGTCTGAGTACAACGGAGGATCAGCAAGGTTGCGGTGTAGGGTTTCCCACCACCCTCTGCACTTTTTCAACAGTCAACCCCCAACGTGCAGTGAGCCCGTCTTGCTTGAGATGCGCGCTGCTCAGTACCTCATGGTGATTCTCCAGGTGGGTCTGCATGGCCGCCATCCTACTCTGCACTTGAACGGTAACATTCTAAGTACCTCATCAACTCGTCAACATGTTTGTCCTGGAGACTTTTCCACGCGATTCTCTTTGCAAAAAGGTTGCTCAACAACAAAAAGGGGGGGGGGAGAAAGGGAACAGTTCCCCCCACTCCCCCCCTTTTTCTTTTTCAGCGGGCTGGTGTTCGTGAAACCGTGCGGGAAACTTGTTGCGTGGAACCCCGCCAGCTTGGCCACTTCCTTTCACGGTAAGGTCCAGCCTCAGAAGCTGGAGCTAAGAAGAGGGTGCCCGAGTCACACCCGAGAAGCGGGCGCGCTACATCCAAAACGCGTGTAAATCTGCAGGAGTGACGCCCGACTTTTTTAAACTCCAGCTTTTAACTACTCCCAGTTATTTTCCCCCATGGGAGGTCTCGGCCCAATTTTTCCTCCCCGCACCTGTTGGCGCGAGACCGGAACCGTCGTCAAAAAAATACTCGAGGGGCCGCCCGGTGCTCCTTGCGACGAGGGAAAAGCGACTACAACTAGTAGAAGTAGATTTACCTGCGCGGGTACAGCACATCTCCTTTGTATTGTCCTCTGACAGAGCAGAGTGAACCAATGCCTCTCATCACACCTTTGAGACACGGCTGTGTCAGCGTGCTCCTGACAGATGCGAGCGTCCGGCATTGTGAATGTAGTGCAGTATAGTGCGTTGCTCAGGGTAGTCGAAGGCCTGACAATCACACTAATGCAACAAATTTACTAGTGCAGTCGTTGGGTGATATCGACAAGGGGCTTCGTCCGTGGCGCGATCGTCGTGCGGCCCGCAGCGGTCGCAAAGGTTGTGGTCAGTGAGCCACACAGGGTCGTATTCTGCGACTCTTGCACTACTGCATGGGTAGTCACCGGCTTGCTGGTGAGTACCACACATTGAGATCTACAACTGACGACCTCCTCGAGTATTTCCGATACGCAGGCGCGAAATGAAAAAAAAAGGGAACAAAAGAACGAATCGAAAAAAGTGTCAAAGGGTGCCCCCCCCCCCCCCCCCCCTCCAGCGTTGAAATAAAAGTTTAATCGCCGGATCAGCCTGATCCACCACTCCCCTTCCACGTTTACTCCTTTCAAAAGATACCCAAAAAGAACGCCAGATGCACGACACCGGGGCGCTTGAGCTCCCTGATGCAATCACAACATTCCTGGAGACGCGGTCTTCCATTGAAGACTTCTGCACGATGAACGTGCCTGCTGTCGAAGGACCCGTACAGTTATCTCTCGGACTGGTTCTGGCGCCCAGTGCAGGGCGATGCTGTTCGTTCGGCAAGAAAGCCTCCTGTTACGGGCGGAGGTGGCAACCCTGCACCTCATATCGTGAAACAGGCTTCCCCGCTAAAACCCACTCGCTCTGAGCAAGGTGAGAATGTCAGCAATGTAGCGCCAACGTAGTACCCTTGGGCGTGAGTGGGTAGTTGCAACAAGGCTTCCCACGTCAACAATGTCGTTTTCTCGTGTACGTTTCTAGTGTACGTTGTCCCGCGTTGAAGAGTCACTTCTGTCCCACTTGTCTACAATCTTTCCGATGGAGCCCACCCAGAGTGGTAGCTAGATTCGATGCTAGAGTCCCGGAAGTTGCTTGAGTTTTGATGACACATCCCCTTCTCAGGCAGTAAACGAAACAGGATCCTAAGGCCGGCACTACAGCTCGATGAGGATCGAAAGGAGTTATCGGTACAAGTTTCTTCGGCCTTAGTAAACTCTGTCTTATTTTCGAACGTCAATATGGAATAGACGGTCGAACACCTGTTTCATCACTGCCTGCGACAAAGATCTGCTCATACAGCCGTCCTCGTGACGAAGAAAAGTTCTCAGCCAAAGCTCGGACGTCTGCACTGAAGCATGAAGCGAAATCAGCGATGCAGTAGACCTGCGGGGCCGCTGGAAACGCTTAGTGAGCAGCAAACCTCGAAGAAAAAGTACGCAAGTGTACTTCGCACCTTCCGCGGCCCACACCGGAGCCAAGATCTCTGCGCAGACGTGCAGGAGCAGTAGCACAGTTTTGTCGAACTGCCGAAGCAGCCGGAGACAGGAGACGGCAGGGGGCAGGTCTTACTTTTCTTTTCCTTTATACTCATGGCAATCCGCCCCCGGCAATTCCGACTGTCCGATCTCGGCCACAAATAGTTTGCGCCCGAAGATGAAGGTTGACCAGGTCCCAATCCGCTTTCCGCAAACCACGGCTAACAACGTACATTGCAAAAAAAGAACAGGCACCGGAGCACGAGCAGTTGTTTGCGCGATTCAATCTACATGTGTTCTGGTTAAACCCGCTGCCATCGCTATTTTTGGCTGTAACAAATACTGTCTCCAGGGACGCAGAAAATAAGACGCGGCACTGGCCAACCACGGTTGTAACCAGAAAATGATGAGAGGAAACTGTTTTCCGTTGAACGCTTAGCCCTGGACGTTTGTTTCATAGTACAGGGCGCGAGGGATCGCCGTGGATGGCCCGTGACGCGTTCTCATTTCCTCCAGCTTTGCATGTTTCAAACACTGTTTGGTAAAAAGAAAAAGGGCTAGTTCGCGCGTTGTGTTGAGCCAGACAATTAAGAGGCGATTTGCAGTGCTCTGCCGCACCAGCAACCGATACACACAATGTCGCAGCGGCTCGAGAAGCGCACCACGACGGGTAGTATGAGAAAACACGGAATGTCAAACGTGTGTTCTGCGGCATTTTGTGCGGGTATCTCCGGCATTTCATTTCATGCGGGATGCGCGGCGTTTGCTGTACCTCGCTGGTTGAGAGTGAGCAAAACGGACCTGCAATTTTCTGAGGTGCATTTGCACGGCGTCCCAGCTCCAGGCACAGCCCAGCACCATAGTTGCAGAGATGTGTGAGTATTAGTTCAGCAGAATACAGAAGCATATGTGTGTGTATGTGTGTGTGTGTCTGTGTCGACTGTGTACCATGGTGGGTGCTCTACGCCTCTGACTTGGAACATCCCCGTTCCGATGTTCCTACCGTATCAACGGTACGCCAGCAGAAGGTCGCCTTCAAGAAAACTACGACAAACAGAGCCGCATCAGGAGCCGTTCGACCTGATCGGTTCCAACTGCACGCGTGCCTAAGTGACGCTGCTCTTCAGCTCCCCCTTGTGGGCTACCAAATGCGAATGACCACCGACAGCCGTCCTCTCGCCTTGCAGCTAAGAGCCGCAGGGCGCCCAGGCGCCGTATCGTTTGATCTTGACTCGCTAGCTAAGCGCCAATCAGCAAGCCGTGGCACCTAGCAAGCACGTCAGTTTCGCGGGCGGTCCATGTGGCAGGGGGGAAGAGAGAGCGAGAAGGAGGGCTGACCACGTTTCGGAAGCTTACTTTGCGAATTCGCAAATGATCATGATCAGAAGGTCCTACTCGGGCGGTTCAGTTTCCTCACACATTGCATGCGGCTCGAACATTTCCGGAGTTGGGGCGTGCACTGATAAGCGAAGTAACGGACGATCTGCATCAACTGGCTGAAGGTGATGAAAATGATAAGGCGACAGTTTTTCGTTGGGCCAATGGCTTCGTTTTTTCTTTCATGTGCAACCGTGGTTCCGGAATGTTCCCGTCAGTACAAAGGTGTAAATTTGTTGCATTCGCATGATTGTCAGGCCTTCGACTACCCTGAGCAACGCACTAACTACAAAGGTGCTTGTGAAAAAAAACAAAACAAAAAACAGGAGAAGACAAACGGTAACCGTAGGCGTGTCTTAGCGCACGGTCCGTTCTCGTCAGAGCGAGAAGAAGACCGCGGCGCGTACACGTGTCAGAAAAGAACCCGTGCTCCCTCCGTCCGGGAGGAACAGTTCCATCTTGCGAGACGGTGCGAGCCCAGGTGTCTCGTCTTTCTCATCGGCTTTTTACCTTTCTTCTCTCTTTTCTTCTACGATGCGAACCTCTCTTTTTTTCTATTTCTTGGCGGGCCGGACCTGGTTCGAGGACAAAATGACTGTTTCTTCTTTTTTGTGTCTTTTCTTTCTTTTTTCTCCATTTATTTGTTTTGTTTGGTTGTGAGAGTGAAATCTTTGTCACATCCTCCCGCAGTGGGTATCTGCGTTTGAACCAGGGTCCGACCCAACTTCGTTTGCTTTCGGTGTGGTTCGCATTGCGTGCTTGTCATGGTAAGTGTAGGAATTTGCAGACAGATTCCACGGCAGCCAAAGCCAGTAAAGAAGAAGAAAACACGGCTATAATGAAAGGGCGGGAGGGGGAAGGAAGCCGCGTGCCTCTTTCTCCACTACAGCGCGTGTCCGCCCACCCCTCCTCTTTGCCCGCGGCTTAGCCGTTCAAGCAGCGAGAATAAAAAAGTACGGGGTTGCTCCCTGGGAGGGACGGGCGGGGTTGTCACGCCTTCGCAGTCCCAGGGCCTCTCCCCTCCCCCCTATATGTGTTCTCGCTGTCATCGCTACCGCGCTGACATTTCCGAGAGAGAGAGGACATAGTGAAACCAGAACGTGTGGTAGTCACGCCTTAGCAGTTCCAAGACGTCTCACCACCCAGCTGCATGTGTACTTGTGGTCATCGCTACCGCGCTGACCTTTCCCGAGAGAGAGGGAGTGAAAGAAACAGAGAAAGAGAGAGGGAAACTTGCCAACAACGAGCGAGCTTGCGTCACTGTCCCCTGTTGCACCACGGTGACGCACCTCTCACGGGGATAGCAACCGCCTGTTTTCGACATTATCCTTCGGCCGCTCGCAGCCATCTGCAACTCAAAAGAGAAAAGCTCAAGAAAAATGTGAAGTGCGTATTCGGGATGAAGGGTGGTGGGGAGAAGAGGTATGCTGGCCGCAGCTCAGAGCAGTCGGACGTCGCTCCTCTTCAACTCCAGCCCCGTTTTTGTTTTTTTGTTTTTTGTTTTGTGTTTCATGTTAGCTGAAACACAAAAAGCTTAAGAAAACAGTAATCCAGCAGCTCAGAACATCCGGCATCTTGCTGTCTCTCGGATGCGTCGCAAGCTTGCTAGTTTCAAACTGCTTCAGAGTCCCCCTCGTGGAGAAGAGAGCGGTAAAAACGCCGCCCGTGCGCCTTGCTTACACTTTTCGTTTTTGTGTTACCGTCAATACCGAGGGACGAGCAGTTTGGGTATCTTGCGACCTGCCGAAATGTGTACAGGTAGAAACCTCCAGGAGCCGAAGTCCAATGGACCAGACCAACCGGGCGTAGAAACAAGAAAGGCCCCTTTTTCATCGTACAAGACAGGTTTGACTGGCGCGAAAAAAGGAAGGAGCTGCTGGGCTTTGGAAGAACAAGACATTTTCGAATTTTACTAGTCTGATGAGAGACTGTTTATTCCATTGAAAAATAGACTGATGATCTCAAAAAAGAAAAAGGAAGAAAAACACACAAAATAAATGAATAAAAGGAATAACTTGAGGTTCTGCGGCACTTCTTGTACAAAGCAATACCAACGAAAAGGAAAGACATACGTAGTTCTGTATTTTGTAACTGTTTCTTAGTTTTTAAAAATCGGTGGTTTTGAGCCTCCAATTGACATGGTGAGGCGGAGTGGGGTCTTTTGAAAAATGAGGCCAAAGTCTGAGTACAACGGAGGATCAGCAAGGTTGCGGTGTAGGGTTTCCCACCACCCTCTGCACTTTTTCAACAGTCAACCCCCAACGTGCAGTGAGCCCGTCTTGCTTGAGATGCGCGCTGCTCAGTACCTCATGGTGATTCTCCAGGTGGGTCTGCATGGCCGCCATCCTACTCTGCACTTGAACGTAACATTCTAAGTACCTCATCAACTCGTCAACATGTTTGTCCTGGAGACTTTTCCACGCGATTCTCTTTGCAAAAAGGTTGCTCAACAACAAAAAGGGGGGGGGGAGAAAAAGGGAACAGTTCCCCCCACTCCCCCAGTGCTGATGCTAAGGCCGGACGGCAACGAGGGGTGGGTGGGTACCCCCCCCCCTAAACACCCCCCTCCCTCCCCCCCCCCCCTCCTGCAGGGCCTGTGTGCAGCAGGGTGGTGACCGCTCGAAGGTGGTTTCCTCAGCAGCGACCAAGAAAAAAAAAATTTTTTTTTTGGCCCAAATCCTTCCAAAAAAGCACTCGAAAAAAAAATTTTTTGACCCACTTTTTCCACCATTTCACCTAAGAGAATTTAGCTAAGGTGGGTCCCACAGTAGGTCCACACACGGTGGACCGGTCATGGTCATGACCGCATGTTTGACCGGTCAGTTTTTGACCGGTCATCTGAGAAAGTTATGCGGTCATTGACCGCATACCTTGCGGTCATTGACCGCATACCTTGCGGTCAATGACCGCACCCTTGCGGTCATTGACCGCACCCTTGCGGTCAATGACCGCAACATTGCGGTCAATGACCGCAAGGTTGCGGTCATTGAACGTATCCTGTGGTAAGCCACAAGGATTCCTGCCTTTTTGGGTTGAAAATCACCCGGTCTCGGTCTCTCTCTTTTCTGGTAAACGTGCTTCTGCGTTTCGGGGGTCAGAAACGCTGGTTGGAGAAAAGGTATGTTGGGTGTCACATGCAGGGCTTTTTGGTGGGATTTCTGAGGTCACAATCACACGGTGTGCTCCAGCACCGGGTGAACTGTGCAGTCCATTTTGCGGGTGTCACACCTGCACCTGTGTAAAGTTTAGATGGCTTCGAAGTTGTAGACGTTGGAGTGCCGCGGTCTTGACCAGGACTCGCCTGGCCGCTCGCGCTCCGATCTGTGCCAAGCAGTCAGGGCGCGAGCGGAGGCATCAAATTTATGGCCTCATACGTCAAGAACCTTGTGCGCCCTGGACGCCCGCATACTCGAGGTTCTAAGCAGCGCCAGAAACTCGCCCAGAATCTGGGGAGCAGCGCCGTGGTCATGGACGGCATCGAAGATCGTCCTGAACTCCTTCACGCCCGGCGGCTTCGCCCGCCGTGGGTCCGGCGACTCCTCCTGAGGACAGCCATCATCCTACTCACGCTCTTTCATTGAGCGGGTCGTCGAGGACACACGCCGCCGCTTTGTTCTCCGCCAGCACGGACGCCATGATGTTTAGGGGCACCCCATAGGCCCATTGTCGCCCATCAGCAACAGGCGACCACCGCCACCGTAGGGCCCGACGCCCATGCCTCGACACTTGGGCCTGTGTCCGTGGCTCTCGGAGCAGGGAGCCCCGGGGCTGGTCGGTGCCCGGGGCTCAGCCCCGGAGCGCTCCAGGAGCCCGACAGGGACGGGCATAGAACACACTTTCTACTGTTTTCCAGGTAGATCCGTTCTCAGCCGCGAGCGAGGCGACTCCTCGACTCGTCTGTGGGAGAGCGGCAGAAGAGGATAAAGGCCTCCCAGAGCTTGTATTTCCCAGCACCTTTCTTTCTTGTCCTGCTCATCCGCACCCAGTTCACTTTGGTCGTCAACGCAAACCCATCAACGCTCTCGTCCTCCGAATCTTCATCGACGGGTGAAGATCAGAGCCAAAGGGGACAGCTTTATCGGTCTCAGGGGTGAACACCGACGACCCCCTGCAGATGGCGCAGTACATGGCGCAGCTTGGGTGCGGCGGCCATCACTCAGCTGCCACCCGGACGGTGTTAACGAGTTTTCAGATTTTTCTGGACTCGGTGCCGTCGCCGCCGAAGAACCTGGCAGACCAGATCACTGCCTGGGGAGCTTGGCCGACGGCCGCCGCCCAGGCTTTGATGTGGCAAGGGGCGGTGCGGACTCGTTGCCGCTCCTCTGTCCGCATCGTGCTGCGGCACCTCGATGGGATCTCGGGCCCGAACCTCCTGCTTTTCCCGGGCCACGAGTACCAACAACTGCTCGGGACCTGAAGTCCTATTTCTTCCAATTCCCAGTAGGACGGCCGACGCCGGGGAGCCCAACAGGCTACGAGATGAGGCCAATTTTCCGCGGCGGCGAGGAGACGATGGGGGTCTCTGAGACGCAGCTGAAGGCGAGGCGTGGGGGATGGACCTTTTCCCGACGTACAGAAGAGAGAGGGCGGAGCGTGCAGCGAGATGGACGGCCTTCGACGACACCACGGAGAAGAAGAAGGGCAAGAAGTCGGCCGTTGTCGGAGGAGACCCGTGGCTCGTACCGGAAGGGATTTCCCGACACGAAAAGTGGGGTGAGCGGAAATGTGTGCCGAGCACCGGATGACGCAGTGCACCACATGTAAGACGACAACGGAATGCTGTCGCAACCATCACCACCGATGTCTCGACCATGAGATGCCGACGTGCGACAGCTGCAAGAAACACGCCGACCTGAGGAGTAGGAGACGCGGGCACTGCTGCAGGAAAGGGCACCACCGGGCGGCCGTGGCGAGAGGAGAAGAATCAACGACGAAGAAGAGGAAAGCGGAGCCGGAGGGCCCCGCGTCAGCGCCGAGACAGGCGAAGCGTGAGAGCGTGGTGCTCGTTCTGCCGGAAGCAGCGGAAGGCGAGCGAGGACCCGCAACATCGACATCGACTTCAGCAGCGAAGGTCGGGAAGACGGCGCTTTCTTCGGGCTTCGGACCAGGAGACCCGACGGGGGCGTGGCTCTGTATTGGTGGCGCCTGGGCAGGTCGTTTTCTATGATTGCGCAGGACTCTGATTTTGTTATCACGGAGGTTGCCGGGGACGACAGGATAGTCTGGTACGACGACTGGGCCCTCGTCGTTGCCTGTCCGGGCGCGCTTCGCGCTGTGCGCAACCGGGTCCTGCAGCATGCCCGTATGGTGCGCATGATGGTCAAGGACGAGTAGTCTGTCCTCGAGCAAGGACGAGAAGTCTGTCCTCGAGCCCAGCTCGACGCCGGTTGTCCTGGGAGTCGAGTTCGACTTCGCAGCGAAGAGGTACCGGCTGAAGCAAGGGTGGGTGCAGAAGCCGCACCTCCTCTTTTGCTCGGTCGATTTGACGCAAATGACTCTGCGCGGCGTCTGGAAGTCGTCGAGACCGCAATTTGAGCGTGGATGGTATGGGGCACACTGCACTGCAGGGTGAGCCCAGTGCTTGCGGATGGTGACCCGAGTCGCTAGTCCGCGTGAGGGACGATATCGTTTCGTTCCTGCGGGGGTGAGCCGGCGTCTATCGGACAACCGGTGGGTCGGCTTCGACTCGAAGCTGCACCCTCGTGGAGGCGTGGTCCGATGCCGGCACGCAGGGACTGGTGGGCTCTCACAGTTGCACTCAGGGAGTTGATGCACCACGAAAGTCGAAAAGAGATTTGGGATAGCATGCAAGAATCTGTAGCGATAATCTGCATCGCCGGTTCGCACGTGATGTGTCATGTTTTCGCCTCTTTAGCCCCCTTGGGCGATGGCCGCGCTTCGATGGGCGCTCTTCTACGCCGTTTTGTTGTCGGCTCCGACGCAGAGTTCGTCCGCTTCTTCGCTCGCGTCAGTGCCGTCTTCTTGACCCTCGCCGCTGGCTTTAATGTTGATGTTGCGAGTCTCTGATGTTGGTTGTCTTCTGCTGCTTCAGGTAGCATTCCGGGTGTGCTCTTTGTCGCTTTGACGATACGTGGCGAGCAACGTTTTCCCCTCATGTGGAAACCGAGTCAGTAATCGGTTCCCTCAATCCGCTGACCATGATTGGTGCTGAAGCTCGATTCGATTGTACTTACGGTGAGGCAGTTTCTCACTGGCGTTGTGGTGACCTCGCCCAAGCTCGTTTCCCGGGTTAAGGCAGTCACTCAACATTCCCTTGCGCTAGTGATATCACAAATGTTACAAAGACGTGTTCTTACTTTTCCCTTTCTTCTGGGCAGTTCTCGTCAGACAATACGAAGAGCAGAAGAAACTCCATGGCGATGTGGGCCCCGTAGAGATGTCCCGCAGCACATCTTCTTTGCCGAGCTGACGACGGCAAAGTTTGCGACTCCGCTGTCGACAAGTAGAATCTTTGTCGACAACTTGCCTTTGTTTGTGCGCTCGCAGCCTTTGTTCGCACTTTCTCTCGTTGAAGAGATATTGTGCTATTTGCAAAGGCTGCCTTCCTGTTGAAATCATCTGTTCTCATAGTAGTGGACGCCACACTAATTTTTGTGTACGCCGGTACACAACTGTTTGCGAGACTGGAGGCACTCGTTGCATCGAAGAGTTTGCAAAGGTCGACAGTCAACCTTGGGTTTTACATCGTCTGTTACGATGGAAAGGTGCGTGGCGTCCCGTGTCTTTCTTCGCACGGGCTCACCGTCGCATCGTTTGAGAGAGCTACACCACCAGGCTCGTTGCCAATCAAAAAACTGTCAGCTGCCCGTGAAAGTGTCTCACTCCTCTGCGAGGTCGGTTTGAGACGCTTTCACGGGTAAAAACGGTGAGCCACTTACACGGGGGGAAAATCTTAGTTTCGTGTTCAGGCGCTACTTGCCTCTAAGTGTTTGATGCTAGCATCAAGTCTTCTTCGCGGAATGCAGAGTCTTTTTTTCTTCTTTTTTTCTTTTTTCCCCGTTTTCTGTTTTTTCTGTTCTTTCTTTCGTTGTCGACAATTTCTTTTTTCTCCTTTTACTTCTAATTTTAACTTTAATTTTCTTTACCATGGTATTTTTGGACTTTCTGGTGCCGTAGAGTAGTTCTTCTTTCTCTATGCCGCCCACGTCGATGTTCGTTTAGCAGCGGCTGCCGAATCATGCCGTGGCACCGTCCTTTTGTGCGTCTGCCTTGCTGAAGAAGTGTGGGAAAGGAGTCCAGGACTCCGTGGTTTGAAACCATGTGCTATGGCTTCACTTCCTCCTCCCTTCGTCCGTTTTTCTTTAAAAAAAGGGGGTTTACAAATTGGGTTGTGGCTCGTAACCAACCGCCACGGGGCACTACTTCCACCAGGTGAAAGTGTTTACGCTTTCTCGAGAGAGATGACGTAGCCATTGGTTGTGAATCTCCTGGCACATTCCTCCCATGAGAGTACGGATACTTGCTGGTCGTCGTAGCATACCCATTCATCGTCTTCCTTTAACACGGTATAGTAATGACCTGCCGTTGCTCTTCCGGTGTGGATAATGAAGCCTTTTACTTTTGGGGGGGGGGTACGTATAGTTGTAAGTGCGTACTTCGAGAATTAGGCCTTGCGTGGGTACACTTTGCTGCCTATTTTACCTTGCAAACTTTCATAAGTACCGGTTATTGACCGCAATGTTGCGGTCAATGACCGCATGAGTGCGGTCAATGACCAGTACCCTACCGGTCAATGACCGCAAGGTACCGGTCAACATTATTGCGGTCAGCGTGGTGCGGTCATTGACCGCACCAGCCCTTGACCGGTCCACCGTGCAGTGGGTTGCACCAGGAGGGGGGGGAGGGGGGGGTACCCACCCCCACCCAGGGTTAGCAACTTCGTTTTGGGTCTCAGGCTTAGTATCAGCACTGCACTCCCCCCCTTTTTATTTTCAGCGGGCTGGTATTCGTGAAACCGTGCGGGAAACGTGTTGCGTGGAACCCCGCCAGCTTGGCCACTTCCTTTCACGGTAAGGTCCAGCCTCAGAAGCTGGAGCTAAGAAGAGGGTGCCCGAGTCACACCCGAGAAGCGGGCGCGCTACATCCAAAACGCGTGTAAATCTGCAGGAGTGACGCCCGACTTTTTTAAACTCCAGCTTTTAACTACTCCCAGTTATTTTCCCCCATGGGAGGTCTCGGCCCAATTTTTCCTCCCCGCACCTGTTGGCGCGAGACCGGAACCGTCGTCAAAAAAATACTCGAGGGGCCGCCCGGTGCTCCTTGCGACGAGGGAAAAGCGACTACAACTAGTAGAAGTAGATTTACCTGCGCGGGTACAGCACATCTCCTTTGTATTGTCCTCTGACAGAGCAGAGTGAACCAATGCCTCTCATCACACCTTTGAGACACGGCTGTGTCAGCGTGCTCCTGACAGATGCGAGCGTCCGGCATTGTGAATGTAGTGCAGTATAGTGCGTTGCTCAGGGTAGTCGAAGGCCTGACAATCACACTAATGCAACAAATTTACTAGTGCAGTCGTTGGGTGATATCGACAAGGGGCTTCGTCCGTGGCGCGATCGTCGTGCGGCCCGCAGCGGTCGCAAAGGTTGTGGTCAGTGAGCCACACAGGGTCGTATTCTGCGACTCTTGCACTACTGCATGGGTAGTCACCGGCTTGCTGGTGAGTACCACACATTGAGATCTACAACTGACGACCTCCTCGAGTATTTCCGATACGCAGGCGCGAAATGAAAAAAAAAGGGAACAAAAGAACGAATCGAAACAAGTGTCAAAGGTGTGCCCCCCCCCCCCCCCCCCCCTCCAGCGTTGAAATAAAAGTTTAATCGCCGGATCAGCCTGATCCACCACTCCCCTTCCACGTTTACTCCTTTCAAAAGATACCCAAAAAGAACGCCAGATGCACGACACCGGGGCGCTTGAGCTCCCTGATGCAATCACAACATTCCTGGAGACGCGGTCTTCCATTGAAGACTTCTGCACGATGAACGTGCCTGCTGTCGAAGGACCCGTACAGTTATCTCTCGGACTGGTTCTGGCGCCCAGTGCAGGGCGATGCTGTTCGTTCGGCAAGAAAGCCTCCTGTTACGGGCGGAGGTGGCAACCCTGCACCTCATATCGTGAAACAGGCTTCCCCGCTAAAACCCACTCGCTCTGAGCAAGGTGAGAATGTCAGCAATGTAGCGCCAACGTAGTACCCTTGGGCGTGAGTGGGTAGTTGCAACAAGGCTTCCCACGTCAACAATGTCGTTTTCTCGTGTACGTTTCTAGTGTACGTTGTCCCGCGTTGAAGAGTCACTTCTGTCCCACTTGTCTACAATCTTTCCGATGGAGCCCACCCAGAGTGGTAGCTAGATTCGATGCTAGAGTCCCGGAAGTTGCTTGAGTTTTGATGACACATCCCCTTCTCAGGCAGTAAACGAAACAGGATCCTAAGGCCGGCACTACAGCTCGATGAGGATCGAAAGGAGTTATCGGTACAAGTTTCTTCGGCCTTAGTAAACTCTGTCTTATTTTCGAACGTCAATATGGAATAGACGGTCGAACACCTGTTTCATCACTGCCTGCGACAAAGATCTGCTCATACAGCCGTCCTCGTGACGAAGAAAAGTTCTCAGCCAAAGCTCGGACGTCTGCACTGAAGCATGAAGCGAAATCAGCGATGCAGTAGACCTGCGGGGCCGCTGGAAACGCTTAGTGAGCAGCAAACCTCGAAGAAAAAGTACGCAAGTGTACTTCGCACCTTCCGCGGCCCACACCGGAGCCAAGATCTCTGCGCAGACGTGCAGGAGCAGTAGCACAGTTTTGTCGAACTGCCGAAGCAGCCGGAGACAGGAGACGGCAGGGGGCAGGTCTTACTTTTCTTTTCCTTTATACTCATGGCAATCCGCCCCCGGCAATTCCGACTGTCCGATCTCGGCCACAAATAGTTTGCGCCCGAAGATGAAGGTTGACCAGGTCCCAATCCGCTTTCCGCAAACCACGGCTAACAACGTACATTGCAAAAAAAGAACAGGCACCGGAGCACGAGCAGTTGTTTGCGCGATTCAATCTACATGTGTTCTGGTTAAACCCGCTGCCATCGCTATTTTTGGCTGTAACAAATACTGTCTCCAGGGACGCAGAAAATAAGACGCGGCACTGGCCAACCACGGTTGTAACCAGAAAATGATGAGAGGAAACTGTTTTCCGTTGAACGCTTAGCCCTGGACGTTTGTTTCATAGTACAGGGCGCGAGGGATCGCCGTGGATGGCCCGTGACGCGTTCTCATTTCCTCCAGCTTTGCATGTTTCAAACACTGTTTGGTAAAAAGAAAAAGGGCTAGTTCGCGCGTTGTGTTGAGCCAGACAATTAAGAGGCGATTTGCAGTGCTCTGCCGCACCAGCAACCGATACACACAATGTCGCAGCGGCTCGAGAAGCGCACCACGACGGGTAGTATGAGAAAACACGGAATGTCAAACGTGTGTTCTGCGGCATTTTGTGCGGGTATCTCCGGCATTTCATTTCATGCGGGATGCGCGGCGTTTGCTGTACCTCGCTGGTTGAGAGTGAGCAAAACGGACCTGCAATTTTCTGAGGTGCATTTGCACGGCGTCCCAGCTCCAGGCACAGCCCAGCACCATAGTTGCAGAGATGTGTGAGTATTAGTTCAGCAGAATACAGAAGCATATGTGTGTGTATGTGTGTGTGTGTCTGTGTCGACTGTGTACCATGGTGGGTGCTCTACGCCTCTGACTTGGAACATCCCCGTTCCGATGTTCCTACCGTATCAACGGTACGCCAGCAGAAGGTCGCCTTCAAGAAAACTACGACAAACAGAGCCGCATCAGGAGCCGTTCGACCTGATCGGTTCCAACTGCACGCGTGCCTAAGTGACGCTGCTCTTCAGCTCCCCCTTGTGGGCTACCAAATGCGAATGACCACCGACAGCCGTCCTCTCGCCTTGCAGCTAAGAGCCGCAGGGCGCCCAGGCGCCGTATCGTTTGATCTTGACTCGCTAGCTAAGCGCCAATCAGCAAGCCGTGGCACCTAGCAAGCACGTCAGTTTCGCGGGCGGTCCATGTGGCAGGGGGGAAGAGAGAGCGAGAAGGAGGGCTGACCACGTTTCGGAAGCTTACCAGTCCAATGCTACTCGTCACTGACAAAACTTTTAACCCTTTACCGACCATCTACGCATATATGGCGTAGATAATGCAGCGAATATCATGAGTAGCTCCCGAAGGGTGCCCCTGTGGTTAATCCGGCACCCAAGGGACGTATTTTAAAGATTTCTTAGCGTATCTTTCCATTAAAGCAACTGCCGACAAAAAAGAGTGCCTGCCCCCGCTCTTTTTTCACGGCTGGAACTCGAGGTGTCCCCAGAAAATTTCTTGGGCCAGTCACACACGGATTTTGAAATATCAGCACCGGTACCAAAAAAACGAGCAGGACAGAACTGCGGACTGAACAAAAGAACTGCAAAAAATGGTCAGGAAAGGCGTGATTGTCAGTGATGAAGTGTGCGATTCAGAAAGCACATCGTCCGAGACAGAGTCGGACAGCTCGTCGACGGATGCCGAGAAAGTCCCCTTCCCGTGCGCAGAAACCTGAAAAGCAGACTGGGAAGCCTCAGCAGCCGGTAGATGGGTGGACAGCTGGTATGGGGCCTGTGGATGACTTCCTGAGAAAGCTGCCTGCGGACACCTTTCGCACGTGCACCGTCGTTGATTCCCTGGAGCAGTACGACGACCACCGAAGCAGGCGCGAATTCGGGTCCATACCCGGGGTGACACTGAGACTGAGAAACGAGCAGAAGGGGTGTGAATGCGCCTACATCGCGTTGTGGCGTGCACTTGCATGGCGAACTACCGGAAAGACAGATCTCCCGACTAAGGCTGTCCTCCTCAACTTTGCAGAAGAGAACTTCCATGAGAAGAAAACGAGCGTGGGGAGCTTGAGGTCGCTGGATTGCTTTGAAGTTCAGCAGTTTTGCCACACGCATGACATTGGATTCGTACTCTCGCCGGACTGCATGAAGACAATCCTGTATCGCCGTGTTACAGGAGACACAACGCACAGGGAGGAGTACGAAGCACAGCGTCCCGTGAACATTGTTTTCCTCAATAGCCCCCGTGGTAACGACGCCGTCGGTCACTTCGTCAACTTCTTCTTCGAATCCCCCGTGCGTGCGCAGACATCCAGAAAGCCGGCAGCGAAGCGAGACGGGAAGAAACCACCGCAAAAGAAGCAGACAGACCAGAAGAAGACCACACCACCCAAACCTGCTGCATCAATCAAGTTCCCACTTATGAAGTGGGCTGACACGGTAGTTCCGATTCCGGAACTTCCATTCGATGAGAAGTTGTCTGGACCACAAACCGACACCTTTGGGGACGTGCTGCATCAGAACTCTTCTCCGGAGGGGATATTCAGTTTGTTCTTCACTCCAAGTGTCGTGGGCAAAATAATCGGCCAGATGTCCACATACAGCGCTCAGAAGGCGAAGACACGAGGGCGGGAAGACAAGTTCAAAGCCCCAGATGAAAAGGAACTGAAGCGTTGGTTCGCACTGACCATCGCCATGGGGCTGACTGTGAAGGGGGACCTGTACAACTACTGGTGCACGGATCCTGTTGAACACATTCCGTTTTTTGCTTCTGTGATGGGGCGGAACCGGTGGATGGAGATCTACAGGACTCTCCATTTTACTGACGACAGCGTTGTCGAAAGCGACCGCCTCAAAAAAATCAAAAACGTTTTCGACATGGTTTCGGAGCAGTGGGCAGAAGTCTGGCGTCCGTCCAAGCAGCTGAGCTTCGATGAGAGCATTATTCGCTTGAAAGGACGCCTGTCTTTCAAACAGTATGCGCCACAAAAGAGACATCGCTTCGGGATAAAAGCTTTCGTCCTCGCTGAAGCTGCTACCGGCTACGTGCTTGCTGCCACCATTTACTCCGGGAAGATTGGCGATGGCGTTGGGGGAAACGTAGGCGAGCGTGAGATGCTTCACCTTGCCAGGAAGTACGCACAGCGTGGGCACTGGCTGTATTTCGACAACTACTATACCAGTGTCCCACTAATGCTTGCTCTATCCAGCATGGGGTTCCATTCGTGTGGTACAGTACGGTCGAACCGGAAAGGGCTCCCATTACTTCGCGAGAAAAAGGAGAAGAAACGTGGCCGACCAAGTAAGATCGAGAAGGCCAAGGCACCGCAGCGTGGGGACTCTTTTTTCATGCAATCCGGACCGGTCACTTACGTGGAGTGGCACGACAAACGGGAGGTCAAAATGTTGTCCACCCTCCCGATCGGGGCATCCACAACTGAGGTCCAGAGACGACCCAAAGGTTCTTGTGGAAGAAAGGAACCAGTGCAAAAACCCGATATCGTCGAGTCCTACAACGCGTACATGGGCGGTGTCGACCTCAGCGACCAGCTCATGGCCAGTTGTGGCCGGCTCATGAAGGGTCGGAGGTGGTACCTGAAGCTTTTCTTCTACTTGTTGGAAGTTTCGTGCCTCAACGCATCTGTTATTTGGAAACATCTCCACAAAGACGATCTGCAGAGCTTTTCCTTCGCTAACTTCAAGCGTGCGCTTATTGCGGGGCTCCTGAACGCAGATCCTGCCGATGACAGCAGCACAGAACCGGATGAGGTAAGTGCCGGCCCCGAACCCACGACTCCCACCAAATCGCAGCAGGACAGCGCACCGTCGACCCCATTCTCGCCAAGTACTCCGTCACGTGCTGACGATCATCCGTGCCGGCTTGACGGTAAAACCCACTACCTTGTGCCCCTGGACCGCCGGACGACTTGCAAGTGCCACGTGCAGCGCAAGGACGTCCAATACATGTGCAAGCAGTGTGGTGTGCCATTGTGCCCTGCACCCTGCTTTGGGCGGTTTCACACCAAGCAGGACCACAAATTCGACGACCCGAACTTGAAGGACGCGCAGCGCCGACTCAAGGATCCCAACGGGCGCCCATTCAAGCGCGGGAGGAAGCGCAGTCTCCAGTCAAACAACAGCCCTGCGCACAACAAGCGCAAGACCTGAGGCTGTGCTTGGATCGCCTTCTACTTTTTCGACGCGTAGGAGTGCAATCTCGCTACCAATTTCGTCTCTCTTCATACCTTCCGTGGCAGAGCTTATTCTTTCACTCTCATTCTTTCGTAAAATTTCCAGGTGGCTGGCTGAGCAACGCCTGGCCAACCGGACACGATACTTTTGCGACGGCCCGGCCCCCCTGCACGCCGAACATGACATGAGTGCCTGATACAAGACCAGCACGAATGCTTGATACACCCCGGACGAAGTGTACCCGAAAATAGGCAATTTCCTCAGAATAACCCCCCCCCCCCCCCCCCCCGGTCGGTAAAGGGTTAAACAACCATTCGTCTCAACTGAATCATACCGAAGCATGCGGTGTAACGGAGGGAAAGAGGATAGCAGGGCAGAATCTTGTGCTTTTCTTGGGTCAGTCGGTTCGGGACTGATGTCAAGGCAAGAAGTGCTGCGGTGCTTGAGTTGTTTGATCCAAAACATTCTAAACAAACAGAAAACGCGGAACCGGCCTTTCCTTTTGTTTTGTGGGGTTTCGCGGTTCGTAGAGTATTTGTCCAGAATTCTTCGCTTCTTCCTTCTCCTGTTTTCTTCCATTGCAGTGCAGGGTTCCCCGCAGGATTCGGGGGGGTGTTCTAATTCAGAAGGGGGCGAGAAATGGGGGTGGGGGAGAATTACATTTTTTCTCTTGAACCTTCACCGCCTCCTCCCGAATGGAGCTGCGCACGACGTGCGCGATTAGGGGGTAGCTTTGCTTTGCTGAGAGCTTCCCGCATTAGTAAACTTACCTACCCCCCCGTGCATAAGATGGATAGCCAAACCCCCTTGATTAAGATGGATAACGGGCGAGAATGCCAATCCATCTTAAACACGGGGGTGAGGTACCCCTTTGCAAAGTGACTACACTGTAGTAGTACAGTGCCCCCGTGTTTAAGATGGATACCCCCCTTGATTAAGGTGGATACTGCCAAAACCCGAGTTTTTCATCCATCTTATGCACGGGGGAGGGTAGGTACACTCTAAAAGAAGGGAACGCTGTGCACATCTGCTTCCAGTTGACCCTTGTTCACGCGATCACAGCACCCCTGGTCTGATCTTCCTGGCGTTGGTACTCTTCTTTCGGAGCATCCACAATTTTTGGTCAATGTTTCAGTTGATAACTCCCTTGGTCCCGACACCCTTATCCTCATATGCATGTCTCGGGCAACGTCAGACATTCTGGCACGAACAGCGACAACAGACTCGCAACGAGGACTGGTGAACAAAAAGTGTCCCTCACGCTCCGTAATACGAAGTCCTCACGTTCGGTCAAAGCCGCGACTGCACCGAGAACAGAGGGGAACATCAGACGTAGACAGAAGTGCGAGATCATGTTGCATGACACAATTTAGAAGCACAGACTTGCTGCCCCTGCCCTCTCCTGGGGGAACCCATGCGGAACGTGGAGCTTTCGACCACCGACGAAGAGAGAAAGCAGTAGTCCTGCTCAACAGAGTATTCAAGATAAGATCGAAGGGGATCTCAAAACGACAACACAACTTGGCCTTCGTCGGTGGAAGAACGTGCGGTGAGAGCGTTTGCCGTATTTGACGCATGTGAAAACTGCGGCGTGAATGTGAGGGGAAACCCCTAGGTTATGTTTCGGCAGAGCTCGATTTGATGCTACACCAGAAATGCAGACTACGTTCTGTGAGTGCGGAGGGGGGGATCGTAGTTTAGTGTTTCGGCAGAATTCTGCCTCTCATGTATGTTTGATGCTAGCACCAAATGCTTGTTTTATTCATCGGAACGCTCTTGCGGCAGTGTAGGTTCACTCGCTCGGCACAGAAAAAAAAAGGAAGCATAGGCGTGTATAAGGTTGTACGCTCATTCCTGCAGTGCCCGTAACACAGAAAACAAAAACAGAGCGTTCGTCGCTCGCGGGCTCCGCCTCGAAGCCAAAGAAGCCTACAAGGTCTAAAGGTTTCGGAAGCAAAATACACAACTCTTGGTGTCGTTCTCCCGTGCTGTTGCTGCACTCGTGAGGCACCTCATCGGCAAGCCAAGGAGATGTCCCACTGAAGCATGGACTTTCACATTGCGTGATTCTCTGCATCACTCGCGTAGTGGTCTGCCCAACGTCCGGTAACGGAGTACAAGGGCGGACCAATACAACGAGTCTGAAAAAGCAATTCGATAGCCCGCAACAGCAAGATACAACTCAAGTTTGGACCCGCGTGCGTACGGGAAGTAAAGGGGGGAAAGGGCGCTGCGACCCGCCGCTCACGGCATGGTAGAACAATTCGACCACGGTGCACAGCAGGCCGCGTCCCGTGCGTGCGTGTGTGTGTTTGTGTGTGCAAAGATGGAACACTCGGGTGCTTGTACTCCGCAAGAGGAGGAATCTCAGTTTGGTGTAAACGGTGTGTTTCGCCTGATGGTCCGCAATTCCCCGGGTGACCATCGTCGAAAGAGTTCCTTTATATCGTATATATTGGACCAATTTCGTGTGCATAATATGAGTCGATGCCAAAAGGGGGGGGGGGGTTTGGGCGGAAAAATCCCCGCATAGTTCACCAGGGTCTGACGGGTACTGAGGCCCCATACCCTTCCTAAAACATCATTCTGCGTTCAAATACGCCCTCAGAAGCCTCCGGAGAGCCTTCTATGATGTCCCAAATGCAATTTTTGTGGGTTTTTAGGGGGTCCCCCCGTCTGCTGGCCGTAAACCGCCATAGAAGACACATATGCAACCTGATGCTGGGTCGCTCCTCGGAGCAAAATCTCGGCCTAAACACACGTTTTCGGCGTTCTCTATCATTCTCCAGGTGCATTCGACCCTCGGACTTCATAAATTATCTCGCTTACAGGTGTTCCGGGGTGTGCAAAAACAAGGCGAATGGACCCTACAGACCGTACCACGCCCTGCCTGTCTATACAGGCTTTGGGGTCGAATTGCGCCGCCTTGGCGCCATGTGCACCGTTTTGGTCTCGTTTGTGCTGCTTTGGGATCCACTAAGAACTCTAGTCTGATTTGCGGGACGCTTTGCTCGGTTTTGGTGCCCACTTCACCGTTCAAAGTGCATCCAGTGGTGAAGACTTTGCGCCGAAGCTGGAGAGGAAGCGACCCAGTAGGCGCCACTTCACCGTGAGCGGGTCTCGGAACAGGACTCAAACTGTGGCCCAGGTGATACTGCCGACCATGGCAGGTGTGTGCGCCACACAGTTTGTCTGACCAAGCTCACTGCACAGGAGCTTGCCACACATCCCTCGGGTCATGTGCCGCCTGTGCAAAGACATCCAGCGAGAAGCACTTTGCAGCCATGGGTGAGAAAGATGCCAGAAGGGAAGACATTGCCAGGAAAGCTCTGAAAGCCTGCCCTGAAAGCGGTGAAGCCTGCTTCAAAATCATGAAGTGAACGCGTCGTAGTCAACCGCTTGAGAACGGCTGATGATCGCCTGTTACTTAACGCTTGTCCTACTTCGTTCACCAAGCCTTGCAGAATCACCAGAATAGCATAACATGATGCAGGTAGAAGCCTGAACAGGCCTTAGAACAGTGAAAGTGGGCGCCAAAACCGAGGAAAGCGTCCCGCAAATCAGACCAGAGTTCTTAATGGACCCCAAAGCAGCACAAACGAAGCCCGAAACGGTGGATGTGGCGCCAAAGCCAGTGCAGGTTGACCCCAAAGCCTGTATAGACAGGCAGGGCGTAGTTCGGTCTGTCCCCAATGCAGGGGGCCATTCTCCTTATCTTTGCACGTCCCGGAACACCTGTGAGTGAAAGAAACCACGAAGCCCGAGGGTCGAATGCACCTGGAGAGTGCTAGAGAACGCCGAAAACGTGTGTTTGGGCTGGGATCTTGCACAGAGAAGCGACCCAGCATCAGGTTGCGTATGTGTCTTCTATGGTGGTTTACGGCCAGCAGGCGGGGGGACCCCCTAAAAACCCACAAAATCGCATTTGGGACATCATAGAAGGCTCTCCGGAGGCTTCTGAGGGCGTATTTGAACGCAGAATGATGTTTTAGGAAGGGTATGGGGCCTCAGTACCCGTCAGACCCTGGTGAACTATGCGGGGATTTTTCCGCCCAAACCCCCCCCCCCCCCTTTTGGCATCGTACCATATCTTACTTGTGGTTTTTGTGTCCTCCTCTCTGCCAGTCGCAACAAGCGGCCACCCCCGAGTATCGCGCGCGTTTCAAGAAACTTCAGTCTGCGTCTGAAGCACTCAACAAAAAAAAGGGGAAGAAACCCGTACACCGCTAGAGTAGGAGACAGAAGAAAGGGAAACCAGAGTATTCATTTTCCGCGCTGCCCTGAACCCGAACCCCGAAACTGGCTTCAGGCGGCGAATTCGCAAATGATCATGATCAGAAGGTCCTACTCGGGCGGTTCAGTTTCCTCACACATTGCATGCGGCTCGAACATTTCCGGAGTTGGGGCGTGCACTGATAAGCGAAGTAACGGACGATCTGCATCAACTGGCTGAAGGTGATGAAAATGATAAGGCGACAGTTTTTCGTTGGGCCAATGGCTTCGTTTTTTCTTTCATGTGCAACCGTGGTTCCGGAATGTTCCCGTCAGTACAAAGGTGTAAATTTGTTGCATTCGCATGATTGTCAGGCCTTCGACTACCCTGAGCAACGCACTAACTACAAAGGTGTTTGTGAAAAAAAACAAAACAAAAAACAGGAGAAGACAAACGGTAACCGTAGGCGTGTCTTAGCGCACGGTCCGTTCTCGTCAGAGCGAGAAAAGACCGCGGCGCGTACACGTGTCAGAAAAGAACCCGTGCTCCCTCCGTCCGGGAGGAACAGTTCCACCTTGCGAGACGGTGCGAGCCCAGGTGTCTCGTCTTTCTCATCGGCTTTTTACCTTTCTTCTCTCTTTTCTTCTACGATGCGAACCTCTCTTTTTTTCTATTTCTTGGCGGGCCGGACCTGGTTCGAGGACAAAATGACTGTTTCTTTTGCGTTCTTTTTTGTGTCTTTTCTTTCTTTTTTCTCCATTTATTTATTTTGTTTGGTTGTGAGAGTGAAATCTTTGTCACATCCTCCCGCAGTGTGTATCTGCGTTTGAACCAGGGTCCGACCCAACTTCGTTTGCTTTCGGTGTGGTTCGCATTGCGTGCTTGTCATGGTAAGTGTAGGAATTTGCAGACAGATTCCACGGCGGCAGCCGAAGCCAGTAAAGAAGAAGAAAACACGGCTATAATGAAAGGGCGGGAGGGGGAAGGAAGCCGCGTGCCTCTTTCTCCACAACAGCGCGTGTCCGCCCACCCCTCCTCTTTGCCCGCGGCTTGGCCGTTCAAGCAGCGAGAATAAAAAAGTACGGGGTTAGGGACAAAGGCGGGGTTGTCACGCCTTAGCAGTCCCAGGGCCTCTATATGTGTTCTCGCTGTCATCGCTACCGCGCTGACATTTCCGAGAGAGAGAGAGAGAGAGAGAGAGAGAGGACATAGTGAAGCCAGAACGTGTGGTAGTCACGCCTTAGCAGTTCCAAGACGTCTCACCACTACCGCGCTGACATTTCCGAGAGAGAGAGAGAGGACATAGTGAAGCCAGAACGTGTGGTAGTCACGCCTTAGCAGTTCCAAGACGTCTCACCACCCAGCTGCATGTGTACTTGTGGTCATCGCTACCGCGCTGACCTTTCCCGAGAGAGAGGGAGTGAAAGAAACAGAGAAAGAGAGAGGGAAACTTGCCAACAACGAGCGAGCTTGCGTCACTGTCCCCTGTTGCACCACGGTGACGCACCTCTCACGGGGATAGCAACCGCCTGTTTTCGACATTATCCTTCGGCCGCTCGCAGCCATCTGCGACTCAAAAGAGAAAAGCTCAAGAAAAATGTGAAGTGCGTATTCGGGATGAAGGGTGGTGGGGAGAAGAGGTATGCTGGCCGCAGCTTAGAGCAGTCGGACGTCGCTCCTCTTCAACTCCAGCCCCGTTTTTGCTTTTTTTGTTTTTTGTTTTTTTTTTTCTTTCTGTACAGCACACCTGGGAAACAGGAGGGGAAATGGCATGCCTATGCCGCAGATCCGGTCGCGATATCATATTCTCTCCCCACCTTGCCGTGTTTCTTTCGGCTCATTGCAGGTATGCTTATTTCCTTTTTTTGTGACTCCCGTCACGCCAGGCTGCCTGTATTTCCTTCGTACTTCTGTGTTGCCAACAATCAACCGGGGTTAATGTACAGTCTGGAGTCTTTCTCTTCATTTTTTTTATTGTTGGTTGTCCGACGATCGAACCAGGGCGACCGTGGCTGTCTGTCGACTTCCGAACTTCTTTCGTCGCACTTCCTTTTTTTTCTCTCTAGCAAGCCATGGGCATGGGCTGGGAAGGGGGCCCGGAGGCAAACGGAGCTGCGGGCTGGGCGGCGGGTCGCCTCAGGCGCTCGTTGAGGCGCTGCTTACGGAGGTAGATGTGGAGGGCCGGGCAGCTGGAGTCGGTGCACGTTTCGGTGACGAAGGCCGTGCACCGGCGGGCGGGGATGTCCGAGGCCGGGAGCCTCCAGTGCGCCTCGCAGACGCGGCAGCGCAGCAGGCACCACTTCCTCTTGATGCGGACAGAGTCCCACTTGTTGTGCGCGCACGGGCACTCGAAGGTCGGCATGCAGTTTTCGCTGCCGCCGTTCATCCCCTCGCCGAACTCTCCCTCGCTGTCTTGCCTGTCCGGCGACACAGGGGCAGACTGGCACGCGCACGGGCTCATGTTGCTCCCACACCCGCCACATCCTGCGGCGACTGCAGAGTGCTGAAGGGAAGGCACCGGGGCTTGAACCATCTGCTGCTGCTGCTGCTGGTGGTGGTGGTGGTGCTGCTGCACCTGCTGCGGGGGTTGTTGGACCATCATTGCGTAGTTGTTGGGCACCGCGTAGTAGGGGGGCAGGGCGACTGCCGGCGGGGCGTGTTGCAGCTGCTGCGTGTGCTGCACGTTTTGCATGTTCTGCACGTGCGGCTGCGAGGGCGGCAAGTGCTGCTGCGACGCGAACCGCTGGGGAAGGTGAGGGTACGCCAGCGTGCTGTCAACCGCCGGCGGCAGCGGCAGCGGAACGGCGGGCCTGGCTTCGCCCATGGGCATGGGGGCGCTGCTGCTGCCGCATGTCTGGTGCTGGTTCAACGCGCAGCCGGTGCTAGGGTTGAGCATCCGGAACGGAGACTGCGCTGGTGCCTGCGCGCTGACGTACGCAGGCGGCGACCAGTACGCGGCCGACGGCTGCGTCATGCCGTTCATGCTGCCCTCCACGCGCGGCAGGCGCGCCGTCGGCGCCGCCACCTCCCTCGGCTGCGGCACGGGCTGCTGCTGCTGCTGCTGCTGCTGCTGCTGCTGCTCGACCCTCCTGGGCTCGACGGGTGCGGGAGCGGCGGGCCTCGGCGCCACCTGCGGCATCGCCGCGAGGATCTGCTCCCACGACGCGAGGTTCCCGACCCTCGTCACGACCTTGCAGATGACGTTGTCCGCGTTCAGCAGGAAGCCGTACACGTGCGTGTTCGCAGTCTTCGCGGTCTTCGTCGACGCGCCGGTCCGCTCGCGCACGGAGCAGACCCCCTTGCCGGCCGAGAGTTGGTACTTCATGTCTTCCCAGCTGATCGAGGCTCCGTTGCCCCACACGCGCTCTACGAGGCCGTTGTAGAACGTGCAGACGGCCTGCTTGCCGTGGCATGTGTGCACTCCGTTTGCAGCCTGGCTGTCCTGGATTTCCAGTGCGACGTCATCGCTCATCCTGTGGTTGACCCACGACGCGAAATGCCCGTCATTCATCGCGCCGATCAACGACGTGAGCGCGGTGCCGATCCAGTCCAACGTCTGCTGCCTGCTGTGGCTACCCGCGTACGAATCGCCCG
Organism: Diplonema papillatum; assembly: GCA_030068145.1. Lineage (NCBI taxonomy): Eukaryota > Euglenozoa > Diplonemea > Diplonemida > Diplonemidae > Diplonema > Diplonema papillatum. Next base: position 202,574 of record JAPJBO010000016.1, read on the forward strand.
GCATGACCTCCTTCATCATCTGCGACTCCTTCTGCTCGTCAGTCAGCTGCGCGGCAGCCGCGGGCTGGTCGTTTCTCGCCGGCTCCCCCGTCTTCGCCGCAACCGACGCCGCGGCGGACGCAAGGCAGACCCGGAACCGGGTCAGATCGGCGCCGGGGAGGACCCTTTGCCCGATTTTCGAGTACAGGCTGTCCGGCATCAGCTGCAAGAAGAAGCACCGCTTCGCGGCTTTGAGGCTGCCGGGGCTCGTAACGACTTCGTTGACGTAGCACGTGACGAGCCCGTCCTGGTTGTAAAGCTCCATGTCGGTCCAGGTCACCGTTGCGTCCTCACCCCACGGCCCGTTGGGGGTCAACAACTCGTTGTAGTAAGCCTTCATGGCTGCTTTGCCACGGGCCTCCGCGACTGCGGTGTTGTCTTCGAGGACGTACACGACGTCTTCCGTCGTGTTCTTGTCGCACCACATGGAGTACCACCCTTCCGCCATCGCGCAGAACATGTCTGTGAGCACCTCGTGCGTGCGTCTCAGCACCGCGTCGTCGTCCTGCAAGGTGATGCTCGTCGGCCTCTTCGGCTGGCTTGGGGCCTCCATTTGCGGCGCTACTTGCGTGTGGGGGGCCATTTAGTTGATGCGCGGCCCTCTCTCTTTCTGTTTCCTCTTCTGTTCTGCTGCTGCTCTTCGAGCTTTCTTTTTGCTGTGTACTGGTTTTTGTTTTCTTTTCTTCTTCTCTCGGGGTTTTTGTTTCTTGTTTTGTGGTAGGTTTTTTTCTTTTTCTTTCTCAGATAGACGGGTAGTCTTTGCTGGTGTGTTTTACTTTCTTCTTTGCGAACCTTGTTGGTGGGGCGGTGTGTAGGAGCTCTCCCGGAGCAGGGATTCTGAGTGCTTGAGTTTCGATGCGCTGCTCTACCGAGACTGGTACCTGCGAACAGCTTCCGACCCACCAGCCTGCACTCAAAGCTAGCTTCAGCCAGTCTCGGCAATCGTTCAGTTGCAGGCGGAATGCCACCCTGGGGCAATTGGGGTCGACCGTTGTGCAATGGGTTCTCTTAGAGCAAAAAAGGGCAATTTGAGTGCGGGTTGTTTCTTTGGTGTACACTTTCGTTGTGGGTAATGGCTAGCCATGTCCGGGACTGTTTGTGACCGACACCCGGAGCATTCCTTCGAGGATTGCAGTCTTGGGCCCCCCCACGTCTTTTTCGCCGAAGTCACTCATAACGTCGTCACAACCCGTACATGAGTTACTGGCAGCGAGCCACCCAAGGCCAGCCTTCTACCCAACCAGCATGAGCAGCCCACCCACACAGAGACAAACCAAGCCAGCAAAGCCAGCTGCCCAAGCACGTCTACCCAGCCAGCTAAGCCACCCACTTGGCCGGTCACCATGACCCTCGCCAGTTGTGAGAGCTAGTGTACGCAAATACCATGGAGGCAGAGATATACACTGTGCAGAAGCTAATGCTACTTGATACCATTGTGTGTGGTGGAGAGGATCATCGGCTTCAACAGGAGCGAGGGAAACGAGGCTGTGGGCATGGTGAATTCCGCGTGGAGTCATTTCTCTCAGATGCAGAGGTGAGGACAAGAGGGGGAAAATAATAAGAAACGAAAAGACAAAAAAAAAGGGGGGGGGGGAAGAAAGAAAGAAGAAAAACAGCAGAAAAGGTATCGAAGCGGGGGGGGGGGGGGGGAAAAAAAAAGCAAAGCCACAGAGACGAACACTGCGGCGCCCTCTTACAAAACAGGTGAGTCAGGTTGAATGGACCAGAAGGCGAGACGGGAGACGGAGACGTGCAGCATATATTAGTCTACGGCGCCGGCACCAGCTGAAGACGCTGAAGGCCTTTTCTTTCGCGAAACGGTTCACTTTCGAAAAGCTGGGTCCTCGAGTGTGTTCATGCTCGAACGATCAGGTGCACCGGCCAAGCGATACTCAGGGTGTCGGGCGCAAAACGAGACAGAAAGGCGACGGGGGATACCCCGCGGTTTTAAGGCCACGGGGTTGAATCGAGTTGGACTCTTCGGACATGTGTCAGCAATGGAGTTACCATAGTCGTCCAACTGGGCCCGAACTGCCCGTCCCCGCGTAGACTGCCACAGGTTTATGTATGCAATGAGCCGTCTAACCTTTGGCACAGCAAGCAATGGCATACGAGCCAGCCGCGCTCGTACTATCTCGGAACTTTATGTTCTCTACAAAAGAAAGGAAGGCCGTAAGATGGAGGAAGTAAAAAAGCGAAGCTTAAAGAACAAGAGAAGGAAGAACCGAGTGTGGCGGTGCTGGGTCTGGGAATGGTTGGTACACGGGAGGTGGGCGGTGGCGAGCTGAAAAAGGCAGAGAGCACAATAAGAAAAGAAGAAGACAAGAAGAAGACAAAAGAAGCAGCAGATCTGTTTACTTTTCAAAGACTGGAAACAACTATTTCTTTTTGAGAGACTTGGATGTATCAAGATTCTCCTACTGGTACACGCCACCTGCTACTTTCTGATCCTTGGTCTGGATTTTGATGCACCAACAACGTATGCTTGTCGAGTATCTTTCGTTCATTCGGAGAAGAAAGAAGAAACGGTACACTGCGACAAACAAAGAAAGACCCGACAGCCAAGAGCTTGAAATCAAGGATTCAAGAAAGAAAATGGAGATGGAAAGCCAGCTCTGGGGCAGAGTGGTCTGCTTCGCTTCTACTCCAAGAAGCGTCTTCGACCACATAAAGCTCCAACTGCATCACAACTGGGTTTCCGGCTTTACCACAACGGCTCTTGAGTCCGCTAATGGCGACGGACACCGTGGCCCAACAGAGGTACAATTACAGGCGCGGGTACAAGAGGTTTGCGAGGCTGTTTTTTTTTTTTCTTTTACTGACTGGTTGATATGGGCGGGGTTCGCACTCTTTTTATTCAGTCAGCGCGGTAGCGACGACAACGAGAACACTTGCTCGCCCGGACTGCCCCCGACAAGCTCAGGTCCGTCCTCCTCGCTGCTGTTTCGCCAGCTGACCAGACGAAGACGAAGTCTTCTTTTAGAGTGCAAGTTCACTTGAGGGATCCAGTCTTCGGGTGACCATTGTCGCAAAGGTTCCTTTAATGGTATGTGTGTTCGTGTGTCCTTTTAATTGGACCACTCATGCACGTCTGCGTCTCGAAAGGCGCTCAGATCGCTTGTCACCAAAACAGGCCGAAAAGCTCAGAAGTCGTCTCGTGTAGCGAGTCTTGCACATCCTCCAACATTTCCCGTGTCAAGGAGAGCACCGTGAGAGAATCTGAGGCGTATTTCTCTTTCTTTCGACTTAGGGGGACGGGTACTAAGAGCACCCACAGGTGTGTACAGAGCAAAGAAGAAGGATCAGCATGGTGATGAGGTGTGAAGGAACACGGACGCGTATGCAGCAAGGGGTCTGTGAAACCGAAGCAGGGGTTGTGAGTTTCGCTTTGTAGTGCTCACAGTGGATCTGTCAAACCCGTAGTGCAATAGACTAGACCCTCCAGCATGTGTACAAGAAAAGACGCTGCTTTCTGTCATGACTAGAGGATCTAGACATGTGACTAACTGAATGACTACTACGTCGCGGTAACCGGCTGTGGACCTGAGGTGGTGCGTCACCAACGATGTGGTTGGTAAGGGGCGCCCACATACCACGACATCATCAAGCAGTACCAGGACGTTGGCGCACATGTATAATAACATGTGTGACTTTGCCTTCCCTGAATAGGTTGGTTGGGTTCTACCGTCTGAGTGCCTGTACTATAGGGTTTTAACCTGAAGCCGACTGTCGCCATCCAACGGAAACATTGGTGGCCAAGCTGCTCACCGTTGTAAGCGGCGCCCAGCTTTCTTTCACGCGTTCCCACTATGAGACTATGATGTCTGTATGTATGAGGTCGTCTTTCCTCAGCGACCGACGTTCGGGCAACGTGCATCCAGCTCAGCTACTGCTCTAGCACACCCACTTATGCCTCGGTGACCAGACGAGGGCACAGTGGTGGCTTGAGCCAGGTCGGTAGTATTGGGTGCTTGTCTGGAGTGTCACATTTCAATAGATAGGGTGGGGGCGACCCTTGTGCAAGCCGAAGCGCCGAAAACCTGGCGCGTCTGAGCACTTGACATCTGGTTGCACAAAAGGATCCCGGGAACGCAGCCACACGATCTGTTGCCGTTGTTTCGAACCATAACGGCCGAGGGAGAAATCAGGGCCATATCCCTTGTGATATCGCGCACTCGGCGGCGCCTTCCATTTCGTTCGTTGATTGGGGGGGTGGGCTGCTTCTATGTGGTCCAACGCCCGGGAAAAGAAAAAAAGCGTCCTCCAACGTTTGTCGGAGGGAAATCTTAGTTTAGGGGTGGGGTTTGAAAGAAGAACCGTACACCGTGAGGGTAGGTCTAAAAGAAAGAAGGGACGAAACCAAATTTTTACTCTTTATTTTATTTTCGTTCACCTTCGCACCACTCAGGGCCCGCATCCAGAGTTCCTGCCTTCAGAGGCTCCGAGGGGAGGATCGTAGTTTATACGGTAGAGTCCAGCTTCAGAAGCTGGAGATGCCACTCCCGAACTGCGCGTATGTGTACCACGCCCAAACCACGTCTGCATGCGCATGCACCACCCGAAAAGCGGGTGTGGCATTCGCTTTTATTGCTCCAGCTCCGTGCTTCTGAGGCTGGACTCCACCATGCATTGCTTCGGCACAACACCTTCGCTCATGCATGTTCGATGCTGGGGAGAAATCTGGTTGGGGAGGAGTCTTCTGCTGCACTCAATTTCCGACCCCGGTGGACCAAACCCCAGTAGCCACGCGTTCCGTGTCTATGCAACAATTCAGCCCGCGTCGACAGGTTCAGCGCCTTGTTCCGTGCGGTGCTTGCCCTTGACAGGGTGAACCGATGCCCTCAACTTGATACGGCTGCATCTTGCATGCTCTCGCCGGACGACAGCGCCCGGCACTGTGCAATGCATGCGACAGCTTTTCGGGGGTATCGACAAGGGGTACCACCGACACAGGAGGCGCGGAAGTGCACGTATGAACAACACCGGTAGTGGGCTGTTTCTCCAAGTTAACCGTTGGAAAAATTGAAGATTGAAAACTTACGACGTCGTCCCCTTTGCCCGACCACCGCAATAGCTGCCATTTGCACGTGTGCTAAAAGGCCAGGTTGCATGTGCACGAGGGGGCGGTGTAGCAGTTCTCCTGGGGGGGTCTCGCTCGGATATCCCACGTACCGTGCGCGTTCAACCTGGCGGCCAGCAGCGTGGCTCGAGGTCGTACGCAGGCGGTAAAGGCTGGGAGGCGGGGGGGAGGTGGATAAGGGAGGAGGAGGTGAGGGGGAAGGAAGGGAGCGCGCGCAGCCTATTTGTTGCGGGCAGGGGAGCCCGGCGTGGTAGGGGAGGAGCTGGACGGCTTGGTCTTCCTCACCGTGCGCCGGGCCGGCGAGCGCGAGACCAGGCGGCCGCCGGGACTGGGGCTGCGACCGTTCGAGTGTTCGCCGTTGAGGGCCTGGGTCGGAGAGCCTAGTTCTTCGCCGGTGTGGCCGACGCAGGGCGGGGCTTTGCTGACGAAGGCGGTGACGTTCATCGCGGCTCTCGAGACCGCTGCTCTGTTGATCGGGTTCGACACGAGCTCCGCGACGTACGACCTGCACAGCTTCAAGAAGTCTTTCAGGTCCCGCGAAGCTCCCGCTTCCGTGTCCTCCTGGGCTGTGCGTTCGAGAGCAGACTCAAGCTGGTGGTGCGTGTCCCTGTACCTCACTTCCCTGCGGGCGACGTCGTTCAAAACCGAAATCTGCTCGTTGACTTTGTGCTTGTACTCCTCTAGGAGGTTCTCGTAGCGCTCGTACTGTTCGTCCAGTTGCTTTTGGAGCTTGGCCTTCAGCGTCTTGACTTCTTCGAAGTGCTGCCTTTGGAGGACCGCGATCTCCTCGCGATGCTCTTCTCTCTCAGCCTTCCGTCTCGCTTCGATGTCGTCCAGGTTGCGCTGCAACTCCCTCCTGTGCTGGAACTGAATGGTTTCCCGACGGTCTTCTTCGTCTCTTGACAAACGGTCCTGCGTCGACTTGTTGATGCGAGTCTGCTCGTCCAATTCGCGCTTCAAACTCTCCACCTGCGTGTAGTTGAAAACCCGTGACTCGTTACTCGGCTGTTGCTTTCAACTCAGCAAAACAGTTGACAAAGGCCGAAACGAATTAAATGCGAGCGGAGACAGCATTTTTGACCTGAGTATGACCACTCTCGCCCTTGGCGTTCCCATGGTGATGGAAGTGGATTATCATCGCATGCTTGCGAGGGCATTTCCTTGGACGATTGTCATCTGGTTGCAATGTCATCTGCCATCCGGATAGAAGAACATACAGGCTGCTGTGCCTGCTTTCTGGAGCTGAAGCACTTTGATCGGTACTCAATGCTTCACGGTGAAAGCTCCTTAACTCCGTGATTTGAATATTGTCTACGCGTATTCTTATTTTGGTCTCGTAGAGTGAAATCTTTGCATTTGTTTCCTTTTTCATTGCTAACATACTTCGATGACGAGCCTGTTCTTCACTGTGTCGGTCTCGTGGCGGTGCCTGCTCTCTTGTTCTCTGAACTTCCTGTCGTATTCGTCTTCCAACTTCTGGCACCGTTTCTTGTACTCATCGGCCTGTCGGTTGGAAGGATTAGGAGGGGGCGTTAACCCGAGGAGCATTGAAAGGACAACAGATTCCAGCCTGGATACATCATGTATGGTTGAGCTTTGTTTCGAAGTACTAGAATCCGGCGTGTATACATCGTGTATGCTTGAGATTTGTTTCGAAGTACTAGATTCTGGCGTGTGTACATCATGTATTGTTGAGATTTGTTTCGAAGTACTTGTCCCGAACCGTGCTCGGAGGCTTTCAAAGACTACCTTGAATTGAAGAGAAAGTCAGAACCGGCGTCCAGGGGGGAGGTCAAAAAGGTCTTAGGATTGCTGCGGTGAGTAGTGTTGCATCCGAAAGCTTTTCCAGTACCCCGCGTTTCCAAGAGTTAATTTGTGGCTTTGAAGATCAGGTGCTGACCTTTCTTTCTTGCTGCGTCCCTCCCCTTGGCAAGCCAAAGCGGGAAATCATCCGTACAAACGTGTTTGTATGCAAGCGCGTCAGAAGGTAAGAGACCACCGCCACCTTTCTAACCCGCCCTTTTTGCTCCCAGACTCCGGCTTGCCTCTTTGAAGGAGGACCCCTACCTGTTTCGTATCTCAACCGGAGGTAAAAACAACGGCTTCTTGAAACAAGAAGCAGTCTAAACATGTTCTAAGAAGTGCACACCTTTGCGGCAAGAGTTTGGTTTTCCTGTTTCAGCCCCTTTAGGGACATGCGCGACTCTTCGCTCTCTCTTTGCAGTTTGTCGCTCTGTGTTATGGAGTTCACTTTGTTCGCCAGCTGTTCTCAAACACCCCAGACCTAGTTTCGGCAAAATAAAATAGGCGCGAGATTTGTTTGTACGTGCCCCCTGAGTGCCCGCCTTTAGCATCTCCGTGTCGGTGGGGCGGTGGACTGCCCCCTCACGAGCACTCATGCTCCTTGGTTAGACAGTCGTAATGGAGATCTAAAGCTGTGTCGTTCGGAATGAACGCACCATGGCTGGACTCTGCGCCTGAATACCGGTCCAAGGATCGCTGAGGTGTGGTTGATGCAAACTGGGGGCATACTCCTTTTTCCTTCTTTTTGAAAGCATCTGCCAGCTCCGAGTACTCTTTCGACGCGGCTTCGATGACAGCGTCAAGTTCGTTTCTGTGTTGTTGGTAGTGAGTTGAGTCCACGTACTTGTGAACGTGGCTCGAGTGTTCACAAACCGACCCTGCAGCCAGCGCTTTGCAGAATCAGTGCAAGCGGACGACTAGCGCTACTCGGCGTTCCTTATTCACACGAATAATTGCAACCATCGATCCTCTCACGACGCTAAGTTCAGAAGATTTTCCATCCGGTTCAAGATAGGTAGCCTAAACTAGTATCATGCGCCAGTGTAGTGCCCGTGCAGTCTAGGGGGTCATCTTCGCATACGAGTCGGATGCATAGCCTACGAGTGACAGACAGGTGAAAGGTGTAAAGAAGGCGTTCGCGGCTGTCACGGAGCATACTTGTGGGCCTTCTCCGCCTCTGCCATCGCTTTTTGAGCGTTCTTCTCGGCGAGGATCCGCTTCTGCTTCTCGACCCACTGCAAACCGTAGGCCTTCGTCAGGATTTCGTCCTGCTTCGCTCTGCTCTTTTCAATCTCGGACTGTGCATTGTTGGTTGGACTCAGTAACTTTGCTCAGAATCTGGGTTCGTAAAGGCCGCTGGACAGCGTGCTTCTGTGCACGACCAGTGCGCTGCGTCCTCTACGTTAAGCGGAAAACACTAGCAACGCGCACGCGCTGGTGAACTGCGAGCAAACCCGGGAACACGATTATCACGGAGCTGCATGTCAGCAGCAACCTATTACGTCTGTCGGTCTTCGCTGCCTGGCAGCCAGTTTAGCGGGCGACGTGTCGTCGCGACGTGCAGCAGAAAGAGCCAGGGGCTGAGACCGCCGCGCCGGGCCTGAAGAACTGGAGCTGTCCACTTGGGGCAAGCTCGTGACAGCTCGTGCTCCTGTCCGGGACAGCCTGATGACCAGTTTACGGACCGACAGGCTAGCTACCAAATGGTTGACCAGTTTACGATCGACAAAAGAACACGGTCTCCCGTGCATGATTGATGCCGGCAACAGATCTTTTTCGAAGAAATGAGGAGGGGGACTCTGTAGAGAAAGCATGGCGCACCTTTAATTCCATTTCCTTCTGCTTGTGTTCGTCTCTAACGTGGCGAAGAGCCGAGTTCTCCCTTTGCATCTGGGCAAGGCTGCGGTGTTGACTCTCGTACTCGGCCTGCGGCGGGTTTTAGAGTTAAAGTTCGCTTGAAATTCCGGGGTTTTAGGGTCTCCGTGTGACCGTTCATGATTGGGTTCTCTTAGAGCAAGAAAGGGCTTTATGGTTACGGATTGTATATTTAGCGCTTGCTTTCGTTATGGGTTATGGCTAGCCATATCCGGGACTGTTTGTGACCGACACCAAGTACATTCCTTCGTGGAGTGTAATCTTGGGCCCCCCACGTTCTACAAGTTGAGCAGGGGTTGCCTTGTAGCCCGTACCGGTCTGTTGTCCGCGTTTTAATGTATTTTCTCGTTTTGTGTGTTTTTATGTATGCTCATCCTTCGATGTCGCCAGAGGCGCGTAGTTTTGTTTCGTTCTTCTTACTCGTTCGTTGTCAACACTGGTGTGATCAGTTTCAAGTTATGCTGGGATCTCGCCGGGTTTGTGCCGGGTTCAATGAATGTGAAAACGGGGTTTTGCCTTGAGGCTCGTGTTTTCCTGCAGATGCTTTGATGGTTTATTTGTGTCTAGGTTTTCGTACGTCTTCTTAACCATGATTGAGCGAGCAAACGGTGTCAACCGAAGCTGGTGACGCGGCCCACGTGATGGTTATTAAGAAGGTGAATTTCCCCTATATCCCAACCAACAAATTTTGTTCCCTCATAATATTATCCCAATGGGATTGCCTTGCCCAAGGCAATCCCATTGGGATATAAGGGAACAAAATTTCAAGTGCTGGGGTATAAGGGAATTACACCTATTAAGAAAGGGTGGCATAGAACTAAAGCCGCCACCGCAAATCTTGCTGCCGTTGCACTTGTCTCGACGCCTAGAGAGAAGATTTTACTTCCCCAGGTACCAGGAAAGCCTGCTCCACGGGAGCCAAGCTCTACGTCTTCGGCGGTACTGCAGAACCACGGGCCTACGGGTCAGGGCTTGCCACAGGGCAGAGCGGACGGGGTTGTAGCACTGAGCTGCCTCCGACTCAAACTTTGCAAGCTGCGGTTGACCGTCGCGTTCCTGGACCCGGAGCGGCCTTTTTCTTCTTTTCTCTTCTCTCGGCCGTCAGCAAGCGACGGACCTCGCGTCGTGGTGCCCCACGAAGCTTGACTTGCGAGGCGGGGGGGGGTGGGAAAGAGTGAGAGCATCAATAAAACAGGTGCGTACCTTGGCCTTTTCGGCATTGAGAGCGGCCAGCTGGGCCTGCTCCTTCTGCTTCCTGAGGATGACCATTTGGAAGGAGTGCTGGAAGGCTTGGTGGTATCTCTTCTCGATTTCCTCTTCTTTTTCTTGACGCAGCTTTGCGGCTTCTTCTTCGTAGTGCTCGAGAGCCTCTTGTCCTGCACGAATCTGTTGGTAGGGTGTAGGGGTGTAGGGTGTGCGGCGCAACTCGGTCTGCTACGATGCGAGCCAACTAAACGTGTGGGTTTCTCCGATAACTACCGTGTCCCACTTGCGAAGGTTTGTATCCCGATATTTTTCTTAGTTCCACCTACTTTTCGGTCGGGCGCCGTTCGGAGGACTTATTACAAGGTTCGTTGGATAAAAAGGAAGGATGCTCGGACAGCTTCAGCTGTTGACGTCGGGAAGCTTCCGTTCCGTATACTTTTTGTACTCGCGGCGTGGCACTTTTCTATTTCGGTTTTCCGAAAACAATTATGTACAGCTGTCTGTCCTAGCTCGCTTTCTGCACAACACGGCTACAACAACCCTCTAGTTGATACTTGGAAACGCCACCTTCGTTGGTTAACTGGTGAAAAGAACATACCTCGTCTTCGAGTTCCTCAATCTGCTTAGGACTCCAGTCTCCCTCACGTCGGTGCTCAAGCTCATTCTGGAGGTTGGCGAGTTGCTCTCTGTGGTTTGTTTGCGATTTGCTACCTGCAGCCTTTTCTTAGCTGTAGGTTGCCCTGTCCTTTTCCCTTGTCTGCCCAGGTCCTTTCCGTTCACCCATTTTAGACGAGAGTACTAGGAACCAAGCTGCAAGAGGGCACAGGACGGGAAGTACTGAAGGCAGAGGGTCGGCAAGCGACGTCGCCGTTGTGGAGTCCTGTGTGTGTCTGGGCCTTCAAATCTCTCACCTCAGCCTGTCAAAGACTGTGGTCAGCTGCTTTTTTTCTGGGCCATTCTGGGAGTCATTCTCTCACATTAGGCTTCTCTAAAGCCAGTCTCTCACCTCAGGTCTAAAGCCAGTATCTCGCCTAAGGGTCTTCTGAGAGCTCGGCTCACGCGCTACAAAAATGTGCTAAAATGTGAACGACGTCGACCCTTTTTACTCCAGAAAGGAACCCCTTGGTTCCACCACGGTGATGTGCGCGTTCTTAGTCTCGGATTTCGCTCGCAGCAACGCAGACCATTCCGAAGTGCTCCAAAGTGCTCGGGGATTGCAAGAACGTGCTTGGAATGGGTATGTGCTCAACACCGCACTGGTCCCGTCTGCGCCGTGTTTCGGTCCTTTAAGCCACGGACATTTAAGGCGGACCATCATCAGCGCGGAACCTGAGCGTCTGCAGACAGGACTGCGGTGTGAGTCTGGTTTATCAGGCGGCTGTTCGTATCTCGTCACAGCCAGGACCACCCGTGCTGCTAGAGCTCAGGCGAATCCGTCAGAGGGAGAAGGCCCCTACAACCGTGTCTGAGCAATCAGTTCTAAGTGTAGTTCAAAGTGCTCCAATGTGCTCGGGGAGGGGTGAAAGAACGAATGCACACTTCAGCAGCAAGTTGGCTTTGGCTTTCGTGTCCTCATTAACGCGGACGACGTTGACAATCTTTCTCGCCTGACTCGCGTACCGGAGCGTGTTGAGCGTCTCTTCGCTGTTGTCGTAGTGAGGAGAAACGCAGGCAACCATCATGGTTTTGGAGTTGCCGCCGAGAGAGTGCGAAAGGAGCATGGTGAGCACGGAGTCACGGTACGGAACCTGCTTCTGCGCCTTCGGATTTTGGCTGTTGTACACGAGGGCGTCGATGACACGCTTGAGCGTGGTGAGGGACAAGTTGATGTTCGTGGCTTCGGTGAGTCGTTCTCCGGTGGCCATCGACTTCTTGTTCCGCTCAGATCCGGCCAAGTCGATCAGGTTGATGACGGAGTATTTCCGGTTGATGATCGGTTTTTCGAACCGCTGGGTCGGAATCGACGTCTCGATCTGCGTAAACTTGATCTGAAACACGGAATGCGACCGCGACGACTCCGAGTTCATGGCCGTGGCCCCCGTCGTTCTCTGGGCGTTTCCGTCAACGATGTCGGAGACGCACTCTTCCCAGTCGTGCGGGCAGAGCTTCGAGATTCCGTCGACGAACGGGCCGTCCAAAGGGTGCTTTCTGACCCTCAGCTCGTCTTTTGCCTTCCTCCCCGGCGTGTGCGTGAAGAAAAGATCCCGCACCTTCTCGTTGTAGATCTCGTACGCGCACAGCTCGGTTTCGTAGTCGACGGTGATGAGCTTCTTCTCCTTGTGCTCCTCCCGGCTTTTCCGGGCGTCGATCGACACGTACAGCTCCTTGCACAGCTGCGGGATGATACCGGCGTCGCTCGTGATCGAACCTCGCTCTGTGGTGAAGGGACCCATCATCGTATGGGTCTTTCCGGCGCCCGTCTGACCGTAGGCGAAGATGCACGTGTTGAAGCCCGCCCACGCGTTTTCGAGGGCGGGGGCGCCGAGGATCTCGTAGAGGTCCCTCTGCGAGCAGAAGGCGTGGTCGTATTCCTGCTGCTCCGGGTAGATGGACCACAGGCACCGGTCGAAGTCGAAGATTTCGACGGTGTTGTAGTCCTGGTCGCCTTCTTCTTCGCCGCGGGTGCGCTCCAGGAAGTGCACGTGGCCGTAGGGGCCCTCCGGCATGTCGATGATGGACCGGAGCTGCGAGTCGAAGTGCTCTTCGTGGATGCGGATTTCACGCTCGTTAAACGGGCGGACGCGGAGGACGACCTTCACGTTGTTCGTGGCTTCGATGATGTTTCCATCGTCGTCGAGGACCTCCTTCCTCATCGAAGGGCTCCTCTTCCTGTTCACGACCTTGAGCCCCGGGGAGACCGAATTGGGGGCGGTGGGCGTCATGGGAGTCGTCGGGCTCTGCCTGCCGCCGATGGACCGGCGTGCCGGCACGACGAGGCCGCCCTCGCACGGCGTCTGCGCTCCTCCGGTGCTGCCGCGCCGCTCGCCGCCGTGCGGCGGCCGCTCCGCGAAGCCGGGGCTGCGGGCCCCGCTCATCGGGCTGCTGAGCCCGGGGCTCTTCGGGCTCTTCACGGGGTTGTTCGCCCCGCTCTCGCGGCGGACGGGCGGCGCCTGGGGGTCGAGCGACTTCCTCTTTTGAGCCGCGGCCACGCTCTCTTGAAGAGGCATTTTTCTGGCGCGCGCTCTCCTTGTTCTCTTCTTTCCTTTCTCTCTCTCTCTCTCTCGCTCTCTCTCCTCCTTGTGTGTGTGTGTGTGTGGGGTTTTAGAGTTATAGTTCGCTTTCTAGAGATAAAATAATCGGGGAGTTTCGGGGAGTTTCGGGGAACTTCGGGGAGTTTCGGCGAGTTTCGGGGAAATTCGGGGGGTTTCGGGGTATTTCCTTTGTGGCGACCACTTTCCCTGCAGCCGGCCTTGGCGAAGGCGGGGAAGGGGCTACGCTATTATAGCCCTACCTTGCGCAGAGCGGTCCCGTGTTTGGCTATGCCCCGAAGACGAAGATAGAGGCTGAGAAGGAAGGACAGACTGGGAGGTACAGGTTGGCACGGTTTGACACAGGTAGCGACAGGATCCGCTGCGGCAAGGAGAGCAGGAACTGTTCCACCAGAGGTCGTGCGGGTACAGAGACAATGCTCGTGCTCGAGTCGCAGCTGGGGACGAACAGGCACGCCTTCAATGATGAGGTCTGGGGGATGGACGTATTTTCCACGTATGGGCGGACGTGCTGGTGGGACGCCTTCGAAGACGGCACCTCCGGCAAGAAGGGGCAGAAGAGGGTAAATTTAGTGGGCGGCGGAGACCCAGTGCGACGAGAGAGTGTGCACGAGACATCACAAAGCGAAATGCGAAGAGTGCAAGCATCGGCAAGCGTCGGTAGCGCGCTGCTGCCGAGGCACACCACGCGACAGGGGACGGCCTCGCCGTGAAGTAATGCGAGAAGCACAGGATGACGCAGTGCGGGACGTGCAAGACGATCGCGGAATGCTGCACACCGCGGATGCCTGCCTGCAGCACGATATGCCGATGTGCGGAGTCGGCGGCAAAGAGACGGAAGCGCGGGCCTTCGCCCCTGGGGACGCCCGAAGCGACACCGAAGTCGAGACGCAGGCTGCGACCATCGGCCCAAAGCGCCACAAGGGAAGCGGCGGATGCCGGCGCCAACACCGCCATCGAGAACGCCGAAGACAAGGCGACGACACTAGGACGGCCGCTGCAACGAAGCGGCGGCGTAAGGACTCGCCATCATCGAAGACAGAGACGTGCACTCCGCGGCGGGCAGAGGTCAAGATAAGGTACCAGTGACGAAGAGAGGTAGCACGAAGAGGTAGTCACGAAAGAGAGCAGATGCAGATTATCGCCACAGGCTCTTTGCATGCTAACCCTAACCACCAGGACCAGGGGCAGCTACGGTCGAAGACGGCAATTCGAGCGAGGAGTAAGGTTGATAACCAAAATGAGAGGCACGATGGCCATCCGAAAGCAGGGTTGCAGGATGATGCTTGGCCAAGGATACGGTTGCTATGGCGACTGGGACAGAGAGATAACGCAAGATAGAGAGTCCTCCTTATGGGGTGGTCACACCTTCGCAGTCCCAGGGCCTCCACCCACCTGCATACGGTCGTCGACTGACCATTCCCGAGACGAGTTGGAATGCGGGTACCATCTTTCCGGAGATTTCCGGTTCCTCCCGTACTCTACAACTCCCCACATAAGTGAACGTGGACTCCGAAGTGGACACTCCTTTCAACCGGGTGCACGAATTCAGAATTCCGGGATGGGTTGACCCACTGTTTCCGATGCGGCTTCCAATCATCGAAGGCTAAACTCGGGTGCAGGAGCGGTGCTCGTCGTTCGGGACCAGATGGGGGACGACTGGGTCTGCCCGGTTTACACGTGACTGCTGCAGCGTGGTCAGAAGTGGGAAGGTCATCGGGAGATGGCGGGCGCGAATACTTTTTGCCCAAACCAAAACCCAAGAGGGGATTGGAGAGTTTGACATAAGAATGGCAAACTCGTGGTACCGAAGGTTGCAACCGCAAACAGAAGAGTCAGATGATGGTTGAACCTGCGCACATGCACACGACGCGTCCTGTTCAGACGCCTCCCTGTGTCCAAGGACTCAAAGGCAGGTCCTGCAGGTTTTCCAACAACTGCTGGTTCGCCTTGAGGCCCTCCGAATCCGCAGGCTGAAGGGTGTGCCTCAACAACTGCCCAGGAGTCCAAGCTACAGTTGGTAGATGCATCCGGTTCGTAGAGGAAGAGGATCGGAGGAGGAGGAACACGGACGGCTCAAGAGAGCCGCGTCCGAAGCACACTAGCACACCTACCTGCACACCTCACCCACTTGCCCGCACCCGTCTACCCAACTACCCACCTGTTCACCCATCCACCGACCTGCCCACCACCATCCACCCATCTGTCCACTCAACTGCCAACCTGTACACCTGCCCACCCACCGGCAGCCCCACTTTTTCCCACAAGAATCGGGCTGAGTATCGGGGAGTTTCGGGGAGTTGCGGGGAGTTTCGGGGAAGTGTCGGGGAGTTTCGGGGAACTTACCAGGAGCCCGGACCAGGTGGGTTATAGTTCGCTTTCTAGAGATAAAGTTCGCTTTTTAGAGTGAAAGTTCGCTTTTTAGAGTGAAAGTTCGCTTTTTGCACGAAATGGTGCCTACTTCTTTTTGTATGCCTGCACAGTGCATTGAAGGACAACCCGCAAGATTGTTAGAACTAGAAATTATTGTGCTGGGACCACGAGGCCGTCTGTGCGGCCACTCCGCGAAGCCGGGGCTGCGGGCCCCGTTTGTCGGGCTGCTGAGCCCGGGGCTCTTCGGGCTCTTCACCGGGTTCTCGCGGCGGACGGGCGGCGCCTGGGGATCCAGCGACTTCCTCTTTTGAGCCGCGGCCACGCTCTCTTGAAGAGGCATTGTTCTGGCACGCGCTCTCCTTGTTCTCTTCTTTCCTTTCTCTCTCTCTCTCTCTCTCTCTCTCGCTCTCTCTCCTCCTTGTGGAGTGGGGGGTTTTAGAGTTATAGTTCGCTTTCTAGAGATAAAGTTCGCTTTTTAGAGTGAAAGTTCGCTTTTTGCACGAAATGGTGCCTACGTCTTTTTGTATGCCTGCACAGTGCATTGAAGGACAACCCGCAAGATTGTTAGAACTAGAAATTATTGTGCTGGGACCACGAGGCCGTCTGTGCGGCCACTCCGCGAAGCCAGGGCTGCGGGCCCCGTTTGTCGGGCTGCTGAGCCCGGGGCTCTTCGGGCTCTTCACCGGGTTCTCGCGGCGGACGGGCGGCGCCTGGGGGTCGAGCGACTTCCTCTTTTGAGCCGCGGCCACGCTCTCTTGAAGAGGCATTGTTCTGGCGCGCGCTCTCCTTGTTCTCTTCTTTCCTTTCTGTCTCTCTCGGAATTGTCAGCGCGGTAGCGATGACAGCGAGAACACATATAGGTGGGAGGGGAGAGGCCCTGGGACTGCTAAGGCGTGACAACCCCGCCCCTGTCCCTCCCAGGGAGCCACCCCGGACTAGCCGCCTGCCCACCTGACGGTGGAGGCCCACACCCTTTGACTTGTTTTTATGTGTTCTCTCGCTCTCTCTCCTCCTTCCGTTTTTGAGAGTGAAAGTTCGCTTGAAACTCCGGGTGTTTTGACTGTCTCTTGGGCAACGGTCAGATTTCTGAAGTCTCCGTTTGACGTTTTTGGAGTGAAAGTTCGCTGTGGTCTCACAAAAAGCTTGCTGCAAAAAGTCAGCTGGCAGAGGCCGATATTGCAACTCAAAAACTTCTTTGTTTGTGCACTACCAGGACTAACCTGCTTCCAACATGGGACTGCGGTAAATTGCATGTACCAAAAATGCATTGTTGGTGCATGAAATTTCTGTTGTAAACACCAGAAACAAAAACGGCTTAAGCCTTGACTGCTTACGTTCGCCACAAGCTGCTAGCGTTGTAAAACTAAAGTGTCGGGTGCCTTGTCTCTGGATGACGAGGCAAGAAATCGTTCCTGCTCTGTTCACCCCGGCAACGTTTTCTGCTTCTTAATCAGCCACGGGAACGTAGGTTTGGCGGGCTTTGCGCGCCGCTGAAAAGTCTGCGAGTCTTTGTATGGTAGACCTCTTATCATCAAATTGCACTGACTTGACCACAAAGCCGGGGTTGCCATCAGACTACTCTCACGGGTCTTCGAGCTGGTTGAGTTCAAAAGCATCAAGGCTTGGCGCTTGCGCTCAGCCAGTTCTGACGTCTAGGGCAGCTGCTAGCATATTGCGTATCCCAACACTTCGAGCTTTACGTGTAGGTTACAGTTGAGAGGCCGGCATTGGTGGTGACTAGGAGCGAAAGGGAGAAGAAGAACGACTACCTCTAGAAGGGGCCGCAAAGTGTGTGGTGCTTTTTTTTTTTTCTTTCTCTCCTCCTTCTGGCGCTTATTGTTTGCTTGCTCGTTATTTTTCTTTTTCTTTTTTGATTCTGATACGACTGTGAAACTGTCGAACCCTTTCCATAAGTTCCGGAAGCAGAGGAAGGAGGATGTCAAAACTCCAGTCGGAGGGGTGAGAGGGAGCGGGAGCGGGAGCAGACTGCGCCAGAGTCCAGCGTACTCGTCGCAGTCTCGCCCCTGTCTGAGGGGAAAACGAGGAATAGTCGAGTCGCAGCTCTTGACAAAACAGAGCGATCCGAGACCTTCTTTTTAGCCACCTTGAAATGTGTGAGGAAACGAGTAAGACCCTGATCATGATTAATCGCCACCTGAAACCGCGTCCAGGATTCGAGATCAGGGTAGTGCGGTCAACGTTTTCCGACTCGCGCCAGCACAGATGCAGTCTACTATTCCCCGCGGTATTCGGATGTTTTCAATAAGAAAATGCCGAGGGACCGGAGCGCCCCGGAGCCATTTGCACATTGGGGAAGTGTGATACCCAAGGCTGAAACAAAAACGTCGCCGTCGCGTGACAGGACGGCTAAAACTCAAATGCTGGACAGTACTCAACGTGGCGGCAAGTTGGCGTTTGCAAGTTCGCAACGCATTTGCACGGGCGCCTGCACATGCACAGCAAATCGGCAGGTGTACGCTTGGTCCACGAGCGATCTCTCTCAACGAAAGGCTTATGCGCCAAAGACGCACATCCCAAAGCCAGTTTGTACAGCATTCACTCGGCAAGATAACTTCCGTTCGTTTTGCCGAGGTCTCGGACCAGTCCTTGGAAGGATGCATTTGAAGGACGAAACGGAACAAGCGCACGCAACACTACGATAGCATTATTTCGTCGTGCTCTCTGAAAACTCAGACGTGAGTGGAAGGAGACATAGCTCGGGCGGGGAGTCAAAAAACGCATGACAGTCCGCCATCTTTCGGATACAGTCCTCGAATCCCTTTCCCCGTATCGGTCTAGAGTCGACCATACGCACACAACTGAAACAAAATCGGAGTGGAGTGGCAAGGAGGACAGGTTGATATAACATTTCGCTTCTTGGACACTCCATGCATGCACAACACATGCGAGAAAGAACGCAAGAAACTAAGAGCCCCGGGTGGCACCAGAACCACGTTAACACGACTAGAAAATGACCACGGCTACACCGTGGGTAGGAGGGGGAGGGGTGATAGGGCAAGAGGCTCTCGCCGACGTTTTGTTTTGCGCTATTGGCCGGAATTTGTATCTTCGCCCTGGTTCTTTTTTTCCCCTCAAAAAGCAGCGGCCGCTCCGCTCCGGTGAACACGTGCTCGCAAACGTTTCTCAGTCCGCCCATCCCATTCCAGGAGACTTGGAAAAACAGAGGCTATCTGGTTTATAGAGGGTCTCCTTCTACAATTTCGAGGGAGTGGCCGACTCGTAGCGGAATTCGGACCGCAGCACGCGGTGGCCACTGCGGGCCCTCCTGCAGCGATTTGAAGCCTTTTATCTACACGGTGGAGTTCCGCCTTAAAAGCTGGAGCTAAAAAGCGGGTGTCACAACCCGCTTTTCGGGTGTGCATGTCCACGCGTTTTGGTTATGCACACCCGCTTTTCGAGTAACTCGGGCAATCCCTCTTCAACTCCAGCTTCTGAGACTGGACTTCACCGTGTATACTACTGGGAGTCTTCCCTCCATCCTTGGAGATAGCCAAAACGGCGTAAAACGGCCGTTTTGTTTGTGCGCACTAGCGGAACTCACCTGCTTTGGTAAGTTTCATGTAGTACGCTGCCAACTACTAATTTTTAGTACCAACAATGCATTGTTAACACAAGAAAGACCCATCTTTTCCTGCCTTCGGGGAGCAGACTGACCCGCTGCTCGCGGTAATCCCGTGTTCACAAAGGGAGGGCGTGCTTCCTCAACATGGGCGCTCAAGAGGAGAATCACGTTTTTTGTTTGTCAGGGCAAGTCGAGGGTTATGCATGACCCACTAGCGAGCTGAGCGGAAGCCCACTGCTCTATTTATACTGGATGCCAGCAGAACTGGGACGCAAGATTACCTTCGGGATACCGAAGACAGGGAGCCAGTGCGGCGGCTGGACCGAACCTGTAGATATCCCAAGAGGTGGCAATCAGTGACTCTCAGACTCTACTACAGACTTTCATTTTTTAGCACTAACAATCTTGTGGGTTGCCCTTCAATGTATTGTTGAAGGCTCAAAAGACGGAGGCAGCGTGTTTTGGTGGTTGATCAGAATCCCTTACCTGGGTAAATACCTTACCTGAATATACACAGGGTAAATACAAGTGGGAAAACAATCAACCGGCACGCACATAGTGCCGATCTGCCCGAGCTAAATATGGGTAAAGTAGAGACCTTGCTTCGTAACTTCGTTCCATTTGAACACAACTGGCGACCGTTTGGGGAGTCATTTGCGTGCAAATGAGTACCACGCTATGCCAGCTTTTCGCTACGTGCCTCCAGAAGGGTCACTTTTGCCGCGCTTTTGTCGTAGTGCAACCTTTGTCGGTTGCAACTGTTGCTAGGAGTTAGTGACAAGTTCGTAATCAGAGTAGGGCATCGGAATCTTCGCCGTCCCCTCGTGTATTCTAGTGCAGCCACCTGCCGTTTATGAATTATGCTGGTGTGTGTTAGAAAAAAGGGCAAAAATCGCTTATATCCAAAAGTCAAATTTTCGTTTCGCTTATATCCAAGTTTGGATATGAGCGAAACGAAATTTGGCTTTTTGGATATAAGCGAAACGAAAATTGGCTCATTGGATATGAGCGAAACAAAATTGGCCAATTGGATATAAGCGAAACGAAAATTGGCTTTTTGGATATAAGCGAAACGAAAATTGGCCATTGGATATAAGCGAAACGAAAATTGGCTTTTTGGATATAAGCGAAACGAAAATTGGCTTTTTGGATATAAGCGAAACGAAAATTGGCTTTTTGGATATAAGCGAAACGAAAATTGGCTTTTTGGATATAAGCGAAACGAAAATTGGCTTTTTGGATATAAGCGAAACAAAAATTGGCTTTTTGGATATAAGCGAAACGAAAATTGGCTTTTTGGATATAAGCGAAACGAAAATTGGCTTTTTGGATAAAGCGAAACGAAAATTGGCTTTTTGGATATAAGCGAAACGAAAATTGGCTTTTTGGATATAAGCGAAACGAAATTTGGCTTTTTGGATATAAGCGAAACGAAAATTGGCCATTGGATATAAGCGAAACGAAAATTGGCTTTTTGGATATAAGCGAAACGAAAATTGGCTTTTTGGATATGAGCGAAACAAAAATTGGCTTTTTGGATATAAGCGAAACGAAAATTGGCTTTTTGGATATAAGCGAAACGAAAATTGGCTTTTTTGGATAAGCGAAACGAAAATTGGCTTTTTGGATATAAGCGAAACGAAAATTGGCTTTTTGGATATAAGCGACACGAAATTTGGCTTTTTGGATATAAGCGAAACGAAATTTGGCTCATATGTACAACGACGATTTTGGGGGGGACCCTTTTCGACTTGTTTCCAGGGACCATGTTGACGATTCAGAGACATTCTGAGCCATCAGAACAAAAGAATTCTAAATCTGAGGCTGCGATGGTCTCCAGAATGAGGTTTCTATTTCTCAACGCTGCTGGACGCGCACTACCCGTATGCCCCTTTTTTGGGAGGGCAAAGAGGGAAGGGAGGGGCAATATTGCATCATCCTGCGTACACAGTCATCTGCACTACGACCGACGGAATTCGCTCTCAAAGTACGGAGTCAAGTCTCGTCTGTATACGCGATGCGGTTTACCGAAGCCATCGAGCGCCACGGCCAGGGATGGATACGTTTACTCGCTGATCGATGCTACGGCAGTACGGCAAACCCACTATGCAGCCTGAGTTCAGCCCCGCGCACCTAGCGCTCACAAGGCAACCCATGATCACTTCGGTGTGAGGGATCAGTCCTGACCGAGCCTAATGCCTGCCGGGCGCCTGCTCCGTTGCGGTGTTTCTTGCTGACCAATGCGTTCCACGTCTGAAGGGACCTTGCGTTAAGTTCGCGCCTTCTGTGGGTATACAGACTTGATCACGACTTTTGGAAACGAAGCTTACTCTTGAGATCCGGTGTGGAGGGCCATTGTTACCTGACAAAACCCACTCATGCAGCCTGAGTTCAGCCCCGCGCATCTAGCGCTCACAAGGCAACCCGTGATCACTTCGGTGTGAAGGATCAGTCCTGACCGAGCCTAATGCCTGCCGGGCGCCTGCTCCGTTGCGGTGTTTTGAAAACCAGGTAACTTTGTGCTCAGTGGTCGTACGAATCATGTTCTACCTCCTGTGATTCGTGATGGTTGTATGTTCTACCTCCTGTGATTCGTGATTGTCCTGATACGTGAATGTATGCGAAACAAAAATTGCGTTGCAAATTTCGGCGACATGTGATTGGACAATGGTAAAGGGAATAGCTACTGTAGCTACTACTGGGAGTTCAAGCGGACGAGTCACACAGGTATCCCATGGTGGGGCCCAAGGGTACCTGTATATCGAGGGTGGGGCCCGCGACCCGGGCCCCGGATTAGCACTAATAGTAGGCCCAGGTACTGCCGTCGTACTTGCTTGGAGGAAACAGAGAGGGCAGAACCTGGTTGGTAGCACTGTGCTGCCCCAAACCCGTCGGGTTGCTCGTTTGGCGAACCACTGTCCCTCTCGCAGATGACAGCAAATCCAGTGTTAGGCACCCACAAAATCCACCCAAATTCAGGGTTAGTGTATTGGCTGCAAATGTCCCCCCAAAAAGGGGGAAAACGCCATCCAGGGTCACAAGGCCTGGACAGTCAATTTCGCTGAGCTGTTGAGTGACCCTTTCACACTAAGCCAAATTTCCGTTTCGCTTATATCCAAAAAGCCAAATTTCGTGTCGCTTATATCCAAAACAAATTTTTGTTTCGCCTATATTCAAAAAGCCAAATTTCCGTTTCGCTTATATCCAAAAAGCCAAATTTCGTTTCGCTTATATCCAAAACAAAATTTTGTTTCACTTATATCCAATGAGTCAAATTTCGTTTCGCTTATATCCAAAAAAGCCAATTTTCGTTTCGCTTATATCCAAAGCAAAATTTTGTTTCGCCTATATCCAAAAGTCAAATTTGCGTTTCGCTTATATCCAGGTTTGGATATAAGCGAAACGAAATTTGACTTTTTGGATATAAGCGAAACGGAAATTTGGCTTTTCGGATATAAGCGAAACGAAAATTTGACTTTTGGATATAAGCGAATTTTTCCCCATAAAAAAACGACGAAAGAGAACACAAAACAAAACGGGCTCGCAAAGGGAGGGTGCTGCGAGCCTCCCGCACGACGCACTTTCACAGGATGAACTAGACTATCACAAGTCCGGGAGGTGATTGCAAGAACGTGCTTGCAAGGGATATGTGCTCAACACCGCACTGGTCCCGTCTGCGCGACACATACACGGTAAGGTCCTGCCTCAGAAGCTGGAGTTACAGAGGGTGTGCCCGAGTCACACCCGAAAAGCGGGTGTGACACCCGCTTTTTTAACTCCAGCTTTAACTCCGCAGCTTCCGAGGCTCGACTTCACCGTGTACGGCGGACCATCATCACCGGGTGGGGGGGGTTTGTTTTAGAGGGTTCAAAGCTTTTTCTGCTCGTAAATCCGGGCCACGGCGTCCTCGACGATGCCGCGGACCGTTTCGCGGTCGCAGGTCGGCGGGAACGACAGCCGCGTGAGAGGGACGCCGTCGACCTGCTGTTTCGCTTTGTCTTCTTTGACGATGGCGCCCTGGGTGGAGGTGGCCGGAACCGTCGCGTAGATCAAACCGTTGTCCTGGCCGAAGCTGACGCACGGCTTGAAGCACTCCGCGTGCGCAGTGAGCAGCGTGACGAAAGCCTGCGCCAACCCGGCACTTTGCTCGGCGGTCGCGCCGGCGGGCGGCGGGAGGTTGAAGGAGAACGTGCTCGTGTAGTACCCTGCAGACGCCTCCTCCGGGGTCACGAACTCCAGCGGCATGTCGCGGGCAGTGCTGCGCTTCACCGCCGCCTGCAGCACGCCGCCGAGGAACACCGCGGTGTCGTACGCCGCTTTGCAGCGCCCGACGACGTTTTTGTGGTTGTCGACCAACCGCCGCAGCTGGTCTGGCTTGCCGCAGGTGTCGAACGTCCGCGCGACGCCCCGAACCGCGGCCAGCACCTCGCCCGCCAGCGCCGTGTGGTTGCTGACGATGCACCCGGCGCAAGTCATCCCCCGCGAGACCGACTTCGAGAGGCTCGTGAACGTGAGCGCCGGGATCTCGTCGTCGTGCGCCCTGATCTTCTCGAGAAGCGCCGATCCGGGCGCGAACGTCACGTCTCCGACGAGGTATACCTGCTTGCCCGTGGCCTTCTGGTACGCACGCACGCTTTTCGTCAGCTGCGCGAGGCAAGGAATCTTCATGTCTGGGTTCGTCGGAATTTCGAAGAACACGACGGTGGCCGCGGGCCCCGAAGCAAACGCGGCGGTCTCGCCCCGCGCCCACGCGGCGGCCATCGCGGCGAGGGTCTCCTCGATGCACGCCGAGACGTCCGGGCGGCCTTGGATGTGGAACGTGTGCTTCCGGAAGCCGGCCGCTTTGGCCTCGAAAATGTCGGTCAGCTGGCTGGAGCCGCCGTAGGCGGTCGAGCACATGACCAGGTCGACGCCGCCGGCGCACCGGATGAAGGCCGCGTACAGGGCGGCGATCGTCGGCAGCCCGGCCGTGAAGATCGCGGGCTCCTTCCCGGCCTGCAGCGGGGATCCCGACAGGTCGCACAGCGACGCGTGCAGCTCCTGCAGCTCGGCTTTGGATGGGGCCTCCGATTCGGATGGCGCAGGGACCGAACCTGAAGGTGCGTTTTGTTCGTGCGCGCGTGAAAACATGTTTAGTGGTGTGTTTTGTGGAATCATGTCTTTTGGTGCTGTTGACCATGTCCACAGGCCCCGGATGATGCAGTCGTCTCTTTTTGAAGGAAGGGTTGACCCTTGAAACGCTTCACGCGGGGACAGGGTTAATTATCCTGGAAAGCTGCACTTTTTTCGTGTAGTAGGGTGTCTTGTGGATGTGCATGGAAAAACAGGGGAGATCTCATTCTCTTGCATCGGGCCGTACCGTTAACCGCAATAGGTCTCCTCGGCAAAATGCCTCTGGCCGACAGAACAATGTAGGTAAGGGAAGTCGGCAAACTGGATCCGCGTTTTGAAGCTGCACGTGGAAACATGTCTACGGTGCGATCGTTTGTGCGTGTGGAAACATGTCTACGGGTGCGGTTGTTTTGCGTGTGGAAACATGTTTCTTGGTGTGTTTTGTGTGTGTGGAACACGTTGGCTGGCGCGTCTTGTCCGTGCGTCTAAACAAGAATTGAAACAAGTTTACCTGTGCGTGTAGAAATATGTTTACTGGCGCGGTCAAGGTAATACCAATCACCGCATTGTCGCTGATTAAGAGGACAATGAGCGAAACCAACACCACCCTTTTCGTCGTTACCAACGGATCTGCTTAAGCTGCTTGGAAAAAGGCTGCGTGTGTATCCCACTCAACAAAGAAATGTGAAAAACGGGGGTTGTAATTTTATTTTTGAAAGTATGCCAATACTGCAGGGAATAGTTGACTAGACCTCTTGAGTTTGTGCTGACCACGAATAGGGGAGTCGGGAGAACCTACAAAGCCAAAAGCAGGACCGACCCCCCCGTTCGTGAGAAAAAGCGAAGAATAAAAACACCTTTTTTTTCCATCTATCTTTGTCAAGAGCTGCAACTCAACTATTCCCCTTCTCTGGGGAAGAGCTGCCGCGCCAAACCTCGCTTCTTTGTACCACATGCGGAGAAAGGAGAAACAGAGACATAAATAGAGACAGAGAGGGTTTGGAGGAGGACGCTGGCGTGCGTCGGGGCCAGTGAGAAACCGGCCACCTTGCTAGATAAATGCTGCCGCGGAAAATGTGATTCGTTTGCGACAATAAAACCTGAGGGAAAAAGACTGCGTGGTTATCCCTCTCAAAAAAAAAAAAAAAGAGGGGGGGGAGGAAAGAAAGAAACACCTAGTTTTCGGAGAACGTCGAGGCAGACTGGAGTGGTTAATGGGGTCGCCATCCGCTTGCGGAGCGTCAGGACGGCTGCGGGGTCGACTTTGGCGGTGTCGCGAATGTAGAGCACCCAGTCCTCTGCCCACGCGTCTACGTGCGGCGCGTGGCTGGCGTCGGTGGACAGCACGACGCAGCCCGCCGGCTCGCGCGGGCAATCCCGCGGGTGCCTCTCGTCGCAGCGGATCTCCGCGCTGAACACGTGCTTGAGCAGCGCGATGTCGTCATCGGACAAGAGGGAAGGCGAGCCATGCAGACACACGGGGTGCTCGGCGGCCAGGAGCGTCGCAATCACCGGCATCTTGAGGGAAGCGAAGGACAGGACCTGGCGTACAGGAAGCCCGTGCAGGCTGCCGAGGAAATACTCGAGCACCGTCGACACGTTGGAGCTGACCCTGAGGTAGTCCTCGGCGTTGCCGAGGGCCTCAAGGTCCGCGGTTGTCAAAGGGGAGCCCGCCTTCTCGGACAGCAGGCGCTGCAAATTCTCGCCGAACCGCTCTCTGCCCAGCAGGCAGTGGTTCTTGAACGTCGTGCCCAGCCAGTCGCGCGGCAGCGCGCCGAGAACCTGCGGGATAGCCTCGACTGACATTTTCTTTCGGAGAGGGAAGGGTTGGGTGTGCCTCTTGGTGCATGTTCTGATGCATTTTGAGAGAAAGAGGGAAATAGAGAGAGTGTGGCTCTGGCACGGTGGGTGACGCCTCGTAGGAAGGCCGGCGAGTCTCCCCGCGTAGATTGCCACCGATTTAAAGAGCAGTCGGCAGACCCTCTGTTAATTCATTTGCTTTGATATCGCGCATGGCTTCCTCTTTGAAACAAGCGTAAAACTGTTGGCGGGATTAACCGGGTTTCTTGTCACTCAAACCAGACTGGAAAATACGAGGAAAATCTGACGAATCAGAGATTCCCCGATACCAGAGATTGTATTGTGTCAAGTCTTGTCGACTCGCGGGAGATCGCCGCAAAGTGCTTGTTGTAGTACAATCCGCGACCCTCCCGACCGCGCTGGCGGTCGCCACAAGTTCCATGAACCCGTTGAGAAGCTGACAACCGGAGTCATGACGGCGGTGTATGGGGAGCGAAGAAGCCGAAACGGGCGCCTGGGGCGGTGCTGGGAATGCGCCCCTGCTTGTCTACTGCACGGCCTGCGACGGGCGGCCGGCGCTTTGAGGGAAGATAATTCGTCCGGTCTTGGATCCACAACTCGCCATGAGCCCAGGCAAACGGCGGCTGGCGGCTTGCTGCGTAACGTGCAAACACCGCGATGCCCCCCTCGTTAGTTTCGTTCCCAGAATTCTTCGTTTTCCTCTCGAGTTCCGCCGTCAGTGGCTCCGGTTTATTACTCGTGGGGTTTCCGCTCACGTTTTTCCTCAGACAACGGCGCGTTGACGAATTCACAGATAGCAACAGGACAGAAGGAAAGTCACTGGTTCCGTTCATGCGCGATCACAAACTAGAAGACAAGGCACGTGGATACCTGGCAGCTCCTCTCGCCGGGGTTCTCGCGCTTGACCTGATCACGCAGCCTCGTCGTTGCCCAGCTCCGGCAAGCGCCAGCTTTTACTCAAAGACAGAATGCAAAGAAGGGAAGGATTATAGAGAGCAGCAGCACGTTCGCTTCTTTCCTTTCTATCAGGCGAAGGCACCTCAATCGCACCCCCTCCCCCAATGTAGGCAAAAAAACGAATCCTGGAGCAAAAAAACAGCAAAAAAACAAAAAAACAAAAAAACGCAAAAAAACAAAAAGACAAGGCCCTCCTGGTGAACCCAAATACTCGTGCACACGCCCGGCCGAACCTTGCTACACCGCACCTAAGCCACCAAAAACGCCCAGCTTTTCACATCCTGCCTGCCAAGACCATCCATCTACTGCTCAACAATCCTGATAATTCTGCAGACTGCTTCAAAAGCTTCTGATAAGTACTCGAAATGCCACCTCACCAGACCGCTGGCCTGCACGTGGAAGACCCTGGCTCACCCGAGCCAGCAACAAGAGTGCACCAGCAGACCACCAGGGCAAAAAAACACAAACCTCCAGAGCAAAAAAACAGCAAAAAAACAAAAAAACAAAAAAACAAAAAAACAAAAAAACAGGTAGGGTGCCAACATTGCCCTCCCCCCCCTTCTCCCTGCGTCGACTGCAGGGTCATTCCGCCGCAAAAAACTACCTCCCGTGCACGTTTGAAATTAGCATCGTGCCAACGCGTCAGGACGAAGAAAAAGAAAGAGCATTTCCGGAGTTGGACAGAGTATAAACCTCTCAGGGGGGAGGAGTTCCTGCCATTAACACAGGTTTCGTTGGCTTCGTTTGACTTTTCATGTGCAACCGTTGTTCCGGAAATGCTCCCTTCAATGCACCTGTATGCACATGTATTACTGAAAAGAGGGAGTGCCAGACTCCGTAAGCAAAGAACAAGATCGTGAGACAGAAGCGCTGTCTCCCCCGGGAGCCCAAAGAGCTCCCAAAAAACGTTGTTTTCGGGAATAGCAACGTGGTGTTAGGCTTGTGGGCCTGCGGTGATAGTCGTCGGATATATTCCCTCTCATCCTTCAAAGATCGGCGACCTCGTGCGACCGAAAGGAATGCGAGTCACATTGCCTCCATAGCAGACCCGGCGCGATGATTGATCCATGACTGGCAGGGTTGTTCCCGGCTCAGATGCAGCTTTTCAGTGATGACACCACCAAGAGCACGTGAGTAAACTAACTTTGGTGCGGTGGATCCTGACAAAGCAAAAGAAATGTGAAAACGGGTTTTTGCCTAGAGGCTTTTCGTGTTATTCTGCAGATGCTTTGGGCTATCTTTGTGTCTTTGCTTTCAGTTGTCTTCTTAACCATGGTTAAGTGCGCAAATGGTGTCAGCCGAAGCTGGTAAAGCTTCGGCGCCGCCCACGTTATGTTTGTTTAGCAGCGGCTGCCAAACATCCCGTGACACCGCGCGAGGTGGTAGAACGCTCGTTTATTTTCTTTTCGATTGCTTTTGATGGGGCATGCAGGCCTGAAATGCAAGAATGGAAAGGAGACGGGGGAAAAAAAAAAAAAAGGTGGGAAAAAGGTTTGTGCCCTCGTAGCTCGCCGGGCCAGCGCTCCAGATAGGACTGGGCTAGGTACTTTGGTGGCATGCGGGGTTTTTTGCACAGGTGCGCTCGTGGATTTCGACACCCCGTGCGTTGGCGAAAGATCAAAATGAAGGTATGGCTGAGACACGGTCTCAGCAACCCAGTGACTCTCACCGAGAGCGCTGAAAATATGGCGAAACACACGGCCCAACTGACGCTGCCCAGTCGGCCTTAATACCTCACGGATTGACGCATACAACAGCACGCCCGTGCCACTTTCCCGCTGGGCTACTGTTTGAAAAAGAAGAACTGACTGAAGGGGAGGGGGGGAATGCAGTCTGAGCCCGACAAGCTGCGTCTACCAACGTGTTCGGCTAGCAGCTAGCAGCAAGTGACGGATTGCCCAGTTTGCTCGGGGGTTGTTCCTTTCTTCCTTTTACTAGTTGCCATCGACCTGGTCAAAACGCAGTCCCGACGGGTGCGAGAAAAACGACTTGACGCACCGTTGTCGAGAGTGATGGCTTTGCCCTTTCGTCGATCATTCTTCGGTAAGCAGCTGCAAGGTATCCTAGCTTTGGATGATGCTTTAAACGTCGATGCAGCAATCCCGACGCCACTACGAACTTATTCTGTTCTCGAAATATCAGAGAAAGAGAGTGATAGACGAGGTAGAGCGCAGAGGCTTCTCTCCGGGATGGGGCAGCAGGACACCTTGTCCAGGTGTGTAGCGCCACCTCCCCGATGCGAGCTGGTTGCCGGATGCACCTTTGAACGAACCACCGACGCCCTCTGGGTGCTGCCACGATACGCGCAATCGGGAGTTTCAAACATGATGGTTAATATCAAAAGCTCGCAACCCACGCGGCGTTGACTGTGGCTGGTCTTTGTACTTTGATCAAACTCAGCTGAAACTCTCCGGGATCTTAACGGTCTTTCACGAGAAGCTACGAAACGGAGCAGTGCGGCAACCTTGAACAGCGTTGTCGCCCGGTAAATCGGGGTTCTAACGTGTCATTCCAACAGATTTTCGCGCTGAGGCATCAGCTCGGTTGCAGTGATCACTGTCAGTTGGAGGGCCTTGCTGTTCTATCATTTTTAATGTGGACACTTGGGGGGCTCTTGTTTATTAAAGTTGAGGATTCTCGCTTCCAAAACCTCGTCCCGAAGAGAGGCGTCGTGGTGGCTAAGAAAATGGTACATGCTTCTTGAAACAATGGGAGGGGGGAGAATACGTGTGGGCTGCTGGTTGGTACTGGCATCAAGTCTCCTTCGAAAGAAAAAAGATCGGGAAAAAATAAGGGGAGTGCACAAGCAAGGAATGAAACGATCCCATGAGGGACTGGGAGGGCCCTCTGTGTTTTGCGATTTCTCTTTTCGGGGGGAAGGTGGGATGGGTGAATAGTCAGGCTTTACTACTACTGCATGATCTTCGTGCTGTATGCTGCGTACAGAGCTGACGAAATGGTCCACGTGTCTCCAGTAGGGGTCACGGGGAAGTTCTGGTTTGTAGTCTGCCATTCGTTGTACCAGTTCACGAGGGTAGTGTCCCAGTCGTTTTTGTCAGGAGTGAAGCCTGCTTCGTGCGATGCAAGTTGCTTCTTAATCCAATCCACGTAGAGAGCCCAGCGAGGCGCATGGTATGTTCCCAACAATCCGGCCCAGTGCTTCGCGGCGTAGTCCATCAAGTATGGAGGCTGGTTCATAGGTGCATTCGGGGACGAGTCTTGGGGGGTCGCGTACGACCAGAAGCTGACCTGCCTCTTCGCGTTGAAGATCATCAAGTCTTCGATCGACTGATTGCCGAACGACCAAGCTGCGGCGCTCTTAACCCACGCCCCCATAAGGAGAGAAGGTACCGTTGCTGATACGGAGTCGATATCCTGAATGAGCTTCACCATCTCCTGCCCATAGGTGTCAATCCCGGCTGTGTTGTTCTGTGCAATCGAATTGTTCAAGTTGTTAAACACTGTAGTGGAGTACTTCGCCAGGGCTTGCGCAGTGACGGTAGCTAAATCATGGGCGTACGTCCACGACCCGACAGACGGCTGATTGGCAGCGAGAAGCTTCTGCCAGCCCGTCAAGAACGTGGTCTCGTTGTACCAGTGCGACCCAGCCAACACGTCCCAAGGTGTGCCGTACGGAATGGCTTGGACGGTATCTTTCGAGGCCATCATACCGTACTGAGGGTAGTTGTACGCGGTGGTGCCGAAGGTGACCCACGCTGCTGCGGCGTTTGCCGACGCCGCTGCGTCGCTGCCTGGGTACCTGCGCTCAGCGTATAGGGAAAGCCACCCGTCCATATTGCTGACGGGGAGCTGGCGGTACGCCATTTCGTTCATGAACTCGTAGACGACGGGGTTGGTGTTGGTGCCTTCCATGGTCAACCCGGTGCCCGCGATGCTGTTGCTCTCGTTGGCGAGGCAGCCGGTCGGACCCACGCTCAGTGACATCAGATCGCCCCACATGCCGCTGTTCCCGCCGAAGTTGTGGAGCATGCACCAAATGAAGGGCGCTCCGTAGTAGCTGTCGGTCACCTTCCAGATCGGGTCCGACTCGGCCATCAAATCCAGAAGCAGCAGCCTGCCCTTCGGCACCGCGGTCACCCACCCTCGCATGTAAGCATCGGTGGCCCCGTAGACCCACGACCACGTTTGGAACACCCAAGACGCGTCCGGATCAGTCCGCAGCATGCTCGCAAACGCAGCTTGTGAGTGCACGTACGCACTCGGGTCAACGTCGGGCGGCGGCGCAAACGGAGGCGAGTCGCTGGCCATGGTCGACAGAGCAGTTTTGGCTGCGCGGTTGCCGTTCCTCGTGATGACGGGGTTCTTCGCTTGGCTCGAGTACCAAGGGGCGGACGTGAGGCTGAAGGTGCCGTCTGCTGCGTAGACGTGGTCCGTGCCGAAGTCGGTGATCAGGTGGGTTAAGAAGGTGTCTTGCGTCTTGTTGAAAAGGGGGTCCAGGGCATCCATCCAAGGCGCGCAGCCGTACTTCGAGCTTTGGGGAGTCGGACACGACCCGATGCGCGAAATATTCGCGTCGGGGTACTTCGTCAGCATCGCCACCGGGACGTTCCCCTGGAACGCGGGGAGGACCGGCTTCATCCCGAAGGCGCGCATCATCGGCAGGATCTGCCTCGAGAGGTTCCACTGGCCGTCGATCCACTGCTGCGGCAGCGGCCCGCCCCAGGCCATCAGGCCCTGGCCCCTCGCCCACGCCATGAACGCGGGGCCTGCCCAGAAGCCCGAGAGCTCCTCGTCGGTGATGCCGAGGTCGTTGTACGTCTTCTGGTAGATCTTCTCCTGCCCCGTGTACGCCAGCGGCAGGTTCACTCCGTTGAGCGCCATCCAGTCGATTTCCCTCTGCCAGTCATCCAGCTGGTACCAAACGAACGAGTAGCTAAACGTGCACACGTTCGCGTAGTAGTGCATCTTGTGCGCTCTGTTGACCACCACAGGGGTGGACACGGGCGGCAGCGTCGACAGGGAGGTCAACTTGTACAGTTGGTCGCCCCCCGTTCCGGGCCAGGACACGCTGCAATTCGCCCCGTACTTCAGGTAGTGCTGCAGGGCCATCGACGCCTCGACGCCGGTGGTTCCGGAGACGACTATGCTGCCATCCGCGCCGCTGCGGTAGCCGAAGCACAGCCCGGTCTCGCCGGTGCACTGGCTGGCGTTCCAGATTTCGGGGCGGAACGACGACGCGAACTGCGGGATCAGGCGCGAGATCAGGCCGCTGACCGCTGCCACCTGCTGCTCCGGCGTTGCAGCAGACGCGCTGGTCCCGAGGAGGAGCAGGCACAGCGCCGCCGCTGTGGTGTGCATCGTCAGGAGGAGGTGCCTTCCTTTTTTGGTATGGTCGCGCGAACGGAGGTGAAATGAGGATAGCTTCTGTTGTGGGGGGATGCATGCCGCTGGTGCTTGGTCCGCAATTGATGAAGTAAACTCTTCGACCAGGATCCGTGTGTTGATTTGCTGAATCTAGTTGATCGCATGCCGCACACATGACGAACTCTTTAGTATGATAAGTCTGACTGTCGTGCAAACCTCTGCTTGGGGGAATACACTTTGATATTTCGCCTTGACTTGCTTCGGCCTGTTGCGCTCTTCGAATGAAAACTGAAAAAAGCCAGAATGCCGAAGCGAAGAATCCGCACGAGCAAAGGGAGGGCTAAAAGTCCCGAAACGGGATTTGGGTCGTACGCACTGGCGATGGTACTGCACGTGGAGAAGTAAGCAGGGACTGGATCGAAAAGAACGAAAAGGCCCGCAGGGGTGCTGCTGGGAACAGAAGCTTCCGAGCGGTGGTGAGGTGTATGTATGGTGTGGCGATAAAGAAGCTGTTTGCCGGAGGCCGGAGAAGAACTGAAATTGTCGTCGAAACATGCAGCCAGCGGACTTTCAGCAGTATCGCTGGGTTTGAAAGAGCAGAGCGAATGCACGCTGCTGTCAGGACAAAACACCTGCACTAAAAGCTTTGATGGCTTGGACCACTTTGGCTCGATCCCCCTTTTTTGTTTGCAGACAGGGAGGTAGACTGAGACCCGGCACCACAGACGTGCCCATCAATTGCTTTCACCGGCGGGTTATGTATCATCCGTTGCTTCGGCATCTTGCGAAGTAGGCATCGCTCGCCTCCGCAGCTAAACTGCATTGGTCAACAAGCGCATCGATCTACTGCCAGTTTAAACATAGTAGCCATACAGCGCTACTGACTTAATGATGTGAGCCTTGTTCGTTGTGTGTGGCGTATTGCGTTGAGAGTAGTTCGCCGAATTTGTCGTTCTTCTCTGTTTCCGCAATACCATCGTTGACGCGGAATTCCATACGCTACAAGCAAGCGAATATTACTGAAGGCAGGACCTTTGTTCTATTTTGGAACCCTTCGACGTCTGAGGTGGCGGGCTTCGTGCGCAACGACTACGGAAACCAGTTCTCGGGCAAAACCAGCCACCTTCTTCTCTCGCCTCTGCAACGAGTCCAAAGTCAGATGATCAAACGCACTTCTCATTCGACGATAGAAGCGAGAGCCTGAAGCCCACTGCGTGCATTGTGTGTGTGTGTGTGTGTGTGTTGCGACGGTCGTAGTTACGGTACATTGCACAGTCCAAAGAAAACGCTGCAGCGTGTTCGAGATTAAACTACCCGAACAATGATTTTCACGAACAGGCTAGTTCTCCGACACGTACAACCAAAAGACTCGCGGGGACCAACGGAACTGGGAGGCGGGCTTCTTCGCCTTCTCCGGATCATGTCGACATATACGGCTCAAACTTCTGTTCTTGGTCTGGCTGGCATGGGGCTGCCGGAACTGTGCACGCAGATATTGGACGTCGGCATACCGATACTCGGTCAAGGAACCGAGGTGGCTCAGCAGTGTCTTCATATCCCAAAACGACATCGCTGTCGGTTCGTCGTCTGCGGCATCCTGCGAAAAAGTGGTTGTTTGTGGTTCCGACGATCCCAAAAGGGGAAAACAGATTGGTGTGAAGTTCAGCTTAGTGCGTGCTTGTGGAAATCGGTCGGGTGCCCAGAAGAAATGTTTGCTTTATCTCCTGATTGCGAACTCGCGCGTATTTTCATCGTATGCCCCGGCCGGAATGGACAAGAGCTGGTCTTGTGCATGCCGCTGGATTTGGACGGCGACACACGGAATGAAGCCGGCTGTCGCGCGGCGAAGAATGGTGGAAAATCGCAAACCTCGCTGCCGTCAGGCGTCGCTTCAGCAGCGGCACGCAAGGCAGCGGTGTGCAGGAACCGTACCATAGGCAGGGTGGATGCGTCGCACGACTGGCACAGGAGCTCCAGGTTCTCTGCGGGTTGAAGCAGCTTCCCGTGCCGCAGCCGCGACCCGTATTCGAACTGCTTGGTTGAAGGACCAGCGACGCCGCCGGCGCTGGTTTCGGAAGGGGTGGCCTCCGCGAACCCGGCGCCGTCCTGTTTGAAGGCCTGCGGCGTGTTGACGGTGTAGTCCTTGTACCCGTCCTGCGGCGGCAGCAGCGGGTGCAGCATCGGCCCCACGGCGTCGCCGGGCGGCTGCGCGGGAAAAACTGGGGTCAGGCACAGGATGCGGACGAACGGGTAGAGGCGGGTCGCTTTCTGCTCGATGCACCGTGTCAGCACTTCGATGCCGTGCAACCGCTCGGGTCCGACAGCCGCCGGCTTGAGCGACGGGGGCCGCCCCCTGGCCGCGCACTTCGGCGACGGAGCCTCCACGACGACGGCCGCCGGCGCGTCGGCGTCCGCGTCACTCACCGCACCGCACGCGAACAACGCTTCGAGGCCGCTTCCGTTTCGGCTCACGGCGCGGAGCATTCGGAGACCGACGGGCGCCGTCGTGGCATCGGGGGGGTTGGTTTCCGCCGCGGCTTCCCCGGCAGCCGTCATCAGCACGAGCAGCCCCGGCCTCGCCGCCGCCTGGTTTTCGGCCCGCAGCGCGCCGAGCGCGCCGAGCCCCGCCCCCACCCGGGGGCGGCCGCTCCCTCCCTGGCCCGCTTTTTTCTCATCAGAACCACCCCCCGGCGCTTCGGCGGCCGACGGCGCCGACCCGCGGCGCCGCCGCCCGCCGGACGCCGGCCGCTGCGAAGCCGGCGGGGCGGGCTCGGAACAAGCATTCGTATGCGCCGCTGGGACGGGCTTCGAGCAAGGGACGGGGTTGGGGTGTGGAGGCGGTGCCTCGGGGGGTTGACCCGGCTTGCTGGGGCTGGTTCGCGGCTTTTCTTTGACCTTTTCCGGTTCCTTCCGGGCGGAGTGCGCGCTCGCCCGGCGCGGCGGCGGGGGGGGCTGGGGCTTCTCGGCCGGCTCCGTCGGGGCGGGCTGCTGCTCGATTTTCCGGGGGGGCGCCGTCTGCTTGCCGTCGCGCGGCCGCCCGCCGGTGCTCGGCAGGCTGCCGGCCCGGTCGCGGGGGATCGGCGGCAGGCTCCTCGGCAGCGCTTGCATCGCAGCCGGCGCTTTGAGCTTGAGCCGCCGCCGGAGCTCTAGCAACTCGTTCTCCTTGACCTGCAGTGCGCGCTCCAGGTCCTCGACCGTCTCCCGCGTGTCGGGGGGTGCCCGGGCGGCGCCGGGATCGGCGGGAGCCGACTTTTTCCGCTTTTTCCGCAGCTCGGCCGACGCGGGGAACATGCCGTGTTTTTTCCGAGCGCCCGCCGCCTGTTTCCCCGCGTCCGGGTTCGCGGTGCGCGGCTGCGGCGGCGGCTTCGGCGGCGCCGGGGGCGGGGCGCCGAAGGCGTCGACGGGGAACTGCTTGTAGTGCGGCTCGCCTTGGAGCGTCCAGGAGAGGCTGGCGGGCTGCGCGGCCGCGCAGCCGGGGCGGGGCGCCTCGAAGGCAACCTCCTTGCGCGCGGAGTCGCCGGGCGCGGCGCCGGCCGCGAGCATGGCGTCGCGGACTTTATCCTCGGCCGCCCCGCTTCTGCCGTGCAGGCCGCCGTCGCCGATGCTCAGCCCGCCGCCGACCACGACGCTTTGCCCCCAGCCCCCCCGCAGCGCGCCTCCGGCTGACGGGCCGTACAGGTCCGAAAGCACCGCGAGATCCTCCGCGCTCAAGTCGTCCACACCGTCGGGATCTGTCGTGGGGTGGACCTCGCGTCCAGGGGGGTTGGGGGGGTGCGGGGGGCCGAGGTTGAGGGAGGAGATGGCGCCGGCGTCCGGCGGCGGCGCCGCGGCTTCGGTGGGCGGGGTGAGGAACGCTTCGCCGCCGTGCTGGTGGAAGTGGTAGTGGAAGTGCTGCGGGCTGGTGGGTGCCGGTTTGCCGGCACCCCCTCGGGGGTGCGTGCGGGCGTGCGAGGGCGGCGCCCGGGCTTGCTGGCTGCGCGGCTGCAGCGTCTGGCTCGGGTTCCGGCCCAGCGGCGGGATGGGGCCGAGGGGTGGCTCGCGGGCCCCTCCCATCTTCCCGTTCGCAACGCCGTGCTTGCTCGCGCCGATGCCAGTGGCCGACGCGAACAGCGAGCCGGATGTCGTGCCGGTGGTGCGGTTGTTGTGAGGCTTCGCGGGATACGCCGTCGCGACGTGTTCAGCCTCGGCGCGGTATTCTTCGGCGCGGCGGGTGGCCGATTTTTTGAGCTTCTTGTTGTTCCAGCAGCGCAGGGCGTGCCGGTAGCTGGACGACACCTCCTTCGTGACCTTGTGGCCCTTGCCGAGATGCTGCACGGCGAGCGAGCACGCCGTGTCGAAGTGCGACCAGATCACCTCGCTCGGCACCGCCTTCGTCGAAGAGTTGACCTGCGCCACCGCCAGGTTGTGCCAAGCCGCGATCCACACCAACGGCGGATACGCGACGCTCCTCTTCTCGTGGTCCGACAACAGGTCGATCGTCAGCCGCGCCAGATCCCGCGCGCGGGAGTGCATGCCTTTTGCATTGAGGATAGCCGCGAGGTTAAGTGTCGTGCTCGGTAGAGGATCGCCGTGCGAGCATTCGAGTTCGAGGGCGGCTTCCACGTTGGCCGCTGCTTTTTGGAGGTCTCCGGACAGCTTCGCGAGGTACCCTACGTTGTTCAAAGTGGTGCTCTCCAGCTTCACCCGTTCATCCTGATCCGAGATCCAACTCACCATACTCGAAGCCCTGTCCAGCATGTCCCCAGCAGCCTCCAGCTGGCCCTTCTCGCACAGGTTGACGGCTTTGTCATTCAGCGCCACCACCATGCTGGTAAAACTCATCGACGTCCCATCGCGGGCCCTCCCGTCGCTATCCACGTCTTGAGCGTCTACGCTGTCGAAGAATTCGTCATGGTGGTTGTGGTGCACGTTGCTGACGGCTGTCATTCGCACTCACCCCCAACGCCCCTCCCTGAGTCACAGACCTTTCATGAAATTGCATTTGAGGAGAGAACCTTCTTGCGTCGTCATTTAGCACTGGACATCAGGCCAGAACTTCATTTGACACGGTGCCCCATTTTCACTTCGTTGACAAGGTCAGCAGACATCGTTGGTGCCCAGGATAACTCGCCGTACTCGACCTCCAAGAGTTCTCGGGGAGATTCTCTCAGCGCTCAACATCAGGTCTTGAAAACATCAGGTATTGAAACTCGGTGAGTTTAGACCAGAGAGCTCTCTCGCGGAATCTCGTGGGGGAGAGAAAAAGAGGAGACAAGACCATGATACGTACGAAAGGAAGCGGAGTGCCACGAGCAAGTCTTGCCGTGACTCGCAATTTCTGTGAGAAGAGTAATTGGAATTAGTTCGCCCCGGGGAACGAGCGTAAACGTTTTGCGTACAAAGCCGTGGGCGGGAGCGGGCGCAATCACCCAACTCCCGTCCTGCTTCGGCAGCTGACTGACATCTTGCTCAGCGAGAGCGCCAAGCTCCAAGGTTCGCCACGCCTTTGATGCTTTCGGGTGGGGGTATTGGTGTGTACGGCCTATCTCGTGAGCGTGGATGCTGCCAGAAACAGGCCCAGAGGAAACGTCCGCACTGCACGTCGCCTTGGATAAGAAACTGCTCTGGGAACAGGCCGAAAGTGGAAATGTCTTCCTCCTTGTTGGCGTTCTCCGCTGCTATTAACTTCTGCTTCTTTTTTGCCGGCGCAGGAAAAGACAACTACAAAAGACCCAACCGCATCAGCGATGCCTCGCATGTGTTTGCCCCTTTCCAATCGTGAACGGTGGTGTGTGAAGAAAAAGAAGTATTGAATCTTCTATGGACCAGCGTCTTCTTCCGACCTGAAACAAAGCCGAAGCTCGACACGTTGGTCCCGAACATCTACGTTCTACTTTCATGCCACCAGCACGATGTGCCCGCTGACCTCTCTGAGTATCCTGGCGGCTGTCAAAGCAGCCGCCGAACCTCACCAAAAGCTTGTTTTCAACTAGTGCGGGTTTCGATACGTCACTGATACTGTCGAAACAAGGAGAATACCACATGAATCTCCCACGTTTTCATTTATTTTACCCGATGCCGTACTTGCAAGACTCCTCGGGGGAACCGCTCTACAAGTTGACGGAACCACGGCGCCTAGTAGGGGCACGAAACAAGAGCAGTGGGCGGAGGGTCTATCAGGCCCCCGTGTGCAGCACTCCGCATGCTGAGCCTAAATCTAAGCACGCACGTGTCACCAATTCTTCCTGATGTTAACGCAGTTTGCCGATCTCACATACCCATTTGCTCGGTCGACAAGGCTTTTTTCGTCTTTGCCAACGGTGCGGCCTGAGGCACGAGAAAATTCTGTTTTCGTATGCACAGCGTACAAGACTACACGAAGAAACTGCGGCCTTTCCGGGACACTCTAACCTGTCCCCGGCGTGAAACTCAGTTCAAGAGGACACCCTTCCTTCAATCTCGATCCGGGTCGAGACGTCCACATCACATTTCTGAGGGTGTTGATGCGCCACGAAGGTCGATACGAGTACTTCAAACAGCCTTCAAGGTGTGGAAAGCGACCCGCACAAGCCCGCTTTACTGTGGAAAACAGTGCCACGTGTGCACAAAGCGGAACTAGCCGGCTCCAAGTCGGGCCGTCTCCTGCTCTCTGCGAAGTGGGCAGGTCGGAAGGAGCATCACAGGCCTTTGTTGAACGTCACGTGGTCGAGGTGGCTCTGTGCGGTTGTTTTTCGTAGCAACAACGCTTTGCAAACACGAAAGAGAAGGCAGCGTGTTTGGGAGAAGATTAGCCTACCGATCATATTCACTCGCTATCAATCACAAACAGGCTAATCCTCCCCCAGCACGTACAAACAAACACACGCCTATTTTCTTTTGTGATGTTGACGCAAATAAGTTTTTTCCCGATTGTGGGGTCTGTGGTTTGCTGCGTCCTTACTTTGCCGCGCACGTAGCGTTCGCAACGTGAACTAGCGACTACTCGTGCAAAGTAGCACCTCTAATGTAAACTCTGAGGGTTATTGCATACCGCTTCTGCGATCTTCCTCAGCTCCGGTTCGAGTGAGGAAATGGGGAACGAGCCTGTTTGAGGGAACAGAGCTATCGCGAACGGAAGCGCGATGGACAGGGCACCGCACATGACGCTGATGTCGAGGAACACTTGCCCGGCCTTCGACCGCGAGACAGCCGGCAGGGCGGCACGGACCAGAGGCATCAAAAATGGCGGCAGCAGCAGGACGGGAGCAGGCAGCACGATCCTCGAAGCCGCACACTGCGCAAGCGCCGTGACCGCCGCATTGCACGACCGACCCATCTCCTCCCCCGTCTCGGGATGGTGCACTGCGATCCCATCAATGGCCTCTCGATACCGCATGGCGGCCACATTGAAAGCACCAGATCCCGCCACCGCCACATACGGAACTGCGATCCCCATGCACCTCGCCGTCATCGGCTTCAGCCTGCTAGCATTCGTCTTGAGCCATTGACTCATGCCGACTGCCGTTCCACATGACACGGTGGTCGCCATGACGTAAGCAATGAGCGTGCTGTTCACGGAATCCGTGTCCTCGGCGGCGTCCTTTGCAATCGGGCGGTTCACGTAGTTGAACCCGGCATTGTAACTCTGGTTGACCCACTGCCAAAAAATCGAGTTGAACACTGTCGGAGACGAGAGCAGCATGCCCGCGCACACGGGCACGTTGGCCGGGATGAAGCTCGCCGGCCGAAACGCGAGGTTCAGCTTGTCGCCTGTGTCCGGGTGGCAGACGGCGCCGAGGACGCTACGCGCGGTCCACAGGTCTTTGTTGATCTTCGGATCTTGGGCGTTGATTCGGCCCATTTTGAACTCGTTCAGCAGGCCCTTGCAGCGGTCCAGTTCCGCATCGGACGTGAACAGGCGCAGCGGGTTGATCACGTCGTAGAAGTGCAGCACGCGCCCGGCGTACGTACTTTGGTCGTAGTACGGACGCTCGAGGTCAAAAGGCTTCGACATGGCTGCTGTTGTTTGCGGTGTTTTCCTTTTAACTGGTTGAGTTGTGAAGTGAATGGAGCCTCGCCCACGTCCACCGCCTGTGTGATGATTCGTCCGGGGGGTGCGTGCGCACTCAAAGCTGAAATGGCCATAATCAGAAGCAATCTCGCTTGGCTTCATGGTGGTTCGCCCAACAGAAGCTGACGACCAAAGTTTGGCCTTT
Organism: Diplonema papillatum; assembly: GCA_030068145.1. Classification (NCBI taxonomy): domain Eukaryota; phylum Euglenozoa; class Diplonemea; order Diplonemida; family Diplonemidae; genus Diplonema; species Diplonema papillatum. Next base: position 243,131 of record JAPJBO010000016.1, read on the forward strand.
TGAAGTGAGCGGCCGAAGGTCAGCTTGAAAACAGGACCGTCGTCAAGCTACCTCCGAGGCCCGCAGGAAGCTCCCACAACATACGTGAACATGCTTTCCCATTTGCTTTCGCTGGCCTTGCTGCTAGTCGTCGCTACCTTTGCATCTGCACGCGGTGGGCTGCGAACGAGAGAAAACGGGGTCCTACTTCGAAACTAACGCGTGGCCGTGAAGCCGAATTCGTCACTCGCTTGGCAGAAAGTCTCTCTAATTCTAGGCACACATACACACACGGATACGTGCATGCTCGAGTTTCGTACGCGGAACGCGCAAAACTCGTGTTGCTTTCAAAAGGGGGGTCTTCGCCACTTCAAAGCGAGAAAGCAGCGTAAGCGCCGGATCTGAAGAAGTCGACGCAGGAACGAATCCAACAGAGATGCCGTCACAAGTTACCTGCAAACACGTCGGCTTGCGTGGCGACCGCTTTTCCAGCAGGCGAAGAGCCCAAATAGAAGCCTGCCGACTTGCGAAGCCTTTCAAGGCCTTTGAGCAGCTGCCCGAACTGGTGTCGAGGCAAGCCGCTCTTTTTCCGCTGGCGAGTGGATCCTGAAACAAAGCGCTTCTTTCGCATTGGGCGACGGAATTTCCGATTGACGTGCTTTGCCACGACTCTGCAAGAGGTAGTGTGTTGTCATCCGGATCTTAAGTCCAGCACCCACTAACGGCCTTTGTAGAATCAAGGAGCTGGTGAGTTTGACAGCAATTCTACAGATGCCTCGAACTTCCTCTCCTCCATGAAGGCCGTCGTTGGTCTGCGGAACTGTAAGCATGCGGAGAAGGTAAAGATCGAACAGCAATTCGCCACTGTCAAAAAGACCAGCATCCTATCCTGGACACACTTTTGGACGGCCGTACGCAAGTACTCGACGATTTGGGGACAAGCCCCCAGCAGGGCCAGCAGGCGTCAAGAGAACGCGTATGCTCGTCTCGCGCGCTACCGCCGAAGCCTTCTGCGCTTCTTGGAGGAGTGATCAGTGGAAACAGGCGTTTCTGTCGTGGGCCCCGGCGTATCGACATCGCCTAGGCCGATGAGGCCCGCAGCATCGATGTCAGCCGGCGGAAGGTCGTCTCCGTCTTCTGCTGGTTGAACCAGAGGGTCTTCCGCGGGAATGGCATCTGGCTCGTTATTGAGGGCCCTCACTGCGTTGACGTCCCCTGCCACCACGTCCTCCGCCGGAGCGGGCGCGGCAGCGTAGTTGCGCATGGTGTCCATGAGGTGGATCATCGGCATTTTCGCGGTGTTGATCTCGAGGGCCGCGAGAGACGACATCTTGTACCCTTGATTGCCCGGCTTGAGCGCGCCCATGCCCCTTCGGATCTTCTCGTCTCTCACGTTGTCCAGCTCGCGCAGCAATCGCTCGACTTCCGTGCATTCCTTCACGTCGGCTCTCCACTTGCACAGCAGCTTCGCCACCTCCAGGAAGTGGAACGGGACCGACTGAAACCCCTGCTCGTCTTTCTCCTTCGCCAAGACGTCTTGAAGGTGCTCCTTCCGTAGCCACGACGGCGTTACTATCCGGCAACAGCCCGATTCTCTCAGTAAAATCGCGAGCCAAAGCGGTACTTCAGCTGGGTCGGGTGGGTTGAACGGCCCGTACCGGCCGCTGATGAAGTCCGCTTGCTCCATGCGGAAGTCCGGCAAAATGGTCACGATCTCTTCTTGGGCCATGAACTCTAACTTTGCGACGCCGCTCGTCTTAAATCGAACGTCATCGCGCTGCATTCGATTTTCGACGTTTTGGACACGCTTCGAGTTTGTCCACCTCGCTCCTCCCCTCCCTCAAAAGTCCCCTTGACTCCTGTAGTGTGTGCTTGACACCATGTCCTATCTGCTGACTGTTGATCCGAACAAACGATTTTGAATATGTGGGGCGACAAACTGCTTGAGTTCGCCGTCCGTGAGTAAACCCCAAGTCTGCGTTGGTCCTGGTGAACGCAAAATGAAAAGCAGCAAGATGGCACGAGATAAAGGGGGCAAGGCAGAAGGGGCGAATGCAGATGATCGAGGAAGCGTGGCCATCCAACCCAGTAACATCCTGCACCACTTTTGACTGTTAGTTCACGGTGTCACATCCGATAGTTGAGGCTAGAATGCAGATACCTGTACCGATTCTGATGAAGCTGACGATGATCACTGTGGCTTGACTAATGTTCCTTGAAATGATTGGGTCCAAATGCAGAGGATGTGGACGACAGGCCACCTTCATTCACGATGTCTGGTGCGCGTTTGGTGCCCCTTCTGCCTTGACCTGATAGAATACAACAAATAACGGCAACGCAAGACAGTCAAACAGGCTAGGTAAGGATCTGCGACTGCAGAGAATAGGTTAGTAGGATTGGCCTCGGCGTCGCTCCCAGCACGGGGATAGCTTGCATCATGCTGGGCACATTAACGTTTGAGTCTTACGTGCAGAGCAGCCGTAGGCGTCCTTGACATTGGTGACCGTGGGATAAGTGATACTTGGAATCAGTGATGCTCATCCAAGTCAGTCGACCGACACACGACACGGCTCCGCTGCAGCAAGCTGCTTTAAATCGGCACAACTTCGTTGGCCGCAAGAGGGTGTCCGCTCGAGATGGAATGGGCGACATTATCGGACAGGATAGCTGCGTTGGGGGGGATGCCACCGTAGCCTGAGAAAGTTCGCTGAGCTAATACGGGTTCAATGTACGTAACCTGCGGGGGGACCCCGGGTAGGGTCCGGTGCGGCCAATACGGGTGCAGACGCCCTTTTTATGGCGGATTTGCACCGTTCCCGGCGGGCGCGCCACCACGGACGGAGCGATCGTCCTTGGTGCGGCCCTTGCTGTGGTAGCGTTCTTTGCAGCACACGCACAGCTTGCGGCACACGCCGCTGTAGCACGAGTGGGAGCCCGCGTCGAAGCACATTTCGGGGAGCACCTGATGGCAGCCGCCGCAATGCTTTCTCGGGTACGAGACTGTCTCAAAGTCGTGCAGCACGTTTATTTCGAGCAGATTGGTGCGCGGCAGCTCGACCTTGAACCCTGGTTCGGGGGCTTTGTGCAACTGCGAACGCCTGTGGGACGCTGAAAGCAGGTCGCATGGCGTGCTGGGTTCTGTGATGATGCATCTCCGGAGAACGTGCAGGGCCGCAACGTCCGCTGCTGAGTATTGCAGCACGTTCTGATCTAAAGGCCTTTTCGACCAGTCGACGTCGGCTATGTTGATGCTTTGCTTCGCATCGAGGAAGGGCTTCAATTCAGGGTCGGTGTAGTCGCCCATGGTGTACCGCAACGCGGGCACTATTACGAACCACGTCGGGTGTGCTTCTACCAACTGCTTTATGTACCCCCGGTACTGCCTCGGCTTCTTCTGCCACTCCGCAAGCTGCAAATCGACGACACGGACAACGTCGACGCCTAACTGTTGTTTTAAGAGCATGCAGTCCAACTTGCAGTCCCACCACAGCTTTTCAGTCGCGTCGCTGGAAAGGATCGGCTTCAGGAACGCTGCGGCCGGCTCCTTTCCGAGGCGGTCGATGTCGACGATGACAACCTTGTCTTCTGCAGCCAGCTGCACCAAGTGCAGCTTGTTGTCTCCGTACGGTTCGAACTCGCAATCCACGGCAATGCGGTCGCGGCCCGCCAGCAGCTGCTGCGCCTTTTCGACGGCGGACGCGTCGTCGACGAGCGTGTAGTGCACCATCCGCCGCCTTCCCTTTTTTTTTTTTGCCTCTTTTGTTTTGTGTTGCCGGCGTTCTTTTTTTCTCCTGTGTGTTGTGTGACGCGGCTTTACACTACACTGTCGCCCAGCGAAGTGCAGTGCTGAGGACTCCTACCTCTGTGTGTGTGACGTGCCGTCACAGCTGAAGCTCTTGCTCGTGGTGACCCCGCGCTGTTCAGAACTGCAACCTCATATTTAAGTGTGTAATAATTCTGCGCGTGCTTGCTTACTGCCCGTGACTTGTGTGCCCGCAATGAAGTGTCAGCTTGGAACTGTTACGAACAAGAGGAATCTAACTGGCTAACAAAACTATCAGCATTTCGCTTCAACGAGCGCCGTTCCCCGCAGCTCTGCTTAGGCTGGTGAAGCGAGGTCAGCTTGGCACGAAATGCCTTGCTCGAAACATTTGATACGTGCCCGCTGTGCACTGCAATGGCACCTACTTGCACACCCGACGTGTCCCCAGCCTCGACGAGTCTGCGTCAATACTCCCTGCGTGTTTCAGGTCAGCAGTGCAGGCTTGCATTTTGAGCACATTTGCAAAAGCAGAAAGGAAACCCGAAAAACAGAAGAGACCCGTCTGTTGCCCTGTTTGGAAGTCGCTCTTGTAGCCGGTCAAGACGCGAGCAACACTTCCGGACGGAAGAGGGGCAAGTCGGAGAAAGACTCTTACAGACGGGGGGAAACGGAATTGTTGCAACGCTCGCTTCGTGAGCTCTCCCCTTGGGGACACGACATGCGGGGGTTTCATCCACTTTCTTTCTCTCCTCACATACGTGCTACACGGAAGCACACAACACCGGTCCCTTCACTCCTGGTAGCCCGTGGTGCAGCGTGGCGCACCGTCATAGACATAGTCATAGAAGCGGCAGGCAAGACGATGCAGTTCTACGGGAAAAGGGTGGGCCGGCTTGGACAACACGTAGCGTTGGACGGGGGTACTGCGAAACATCGGCTGTCACCTACCCGAACAAAACATCGCAGCTGCATGCTGAGCACACACGGTTAGCAGGATTTCTTAGCGAGTGAAACCTGAGAAGGCCCTGACAGTTAGATCCGCGGTTAAACGAAGCTCCTGATCTCGCACCCACCTCCTGAAGCAAATGATGATTGATCTGCTGTACTTCTCCACTTTCACTGGTGTAGTGCTGAAGTGGTGAGCATGCCATGCTGTTCTGTGTTACCATGCGAGGGAAGCAGGGATGCCTACGACCATGACACACACTCACCCTGCTACACACGCACACGGTTCGGTCATTCTTGCAGCCTGCACACCGCCAGCGCAGAAAGGCGCAGGAATAGACCAGCAAGCAGAATTCGGTATGGCAGCAGTGCTGTGCCCTGTCAACCGAAGCATGGTTTGCCACATACTCTGTAATGTACAGCGGTCTGCAACCGCGAAAGCGCGCACAGGCGCACCGAAGCAAGTAGTGGACTGCAGGAAGGATAGAGGACTGCCAGCGCGGGTGTCAAAAGGATGCGGGATGAGAATAATTACACACAACGGGTGGACGGCCACTTGTAACCAACTCGGGAAGTCTAACTAAATAGGCTCCTTGCAAAGCTTTGCAAAAATAAATTCGCGGATATTCCGGCTTTGTTCCCTCGAGATGCCGCAGAGCGCGCCGCGCATTTTTGTTTTGCCTTCTACTCGCCGGCCCGTGTTCAGGGTCGGTATGTTTCAGGGTGAAACTCTATTTAAACGGGTCAACACGCGTATATTACATGTACTGCAAGCGCACGCGAAACAGAACATCATAATTATGATCTTTAGAGAATTGCACGAGTAACTTGACCCTCAAACACGGGGGCGGGAAGAGTGGCTCTTGGTGGCCGCGAATTCGTGGATGAAAAATGGACGAACTCGAAACTTCGGACCGTTGGCTCTTTGCCAGGGGTGTTTGTTTTCAGAGTGACAGTTCGCCTTGAAAACTCTGGGGTGTAAGGGACGCTTTGGATCTGATCGAAGAAACCGGTCGCTTGGGGCTGAGAAAACAAACGGGAACGAGCGATAAAGCGCTTCTGTTAACACAGGGAGGGGTACGGGACCCCCTCCCCCCAACAGGCAGTAGTGAAAGCAATTGTTCTGATAGTGCCGCTGTGCGTTTCTTTCTTTTGGACCAACTGCGATCAACCAGAAGTTTTTTTGTGTGCACCTGGAGTGAATCTCTCCGGATAGGGGTTTTCTTGTGTTGGCACTTTCTTCCACCAGCACCATCAAATTGATCGGTTGATGCGTTGTTTCGTGTATCAGTGCAGTCCCTACCCGCCGGCTTTTCTTTTGGGGACCGACCCGAAACAACCTCACAAGTGAAAAGCTGTGTGCTCCTGCCTCGCCGGTTTTTCTTTTGGGGACAGACCCGAGACAACCTCACAAATGAAAAGCTGTGTGCTCCTGCCACGCCGGCGGGACAAGGAAGACTCAGACTTGCGTCATCTCGTGGAAGCCGCCGTCCAGTGCGCCGCCCTGCCGCCTCGCGGTGTAGCGCTGGACGACGAAAAACGCGGCGACCAGCCCGAGCAGCACGGGGACCGCGAAGAACCAGATGGAGGGCCTGCTGCTTTTTTCCACGAACGGGTCACCGGACCCCATCACGAGCGGGGCCGGCTCGGCGCACTTCGGCTCCGCGCCCGCGGCCTCGGCCAGGCAGACCAAGCCGGCGGCACAGTGGAACTGCGGGCAGGCGACACCTTCGCGGTCGCATGTGTCCCCTATGGTCTGTACCGGTGTGCACGCCTTGACGACCCCGCAGGTTCCGTCTGGATCTGCGACTGCCTTGCACCACTGCTGCGCGCCGCAGTCGTCGGAGTGTGCGCACCCGTCGGCGTACAGGCAGTACAGCCGCACCGATCGGCCTTCCGCGGGGCCCCCCGCAGCGATGTCCCCGGCCCTGGCCTTGCACACCGTGCCGGGCGGGCACTCCTGCGCCCGGTCCACATCCACGCCGTCGCCGTGCTCGGGCGCTGAGAAACACACGCTTTCCTCCTCCAAGCACTCGGGCGTCCGTTCTGAGCACTTGTCAGTGGTGCACGACCACCCGTCCTTCGACGAGCACCGGCAGGTGTTGCAATGGTTGCTGCCGTCGTCCTTCCCGCTCCAGCCCGTCGGCCGCTTTTTCCCGCACGTGGTGGTGCACACGATCTTGTCGTCGACGCACACGTGGGCCCCTTCGCCCTGCATGGAAAGCCGCACGCACGACGCGCCGACCGCGCATTTGTCCTGTGTTTTTTGGGGTTTGCCGTGTGAGGTCTCCTGACATACTTTACAGGTGGTTCGCCGTGAGTATGTCACCATCGTTGGGTCATTGTTATCCCCCCTCACGCAGCTTCTCATCCATGTCAGCAGTTCGTGGGCATCACGGTGTTCGGAGTCGTTCTCAGTTGTGCCGAAAACGAGACTTCGAATTTCTGCCATCGAACCATGGATGTCACGGCCAGCATCAAAATCCGTGAAAAGTCGACGGATTTTCTACTGTTCTTCATCCGGACGCTCAATAGTTTCGAGTTGGTTCCGGAAGTTTCGTTTGCGTGCCAGAAATTGGACGCTGGCGGCAAAGAAGCACGTGTTGCGAACGTTGGTGATGCCGTTGCGGTTGCGTTTGGGAGAACCTGTTGGTTCGTTTGAGGGCGAGACCGTCGTTGTGGTGTTTTCGGGCTCGGGCGGGTTGGGCGTCTGATGTGGTGGGGAGGTGGGTCGGTTCGGCTGTCGGGTGTTGATGTACGGCTTCTCTTCGTTCGTTGGGCGTCCTTCATCATAGGCTTTCCCAACATAGTGGTAAAACTGTGTCAGCACCCGTGCGTCCAGTTCGTACTTGCCGTATGTCTGCACGACAAAAGTATCGAACGTGTGTCGCAGTTCACGTCCGGAGAACCCACGATCTCGCAACCGGTAGTACACCTTCATGATCGGGGGGGGGGGTTAGGGGGGGTCAAAAGCTGTCAAAATGGGTCAAAAATTTAGGAGCCCCTCAGGGGCCCCTGCAAGGCAATAAAAGTCGTTAAATCATCCCAGAACCGTGTAGAAATGCCTAAAACATACTTTTTGGCCGCTGAAGTGCCTCTAGAAGGCTCTTAGAGGAGTGCTCATTTTTCGGACTCAGGGTGGACACCGTTTGGTACCGGTGTGGTTCTGTGAGAATAAATGCACCGAAAGCATGAAACGAAGAAGGAAAAGACACCGTCCAGGTCCATGCTCAAAAGAGTCTCCGGCGAGTTGGGGATGGAGGGGCTTCGTAAGAGGCATCAACAAGCGCCTCAACGAGGTCGGGCTTCGTAACGTACCGCCCTCTTGAGTCCTTTACGTCAATGCCAGCTTCTGTGGCCTTGTCACGTATCGTGCCCACCGGAAGCTGCAGGTACCCCGTCCTGAGCTGCTGCGTCATAGCAGTTCTGTGAATACGCCGCTGTACTTCCTCGTTGGAGTCAAGCTTTCTTTTTTTTTTAAGCTCGACGTGCGTAGTGGGGCTGGGAACCAGAGACACGCCAAGGGCTTTCAGTGACCCGCTGTTGTGTCTTCTTTGTGCGATACTAGCAACCCTTTCGGGGTTGGCACACGGAAGGCGATCTTGAATGAACGATACTGTCGCGTGCGCCCCTTCAACGAAATCATTGGAGTGAGGGAGGTCCCCACTACGGCTGGGTGTCATCTCTTTGTCTTTTTCCACAAAAGAGTCGAACTTCGTGAGCATCGCGTTCGCGGAAGTTCGAAGAAGAGCCGCTGCTTGCGGTGTAAACAGCACCTCAGCTTGTGCAAGGCCCAGAGAGTTTTTTGGGACTTTGTCAACAATCCAAGAGGGAAACACACTTCTGACTCTTGCAAGCTTGGTGAGTATCACGCGACAGGCAGGATACAGTTTACGCGCTTCGGTGACGTTAAGTTCACCTTCTTTCTTCTCGTCAAGTTTCAACAAAACGAGGCATGCTTTGTACGCAGCATAGCACAAAGATGCCGACACAAGGATAGGCAAGGACTCACTCGAAAGAATCACATTCACTGCATCAGAACCAGGGACGTGCAACTCCTTCCGTTTGACTGCTGTAAGGAAAGCGTTGCGGTTGTGAAGAACAGCAGCCAAAGCTCGAACAAGCCACGCGTACTTGTTCCCGACTTGTCGACCGAGATTTAGGCCCTTTGGCCAACGCCCTCTTTCTGCAGCCACCATCGACGTCCTCACTTTCAACCCTGACGAAGTAGTCGCGATGGTGCTGGCAGCGCAGCAGGCTGTATGGAGGGTGGTGATCGCTGCTTCGATGTGCTGCGGGATGATCGTGGCCTCGATCATGTGCTTCAGCTTGTGCGACGAACATCCCGTGGCCTTCACATTCGCTTCATTGCACCCTGCCAGGGCAGCGCTCTCGTGGTCGACTACGAATCTGTCGGGCGTGTTGAAGCCCTCCTCACGCGCAAAGTTTTGCACACGTTCGATCTGCCGAGCTTTATCGCTTGCTCTGCCACCTTCACCGACCGTCGCGTCTGCTACCACCTGCAGCACGCGCCCATTTGCAGAGAAAGGGTTCTTGGCTGTGAGAGCGACCTGGTGGTACTTCAGGCCGGCCTGCTTTCTGCTGCCCGACGAAGCGTCTGCTGCCCCCTGCACCGTCAACTCTTCTCCAGCATCTTCTCGCAGCTGTCGCAGGCGGCGGAGAAACCGTACAGTCGTACTCGGACCGCTGTACGCATCGGTGTCGCGCACAGTATTACGCGCGATGTTCCGTCCGCGCCCTCTCATGCCAATGACGCACTCCAATACGTCGGAGAGCGCTTTGCCGGCAGCCTCGGCACCAATGCCGTAGCTGCGAAGGATCTGCAGCGCGGTCACAATACCGGCAGAGTAACTGCCATCTTTGGCATAAAAGCTAGGTATAGTGGGCTTGCGCTTCAAGCGCTGATGCCGTTTGTACAGCCGCTGGTACAGGCGTTTCCACATATTGCTGGTGTCATTGTCATTGCCATTGGCAATGTCATCGTCATCGTCATCGTCATCGTCATCATTGTCAGTGTTAGAGTCGCTAGCCCCTTCATCACTGTCATCATCGTCGGCACAACCAGCGTCGCTGTCCTCGTCGTCGACACTGTCATCGTTTTTACCAGTCTGATTCTGCTTCTTCTGCTCACAACACTCACAAGCCACACACCACACAACCGGTCGCTGTCCACCTCCAGTTCGCTGACGGCTCTTTCGTACCCATAGCTTTCCGAGGGCCTTCAGAAAGGCCTCCCCAGACACTGCAGTTACTGCACGTGCCCTGCCGCGCAGCCGGCGCCACGACTGAAGAACAACCTTCGTTGGCACTGTGCACAGCTGTTCGTTCCTGAGCACGAGCTTGCGGAGATACGCACGTGCAGCGTTCGTAGCTGCCTTGCTCCTGGGCGTCGTTCGGCCCATTTTTGTTTCCTTTTATGGCTGCCCGTACGTGGTTGTACTGTCGTAGTTGGGTGTTATGAGTGATGAAGCACACACAGGCTGCGTGGTGGTACCAAACGGTGTCCACCCTAAAACCATCAACGAATACACCCCCCCCTGGGCCATTTTCCATGAAACTTCCCCCAAAAACACGATTCCGGGCATTTCTGAGGCGGTTTGCATGTTTTTTTAGCCTTAAACTGCCGTTAAGTCTACAGGTTGAAAATGTCACCATTTTGACGTAAAAAAAGACCTTTTGACCCCCCCTAGGGCTATGTAGGATGGAAACGTTGGAAACGTTTCCGTTTCCGTTTCCGTTTCCGTTTCCTTCTTTTTGGCGGTGGATGGAAACGCCGTTTCTTTTCAAAAGAAACGGCTGGTATGCCACTAGTATACTGGCTGAAGGTCCGACCGGAAATGTGTTCCGAACGGCGGACCCCGCAATCCAGTGGGAAACAATGGACAAGGAGGCTCCGAAAAAGAGGGAGGAAAGAAGCATAAGAGTTGCGACCATACGCACCCGGTTGTGATGACTTTGAGGTCTGCAGCTCTTTATACCAATGGCTGTTGTGGCGACGATGCTCTGTTATGCGAGGCCGTTGGCCAACGCGCTGAAGACGATCGGGAAAGCACATCCGCTTCCAATAATAGGCTATACAGATACGATCGTTCAGGACAGCGGGAGCACCGCCGCGCCACAGGCTACAAGACCGGGGTTTTTCGGCGGCGTAAGACAAAGAGGGAGTGCAATCAGCATCAGGAGGTGAGAAGGGCACACGTATGCCGGGGCAATGTTGAACCCGCCAGAAAAGCGATGGCCACGCAGTAACGTGTGTGTTAAACATCGCTTGCCACAGTGCACCTTGCATACGACGACGGGTGGCAACCGTCACCGGAAGGGGCACCATCGGGCGGTGTTGTCGGAGCATAGACAGCGACGGCAGGAAGAACCCCACCGACAATGCAGAAGAGGACGGCAGATTCAAAAAGCCCCACTCGGCACGGCCGCCGATACAAGTAAACATGAGAACGTGGGTTGGAAGCAGCAGAGGACGAAGTGGTAGGCACAGAAGAGTGGAATCTGGTGTCAGAAAACCTCAGCATCCGCATGTGACGACATTCTGCATCATTAGCTTGTGGTTTCCTATTTGCTCGTGTCAGATCGCCGACGAAAGAAAGCGGTGAGCATCAGCGACTGCTCTGCACAAACGAGACCGCGACGACACACAAGAAGGGGCCGAGCCAAGTCGAAGAACAGCCCAGGAAGGGCCCTGAAGAGTCAGAGAGCCCGCCAGAAGACGGAGGAAGAGAAGTGCCCGCTGGTAGATCAAAAGAAGAAGGTGATCCCGCCCTCTGAAAGGAAAGCCAAAATTTGGCTGGAAACGGACACCCGACGGACACACAGAAGGACCCGCGAAGTGGTATCCTATAGGACCCCTCAGCATGAGGAGCCTTCCGGCGTTTCTTTTAAAAGAAACGGAAACGTTTCCGTTTCCGTTTCCGTTTCCATATTTCGAAAAAACTAAAAGAAACGGCGTTTCCATCCAACTTAGCCCTAGGGGGGGGGGTAGGCACTAGCACTTCAGGAGCGTTGTGCAGGTCTCACCTTTACGATGACTGACGATGCACTGGAGGAAGTTACACTTTACGCGGGAGACAAACTTCTATTCGGCGGGCTACAGGTTACGTGGCGCCGATGTTCTCACGGGAAATTCAAAACAGTGGAAGTAATGTGCGATGTTGGCAACTGGCGGGATCAGAGTGCCTGAGGAAGGCCGATATCTCGGGTCCGATATCCGGTGCGTCCGAGAATTCACCGAGGGATGACTCGGCGTCCCACTCGGGGGGAAGAACGGCGAGGCCTTCTGGTTCGGCGCCGGAACTAGCTCCTGGCCCTTGTGGACCAACCAGGAACAGACAGGACTAACCCTAGGTGGAGGGGTTCTCCGGAAGAGCGAACAGAGAATTATTGGTTTTAGGTCGCGGCCCATTTTTTAGGCAGTGGACCAGGCCGACGGCTCCGCAGCGCACATCGATTGCCGCGGTTAGGATCGTGCGTGTTACTCGACGGAAAGAACACGCACCTCGAATGCCTGGCGTTTGGCGGGAACTCGACCACCGAGATCGTATCCCACTCGACGTCGGTGAGGTCAATGTCCTTACGATGTGGTACAGCCGGCATAAATCTCTATTTGTGCGTATCTGGTATTTGTCACTATTTGATTGACCACGAAAAAAGGCGAGACATACCTGCGGACACGGCAAGAAGGAAGTGTCGCACATTTTCTCGACGGGCAGCCGCGGGTGGCACACGGTCTGGTCCGAGCAGAGGCCGCTGTCGAGGCCGGTCTTTATCATGACTCTCTTGCACCAATGGTCCGAGGCGCAGCCGCGGTCGTCGTCGCACGCCCGCATCCGGCAAAACTTGACCGAGGCGTCGTGCGTCTCGGGGTTGACCTGGCAGGCCGTCCCGATCGGGCACGACCCTGACAGATCGACGCCGGCGCCGAAGCAAACGGATCCCGCCTCCAGACACGACGCGCTTCCGCAGTCTTCGGCCGAGCACGAGTACACGCCGTCCGCGCACGTGCAATTGTTGCAGGAGTCCGGCCCGTCTCCGGGCCCGGCCCACCCGTGGTCTCTCATCTTCCGGCAGGCGGTGACACACTGCTTCCCCTTGCAGCTGTCTCCTTCGCATTGCTCGAGGCAGCGCTTCGTGCCGGGTGCACCGGTTGCGGCGGGGCTGCAAGACGTGCCAGACGGGCATTCGCCGGCGCGGGCCGCGCAGACGTCGTTTGCCTCCAGACACGGCTTCACGGCGCAGTGCGCGGTCCTCGCGACGACGTCCATGACGCCGTCGGAGCACGTCACGGTGCTGCACGACAGGCTGCCGTACCCGGGGCCGTCGTAGCCGTGGGCCACGCTCTGCCCGCACTCCAGGGCGCACGGCTTGCCCCGCACGCACCGCAGACCCCCGTCGCACAAAAACCCGGGCTCGCACGCCTCCCCCGCGCCTTCGCAGGCCGTGAACTTGGCGCAGACGAGCGTCGGGCCGCCGGCTGCAGGCTCCAGACACAGGGTGCCGTCGGGGCACTCGCTTCCCCGGTCGTCTCCGTCGGGGTCGAAACACGTGCTGTTCTCCTCCAAGCACGTTTCGCCGGTCCTGGGAAGGCACTGGTCGGGCGCGCACTGCAGGTCGCCGTGCTGGCAGGTGCAAAGGTTGCACCACGCGGCGCCGTCGTTGTACCCTTGCCACCCGTGCCGGACCGTCCGGCGGCATGCCGTTTGGCAGGCAGCGCCGTAGTTCGGAATGGCGGCGCAGCGGCCGGCGTCGCAAACGGCGGACGCGACGCACAGCTCCTTCTCGCACGCGTCGCCGTCGATCGCGCACTCCCCGCCGACTTCGACTCGGGGGCGGCACTCCTTGTCGGCCTGAGAGCACGACCCCTGCTGCACGGTCTCCCTGCACCACTCCGCCTCCCCGCAGTCAGCATGCGCCGTGCACGACAACGCATCGCTGAGCGCCACCTGCAGCAGAGCAGCAGCAGCGGCGGCGGCGAGAAGCTTCATTTTCTTCTTCTCTTTTTTCCTCCTTATTTCCATTCGTATAAAAGGGAAGGGGGGACGTTGTTCTTGGTGCTCGTTTTCTTGTGGAATAAGGGAAAGGCGAGAAGAATCCGACGTACGCTCTCACTCTTTTCACTCACTTTGGCTGCCAAAAAGATTCTGCAACATGATACGCTGCCAGGCGCTTCATAAAAGAGGTTTGGGTCGCACAATTTAAAAGTGAGTTGCACAAACGGCAGCTTGAGCTACACGTTTCCTCTAGACTCGCAAAGGGTGCGTCCTGTGTACTGTCAAAGCTTCTACGGAGAACAGCATTCTTGCCATGACTTCTGGCGGGGGGACTTCATTTACCGACACGTTTAATAGGGTTTGTTTGTGCGCACCGGTGGGACCGGCGTGCAAACATCGCGCCTGTTCTTTCTCAGCCTCCCGGTCTCGGCAGGAGGAATCTAACTGGCAACTCCAGATCAACAAAACGTGAGGCATGGGCCTTTAAATCTTCGGCAGGGTTGTGTATAGCGGGAAAACAGTGGAAAAGAGAAGAACGGGGCGAAAAAAGACCCGAAGGGGGGGGGAAGACAGGGAAGGTGGGGGAGGCCCCGAACCCATTTGTTTCACGACGGAAAATGCGAAAAGAAACTCCCGGGGACTTTGTGGGGACGGGCACACGACCGGTGGCCGGTGGGCTTGCATCCAGCAGCCAGGCCCCGTTTCCGGTTGCAAACGTGAGCCGGTCCGTCCCTATCTCTTGAAACTGCGAAGTGCCTGCCGCTGTTTAGTGAATCACGGTCCACCAGGGACTAGGGATGGCTCCATCGAACTGCCCGGTGCTGTATTCTTCGGTCTATCACGGTCTATCAAGAGGGGATGGACCGGCTCAAAACGGTCGCAAAGACCTAAAAACCAGATTCTGGACATGTCGGTCGCGTGCACTTCAGGTCCCAGACCTGTGTGGCAGCAGCAGCAGAGGTGTTCACCCAGGCCCAAGCGCCGATCGTTTTTAACCCTGCTTCCTTTTAGTACTTCACACTCAGTCGGCCACCTCTACTTTCCGAAACGGGTGCTCGTGAAAAAGGTTATATTGCTGGGGGGAGGGGGCAAGAGCTTGCCACTGCTGCGATCAACGCGTTCGCATTCAATAATAAAGCCGAGGAGGGAACGCTTCTCGCGGGGCTCGACTGCCGCGCCTTGTTGTTGATTCTAGCGTAATTTGTGGATTAGTTGTTAGTAGATTCTCTTCGCAGTTTTCGAAAACGCGAGGAATCGCGGTGATAATAATTTGGTTCGTGTTCGCTGTTGTGCCCGGCGCGGGCAATAAGCGCCGTGTCCGGGGAATGGCAAGCTTCTTCTCCCGCCCAATCGCATCGTTGCTTGGGAAAAGGTCTCGTCGTGCTTATGTTGGGAAGAAGACCCCAGAAAGAAAAGTACCCATTATACTACAGTGGCTCAACCCCCTCGAATAATCTCCCCGGGCGTATTCGGGCGCCAAAGGGCGTTGGACCTGAATGAGCTGAGCGCAAGTCGTGTTTTACTCGTCCCTGTGTTGATGAGGAAGGTGAACAGGTCTCAAGCCGCCTTCTGCAGGGATGCTGCCCTGCTAAGGTGAACATGATTCAGCCATCACACGGCCGGATCTTGACATTTACTGCATGAGGCGAGTTGATGCAAGGGCTCTCTGGGAGTCGCTGCCCGTGCGTTGTGGCCGGCCTTTCGGCAGGAGTCGGAAGATTAGCTGAGTCGCAGCTTCTCTTCCTTGCTTTTTCTCGCGAAAGAAGGGGATCGGTCCTGCTCCAGTGACAGCTTCCGACTCCTGCAATAGTCAGCACAAACTCAAGAATAACGGTAAAAGCATATTTTTTAAAAAGCGAGAAACCCGGAGAGCTCCGCGGGGGGCGGCGGCAAGGACAAAGAAATGATAACAACAAAACAAATGGTAGCACAAAGAGCAAGAGGAGGAGGGGGGGGGGGCGGGTTTTGGTTCGAAAAGGGCGGCTTATATAATAAGAGGCGGAAGTCATGGAACGGACGAGGCGCTCACTATCCAGAAACGCTTTTCTAGTTTAGCTCAAACATGAAAAACGAAGCGAGCCCTGCGGTCTTGTGTCACAAAAAAAGAGAACGCTCCCGGATTCGGGGTTTGCGCTGACAAACGAAGTAACGGACGATCTGCCAACTGATCAATGAAAACAATGAAGCCACAGATTCCTGTTCTTCGCGTGTACAGGGTACAAACCTCTAAGGATGGATAAATCCGATCAACGTTCCTGGATTAGCACATGACGATGGCTTCGTTCGTGTTCCGAAAGTGTTACACAACTGTACCAATAATACATCACAAAACCCCTGGGATTGGGTTGTGCAAGAGTAACGAATACAAACGCTTCCAGTGGCCGTTTAGACGTTTAGACTTTACCATTGCTTCGTTGTCTGTGTATAGTTGTAGAGTATCGTCCACCATTTTGTGTTCGGCAGAGGTATCCGGTGGCCACACAACATCCCATCGCAGGCATTTAGACAACCTCAACGCAGGCGTGCTCAATCCCTGTGCTGTCTGCCGAAAGCTCCGAGGCGGCACGCACGCATGCTGCACGGCACCCTTGCAAATCGAATTGACGGATTCGTCGCGAAAGGGGAAAAGGACGGAAACGGGGGGGGGGTTCTCGAAGATCGACCCGGCGGATAGACACATCGGCCTGCTTGTTAGGGCTGGGCAGCGCGACGCGGAGGGGGTGCAGGCACAGGGGACGTCGCTCGGGCGTTCAGCACACATCCCGCGCCGATCCGTCCCCGCGAGGCGTGAAGTTTAAAAAAAAATCGGAAGTGGAACAACACAGTTAAGGTGCCGACCGGGAAAACTGCAGCGAGGAGCGGGAGGGGAAAAAATCTTGGGTGCGAAAAAAGACTGACGCTTCGCTTTGTTTGTGCGTGCCGGTGATCGTTTTCCCACTTGCATTTACCCCGCGTCATTTTCAAATGAGGAATTCTCAATCAACAAAACACGCTGCCTGCATCTTTTTAGCCTGCGCAATACATTGAAGGGCAACCCGCAAGATTTGTTATTACTACCAAGGTAAGGTTGGTACTAAAAGTACTCGGAGAAGCGGAGTGCTCATTTTGACGGAGTGCAACCGCCAACCGTCAACGGTTTCTTGTTGAAACAAGAGAGAGACGAGTTAGAGTGCAGGGACCATCTCTCCGGAGAGTATCCGGTCGCTCCACTACTGTCCCGTACTACTACGGCGGGCGTAAGTCGTTACGTCGTGGGCGCGGAGCGAGCCGCGGCCAAGCCAAGGATGATTGTTGCACCGATGGTCACGGTTTCTTGTTGAAACAAGATCGCTCGCCACCAAGCCCAGAATTGTCCGCGCTTCTGTGTGGGCTGCACATTTTCTTCCTTTGAGATTGGAATATTGTTGCGATAGTGGGGAGTCATTGCCATGAGTACCACTAAGCCTTGAGATTTCGCAACTGGCAGCCTCCTCAAGGGTTTCCTACAAAGCAGATGCTTATACAAAAAAAGAAAAGGGGAGGGGAGCTGCAAGGCGTCTACTCGGTGTGCACCGGCACCACCTGGGGGAGTTGAGTGTACCGTCAAAGTATCGGGTGTGGCATACCCGCAAATTCGGTGTGAAATTCAGTGGCATACACAGGTCTGGGTTTCACTTTTGCGGGTGTATCACATACACATCGCACATCGTGTATCAATGAAGCGGAGCGCAGACGTTATCCGTCAATTCTTGCTTTTCTCTTCGGAACCTCTGACTACACGATATGTAGAGCGGTGGTAAGGGTTCCCTGAGCGAGGGGTAACCTTGATGGTCACAGAAGAGCTGCGACACGTAGCCTTCTACCTTCGGGGGGTAAGGAAGACACCATCTTTCTCTTCGCTCATCTTTGTCGTTCACGTGCTCTCTTGGAACAGGGTACAGAGTGCAGGGACCATCTCTCCGAGGAGTTTCCGGTCAACTCACTCCCCGCCCAGACTGCAACGGGGTGCGTGAATCGTTTCGGAGGCGCGCTGCGGGTTGCAGCTCAGGTGTGGTGGGGATGTTGTAGATTGATGTTGGGAGAGCATTGTGAATTTCTGCACGGGGCCTTAGTTTCAACAGCCGAATGAGTCGCCATCGACAAGTTTATTCTCTCCCAGTACGAAGGGAGCCGTACAGTTGCCAGATGCTCAGCTGGCTGATCTTTCCACGCAAGCACCGCATCGTCCGTCCAAACAGTAAAAGCCAGTCTTTGTGCCAAAAAGTGAAGTGGCAATGTTTCGCTTATATTTTCGTTGGCGAACGAGTCAGCGCGTAGCCAGGGATGACACTCTCTTTCTCCTTACGCTGCCCGCTGGTTACCTTTGTCTGTCGAGAAGGACCGACCACAGCTGGCGTGCTATCTGTTTTCTTTCGACTTTCCCGATACGTCGTCTACAGACGAGTGGACAGGCTCACATCGGTTCTTCTGGCATTGTGCATATTCGGCCCTGTGTCTTCCTTTCCCAACATCGTCCGCTGTCACCTTTGCTCGAGTTTTCCGTTATTGCTTTTGCTTTTGGTTCTGCTTTTTGTGTTTCCGACGATCCCGTGGGACGTACAGATTGGTGTCATTCGACATTTTGTCTTTTTTCACGTCAATTGTGTTAGAAGGCTTCGTTCTTCTATTGAAATCGACCACTTCGTTGTGTACAACAATCATATAGTGGACACGTGTCGTGCAGGAAGGCGCCACGTAAGAAAGACCATGACTGGTACTAGCGCGGAAGTTTGGATCAGCTAATCGGCCAAGCTCACTGCACAGAGAGATGCTGCAACGTACACGGGTCGTGCCGTCTGTGCAAAGGCATCCAGCTGTTGCGCGAAACCCCTTGCAACTAACACACCGCAAGGTGAAAACAAGTATTTTGAGCCGAATTCCGGATGGAAAAGCTCAAAATATCCCACGCTCTTTCCAACCTTCATGAGCAGTCACAGGGCCCGATAGCAGCGTGTCGGCAACTCAAACCACTGGCACGTAAAAGTGACAAAGCTTCGCTGCAGACGGGGTCCACTTTAAGTCACGCAACTGAACACACATACGAACACACAGAACCCGACGCGGGGAGGCCCGAAAAGTTTCTCCGAGCAGAAGCCGCGTTTCAGTCCCATTCACATTCAGTTTCGTTGACCCTTTCTTTCGATCATGGTTTGCGAAGGATCCTACAAGAAAGAGATATCGCTGGTCCAAACTCGTAGGATCCTAGAAGAAACAGGATTCCAACAGGATGCTAGGCAGCATCCTACCTTTTTGGCCTTGCTGGCCTTCCGAATCCGAAGCACTTTAAGAGTGAAAGCTAGCTTGAAACACCGGGGCTGAAGGTCTCCGGGTGACTGATTGTACTTGTGGAGCCAGGAGAGGCGCCGGCATGACACAGCGCGAGTATCCTCGGCACCTTTTGAGCGCCCCTTATCCTCTCAAGATCGGCTTCCCGCCCTCGTTTTTACTTTTTCTCTTTTGCGTTCACAGTGCTTGGAATTCAATGTGCCCAACACCGCACTGGTCACATCTGCACGTGTTGCCACAGACACAGAAGGAGGACCGTCATCAGCGCGGAACCTGAGTGTTTGCAGACAGGACAGCGGTGTGAGTCTGGTTTCAGTTGGCTGTTGTTGTCGTAGCTCGTCACACACCGGACCACCCATGCCGCCAGAACCCCTCTGGTTGGGCGCGAAAAGTGGGGAGAAATATTTGCTTGAACTGTAGACAGAACACGCCTCTCATGCATGCGGGCGGGGTCGTTGTAGTTGGTTCTGGTTCGGAGGAAAGGAAACAGCCGGACGGATCGGGCGGCATTCCCCTTACCGCGGGCACCAAAGGGCTTCCCCGCGTGCGTTCCCCGCTTCAGCGCGCTGCGGGCGGGGGGAGGGCAGGCAAATGTTGTCCCTGGATCTTGACCCGAGCATAGTTAGGCGACGGCACAGGCGACACGCAATAATTTACTAGCCTTTCAGCATAGCTGCCCCGCTCCAACCAGCCCTTCGTGAGCAGGGGGAGGGAAGGTCGCCCAGAGACGAGAGAGACCAGCGCTGAGATTTGTCGGCAGTGACCCTTTGCTCAGCTGAAATGCCTCTTCCCCAGGCCCTTACCTCTCGCCCTTTTTCACCCCCCCCCCCCTGCGCCGGTATTCGCTCCCTGGCTTGGGGCTAGTTCGCTTTCTTCGTACGCGGCACTCGATGGCTTTCCCCCTTTGGTTTCGGTTTCTCTGTTCTCTGTTCACAGCTGGTCGCGGAGGTGGTTGAAGCCCTGAGCCCTCCTTTTCTTCGCGACGTACGCTGTGAGGACGCCCACGCTGAGCGCGAGGAGCAGCGGGGTTACGACGAATGCGATCGAGGGATACTGCCCAGCGGTTGGGTGGACGCCGACCCCCAGGTTCGGGTCCTGTTCGCCGCACGTCGGGGCCGAGCCGCTGAGGCACGTCAGCCCGTCCTCGCACTGTTCTTGAGGGCAAGTGAGCAAGGCTCCCCCACAAAGACTGCCGCTGGGCAGCGTTCTCGAACACACACGAACCTTGCCGCATTCTCCGTCAATTGCAAGCGGTTTGCACCACCCGCGATAGCCGCAGTCGTTGTCGTGCTCACACCCTGCCATCGGCAAACAGTAGTGCGTCAGTCCGGCGCTAGCGTCCAACTGCAGGTCCCCGTCCTTCGCACGGCAAACGGTCGAAGCCGGGCACTCCGTGCTGCGGTCAAGAGATGCACTGGCGTTGGGCTGCCGGCAGATGTCTTCTTCGCTGAGGCATTTCGGTGTCCGCGGTAGGCACTCGGTGGTCTCGGTGGCAATCAGATTTCCATCCTCGCACGTGTACTCGTTGCAGTAGTTCGCGCCGTCTTCATACGTGCGCGATCCATCAGCGACGTATCGGCCGCATTCGGTTTTGCACGCCGAGCTCCGGTTAGCGCAACTTGGGATGCCGGATGACATCCTCATGCATTCAAGACCAAACCCGCATCTTTCTGTCGGGCACGCGAGGTTCACTCCAACGCAGCTGCTGCCCTCTCCCAGCTCTCTGGAACACACCGTGGACTCGCCGCATTCTGCCGCGCTGTTCATAATTCTCTGGCACCACTGATTCACCGGGCAATCGGCATCGGATCGGCACTCTCGCATCAAGCAGTATTTCCTCTCCCCAGCATCACTCTTTTGTTCGCAAAGCGCACCCTCCGGACACTCATTCGACCGGTCTTCATCGGGGGTCCAACACGTGTCGTCGATGCCCAGGCAAACTGTTGCCCTGGCCTCGCAAATCCCGGATGAACACGTTTTAACTCCGTCGTTACACGAGCACGAGTTGCAGTGGTTGTTTCCATCGTCCATCCCGTTCCAGCCATGCGGCACCCTCATCCCGCAGAATTTTACACACGGCTTCACGCCAGTGCTCCGTGGCTTGCACATCCCTTCCAGCGAAAAGTCCGCGTTAGCTTCGCAGGTAAGATCGGGGAGGCAGACTTCCCTGAAGCACAGGTACGTCGATCCACCGCATTGGCTGTCTTCTCCCACCCGAGCAACGCAACTTTTGGATTCGTCGCAGGTTTGCCCGTCTTCCGACTTCCCAGGGCGACACCACTCCGTGAACGAACAATCGGCATCATCGTTGCACGACATTTGCGAAGATTCAGGCTCGCAATACTTGACGCGGTTACTGGAGGTGGCCGTACATACCATGCCTGTCGGGCACTCGTTCTGTCTCCAGATCATTGCGTCAACATTCAGGCACTGCGATCCGACTCCTAGACACGTGGGTGTTCGCTGGTCGCATATAAGTTGTGTTTGGCAGCTGTATACCCCGTCTTCACACATGCAGTCGTTGCAGTAGTCATCCCCGTCGATGCCTTTACCGCTCCAGCCGGAAGGAAGCGTCCGCGCGCACACCGGGGTGGTGCACGGTGAGCTGAGCTTGACGCACTTTCCATCCGAGCTGGTGCCGTCGGCACTGTCTGAGACGCACGCGAAAAACGGCTGGCAGATGTCGATTTCGCACGCTAGCCCCGAGTTGTGGCACACTTCGCCCTCGTCGACTCTCAACGTGCACTCGGCGAGACCGCTACACGACCCGTCATTTGCCTTCTTTGGCTGGCACCACTGCCCCATACCGCAGTCATCATTCGACTCGCATAAGACTCTTGCTGCATCACCTGTGCATATCTTTTCGTCCGCCGCACTGTCCTGGCACGTCGTCCCGTCGGGGCATTGGTCTTCTCGATCCACCGAGGCACTCTTGCAAATAAGTCCTGTTTGGAGGCAAACCGGGCTTCTCTTTGTGCACGCATCGATGGTGCTGTGAATCATCTTGCCGTCGTTGCACATGACATCGTTGCAATAGTTGTACCCGTCATCAGGACCCTGGTAACCGTGATCCACCACTCTACCGCAGAAGGTCTTACACGGTCGTGCCTTCAGACATTTGCCGGCGTATTGGTCCTCGTTATCCTCGATTGATACACAATAGAGCCCTGTGTCGTGTCGGCATTTCTCCACCATACACGCTGGTATGTCATCTAGCGTGGTGGTGCAGTAGCCACCGGCGGAAACTAATCGCGTGCAGATCTTCTCTCCGCAGCCACCGGAATCCAGCCCGTCTCTGTGAAGATAAGACCTGCACCATTCGCCCGGGCGGCACTCGTCGTCAGCTTCGCAAAGTTGCGACGGCATGCAGAACATGTTCAACGAGCCGGAGTTAAAGCTGACGCAGTATGTGTCATCCGGGCACTCATCCGCTCTCTCAATCAGGTCTCCTTCGTTCTCGCCGTAGCAGAGGTCAGTTGTGTTAAGGCAGGTTTTGTAATTGTACCGAGTCGGGCACGTGGTGTGCGTCCTGCACGTGAGAGTCCCGTTCTCGCAGTGGCAGAGGTTGCAGTATTCCATCCCGTCATTCGGACCGTCCCAGCCGTCGGGGATCGTGCGCCCGCAGAACGTCTTGCAGGAGGCCCCATTATGTTCACTGCCCACGCATATTCCACTAGTTCCAGCATCCGTATCAGCGACGCACTCGAACGTACCGCCGCAGATATCAAGCTCGCAGTCAGGGAGAGCGTTTGGTCCCTCTGAGCGTAGATCACACGCATCGTTTTGCCATCTGAACGGTATACATACCTTTTGGGCCTCGGAACACTGGTGAATGCCGGTTCGCACGCTGCGGCAGTACTGGAGGTGCGCGTCGCAGTCTGAATGGTCGTTGCACGGACTGACCATTTGGCAAATTGCGGTAGTGTTGCCGATCGTAAGGCAGACAGTTCTTTCCGGACAATCGAACGAGCGGTCCTCTACATTAACACCTCTGCACAAATCACCTTCTTTCAGACACATGGGGCTTCTGACAGCGCAGTCATCTCCTGAGCACTCGTATAATCCGTCGTGACACGCGCATTCCTTACAATGGTCCGATCCATCACCCTGGCCGGACCACCCATGCTGTACCATCGTACCACAGCTGGTCTCACATAAAGCCAGGGGTTGACAGACGTGATAGTTGCCGGACGGTTTGCAAAACATATTGTCCACACATAGGAAGCCCAAGCACTGGCCGTCTTCGACAGCTTCCAAGCACTCCCCACCTTCCAGTGTCTTTGCAGTGCAGACACGTAGGTCGGCGGAGCAGCCATTTCTTTCCCCGGTTTTGGGGTATTGGTTACAGAAACTCGACCTCGGGCAATCGTAGTCAGTCTGACACTCGGTGTACTCGAGACACACGAACGGATCAGGCATGCGCCCCTCGGGCACTAAGCAGAGACTCCCAGGAGGGCAGTCGTCGTACCGTTCCACCTTCTGTGAGGACGAGTAGCACACGTCGCCGATCCCCAAGTCAGACTCAAGCGCAGCCGCAACCAGCGACACGGCTAACGTTATTATAAACTTCATTGCCAGGAGGGGGGGGAGGCGGGGTGGGTGAGGGGGAGGTTGTCCTCTTTTGGTATCCTCGTTCGGTTGGTCTCTTTTGGTATCCTGGTTCGGTTTGTCTCTTTTGGTATCCTGGTTCGGTTTGTCTCTTTGGTATCCTGGTTCGGTTGGTCTCTTTTGGAATCCTGGCCTCGGTTGGTGATTCGTGCAACACCAGCCAGGGTATGCAAGTTGCTTTCGTGGCTTGCTTTGTTGTGACGGCGCCACACACTGCTCGAGGCTTCGATTGACCTCCTCGGTGCGAGAACGTGTCGGAACAGCTGACACCTTAAGAATCCTTGCCTCGTGAAATTCAGACTCCCAAGCATGGGTCGTTCGGCTACCAGCAACATGCCCCGCAAGATCTGCCGGGACACCAACAGCAATGTCGTGTTTCCGGTATGTTCTCCCGAACTACGGTTTGGAAGTACTGGGGAAAGCCTGGTACACGGGAGCCAAGCTTCACGTGTTCGGCGCGGTACTGCAGAGCCACGGGTCTACGGGTGGCTACCGATTTCCCAAAATAAGCAGTGGCGCACCTTGGGGCTTGGCGCTTGCGCTGAACACAAGCTCGTCGAGACGGTTAGCCACACAGGGCAAAGCGGACGGAGCATTGCAAGCTGTGGTTGACCATCACGTTCCTGGACCAGGAGCGGCTTCTTCCTTTTTTCCGATCTACAATTCCAGACATCGTGCCTACCGACCGCACAACAGTCCGTCCAGACCTGATAAAGGGTCGTATACTATGACCTCGCCGCAAGCTCTACCGGACCGAGGAAATGCACAAGGCAAGGCCCCTCTCGTCACCATTGCGCACGAGCGAATATTTCCGGATCTAGCCAGACCACAACAAACAAGCTCGTCGAGACGGTTAGCCACAGGGCAGAGCGGACGGGGTTGTAGCACTGTGCTGCCTCCGACTCAAGCTTTGCAAGCTGTGGTTGACCGTCACGTTCCTGGACCAGGAGCGGCCTTTTCCTTCTTCTTCTTCTTCTTCTTCTTCTTCCCGAACTACAATTCCAGATATCGTGCCTACCGACCGCACATCAGTCCATCCAAACCTGTTAAAGGTGTCGTATACTATGACCTCGCCGCAAGCTCTACCGGACCTAGGGAATGCACAAGAATCCGTGGCGGGCAAGGGCCCTTCCCTTCACCATTGCGACACACGAGCGAATATTTCTGGATCTAGCCAGACCACAACAAATAAGCGAGTCCCGCCGGACTAGCCGTGCTGAACCTTTCGCCATCATTCCGCTCAGAGGAGACCTTCGCAATGGAGACGCTTGAACAACAAAAGGACAACGGAATCGCTCTGGTTGTTTGCCCCAAACCGCGGTTGCGAGAGGGGAACAGGTACTTTCACGTTTTACCCCGACACTTGGGGACTGCGATTTCTTTTTCCGACCTTGTTTAGTCGTCTGTTTCCAGCTGTCAAGCTCCTTTAGTTTCCTCTTGTCGCTCTCCGAATTGAAATAGTCTTTAGTGACACCATTCAGTACAACCGTAACTGCACTGATCAAGAATACAAACACGAATTAATGCCTCTCATACGTTCGCTCGGTGCTTGAATGCGTCAACAAATGTGATTGAGACGAAACAGAAAACAATGATACAATTGAAGCAGACTACCAACGCGTGCGCTGGCTTCGTTCGTTCGGGATACCCTGCTTAAGGCAGAGCTACTCGTCACCAGGCGGGTCTGTTTGATGAGCGAT
Source organism: Diplonema papillatum (assembly GCA_030068145.1). Taxonomy (NCBI): domain Eukaryota; phylum Euglenozoa; class Diplonemea; order Diplonemida; family Diplonemidae; genus Diplonema; species Diplonema papillatum. The sequence goes on from JAPJBO010000016.1 coordinate 268,447, forward strand.
AATGGTGTCTACAGGCATTGATGGCCAGACCAGCGAAGCTTCAGCTTCTGCGTAGCGTGCCTTTGCTGGTGCATCTCAGCACCAAGTGCATGTCGGTCTGCAGTTTCGCTGACACCCAGGTTGCTCAGCAGGCCTTCGGCAAATTGATGGTGAGCGCAGTACTGCAGGGGGTAGGTGGCCCGACCTGTTGAGTTTCAGCCTGCAACCCTGGACATACATGGCGGAGTACAGCCTCAGAAGCTGGAGCTGAAGCTGTGTACTTTTTACACCGGTGTGACTCAGGCACACCTCTTTAACTCCGGAGCTTCTGAACCTGGACTCCACGTGTACTCTAACAGGATCAATCAGCCCCCCCTCCCCCCTTCGTGAGGAAGCGACGAAGAGCGAAGAGGGGACAAAGATCGCTTGCTTTTCCGGCCTCCACGAACTCCCTTTCTGTCTACTGTCGCTCCGACTCATCTATTCGTGCGGCTCGTGCAGCTCGATTGCCAAGTCGATTGCTACCCCAAGTATGCACGAGCCGCTGTCCCGCAGGTCCGCTGAATCCCGTGAAGCTTGTGCTTCCGCACACCATCGCACTGTCGCGGTATTCACCTCGAATCTGCTGTGTGTGTAGACAGCGCAACGGTTGATGGCTTTCAAACCTCCGTCTGCACACGTTTGGAAGCATTGTTGACCTTCATTACTCAATCCTGTTGAATAGCCTGCGCATTGAAGCCACGATGCGACCGTCTCTCATCAAGTCCGTCTGACAAGACAGCTCGTTTTCGCCGATCAGTCGCCAGACCTCCGTCGAGACGCCCAGGTCCCCCGGCAGTTCTGTAATTCGGCGAAGAGCACCATCCGGATCGAGAGAGCCCATGACGTATGCTCCGCTCGCCGTACATCCCTTTGTGCCGTCCAGGGGCATGCTTGACTTGTTCTCGCCGAACTTTGAATCCTCGTCGATGCTGAAAGAATTGCCGCGATGTTCCAAGATGTACGTCACCTCCATCGTCTTGAACGCCTCCCGGGCAGCAGACGAGACATCTAGCTCTCTCAGCAGGTCATCAGCCGGATCTGAGTTTTCCTTATCTTCGCGCCATCGGCCGTTAAAGGTGAACGACTCAGTTGAGGAAGGGGTTGAACTGGCCTGACGCACGGAGGACCGCAGCTTCTGCATTTGTGCCTCGCATTCAAGCAACTTCGAGGTGTATATGGAGAACTTCAGTGCGGTGTCCTGCGTGAACGACTGGCCGTTGGTCAACATTTCTTTCATAACCGCCAGCGGCTCGGTGGACGAAGCCTCCGAGACCAGGTCCCCCGGATATTCGCTGCCCTCCAAAGAAAGGGAAAGTTCGGGCAGCAGCCCCCCGCGTCCGCCGGCCGCCGTCGGCTGGGTGCGACTGGCTGCCTTTGCGATGGCCCTCGCGTGTCCCACTGGTACCCCGATTGCGACCAAGTCAGGAACTTCGGCTTCCCTCAGAAATGCCAGCCGTTCGTAACCGTTCGCCGCTAGTACCTTGTCGTAAGGTCGGTGGCTCAGCCCCAGCTTGCTCAGTATCGAGATCACCGCTGGTTCGATAGCCGTGGCAGTTGGGAGAGCTTGCAGAGCAACTGCCCATTCATGCGCTTCGATGAGCATCACTTTGGTACAGGACCCTCGGACCGGGAAAACGACGACACCATCGTATGTGGTGATCTTCTTGCAGTCATCAACGAAGCCCCGGGCAAGGGGCTCTTCGTCACTTTCCGCCTTGTACAAGATGAGCTGCAGAGTCGACGATGGGAACGTGCCGACCAACACCGCACAAAAGCGCTCTGCCGGATGGCTCTCGCGCGGGGACCACTCTCCATTTGCTTGCACCCGCCCTGTGACCCAGCCTTTCTTCAGAACGCACGCTGCCATTCGCGACGTGATCTCCCGAGCAGGCACTCGAAAGGTCACGTCCATCTCCTCCGATCTTTCTTTCGTTGGGATTGGATTTCGTGCGGAAGGCGAGGGCACGCCTCGCTTTTGTCCTGAGGAAAGAAGTGCACGCAGGGGGGGGGTGAGGGAGGGGGTCTACTCCAGGTATATAATATGAGACGATGCCAAAACCCCCCCCCCCCCCTTTGCACTAATAAAATCTTTTTTGATGTCACCCCTTACTGGCCCCGAAACCCCACTTGTGTGGCCCAAAACGGTTCCCAAACGGTTTTTGGCGGGCTGAGTCGAGGTAAAGGGGTCTCTGAAGGCCCACGAATAGGCCCAGGTGGGCCCAGGTGGGCCCCGGAGCGGGCACTGAGCGCGAGGGGGAGAGCCCCCCAAAATGGGGTCATTTTCGGGCTTCGCCACTGCTCAAGCTAGTCAAACACTTTCTGGCCTCCAGCGGGAAACCCAGACTTCAAAACGACAAGATCGGCTGTGTTCAGCCGTAGATAGCCACCAGCGGGTCCTCTTGAAGCCGAAGAGTGCTCTCGGGGGTCACAGTTAGCCCCATGTGTGCAGCGCCAGCAGTGGGCAGGCACACGCTTAGAATGTGTGGTATGCAAGTGCACCCTGCCTAGAATCCGGCTTCACCCGCTTTTGAGAACACAGTGCTTACAAGGAAAACGCAGAATATAAGGTGGAAAAATGCAAAAGAACCAAGATGAGGACTCCCCCGCCAACGCCAATCTCGGCAGCCTTTCCCCGGTTCTTTCAGAGATTGTCACCCACGACCATTCCAACAGCCCTGTACCGGGCACGTGCCCAGTCCAAACCGCTCACGATGCGTCGCCGGCTCGCCTCGTCGTCAAGTCTGTTGAAGGCTTCTGAAAGCCTACCAGAAAGGCGCTTCCAGATGTCAACGTTCTCCTCCTCTGTCATTAGGGCGAGAAAGAAACCGATCAGGTCCTCACCAGAGACCTTTTCGCAAAAGGTCCTGCTGGCTACGAGTCGTCTCTGCATGGACTGACCACGTCTCGTTTCCTCATGAAACGGCGACAACTTCTGCATTGCTCTCACCGATGACTCCACGAACTCCAGACCCGTGATCTTTGGCATTTTCCCTCTCTTAGTTTCCGTTTTCCTGGGTCAACCTGTATTCTTAATTCGTATTGCTGGTAAAGCCGGATTCTAGGCAGGGTGCACCTGCTGCACCCACTCTATTTACAAGGTGTGCCTGCCCACCGCAGGCGCTGCAGGCGGGGTGGCCAAGTAGGGCTATCTGAGACCCCTGAGAACATTCTTCGGCTTCAAGAGGACCCGCTGGTGGCTATCTACAGCGGAACACAGCCGATCTTGTCGTTGTGTAGTCTGGGTTTCCCGCTGGAGGCCAGAAGGTGTTTGACTAGCTTGAGAAGTGGCGAGGCTTTGAAAATGACCCCATTTTGGGGGCACCCCCCCTCGCACTGAGTGCCCGCTCCGGGGCCCACCTGGGCCCACCTGGGCCTATTCGTGGGCCTTCAGAGACCCCTTTACCTCGACTCAGCCCGCCAAAAACCGTTTGGGAACCGTTTTGGGCCACACAAGTGGGGTTTCGGGGCCAGTATGGGGTGACATCAAAAAAAAATTTATTAGTGCAAAGGGGGGGGGGGGTTTGGCATCGTACCATATAGAGACTAGAGGCTGAATGCTTGACGTGTCTCATACCTGTCCTTTTCTACTGGGTGAAGCCTACATAACCCCACGGCATGACCACCAACTTGCGAATACTCAACTTTTCAAACATTGTCAAAATGACCTATCCAATTCATCATAAGTGTCTCAGTTCACAAAAAAACTGTACTCAGTCTGGGCGGTGACTTGCATACCCTGCCATGGGCTCGGTTCCGGTTCCCATTGCAAACAAGATGAAAGCTTTGTTCTGGGTCAGGCGCGCCAGGTAGGTGATGGGCTAATTCCTGACTGGGCTCGGACTGTGGAGTCCTCCCGGATCCGTCGAAACAAAAGTGGCGTATGACGTTCGGTGACGAATGGACCCTTAGCATCTTGAATTCAAGGGTTTTCTTCAAGGTAATGACCCGTGTTGCCGATGGAGCATATTCTTGTGCACTCGTTTGCAACGCCGATAGGGCTGGCCTCCTGCACCACGAGCGTGTTGGCAGTTCGTCCGGAAGCTTCACGTACAGGGGGCATCTAGACTTGTTTTTGTCTCTTTCTGCATCATTTCGCAGGTGGCACGGTTTCATGCTCCCTGCTGCCACATACTCTCTGTTTGTTGTGTTGCGAATCTCAATCAAACTGCATGTTGAGAAGTACCGGCTCAAATGACATAGCTAACTAATCTGGCATGACCTCGCCTCGATAATCTCAAATGGCGGTGTTAACATTCCACGGAAGGGACCGTTCGCGATTCAAGAAGAGGGATGCCGACTAGAATGAGTATGAATGACATACCACATGCTCGAGAGACATGAAGGGAATGCAAATGAATCGGTCATGTGCCAATGAAAATGCAAAAGTCAAGACCGTTCCTCTCCCATGGACTCGTTCCAGACATAGATTTTTTGCATGGCTGTCCACCTTTGGAACAGGGGTTCTACGATACACCGGCGACCCACCGGCCCAGCCCCTGACCATCAGCCAGCTTCCTGGCACAGCGGCCTGACCCACGGCAAGTTTGGTAATCGCTGGTAGTATCCCTGTTTACATCAGGCTTTGTTGCCAGTGCTTGGAAATGCACGACATCCATGGTGACCAGGCGAGCCTGCTGCTGGCCCTGTACAGGTTAGCTAGTTGCACCCGATTGTCACCTGAACAAGCCTGACTACCGAAGGGGCTCTGTTGGCACTCTATTAGCTGTTGGTGAAGCGTGGAATCCAGCAGCGCCGCCGCCACTCATTCCACATAGCATAAGCCATACTATCTGCGTGCACTCTCATTATTTGTAAGCGTCGACTGGCGTATCTGCATGCCCTTCGTCCATGGCTGTCTTCGGCCGTCAAGAAAACGGTAGGAAGCGAAGACAAATAGGAACTGCGGCGTCTAACGTCTGTGAGAATTCTGAGAACGCAAAAACAGTGCAAGCAAAAAGAAAAGAAAATAGTTGAAGCCATCGACCAGTCGCAGCTAACCGCAAATTCGGTTTGCTCTGCCTGTGGCCGGCCGTCGTAGATCGAGCTTTTATTCTGCGTCAGCTACACCACACTTGGATGCTTTTGCTTGGAAAACGGCAACCGCTTGAGGCCCAGAGCTCTGCAGCACAGTCGAACGCGTGAAGCTTTGCTCTCTCTCTCTCGATGGCCAGGCGTTGGGCGCACAAGTGGTCCTGGCCGGATCCGGTTGCTGACCTAGAAAGCACCTCAGGAATAGTTGAGTCACAGTCCCTGACAATGTTGTCTAGCGACCTGAAGCTGGTGAAGCCGCTGCCCACCCTAATTTCTTGTGGAAATTCAGGTGACGCAGGCTACACCTGGCTAAACGTTCTTTTTGGTGTGAAAGAAGCTGCACATCAAGAAGTTCTACAGCTACTCACATTGCGACTTTTTCTTGGATGGAATACAGTACGTCACCTGTGCTTTTTGTTTTCACCTAAATTATGGCTACGTTCAGGCTCATCACCCATGGTCCCTGACAGTGCGCCAGACTTTGCGAACGCGGTTCAAGCAGTAGTACAGTAGCTTTGAACTTGATATGCAGCAACAATCCGTTACCAAGGGCCCTTGTGCGCGGCCAGCAATCCTGATACCGGTAGGGGCGCATGTGCGCAGCACTGCTCGGGCCACGGAGGGGTTCTGCAACGTTTGCAAAGTACCCTGGACTGCATTCGAACGCCAAATGGACCCCCCAACTCCGGTGAGCAGCTCACAACCGCCAGATAGACTGCGCGTGGCAGTCTATCTGGCAGTTGTGTATCTTTAAGCAAGGAAAAAGAAGGCTGCCTATCAGCAAGGACGTAGCAATCGTCGCAGACGTGGTCCGTTTTCGACACGAGTCCTTTCAGGCACCGATGGAACGAGATCCGCAGAAGAAGCACTGTCGGTTGTTTTTCTCCGTAGTGCTGCCCTACACTTTTGCAGACCTGGCAGTGCAGGTCGACACGCCTTACACACTAGCTGTTCCAGCTTTTTTCGACCGCATCTTCCGCGCTGGCTGCGGATAACCCCTCGCTGGAAGCCTAGGCGTACCCCACGAGTGACGCGGCTTTGTCTCCGCTCGCGTTTTGGAGGTGTCACAAATGCTTTCTTCTCCAAGACCATGCCCCTCACAAAACAACTCTGTCCTGCGGAGCCGGCACGTTGATGAGTCCACACACTGAATTACTATTTCGGTTCACCGGCTTTCATGGTCGGGTGGTCGAGAATGCAATCAAAATCCCGAGCATCGGAGCAAAAGCAAAACAACTGCTCCCCTCGAATCAACGACGGTTCATAGAGGGCGACGGTTCATAGAGGGCGACATCAATTAGCACTTCTACGCGGATGGTCTTGACCCGGGGTCTGACTAGGAAACACTACCGCGACCAGATGCGTTCGGCCAACGGAAATTGCAGAGGCATGAGACTTAACAGGTAGTAGCGGGCTGGTTCGCCCTTGGTACGACGTTTGCGAGAGGCGGGGTTTTAGGCGACACCCTTGCAGTAAATAGTAGTGGAATGTGTCGTTCTCGTTCGAGAAGAGAGCATACCTGGGAAAGAAGACAGGTATTGTGATGACTATGTCTCTTGGGGGGGGGGCCGAACAAGTGCATGCTGCCGGGTTGTTGCTGACCTAAAAATCCCGAAATACCCAAAAAAGAACGCGTGCGGGGAGGGGGGGAAATCTTAGTTTAATCTTTAGGCTGAAAACTGCCTCTCATGCATGTTTGCTGCTAGCATGAAGTCTTCTTCGAAAGAAAAGGGAGGAGTGAAACACAAATAATTTGTGTGATGGTATTTTTGGACTTTGTGACGCTATGGTGGAATCCTTCTTTCTCGACACATCGCGCTAACGTCGCTAAGTTCGCTCGCCTTGTTAGGAAGAAATGATTCTCTCCCATCGCTAGGCAGTCCCGAGCTCGGACACAAGAATAGCTGCAGACACTTGCTGCTGATCAATGACGCTTCGTTTCGTGCCTGGTTTCCAGACTGCGGTCATGCCACCGGTCCGTTGACCTGTCGCTGTCCTCTTGTTTTTTAGAGTTAAAGTTCGTTTTTGTGAGTAGGGCGTGTGGGGCTCCGTTTCGGTCCCGTGGGAACAGTCTGCAAATGATCAATACCGGGACACTTAGCAGTCTTCAACAGTTTTCGCTCGTTGAGGCTGATCAGCGAGCCAAGAAAACTAGAAAGAGTACGAGAAAAAGAAAAGAAAACACCGCACCCCCTCCTGTTTCGTTCGGTGGGGATCACTGCCAACAACGGATTCGTCTGCCGAACGGCCGAATACGCGAGAAATTGTTTTCCTGCAGAAATGTGCCTGCTCCAAACCCTTCGCGTTCACCCATCCTAACGTAAGGGCTTCCGATGTCGCTTATGTAGTTCTCGCGGTAGGAATCCCCAAGTAGGTGGACATGCGAATTGGATCGGTGAAAGAACTTTCAGCATGGTGTGGTGTTGGTTCGGACATTGCTCGGGCTTGCATTCGTAGGACAGGACACGAATAGAACAACATGCGAAATTGCGGTCACGAAAACAATTCTCTCTTTCGTATCACGAAAACAATTCTCTCTTTCGCCAGGGAGAAAACACCCTGCTGGCAAGTCATCGCCCACAAACGCCAGCTCTTTTGCCCAGTTTCAATTTGTTCTGTTCAGTCTGCTGTATGTGTTCAAAACTGCTGCATTGTGTATGTGTGGAAAAGACGCAAGCGGACGACCACACGCGGCGGTGGCGATTTTCACCTGGCCCCAAAATTCTGTGTTCGGTTCGGGTTTCGTGTTATTTTGCAGATGCCTTGAGCTATCTTTGTGTCTATGCTTTCAGTCGTCTTCTTAACCATAGTTAAGTGCGCAAATGGTGTCAGCCGAAGCTGGTAAAGCGTCGGCGCCGCCCACGTTATGTTTGTTTAGCATTGAGTTCTTTTAAGTACATGAACCACGTGGATTAGCATGCACTGCGGCTGCCAAACATCCCGTAACACCGCGCAAGGTGGTAAAACGCTCTTTTGTTTTCTTTTCGATTGCTTTTGATGGGGCATGAAAAAAGGTTGCGGAAAGAAGACTGCGGCGACATGCTGTCGATGCAAAGGACCAAGCCGCTCGCGCAGCGAGCCCAACCGGCTCTCGCCTGCTGCCGGAGATCAGTGTTTTTGTATACGCACCTGCTTTGTAGGAAACACTTGAGGAGGCTGCCAGCTGCAAAAGATCAAAGCAGGGAAATGTGCTGTAGCCCACACGAAACACACGTCAGTGGCGGGCGCAAGCGTTCAACAAAAAAGACCCACTTTGTAATTGTATTGTTTCTCCCCCTCTAGACTTCTTCGAAGTAAGCACAAGGCAGTCCCTCGAGTATTTTCGTTGGCGTGCGGTTCGCCCTTTGCCGATAGGCTGTGATAGTTTTGGGTTAGAAGCAAATAATCTGTAGCAATAATCTGCATTGCCGGCTTCGCGGTCGTCCCATCACCACTGATAGACTGTAGTAGTTTGGCACGCATGTGGTGATAAGCGGCATCGACTGTGCTGGGCAGCAGGCAATTCGATGCGGTTCAGGGGACAGTGGTGCACGGGCTCAGCGTGCGGAGGGCTGGTCTGCACAACAGCAACTGTAGAAACGGCTATGCTTCTTTCGGAGTACGAAGATCTTCACGGGTAGTTGAGGCTTGGAGCTTCAGCGAAACACCAATTCTTCTGAAATGAAAGCGCAAATCTGAAAAAGGAGCGCTGCTTCTTTCTTTCCTTTCTCAACGACAGCGAGTGTTGGACTAGCCCACCTGGAGCCAGTTGGTTTCCTTTGGCAGGTTCCTTGTTGTGTGCCGACGACTTTACGTCGTTCTGGTGTTTGGCAACTTTGCCCACTTGCTTGCTCATTTTTCTTCTCCTGTTGACCTTTTCATTTAATTTAATTTTCTTTGTCCGGCAACTGGTGGTCTTTTTGAGCTCAGGGGGTTGCTCCCTTTTGCAGATAAAAAGTCCGCCAGGTAGCCCATTCTGACGCTCTGTCGTCAGACTCTTGCTTGATCCTTGGTGGACAATTTTTTTGCAGATTGTTCTGCTTCAGACTTTCGTTCCGCCGTTCGTTACGCCTGTTGTACCGTTTCCCCAAGTAAGCTTTTTGAAAGGGAAAACAAACAGAATGAATTCTAAAAGAGTGGATTGCCTGTCTTTTACCCGCAACGACGAAGTGGATTGTGCCTCATTCGCGATGTCATTTACGGGCGACAAACGGGTCTAAAGCCAGTTTAGTCGCATAGTTACCTGAGGGGGAAATCTTTTAGAGTGAAAGTTCGCTTGAAACTCCGGGGTTTTTGGAAAGGACCCCCTTATACGCTTTGTGCTGTTTGGAAGATGTGCCGCAAGGTTGGTATCGGTCTACGAGGGGTCAATGATAGGGGCTAGGGCGAGACCAGAAGGGATACTGCAAGGTTCTGAATCCACTGTCCGTGAAGATGGGAGTCCTGGTAAGAGAAGACCGTGCGGATATTCAGGCACGGCATCGTTCCAGCTGTTACGGGCGCAAATTGTTTCCAGCTTGCCCAACATCCACTCGGTCTTCCGTCCAGCCGCAAAGCGTGGGCGGTGGGTACAACCCGGCATAGCCGGCGCACCAAAACAGCGAAGGGAACAGACCCCCTGCCGCCATTTCCCAGGGAAGGAGGCGACTCCTGAGTCGGCGCAGCACAGGTCGTTGATGGCTCGCATAAGGTACCCAATTTGCAGCCCCTTCTCGGCGAAAGTTCTCCCCGGGAGCTTCGAACGCGTAAATGCCTCAAAATCAAACGCGAGTTCCACGCCTGTCGTCGGGAGAGGGTTGGAGCTGACCCACGACAGACTCCGCAGCCAGAAGACCATCGTCTCAGCAATGCAAACCGGGCTAAACCGGGCTAAAAGATGTGGGTGGCCAGTGCAGTTCGTCGCCGAAGAGGGTGTATGGCCCCAATGACTCCCTAAGAAGTAAGGGTGCCCCCTGTGACCCCACCGAAATGGCCCCCACGGGCGACAAAAAGGATTCGGTGACGAAGTGGATGGGCGGTGAGTAGAGTGGGGCATAATCCATTTTGTCGTAGTCGACTCTTTAGATTCCACCTTGTCGTTTCCCTTTTTGAAAGGCGGTGGACTTTACGCTTGTCGAACGACTAGCCTCAAGATCGCTGTTCTTGGGGTGTGTGATCCGTTGCTGCCACTCAAAAACTCGGAGCGACAAAAAATTGCAGGTTTCTGACTCCAAACTGGATTGTGCTCTGTGGGAAGACGGTGGTTGAAGTTCCACGGTCGACCTTGAAGTGGACAGGGAGAGCATAAAGGAGTACGGGAAACCCGGTCTTTTTGCATGCGACTACGAGCTCCACACGCGCGTACAGAGCCGTGTGTGGAGCTCAGACGACCGGCACCGCCGCATGGGCGGAAAGCTGGGGGGGAGCAAGTTAATAAACGCCCCTTTCGCTCTGCCAACAGCCTCTCCCACTGCAGAGAGCTTGAAAGAACGTGTGCGTGCGTTTTTGATAAAGATGCGGAGGAGTTTGGTGTGTTATTGGCAGGAAGAGATAAGCGACAAAGAGAAACTTAGGGGGTGCCCACTCCATGAGGGCTACAGTACGACTTTCTTTTTGTCCGGATGCCAACTTTCAACATTCTAGTGATTCTGAGAGCGATTTCACCCTCCGAACCGCTAGCAATCGCTTCAAAAACGCTTTTAACCCCCAGTCGGGGGACAGCGAGGCAGAAACTGCATTTTTAGGGGTATTTCACGACGTCTGAGGTGGTTTCCACCACTTCCACTATTACACGAAAGCAGGTGATGCATACTCTTGTAAACAGTGTGCGTCCTAGTCATCAAAATATCACTTTTGTGACCCTAAACACCCTTCCGAGCCAACTGGTACCCTATTGGTGGCAGTTTGGCCATCAAATGGCCTGTATCCGCCTTAGAATAGGTCGCGTCTACCCCAGGAGAACCCACGTCAACCCCACCGAAATCCACGCCTACCCCAAGGAAATCCACGTCTACCCCAAGGAAATCCACGTCAACCCCAATAAAACCCACGGAAAACCACATCTGTTACCCTCGTTTACCCGAAGAAAATATTCGCATTGACAATTGCCATTGTCCAAAGACTATGGCTAACCTCACAGAAACTCAAAAGTCGCATCTACGAGATACTGTAACACCGGGAAGCCTTGCTGGCCCGGGATTCCTTCAGTGAGTACGAGGCATAAAGGGTGAAATGGAAGAAAGGACCTCTCCCCCACACAAAGGACCTCTCCCCCGACCTCTCCCCCACACTGATATATACCTCTCCCACGATATTCGAAGGTGAAACACCACAATTTGCCCTCTTTTACCACTGTTCTAAGGCACAAAAGGGTCTGCTTGCCTGCATTTGAGCCAAAATGACCTTTCCTCTACTGTTTTAGCATCCAAAGGTCCATCACACTGCGACTTAGGATGTTCTCGCCGTGGTTTTGGGTGTGCAATCGGTGACATGGCACTAGGGACAAAATCGGTAAAAAACGGTGCCAAAATTGTAACGGCATGTAACGGTGACGTAACGCGGTGTGTAACGCTGTGTAGCGGTGTACCAGAGAGGGTCAAACGAGGGCATCAGGAGGCCGGTGCTGTCTCTTTGGTGCAGAATAGTGCGCAGTAAGGCTGCTGGGAGGACTCCCGAGCCCTCTAGGGGATATCACGAGCATTTTTTTTCAAATCACGAGCATTTGTTTCAATTCACGAGCATTTTCGAGGACGGTGCAGGGCACGAGGCACGTCGGCAATCACCCTAAAACACTGTATGTGAGGGCTCTCCTGTGCTTTTTGTACGTTCCTGGTCGCGGATGAGCAGATATTACTATCTCTAACCCCTCAAACAGTAAGAAAACAGCGTCCGCAAGCTCCCTAGAGAGGCTCTGAAACGCAGAGATCCGCCCTCTGATCACTGTTCGCCAACAACGGTGTCAGTACCAGAGATGCTCTACAAAACACCCAATTGTGCTATGTTTTCCCCTTGATGGGTACACAAAAGGCTGGCCAACACAGACGAATAATGAAAATTCGGGTTCCGGACAAAAAAAAGGGCCTGAGTGGGCACCCCTAGAGAAAGAACTCAACAAAAAAGCAAAGGCGGGGGGCTATCAAGGCTCACGTTTGACTTCCCAATCATACATTTGCGTCGTTTGCTGTGTTGTGTGAACACGCGATAGTAACAGCAGGCACGACGCAGGTGGTAGGCCAGTGCAGATCACACGAGAAGTATCGAAGCGTCCGCGGCACAACAAGAAAAGCGAGAAACTCGTACAGCGGAGGCCGGAAACGAAGTGACGCAGAACGAAAAGGAGGCATTTAAATCAGCCTCACAGTTCTGTGACGAGCCTTGATAGCTAGACGTCCAAGTGCGTGAGCAGTTAAACCGCTGGTCAGATGACAGGGTTTATGACGAACACTGATTGTTGACGAACCACCCAGTCTTGATTGATGCTGATGTACAATTCAAGGCTGATCTGACGTGTTGGCTGATTCCGCCAACACGTCAGATCAATTCTTGCTTGAGCTCGGAACGCCAACGCATTGAAACTTTTAGATGCAAGTGATACTACCAGAGGCGGCAGTCGGGATTCTACACTGGCTCATATTACACACGAACGTTCGCGATGTCGTTTGCCGGTCAAAAGAAGAAGGTTGTTCAGAAAATAGTGAATTGTTGTTTGTAGTTGGCATGTGTGTCTCAGCTTGCTGTTGATTTCTTTCTTCCTTCCCCTCCTCCCCCAACACGCCTTCCCTTGACTTGATGATCTTCCTTCAAGCGAACTTCAGCAAGCCACTCGGAGTGGAAGGTGCTGGAATAGCCACTCACGCCTTGGTGCGGTACTCCCGCATTTGGGCGTCAGCACGCACCAAGCCGATGCAGCGCAACAGCGCCGTGCCCAGTCGCACGTCAGCATACTTACCTGAATTGGATATTAAACCTGCGCAAATGCAAGTGGGCGCAGCCGTTTTTGGGGCACAGAAGCACGCTAACACTGAAAGCTACAGAAGGTAGCGTGAAATGCATCCGCAAGAAAGTGCGATGTGTCGCGAAGCAAACCGTAAAAGAAGCTGCGCAATTTCGGAGCGCCTATAACCTAGCCGTTCCAGGCTCATAAATTTGGTTCAACATATTCGTTTTCCACCATTTTCTAAATACGGCATAACATGCAGGAGGGCAGCGGATTTCCGCGCTCGTGAGCAGGACACAATTTGTGCTGCAACGGCGTTGCAAGCCGATCCGGTTACTTTGCCGAAAACAGTTTTGCAACATTCCAACTATTTTGAGCTGTTTATGGGGTTGTTCTGAGATTTTGGTAGTGATTGCACCCGGCTTTGGCGAAGATTTGCGTTGTGGATGTGGATCAATATTTACAATCATTCTTCGTGAATGCGGAATGACACAAGTCATTAGCTTGCACTGCTGACGTCCCTGTTGTCTGGATACTCCTCGATCCGATCCCCGAACAGGCCGTCAAAGCAACGTACAGGTACTTTCGGCAATTTTGTTTCCGGTTTGGTAAGTAGTTCGTGTCTATACCAAAAACTAGACGAACCACTTCAAAGTAAAAGAAACCGCTTCCGAAGCTAAAATAAGGGTCAACGACAAAACGGATTCTATGCAACCGGATTTCGACAAAGTGGATTCATAATCCTTTTTGGCGCGACGACAATAAACCTTCCAAAAGTCAAAGAACCCCCTAGGGCTAAGTTGGATGGAAACGCCGTTTCCTTTTGCTTTTTTCCAAAATAACTCGTTTGTTTGTGTGGATTGCTCTGTTCTTCTCCCGTTGTTCCCGGAGTAGGACGACACATACTGCTACTAGTGTTGCTGCATAGCAAGTTCAAACTACTACCACCAAAAGAACCCACTTTGCGCGGGTTTCGCTTTTTGCGACAACCAATTTCTGCTTCCTTGGAGACAGTATTTGTTACAGCTAAAAAGAACGTTGGCAGCGGTTTAACCAGCACACATGTAGGTTCAATCGCACAAACAAAAATCGGGTGTCCGTTTCTGGGCATGGTTTCGGCTCTCGGCAGAGGGCTGCATTGTCTAAGCAATCCAGTGGAAGACCCTGGACAAGGAGTTTCCAAGGAGAGAAAAGAAAGGGAAGAAAGAGGCATCAGAGTTGCGAACGTGGTGCAGACGCAAATGTGCGCCTCTTTCACTCTACCACATGTGTCCGCTTTCCGCCGTTCGCGAGAGTGCTGAAGCAATCGAAAAAGCAATCGCCGCTTTCGGGAACAACAAGGTTGGATAAGGCACGGTCGTTAGGACGGTGGGGGGGCTCCTCTGTGCCACAGGCTACAAGACCGGTTTATCGCAGCGTCGTGAGAGAGAATGTCTCTGAAGCACGAAACGAGGGGGTGCCATGAGCACCAGAAACGTGAGATGCCGCACACACACGGTCAAAAAGGAACATGGGGTATTCTGCAGCGCTCTCTTGCAGTTCCGCTTTGCTCGCGTCAGATCGCCGGCGAGAACAACGGTGCTCTGCACAAATGAGACCACGACGACACAAAAACGAAGGCTACGAGAGCCACACAGTCAGAGAAGGCCGGGCATGAATGACTGATATGTCCGTTCGAAGAAGACGGGGAAGAGAAGTGCCCGCTGGTAGAGTTGCCAGACTCTGATCCGCTCGCCTGTCGTAGCGCATTTCCTTTCTTAATGGCGGACCTACAACCATTGCCGCCACTAGTGAGGTCGTGTACACTAGTGGCACCAGTTTGAACTTGATATGCCAGTAGTTTCCTTGGAACGAAAACGGCGTTTCCATACACTATCATAAGCGAAAACGGAAAAGCAGACGTTTTCCGACATAGCCGCCGCCCCCACCCCTCAAATCCTCTTCCATACTCCACAAAGATAACATTGCCCTGAGGCAGTGAAACAAAGAGTAAGCCTCGCTTGCGGAGCCTTATGACCAACGTACAGATCGCTGCTGGAAGCTCACGTATTGATTCCCACTATTCGCCGACGTCAAAACGACTTTTCTTTTTCGCCCAAATCAAGCATTTGCCAGGTGCAACCTGCCCCTTTCACTACCGAAACATGCGTTTGTGTGGTCTGCACTGCATTGAACTTGCACTCCCGCATTCTTTCGTAACATGTTAGGAGCGGCACTCCGACATTTTGGAGATTAAATGGAAAGTGGATGCCACCAAGAGCACAATTATGAAGCTTACTACCAATAGATAGTGTTTCTAAGGCGAACGAACACGGCATAGTAAAAAGATAATTCCGTTTGATCTGCATTTTCCACAATTCCTGATGACTCCCCGTTGATCTGTTGCCTGTACTTGCGGGGACGGAGCTTTGCAGGAGGCAACCCCAGAACGTTTCAAAGTTTTGAGTCATCGGGGGTGGAGACATCCGGTGGATAGGCTAAAATGGTTCTCTCAGGGTACAGGTGGGTCCCACTTTTCGATCTACCTGCAAGTACACCTCTCGTGGACGCGGGGTGGCACGAGCCTGCTTGGAATGGTGTGCTGCTCGACGCCGTGTCATCATGCACTGTTGGGCTCCACGCCACGGACACAACAGGTGGACCATGAGCGCGGAACCTGATCGTCTGCTGACAGGAAAGCGAAGACAATTCCGTGTCGGCTCAATATTTTTACGAGCTAACAGCTAAGAAGACGGGGCGCCTCTCTACTGCAATCACTAGAACGCACAGGCTTCTCTTCTCTTCACTGTGGCAATGTGCGAAGCATCCTCGACAACAGGACAATGAGGACATGAATAAAAAAAAAGTACATCATTCCCGGGAAAGATTAGTAAAGCTCTCTTTTAGAGTGAAAGTTCGCTTAAAACACCGGGGTTTTAAAGTCTCCGGGTGACCTTCGTCGTTATGGGAAGATATCCTTTGTGCTCTGAGTGTCGTAAGAGTGGTGGTTACACGAGGTAAGAGGGTCGGTGGGTACCTTAGTTGTTGGTCATTGGTGGTTTCGGCCATTGTCCACATACCTTACTTACGGTAGGCCCTCCTCAGTATGGTGCCGCAGTAGGTGACTGTCTGTCTTCTTGGTACCGTCTGACCGTCTCTTTTCGTGAATTTGTGGTGCTGTTTATGGTTTGCGCAGGTTGAATATCCGTAACCATATCCCTTTTGTTAGCAATAGCGGTTCGATTGCAGTCTTGGTACCAACAAGGCTTTATAATCGACACCAACTCAGCGCTTTTGCCGAGATGAGTCCGAAGCCCCTGGAAAACAATCTCGTCTGGTACACTCCTCATTTCTTCCCAGGGTATCCCAGTTCTTGTTGGCTGTTCCAACTCGAAACGCACGCTGTCACTGCATTGATGGCTGCCCCAATGGAGGCGCAATCTGTCAGAAACAGGTTTTGCGAACTTGCGAAGCGGAAGCGGACACTTTCAATTGCTTTTTCGAGGAATTGCGAAATTGGTGCGGTACTCATTTGCTTGCAAATAACTCCCCCCCCCCACTGCGAAATGCTGGTAAGAAACTTGCTGCTCCTGGGTGTGTCGCTGCTGTCGAATGTAAATCTTCGAAAGTGTATACTTTGGGAGCGGAGGGAAGTGTCTCGGGCTGCTGGCGCACAACAAACATGCTGTACTACGCATACCTGCGGGTTGTGTTGTAGTTTGTCCCCGTGTAGCTTCGCACGAAGCGCAAGAACCTTTCCGTAGTTCTTTAGAACCAACAGAATGGTCTGGGTCAAGCCCTGAATTATCCTTCCTGGAGAACTGCGCTAGCCCAAGCTAACCTTTGGTGGTCTCTATTAATTTTCTTTCTCTTCCGAAGGAAGTTGCTTGTGACAATTTGGTTTATTTTTTGTATAAGCACCTGCTTTGTAGGAAATACTTGAGGAGGCTGCCAGCTGCAAAAGATCAAAGGAGGTAAATGTGCTGTAGCCCACACGAAACACAGGTGAATCTGGGTTTAGTGGCGGGCGTAAGCGTTCAACAAAAACAGCTTGTGTCAGACTAGCCCACAGCCCACACATGGCTCACTCCTTTTTGGCTCGTTCGGGAATTTGCTTGGTTTCCGTTTTCTTCTTTTCATTTAATTTTGTTTCGAAACCTCTTTTTGTTTGCAACCAGGGAGGTAGACTTTGAGATCTGGCACCAGACGTGCCCACCAATTGTTTTCATCGGCGGGTTAGATATTATCCGTAGCTTCGACATCGTACGAAGTAGGCATCGCTCGCCGCCGCAGCTGTATTGCTATCAGGCAACAAGCGCATCTACCTGCTGCCAGTCTGAAAACATAGTAGCCATTTTCTAGAGCTACTTACTTCACGGTATGAGCCTGATTCGTTGTCAAGCCGATGTTCGTTTACGGCAGGGTAATTGCGCCACTTTCGGCGCACTGCGTTGAGGAATTTGTCCGCCGATCAACTTTTCTTTCTTTGTTCTTTGTCCTCACACAAAAATAATACAGGTGACCAAGGCCAGATTTCCACAGGAACCGCTTCCAAAGCGCCCGGAACTGGCCAAGCACCAAGCTTGTTCCCTGCGAGGAAGAACATACAGAGGATGAGGATGAAGACGTAGACGATGATTACCAGGTTGCTGTTGTGCGCAGCAACAGCATACAGACTGAAATCCGACCGCAGCACAGTACCTTGTTCCCTCTACCTCTCTGTATGCTCCCGATGGCAGCTACCATGCCGAGTCACACCCGAAAAGCGGGTATGTTACAATCAAAACGCGTGTAAATCCACACCCGAAAAGCGGGTGTGGCACCCGCTTTTTTAACTTCAGCTTTCACTCCAGCTTCTGGGGCTGGACTTCACCGTGTACAGCCTTTTGGAGAAATGTGGAACGGTAAAATGATCCCCCCAACCCCGGACTGCGACAGTATACCCATAACCCTCGAAGTACTCCCGCAAAAGACTGTGGAGGGGCGAGCCACCTCGCCACCCCCCCGAGTTGCGACTGTATTTCGTTTGGTCAGAGCCCTGGATTCACGACCCCCCCGTCCCCCCCCCCCCCCCTCCTCATATACAGTGCATACACGATGAAGTCCAGCCTCAGAAGCTGGAGTTAAAGCTGCAGTTAAAAAAGCGGGTGTCCCACCCGCTTATCGGGTGTGGCTTTACACGCGTCACCCGCTTGACTCGGGAACGCCCTCTTTTACTCCAGCTTCCGAACTCCAACTTACCTCACCGTGTACATGGTCGTATTCTCGTCTAAACTTGTAGTCTGTTCTCCGGATCCATTTCTCGTAAAATGACTCGTATTTTCGTGACAGTGCGGGGCTCGAGGAGGAACGAAAAGGGGACAGTGCGCGTGCCGCACTAAAGTCCTACCCCCCCGTATTATCTACACCCCGGACTTCAGCAGCCATATACGAAGTCAATGCCGGAGTGAAAAATCCACTCCCTCATTGAGGGAGTCCCACTCCCGCATTGAGGAAGTGTCACTCCCGCATTGAGGGGGTCCCACTCCGCATTGAGGAAGTGTCACTCCCGCATTGAGGGAGTCCCACTCCGCATTGAGGAAGCGTCACTCCCGCATTGAGGGGGTCCCACTCCGCATTGAGGAAGTGTCACTCCCTCATTGAGGGGGTCCCACTCCCTCATTGAGGGAGTCCCCCTCCGCATTGAGGAAGTGTCACTCCCGCATTGAGGGAGTCCCACTCCGCATTGAGGAAGTGTCACTCCCGCATTGAGGGGTCCCACTCCGCATTGAGGAAGTGTCACTCCCTCATTGAGGGAGTCCCACTCCCTCATTGAGGGGGTCCCACTCCGCATTGAGGAAGTACCACTCCCGCATTGAGGGGGTCCCACTCCCGCATGGTGTAAGTAAATAGTACGAAGGAAGGGGCTTTATTTTGTTCCTGTTAAACATGGACGGCCAGAGCCAACCTCGGAGTCTTTCCTCTGGGCACACTACTTCCTTCGAATACGTTCCAAGATAGGCTTGGTAGCCAGAATATCCCCGTAAAGTCACCTTTTTCTCTAAACTCGCATGACGAATTTAGACGAGAAAACGACACATGTGCACTGTATGCACTCGTCGTGTTTCGTCCTTCTCGCGCATCAACGAAAAAGGACAAAAAAAAGAAGCAAAGTATCCGGTTGACAAAAACGATATCCCTGAGTGGGGTGCAGGGGGTTATGCACTGCAGCGGTTGGGTGAGGTAACTCAGGGGACTTTAAAAACCCGGTGTCCCGGTGTCAGACACCGGGAAAACCCGGTGTGTCAAAAAAAGAGGGAAAAAAAAAAAGTCAGAAGATTTCTGGGAAAAAAAAGTTTCCAGATTTCTGTTTTGTCACTGTGTAGGCTGAAAATTTTCTCATGGAAACTACCGGCGGAAATTTCTTTCGTGGGAAGGGAAACTGGTGGTGGAAAATTTTCTCGTGGAAACTACTGGCGGAAATTTCCTTTGTGGAATACTGTTGGTAGAAATTTTCTCTACGACAGAAAAATGATGGGAATTTTCTCGTGGCGGAAATCTGGCGGAAATTTCTCTCGTGGCGGAAACCTGATGGAAATGTTCTCGTGGAAACGACTGTCGGAAAATTCTTTCGTGGGAAACTGTTGGTGTAATTTTTTCTCACGACAGAAAAACTGATGGAATTTTTTTCGTGGCGGAAACCGATGATGGAAATGTTCTCGTGAAAACTACTGGCGGAAATTTCTTTCGTGGGAAACTGGTGGTGGAAATTTCTCTCGTGGTGGAAAACTACTGGTGGAAATGTTCTTGGAAACTACTGGCGGAAATTTCTTTGTGGAATACTGTTGGTGGAAATTTCTCACGACAGAAAACTGATGGAAATTTTTGCATGGCAGAAACCACCGGCGGAAATTTCTTTCACGGGAAGCTTGGCGGAAAACTTTTCTAACAGAAATTGTTGGTGGAAATGTTTTCTAACGGAACCCATCGGTGGAAATTTCTTGTGGCAGAAACCTGATGGAAAAAATCTTCTCATAGCAGAAACCACCGGCGGAGATTTCTTTCACGGAAAACTGTTTTGCGATCTTCGTACTTAGCTGGCTGGCCAGAAAGGCGCCAAAAATTTTCCGCGCCTGCGGCGCAGGTGTTTTCCGTCATGGGGCTACCGCATGATTTGCTCATTCTGTTCACAGTGTTCCACCGTGGCAGGCAATGCAGGGCGTTGTGCAGGACGAAAACCTGCTGCAGCCGGTGACAAACCAACGTGTTTCCGTCCATCTGTTTAACTGTAAGTGCGACCGTTTAAAAGTTTCCGCGCCTGCGGCGCAGGGCTCCTTAAGAAACACAAAACCGCCACAAGAAGAGTTGCTGGATCGGTGTTCCGGAGTTTAACGCTGGTTCAATCGTGCACCAGAGGCGGCACACGCACGCAGAAGCCAAAAGGAGACTCACTACCACAAAGAATATCGCTGCGCGGGCAGGTCTCCCCCCACCCGAAGCGTCAACACAGCCTACTGTGCGGGTCGGGGCTACAGTAGGGTCACCGCTGAATGCCGTGTGATTCCCCAAAACCCCGGTTTAGAGCGTAGATTTTCGTCCCAAGGCATCCCTGCTGCCCAAGTGTTGGAAAAAAAAAAATTGACCTCACACCGGGTTTTTGGCTGACACCGGGTTTTCCGCTCCAACCCCCAAACTTTTAAAGACCCCTGAGGTAACTCACCCAAAAAAAAAAAAAATTGAAAATCGGGTGGGAGGTTGGGTTGATTTACACTACCTCGGATTGGGTTGGGCAGGAGTTTGGTGTCTGTAATCTTGGGTTGGGCAGAGGTTTTGGGTGCCTGTAGTGGGAATTATTTCTCCTATGGCTGTGCTACTGGCTGCAGAAGAGGTCCTGCCTTAGCCCGGACATCAGATTCTAGGCACCATATACCATACCGTCTCCCAGGGGCGGTGCCCCCCATAAACTATCTACAAGATTTCGAATTTTCGCCAGAGGCCTGTAACCAGGCATCAGTTTCCTGTTACAGGTTCCGAAAAAAACAGAATCTGAAATTCCATGTACCGTACCGTCTCCCGGGGGGCGGTGCCCCCCGGACCCCCCCTGCATTAAGACTCACCAGAGAAAATGGGCTTGGTGTCTAGTCTGAAGGAGAAAATGGGCTGCATCAGGTCCTGGTGGGGTGTTGGAAAGAAAAAAAACGCTGAATCGGGTGTTGGAAACACTGGAAGGGGCCGTCGGCTGCACAGCACGAAAGTGTGGCACGCATCAGCACGCTGGCGACTCCCACTATTGCAAGAAGGGTGATTAGAGTGCCCGATGAAACTCCTTGCCAATACCACCCAACGACTGCGACGCGCATGCGAAATGTCGGACGCTAGCGTCTGTCAAGAGCATGCGCGACTCAGCCGTGTTTTAAAGGTGAGATAAGAGGCATCGACTCACTCTGTCAAAGGACCAGGACGTTGGGACCGTGCCAAGCCGAAGAAAGAGTCCAAAAGCGAAGCAACAACACCAACACGGAGACGCAACCCGAAGGCAGCCAAGCAGACCTCCCAGGGCAGGGGGGAACCTGCGGCGGTGAAGCAACGAAGCTCATCCGAGTGTCCGATGAAACACCTTGTCAATACCACCCAACGGCTGTGACGCGCGTGCGAAATGTCGAACGGTAGCGTCTGTCAAGAGCATGCGTGACTCAGCCGTGTTTTAAAGGTGAGATGAGAGGCATCGGCTCACTCTGTCAAAGGACCATACCACTATTGCAAGAAGGGTTGACTCTCTGTCTGAGAACAACCACTTTTGCACAAGAGCCCAAATCAGCCATGCTGTGTCCGGCTTCCCCCGGTGCCTATTTTCGACGGAGGCTTGTGGGATACACCACAAAACTGGTCTTTTTCACTGTTGTAACTTTCCGCCCGACACGGGCTACGGCCCCGGGTACGCGCCCCGTCCTTGCTATGATCCCAAACTTAGCACCAGGTCCCCGAACTTGCCACCAAACGCCGAGCTTGGCATCATCAGGGTTCAACGGGTGCGGGTTTGCACAAACGCCGGACTGGGCAAAAGGTGCGGATTTGCACCAACGCCAGACTGAGCAAAACGATTCGGGTTGGACAAACGCCGGACCGGCAAAAAGGTTCGGGTTTGCAAACGCCGGACTGGGCAAAACGGTTCGGGTTGCACAAATGCCGGACTGGCAAAAGGTTCGGGTTTGCACAAACGCCGGACTGGGCAAAAGGTGCGGATTTGCACCAACGCCAGACTGAGCAAAACGATTCGGGCTGGACAAACGCCGGACCGGCAAAAAGGTTCGGGTTTGCAAACGCCGGACTGGGCAAAACGGTTTGGGTTGCACAAATGCCGGACTGGCAAAAGGTTCGGGTTTACACAAACGCCGGACTGGGAAAAAACGCCGGACTGGGCAAAAAGGTTCGGGTTTGCGCAAACGCCGGACTGAGCAAAAGGTTACCTCTAGACTCGCCAAGGGTGGTCATGTACTTTTTTTTCGTATAAGCACCTGCTTTGTAGGAAATGCTTGAGGAGACTGCCAGTTGCGATAGATCAAAGGAGGTAAATGTGCTGTAGCCCACACGAAACACAGGTAAATCTGGGTTTAGTGGCGGGCGTAAGCGTTCAACAAAAAAGACCCACTTTGTAGTTGAATTGTTTTCTCCCCCTCTAACCTCCTTCGAAATGAGCACAAGGCAGTCCCTCGAGTATTTTTTGTTGTTGAGCCTTTCCACCCGACACGGGCTACTCCACGTTTCCTCCTTTTGTGCCAGCCTGCGTGCCGACCGCTGGTTTCAGTACGGGGGGACACCAAGGGAAACGGCCCCCCGCCCAGCCGGTCATTTTCAACACTACGTGGCCACCGGCAGCTTCGGCGCTTGGACGTGCGAGCGAACATGGAAGAACTTCCACAGTGTTTCTCGGGCATCGGATTCTGAGACGTTGCTCGGCGTTTGGTATGCGACGGCGGTGATGGGTGGCAACTGGGGAGGCGGGGGCAGTTGATTGAACCACGTGTGCTTCAAGGCGCCCTCGAGCGTTATCCTCTGAATCGGGTCCCAGGTGAGCATGCGGGTAATCAAGTCGCATTCGTCGGGGTAGCAGCCGTACGGGTTCCGTTCCGACGCCGTGTAGCGGTTTTCAGCGAAGTACGTGGGGATGTCCTGGTTCTCCGCATCGCGGATTTTGTGTTGCTCGCGTTCGGGGATCAGTTTGATGATGTAGTCGGGCGGCGGGCCCAGATAGCCCACGAGGCCGACGAGCAGGTCGCGGGCCGAATTCTTAGGAGAGAAGCACATCACCTCTCCCGTGATGAGCAGCCACATGATGCAACCTACGCCCCATATTTCCGTAGCGTGCGGGTTCTCCAAGATCTCGGTGGTGCCCTGACGGATGACGGTCGACGTCGACTCCACCAAGAGCGACTGGGCCAGGCCCTCGGGAGGCATGTAGTGGAGGGTCGTGACGAGGGGAATGAGGGTGGTCGGGTCCTTAATGGTTGGAACTCGGCCCGACCCGAAGTCGCAGATCGCGAGGTGGTACGTGCCGTCGGGAAGCTTCTTCACGAGAAGATTGTCCGGTTTGATGTCCCTGTGCACAAACCCCGCGCGGTGCACTGCTTCGAGGCCTAAAAGCAGCTGCTGGACGAGGGAACACCGCGTGACCTCCGACAGGTTGTCTAATACCTCGTCATTGTCCAACAAGCTTTTCAGCGACATGTCGTACCTATCGAGAACAAGGTACACAGTTGAGAAAGTGTGCTTGTCAAAACCGGAAGGAATGAAACAGTCCCTCAGCCGCACTATGTTCGGATGCTTCACCTGGTTGCTAAAGTGGTCGAGGAGTAGGACCTCCCGCAAGCATGCCGTATGCCGGCCATCTGAGAAGACATCGATGCACTTCTTAATAGCAACCTCTTCGTCCTGCTCCACGTCGAACGCTGCGCAGACACAGCCGAAAGTACCATTCCCCAGCCCAATCTGCTTTTCGTCTATTTTATACCGCGCCGGCACCGTGAACAATTCGGGAACGACCTCTCCCGGAATCTTGACTCTGTACTTCGTTTCCCCCATTTCTTCAATTTTCTGTATTCTTTTTTTTTTTCCTTCGTCGTGTCAGGGGTTATTCTCTAATCCCCGAAATTCGGGAAAAGCATGGTTACAAAGTCTGTAATATGGCCGGCAAGATTTTTTCTTCCACGTCGAGCGAGGTTTTCTTAATGGCCTGCAATCCTGGTATGCGACCTCCTCATATTTGGACTTCGTCTTCGAGTTCAGTGTCGTCTCAGCGTCCGGGTCTGCTTCGGCTCAAGGCTCCTGCCTCTTCGCCGCGCGCTCGTCTCTTCTGCTTCACTTCACTTCATACTTCCATTGGGCCTGCCGACGTCCAGTCCGCTGGGTAGTATTCCGCCGGCGGAAACTCCTATTTAGAGTCGCTGCAGAGACCTGCCTGGAACGGCGCTCTTCTGCAGTGGTCTTTGGGTTTACGGGTTCGAAAGCCTGTTCAATGTTTCCATCACGCCATCGGATACGCCTTCGCTGTCACTCTAATGGAGATACTCTCCGTCACCCGTCTCTGCTCACGTCACAGTGGCCACCGACAAACAAGTTGATGCTCTGATGTTCGGAAGTGGCGGCATCCTCGAGCGAGTAGTCGGAGGTATTCTGACCCAAATTATAAAGCTCGATAACATCCGATCGGGCGGGGGATCCATTGGTGCACGTACTACAACACACAAGTCCCTACAAATCAGGTGCTTATTCAATAGCAGAAACGGTGAAACCAAGCGAACCACGAGCATGCACAACTTGTGCCTTGAAAAAAAAAAAAAACAGAATGCTTCAAGGAAAAGCTTAAAAAAATGAAAAGTAGCTTTTTGGAAGAGAATGCGGACCCTCGCGAACGATGCTGTGCTGGTCGAGCAAGGAGGCGCAAGCTTGGGCTGATTACCGCCCGGCTTTCTCGTTGTCCTACTTTGCAAGCTGGGGGTGGGCAACGCGTGATAACTTTTCGCTTGTCGCGGTAGGTCGCATTCTCTGTGACGTTCCTTCTGTTTACGAGTCTTGTCGAAGCGTGGTTGCAACACAAAAGGGAGGAGGAGATGTTGGAGGTCCCGAAACACGGCAGAATGAAACCTGTGGACCCTGTGGTGCTCCCACGAAGCCAATGGGCGTCGTGGGTGTAAAGTAGCTTCCTTCCAGACGCTTAACTCATGGTGCAAGAGAAACCGTTAGTTCGCGATAGTTAAGGTCCGGCTACTTGAAAGGCCACGCTGCGGCAGCTGTGCAAAGAGTTTCGGGACGACCATCGAAGCTGTTAAAGCAGAAGGCTCCGGGAAGATTCGTCTTCCGCCGAGTGCACCCAATCATGCAAGAGGACTAAAATGAAATGAGCTGCAGAATAAAAAGTGCTCACAGTATTTTCTTTTTTGACTTTTTTTTGTTGTTTCAACTCATCGTGCTGGACACAACCGGTAAACGCTAGAACAAATCGTAGCGGTTACCTGATCAATGTCCAGCCCTCGGGGGAAGAAATGTTTAGGCTTCGCTTTTTAAACAACTTGATCTAGGGTTCTATCGTCATTCCTAGCCGATGTTTCCGATGTACCCGAAAAAGGAGCGGCTGTACGCAGTTCGTGCATAATTCGCTGTTCTTTTTCGCGCGATGGTTGTTGTTGCTTTGGCGCTCACGGGACGATAAAACCGCGTTGATCGTTGCCGACAAACGAAAATGGGAAAAGGTGCATGCGAAGGCCTGCCTGACAATGCTGAAGGTGCAAACCGAGGTAAGGAAACGACGGGGAGTCGGCTGAATGTTGGCGAAACGGCAAAATGAGCTGGAAATGATCATGGATGCCTATTTGGGGCCGTCGAATCATTCATTTCGGATGTGCGACCACAAAGATGTGGAAACGCACAATATTGTCATGGAGGCCAAGTCATGCATACGGGAGAGGAGCTGCGGAGTCGATTCAGTTGTCGGGCGACGAAAACGGTGCCTATCGGGTAGAGTTTAAGTATCGCACGGAGGCAACCACTGATCCCGCAGGAGGTGAAGTAACGGAAAGAACAGGAGTTGAAAAACGGGAGACGGGGCGGGGGATGGGAGGGGTCAGTATGTAGGGAAGGGAGGTTTTATCATTACGCGCCGTTTGCACTCCTGCAGTTCGGTTTGTTTTCATGATGCCTTCAACGCCCAGAAAAGAGACGCCAACCAGCGACGATCTCGTGGCCCCATAGTTGAGTCAGCACGTATGAGGCGAGAGAAAAAAGTGCGGGTATGCTGTCTTGGGCGGCTAGGGGCTCATCGGTCATCGCAACCAATTATCTGACTGCCAACAACGTATTTAGTTGTTCAAGATAGCTCAAACGACGGCACTTCATCAGCTACTGTGACTGAGGCTTTTGGTGCGTTCGCGTGGCCATGTCCGGAGGGGAATACTTCCCAATATCACGGGGCGTCGGAGGCAGCCAGTACTGGAAGAGACCCAAAAGTCGTAGTCTCATCGTACGTTTTCTTATAATGCAAGCGTGCATTTTTTTCTTCTTTTCTTTTTAACGCCTTTCTTTTTAACGCCGAAAACTCGTCCCGGCGGTTGCGAGCTCGAAACGGACGTGGAAGGTCTTGAGCGTCGTGCTCAAGAAATAAACGTGTATGTTTTGCTGGGCTATCTGTTATGGGTTAGTTGAGGCGTGCTGCGTTCGTGCGCTGCGCCCCATGTGCCAGATGGCTATCCAAGCGGGTGGGTTAGAAGAGGGGGTGCAAAGGGGGAAGAGTGGGAGGGGGCGGCTTTCTAAGCAAGGAACCCGACAGGGTGATGTAGGTACCAAATGCATTCGCGCGCCTGAAACGGGTGCTATCGAGCAGCCAGTCGAAATGGTGCGCCATCTTCAGCATTTCCATCCTGCTCCTCCGGGTGCATTTTGCGATGAGTATGCAAATGGTACAGGTCCATTCCTCTTAGAAAGCAGTTTTTTGTCGACGGGCTTATTTTTTTTTCTTTTTTCTGATGTGTCCCCCAGGCGGTAAGGTGTTTACTCCGAGAGATCTTCGCGATAGAGGCGGGGAGGAAGCCCTGTATTTTCGGTAGCGCATTCCTCGTCCACATACACCACTTGCAGCCAAGAAGCATTGCAAGAAACTGCGTCTCTGCAACAGTCTTCGAGGCTCGCAAAGGCGAAACGCTGCGAGGGAGCACCGCGCTCGAAAACAGCCAGAACGACCTCACACGCTGTCGCAAAAACCTGCCGCTTACATCTGGGAGCAAGGGCAGAAGAAGACGGCTCATATATGTCGAGACGGAGTAGAGCTGAGGGACATGTGCGACCCAGTCTTGATCATTTTTTGCGGCATAAAATAAAGAAGAAACAGGAAACGAAACAAACGGAAAAGAGGGGCACCGACATGCGCTGTCATGCGGGGAATATGCTTTGTGACATACGCATTGTACTTTGCCCGCCCTTTCAAGTCCAACGATGGTGCGATGGAAATGCGATCTTAATATTCGAACCTTTGAGGCTCAGGACGCAGGGTCCTATAAATACACGTTGTAAAGGTGTCGCTGAAATTCGTATTATTTTGGTCATGACGGCTCGTGGTCTTTTTATTGCGGCCTATTTGGTGTTATGTCTGCACCTCTCTTAATCTAGCGTTATTTGTGGCATAGAAGGTCGGTCAATCTGTAACAAAATTCCCTCCGCGAACGAGCTGGGAGAGAGCTCTCACTAGAAGGGTGTCGACCGAGCATGATGATCAAGACAAAACACCGAACTTCAGTAACTAAGGGCATGCGTTGGTGAATGTTCAAGTGTAGCAGTGCCCGTGTTGCCTTCAAACGTTTTGGGAAGGAGACGTTCAGATGCTCGAGAGTCGCGGCTCTCAGCGGAGAACAGGGTCATAGGTTGCAAGACCTTTCGCTGTGTAACCGCGCCTCAAGAGCAACGAAGCGTTTCCAGTTTGAGCTGCTCGCGCTGTAAAAAAGTAAGCATGCATTTCATGTTTGGGCTAAAAAAAAAAAGGGGGGGGGGGGGGGGGGGAATTTCCCGGGGGGGGAAAAAAATCTTAAAACGCGGCTTCACGCACTTCTGTCGGTGACTTGCCTGCGGGGAGTCGAGCGAGTCAATCTTACGCAAGTGAGCTGCACTTGCGATGCAAATGTCCTAAGCTGCACGCGCACTGACGCATTAAACGAGCTTGAGAGCCTTCCGGCTACCTATCTTGAAGAGGATCGGAATATTTTGAACTTGCGTCGCGATGAGGATCGATGATTGCAATTATTCTCCTTGAATGATCCTTGAAACACTAGGTGTTCTCTGACATACTTAGCCACCCTCGCCGACGACCGCAGGGTCCCCTTGTGATGAAGCATAATCGAAGTCTCGTGCAACCAGCTTTTGGCTGCGGGCACCGGGTGTCAATTGTCTTTTTAGACAGTTTTTCCTATTTGCTCTTTAAATTTGTTGCCCCCCGGCTCTCACGTATTTACTTGCTTTCCCCCTTTTTTCCCCCGTCTCGTCGTTTGTGTTTGAGCTGCATGATGTTGTTGTAAAAAGGCGCCAATTGGCGTGAACATAACATGTTTTCGATCTGCGTTGCAACGTTGAACAAGTATAATTTTGAGAAAAAGTAATGCGTAGTTTTGTTGAAAAAGAAAGAAAAACGGGCCAGTCTGGTCTTCCGCCCCGAGACTCTGTTGTCGGCTCGTTTCAGAGAGTAAAGGATGTTTCGTGCGAAGCGGACGTTTTTCGGGTTGGTTTGCTCAGAAGCTGTACGGACAGTGGGACCACTGCGTTTCGCTGACCCAACGGCGGGGAAGGTCAAATTCATCGAAAGACTGCGAGTCGCAGATGCTGCCGTCGTACATGGCTAAATAACGCTTCGATGTGATGGGTTCTGCGCACGTGTACTGGAACATGTATGGGTACGGTTCGGCGCCGGTAGCCGAGTACTCCGAAAAGGTTTGGTGACTGGCCGTGCTGTCCAGGGATGAAGTGGACACGTTGGACTCGTCAGCTGAGGTGGTGTCGGAGGTCTCGCCTTCGCACTCCGACTCGCAGCAGTGCGATTCCTCCGGGAACTCGGATTCGTCCTGCTTTGCCCTCTTCTTCGACGCGTTTTCGCGTCTCGCGTAGATGTGCGGGTGCGGGCAGTCACCTCCCAGCGTGCACTTGCCGGCGTGGAAGTTCGCGCACTTCTGGTGGAGCTCGGGGCGCGTCTTCCAAGCCGAGTTGCAAACGTTGCATCGGAGCACGAGCTTTCCGCGCTTCTTGGTCTGCTTCTTCCACTGGTTGTGCTCACACGGGCGCTTCAACTCACTCACGCTGACAACTGGGCGGATCATCGCGTCACGGTTCGCCCCGAAGCTTCTCGCGTTGTGGCCGTTCTGGAAAGGCACGGCAGGCATCGGCATCATTCCGTTGAAACCAAACACCGGCGCGTTCGCTACCATTGTGCCGACCATTTCGAGTCCTCGAAGCTGCTTGCTTTTTTTTTTCAGTTGTGTGGGTTGTTGTGCTTTGTAGAACTCTTTTGCTTCGACGGGGTTTTCCTTTTTTCTTTTAGCGGGATTCGGATTGAATGTGTGAATCTGTGGATGGTTTGGTGTGATGAGAACGAAGCCAAGCACACCAACCAGGCCAGGCACACAAATTCGGACCTCGTTTTGAACTCTCCGACTCGAGCTTCGTGTTAACTTCAACACGTCGCCCGCAGTTGAATAAAAAACTAAAAAAGCGCGCTTCTGGCTCCTTCTCTCCTCCTTTGTACGACCCCTCTTGCTCCAGGAAGCAACAGGCGGGGAACGTGTCAAGAAGAGCCGCGGCCGATGTCAGAGAGATCGCAGTCCGTATGTAATCGGCCGCGTCCGTTCGAACTGCCCGAGGCACCTGGTCAGTTTTTCCCTTCTGTTCCCACTTCCTGGGCCTGGGTCAGGTCCCGATATCGGTATCGGAACCTCGCTTCGTCCCCACGGTACATCACGACTCATCAGGAGGGGATGGTATCAATTAGTCGCACAAGGCCAAAGCGAAGAAGCATTGATGTAACAAGGACAGGACGAGCGTGTGCGTCGATACCCGGATAGTGTGGCGTTCAGACGGGGCACAGCGTGAAACCGCTTCATGCGGACATCAAGTCTTCAAAAAAAAGAGAACGGGTTTGGGGGGAGGAGTCGTTCAACCAAGTCACAAGATGAGGTTGTGAATTGTTACACCTTTGCAGCGGGCAAGAGGGGGGTAGCAGGGCCCAAGGTCAGACCTCGCCTCGTTTCTGGAGCTGCTTTTGACGTACACCCACTCAGTGGGTGGGACATCAGCAGCAGCCGATTCCCTATCGTTTGCGGGCGCGCAATCAGGGTGCGAGAAAATGGCAGCCAAAGAGTCGGGTTGTGCAGGAAATATCTGAGACGGGCTCTAGAAGAGCTTCAGCAACTCAACATCGAAGTGCAGAGTGGAGTTGGCCGGGATGGGGCCGATGGGTCGAGATCCGTAAGCGTTCTGCGTGTGGGCGGGTACAATAGTCTGGATGTCGCGTAATAGTAACACGACAGAATCTCTGCCACGATGTGTCTCATCAACAAAAGTGAGTCCGATACTACCGCATTTTCACAACCCCATTCCAAAAGCTGACAACGATCTTGCTCAGCCTTGATGGACTTCCTGTGGCGACGTTGCTGACGGAACGCAAAGGCGTCAACAAGCAAGGCCATCGTCCAACGCCGATCCCCCGCTGCACGCTTGAAAACTGACAGCAACAAGAGCGAAGTTTCGCCGAGCTGTTTGCTACGCTTTGGTTTTCAGAATCGAAGTCTTTTGCGCTACGCAACACAGCGCAGACGCTGCTAGGGACCCCACACGTGACTGGCAGCAAGATGTCATCGACGCAAGGAAGTTCATCTTGGAAGGAGCCGGAAACCAAGCTGACGGCAACATCTGAGCTCGAGCCCTTTGCGCTCGACACCGTGCTGGGACTGCCTGTTTGTCGTCATGCCCGGTCAGATTCCTGCAACAGCTCACCAGCATTCCGATTGGGTGTACAAGTACAATGCCGGAGGTTGTGAGCGGACACACTACTTTGAGACCATCTGAGTCGAGAACACGTTTAACGGGCTCGGGACGAAGTTTCATAAGAGCAATGAGAAATTTACTCGTTAACTTTGGAGGGTGTCCGGGACAAAGCGCACTTGATGTACCCTTTTGTGACAGGGGTACGCAAATGTGCCCCGTACATCAACAGAGCAGCAGCTCGCGCAACTTCCCGGAACAGACTTCACGGCGGAGGAGTTTAGCAAGATCGTGTACCGCACGTCTTCGAGTAATCGTCGAAATACGACGATTACTGGGAGGTTATGCATCAGTTTCTCAAAGAGTGCGACATGGTTGTAGACGACAGGCGTCACGGAGAAATCGCGCGGTTAACACCGGATCTCTCTCCAGCATTCTGAGGAGGAGGATAAGAAAAGGCTTCCGGAGGATGCTATCATTCTTTCCGAGCCTTGGGCGCGGACAGTAGCAAGTAAAAGCGACGCTTCGCTGTGGTCGTCGCCACACAGTCGCGGGCGGGCAGAAAACACCGCGTCGATACTGTTTATTGCCGGTGCATATGTGCAAGATCACTGCGTCTGGCCAAGAAACACTTTCGGGCCCATAATCAAGACGGTTGCCCAAGACGAAGGCCATCATCCCTGTGGGTGAGCCACAGCAAGCCGTGCAACCGTAATGCGGCAGAAGAGAACAGTCTAGAACACAGCAGACCGCCAGCAAAAAGTCAAAATTTGAGGGGTTTCAACAGCTGGTGTGGGTTTTTAGAGTTAAAGTTCGCTTGAAATTCCGGGGTTTTTTGTTGACGTTTTCGGGCATGCCCTTTCCGAATTCCCCCACTACGTTTACGAACTTGGTTTGTGGCAAGTTCCTAAGGGAGCCTCGAACTATTTTTTTTCCTTTTTTTCTGTCCCGTTATTTTTTTTTTTTTTTCGCGCGCGCGCGGAAGATTTTGGGGAGCCGTGTAACGCGGAACAAATAAAAAAAATAGTCCACCCTTACTTTCGTATGTTAGGTACAGATTATCTGCTGATCTTACTAGCTACATGAGAGGCCCGGGCTGGCTGTGCATCGGAGGGTGCCCTAATTTAGTTGCGCAATCATTGCGTGCAAGATCACAAGATCACAGGGGGACGGGGAGAGAGCTTTTAGAGTTATGATTCGCTTAAAAATCCGGGTTTTTAGAATCTCTCCGGGTGACCTTCGTCGAATGGGTTCTTTTGCACTCGTTCTATTCTCTACTCACTACTGCACGTACTGTTTCACTCTTTTACTCTCTTTGGCTAGCCAAAAAAAGACTCCTGCGACCGACACCACGAACACATTCGCAATGAATGTGGCCCTGGGCCCCCCACGTGCATGCATGTTGAGTGCACGGTGCACTAGTCAAGGACTTTTTTGACTTTGACTAGTGGTTTTACTAGTCAAAATTTTGACTAGTAAAATGACTAGTGCCACTAGTAAAAATGACTAGTGCACTAGTAAAAATGACTAGTGCACTAGTAAAAATGACTAGTGATTTAGACAAAATCCACCTAACCTGGACCCAAGTCCTGGGTGTTTTGAGAGTTTTCGAGGGGTTCCACGGCACTACCGTGACCACCGGTGCCCAGACACCACAAACCACCTGGGCAACCCCAGTTTTCGCGAGACAGGCCGAGTTGCGAGGGTTTTGGTTGGTTTCTTGGGAAAGTCCCTGAGCTTGTATGGCTTAGCAAACATAGTGCAAACGACAGTGCTATCCCTGCACGGTGAGGTCAGAGACATGTCGTGACAGGTTTCAGACACTGGAATAATGCGGGCTTCCGACCACATTCAAACTCTGGTCCGTAGATTCGGCTTGTCGTTCATGGCGCTCCTATCGCCTTGGCATCGCACCGGACACAGTGCATTTACAGTAGTGGGTTCCCTAAAACCCACGATTCTTGCCGAGCTTCCCA
Organism: Diplonema papillatum; assembly: GCA_030068145.1. Lineage (NCBI taxonomy): Eukaryota > Euglenozoa > Diplonemea > Diplonemida > Diplonemidae > Diplonema > Diplonema papillatum. The sequence goes on from JAPJBO010000016.1 coordinate 301,333, forward strand.
ACATGAATGTGCAACAGGTGCTGGCTTTGTCCGCCTGTGAACTGTTTGCATGCAAGGCTTTGTGTTGCGCACATTCCACAAATAGTGTCGTTGCTCACTGCTATGTGCTCCGCTTTCTAGTGTTGGAGGCACTCTCCCATTGCGTGCTTCCTCTTTCACGCCGCCGCGGAAAACCAGTCTTGTAGCCTGTGGCGCGCGCGTTGTGTACCAGTCAACACGTCGTGGTGCTTTGTCCAGGCATTTCGAATGCCTGGAAGTCACGTTTCTTTGTCGTTTCGGGACGTGCTAACGACCATTGAGCCCACCGATCAACTGCTCAAAGCTTTCGTCGGGTGGGACACCAGCAGGTTCTGGTTTCTACTCGTCGGGTCTACCGCAATCGCGTAGCCGGTGTACTATTTGTGAAAGCAGCTTCTTTCGCATCTTCGGTTGTTCACAACGACAATAAAAATCACCGCCTCGGATTAGCTTGAATTCACAACGCACTGTCTATCGGGCATTGAGAGCTACTAGTAGTAAGTGCGGAAGAGCATGAGGCAGGCAAGCTGTATAACGCTCCCAGTAGGCAACAAGTTCCCAGAAACTCCCCGTCCTCGGCTGTGGTGCTCGCTTGCCTTCATGGCACTTGCACTTTCTAGAACTCAATACTCAGCCCGATTCCTGTGGGGGAAGAGTCGGGGTGGCCCACCAAAAAAGCGATCACAGTTCTGCATGTTCAGCCGCAAAACACAAACCGACGAGTAATCGTAACTTATTCCTGCAGAACTGGCTTTGTTGAATGACGCTCGTGGCAGACATGGCCCCCAGCTTTCGTCAACCGCATTCAGAAAAATATTGGACCGGAACTTCTTTGGACCGGAATTTTTTTGGACTTTTTAGAGTTAAAGTTTTGGGCTTTTGGAGGTTCTGAAAGTTTTGGACTTTTCCCTGGGGGTTTCACTTTTTGGCGGTATTTTGAAGTCTGACCGAAGCAGCTTTTGCGTTTCATGTTTCCGTTACACCAATGATGGGACCGGCAGATTGTGCGAACATTCCAAAGCTTCCCGAGTTCCGGGCCGCAAACGCGTCCAAATTGGTTCAGGTTACCTTTAGTTTCTGTTCGTCCTTAAAACTCGCGGTTGCACGATCATGACTATGGGCGTAGCCTGGGTCGCGTAGACAAGCAGCTCGGGTGAGCATGGCGGGGCGACTCATGAGATTGCCCCCGTCGCCGACCACGTGCCGGAACACGACGTCCGGGACCGGCTATACTTGATCAACTCCTTGAACGCCAGCAGCCCGCTGTCGTCGGCATCCACCGTCAAAAACGCGCGTGACCGCCACTCGGCGGCCAGGACGTCGCCTTCACTCAGCGACGCTCGCTTCACTGCGAGCTCGCCGAGGTCGAGTCCTTCCGCGGGCATGCCGCCGGCCCTGCTCCGTATGGCCCGGCGACGCCGCGTGCCGACTACGCTCAGCGACTCGCCACCTTCTGCGTCTGGCTAAAGTAGCGACCTCCAAGTTGTAGGGCGCTGTTAACGGACTTGGGCGCGCCCTTGACTGTAGACACCACATGTATCATATCTTATCGTATTCTTGGATTCTAAACTTCCTTGTGGGCGTGAACCCTACTGTAAAATATTTGAACCGGAACTTTTTTGGACTTTTGGGGGTTTTGAAAAGTACTTCGACTTTTTCCCGGTCCAACATTATTCCGAACACGGTTGTAAGCGCAACGGTAGGGTACAGTTGTGCCGTGGGACCCTCTGAAATCTACAAAATAGCCCAGATTTCGGTTCGGAACAGGTGGATTTCTACTAGGACACTAGTCATTTTGACTAGTGCACTAGTCATTTTTACTAGTGCACTAGTCATTTTTACTAGTGCACTAGTCATTTTTACTAGTGTTTTTACTAGTGCACTAGTCATTTTTACTAGTGCACTAGTCATGCTTTTTCACTAGTAAAATGACTAGTCAAAACACCTTTTTCACTTTTACTAGTGCACCGTGTGGGTTTGGGGGGGGGGGGCATGGCTTCTTTCGTGTACACTTTACTAGGGGAAGCAAGCTACTTTGTTCCTCTGGACGGATTGGAGCGGCAAACCTGTCGTTCGGATTATTATTAGTCTTCAAAGAAACAAGTTTCTTTTCCTACAAAAAATAGGCACACCTCCGGGGAGCACGTGAGCATTGCCCGTTCACCGAGGGACATGGCCATCACGGCCTTGTCCCAGCACTTGATGACCTGTCCTGCACCTACAGGGAAGTCGAAGGGGTCTTTTCGGTCTCTGGACGAATCGAACTGGGCGCCGTCGTCGAGGGTGCCCGTGTAGTGCACGCGCACTGCCTGCCCGTTTCGCGGAAACGTCTTCCCGTCGCCGGCCTTCAGCGTCTTCAGAGTCACGCCAGGGGCCACTTCGGTGACCGATCCTTCGCCCGGGCCCACCACGCTTTTCGAGGGGGTACCTCCCATCGTGCTTCTTTTCTTTTATCTTTTGATTTCGCCTGTTGCGACTAAGTACCAGGGAAAGCCTGCTAGAGCCACGGGCCTACGGGTCAAGTGGCGCTCGCGCTGAACACAAGCTCGTCGAGACGGTCAGCCACAGGGCAGAGCGGACGGGGTTGTGGCACTGTGCTGCCTCCGACTCAAGCTTTGCAAGCTGCGGTTGACCGTCACGTTCCTGGACCCGGGGCGGCCTTTTTCTTCTTCTTCTTCTTTCTTCGCCTGTTGCAGGGGACTTTAGCACTTTGTCTGACCGAGTCAAAAAGCCGATTTCAGCCAAAACCCCGGTTTTGGGCCTGTGGGTGTCTGAGTGCCTGGAACCGTCGCCCCGCGCACGCAAACAACGGAACGGAGGGGGGTGATGAGATATAGGCTTGTGGTGGCGGCGTGCACGTCTATCGAACTACGGAGATGGTCGGTTACAAGCTTCGAACAGCAGTGACACACCGCGACGCGCCGCGTGACTAAAGTACTGTACAGTCCAGGTAAAATCGAATTTTATAAACAATTTTTATTTGGGAAACTTGCAGATATATGCGCAGAAAACTGCAACTTTTTGTGACATGCATACGCAAAATGCAGTTTTTTTTGCAAGTACGTGCGCTCGGCTAAGGCCGGCGCGTGGCGAGACTGGAGGCAGCAGTTAAAGTTCGGGGAACAGCAAAGTTCGGGCGAAGCTAAGTTCGGGCAATGCTAAGTTCTGGTGAAGCAAAGTTCGGGTGAAGCTAAGTTCGGGCGAAACAAAGTTCGGGCGAAGCAAAGTTCGGGCGAAGCTAAGTTCGGGTGAGCAAAGTTCTGGTGAAGCAAAGTTCGGGCGAAGGTGAAGCTAAGTTCGGGCGAAACAAAGTCTGGGCGAAGCTAAGTTCTGGGTGAAGCAAAGTTCGGACGTTCTGGTGAAGCTAAGATCGGCGAAACAAAGTTCGGCGAAGCTAAGTTCGGGTGAAGCAAAGTTCGGGCGAAGCTAAGTTCTGGTGAAGCAAAGTTCGGGCGAAGCTAAGTTCGGGTGAAGCAAAGTTCGGGCGAAACAAAGTTCGGGCGAAACAAAGTTCGGGCGAAACAAAGTTCGGGCGAAGCTAAGTTCGGGTGAGCAAAGTTCTGGTGAAGCAAAGTTCGGGCGAAGGTGAAGCTAAGTTCGGGCGAAACAAAGTCCGGGCGAAGCTAAGTTCTGGGTGAAGCAAAGTTCGGACGTTCTGGTGAAGCTAAGATCGGGCGAAACAAAGTTCGGCGAAGCTAAGTTCGGGTGAAGCAAAGTTCGGGCGAAGCTAAGTTCTGGTGAAGCAAAGTTCGGGCGAAGCTAAGTTCGGGTGAAGCAAAGTTCTGGTGAAGCTAAGTTCGGGCGAAACAAAGTTCGGGCGAAACAAAGTTCGGGCGAAGCTAAGTTCGGGTGAGCAAAGTTAGGTGAAGCAAAGTTCGGGCGAAGCAAAGCTCGGGTGAAGCTAAGTTCGGGCGAAACAAAGTCCGGGCGAAGCTAAGTTCGGGTGTAAAGTTTGGCCTCGTACCCGGGGCCCAGCACGGGGGGGGGCCGCCCTGGGGCAGCCTTTTCCCGCCGCCCCCCCCTCCGGTATTTCTCCGGGGGGCTGAGAAACTCCGCAAAAAACGCAAATTTCGGGCACATCAGGCCCCGAAACGACAGCAAACCTCGAAATAATCTTCGACCGGAAAAGTGTCATGGGCGGGGTTTGAACCCGGACACACCGGCCTGAAGGCCGACACCCGCTCACTCTGCCACCCATATACATTTTCCCAGGGGGAGAAAAAGCCAGCTCCGCGCTATTATCTAGTTCAAAAACAATACACTTTTAAAAGTGGGGTTGGCTCGAATAGAGGCTATTCACATTGCATGTTCATAGGACCTCCAGTCTCGAAATATATGCATATGCATATATTTGCAAATAAACATGCATATATTTGCAAAAAAACTTAAGTTTTTTTGCAAATATATGCATGTTTTTTTTGATATATGCATATTATATCATGTTTTTTTTTGGTCCAGATTTTGTTCAAAATTTTGGAGGTCAAAAATTTGGTCAAAAATTTGGTCAAAATTTTGGTCAAAAATTTGGTCGAGTTTTTGGGGACAGTCTTGGGCCGTCCACCGAACCCACACAGAAGTATGTCGAAAGCCAACACTGATGCAGCCGACCTGAAGCCGAGGTACCTGGCTTTAGAAAACCCCCCAGATGACATCAAACCTGCCCCCAGAGCAAACTGAAACTGGTCTTCGTTTGTACCTTCTAGCTTTCATTCGTTCATTCGATACATTTTGCATTTGTTTGCGGAACTTGCATAGTTCCGCAAATACACCCAGCAGATCAAAGAAAGGGGGGAAAGGTGGAAAATGCAGATCAAACAGGAGTAGAATGCGCGCACGCTTATCCGTCTCTTGACTTACTATGCCGTGTTCTGAAAGCTGTCGAGGGGCCCCTCCATAGGTTCTCGCATGATTCGTTCGCCTTTGTAACACTATCCGTTTGTAGTAAGCTTCGCAATTGTGTTCTTGCAATATCTAACCGAATGGTGGGTGGCGGATTTCCGCGCTCGTGCGCAAGACACAATTATGCTGCTTTTGCAGTGCAAGCTGAACCCGGTTCGCGACTTCGGTTGCGGTAAAGTGTTACAAAGTCTTCGGCTTTCAGATCCGGATACGCCTTATGCAACATGATAGTTATGAGGTCACTTGAAGGATACCCGTGTGCAGCGTTCGAAAGAGTTTGCGTATCTGGAGTCTTTTTTTTTGGGGGGGGGAAGGCCCTTTTGACCCTGTATTTTTTGAGAAGATTTTTGAAACAGCCCGAAGATATTCGTCGATTCCTGATATTCGTCCAGCGTAATTGTTGTCCAGATTACTGACCGGGAAGTACATGCTGTCAATTCTGTCTGAGTGCGCAACGCAGTTTACTGATAGCCTTCTGTGCCAGGGGTCGGATACATTTACTTGCTGACCGGTGCTAATGTTGTAAAGGCCCACCTATCAGGACGTGCGTTCAGCTCCACAAGGTTCGTTTTGTTAAGGCAACTCATGATCACTTCGGTGTCAGGGATTAGTCCTGCTAGAAACTACTTGTGGCCGCTGCTCCGTTGCGTGGTCTTCTCTCCGTACAGTGTTCGACGTCCTTCCAGAATTGGGACCCAATTTCTGGATCCAAATTCTGGATCCAAATGGATCCAAATTTTTGGACCCAAATTTTTGGACCCAATTTTGGACCCAAATTTTGGATCCAACTTTTTGGACCACCCAAAATTTGGACCCAAATTTTGGATCCAAATTTTGGACCCAAATTTTGGACCCAAATTTTTGGACCCAAATTTTGGACCAATTTTTGGACCAAAAAACACTAAAAACTGATCCTCCAAAATTTTGACATATTTTTTGCAAATATATGCATATATTTGCAAAAAAACAATAAAGTGCGCATATATCTGTATATTGCCCTTTTTATTTTTATGAAAAACTGAAACAGGAAAGACCCGGTTTCTGAAACCGGGAAACCGGGCTTCGAAAAGTCCCCTGGCCTGTTGCCGAGTATCTTTTGCGAGCAAACGTGTACCGGCGAAAGCCTGCTACATGAGAGCCAAGCTCCACGTGTCCCGCGGTGCTGCAGGAGCCACAGGCCTACGGGTCCAGTGGCCTCCAGTTCCCAAAACCAGAGCATCAAGGCGTGGAGTACCTGTGGGCTTAGAGCTCGCGCTGACAGCTACTACGCCACGCCTTGATGCTTTGGTTTAGAGACGGTCAGCCACAGAGCAGAGCTGACAGGGTTGCGGCACTTCTACCTCCGACTCAAACTTTTGCCTGCTCCTGGTTGGACCGCTACGCTCTTGCTCCGGTGCGAGCTTTCCCGTCCTTTCCTTGCCTGCGTTTCTCCGTTGTACGTCCAGCTGCACGTGCTCTAACCCGACATCCCGCACGTAGTGACACCCGCTTTTAAACTCCAGCTTCACCTCCAGCTTCTGGGGCTCACGGACACCACTGTGTCTGGTGGCTTCACCCCCGGACAAGAAGTACAATTCACGTGGACCAAAACCTTAGCCAGATCGCGCCCGGCGGCGGAGACAGCAGAAGGGAAACTGTCGTCCAGCTTTTTGCCTTGTCGCCACATACTGCGTAATAGAGGACACAAACGGGAACGGATAAGAGCGAATGGCGTACAGACATAACTTTATGATCACTTCTCCATTCGCCGGCAGCTACGGCTTTCCTTTTTCATGACTGTTTATTTTCTTTATGCAGGCTGCTTGGCTTCGCTTCGTTTTAAGCCCTTTTTTTTTTTTTGAGACTTCTTTTGGTCCCTTTCCTAGTAACTGTGTTTACAACGGGTTTGCCGGAAAGAAAACTTAAAAGTCAGAAGACGATGGAAAATAAAGAGAGAAAGAACGAGAGACGGGGGATGGGGCAGGAACCTGCGGTACTTTAGAACAAAAAACGGGCCCACTGGAATGACACCACAGCACCCTGAACTGGACCCAAACCGACCCCAAGGGGCCCAGGAGGAATGCAGATGAGGTTCGGGTGTCACAGGAAAGCAGCCTTGAATAAACCTTCTACGTTAGAAGTTGCGGCGTTGAAGGAACCCCCTTCAAACTCTCGATTATTGTTTACAAGCCAAATTGTCAACAAAAATCGAGCATTAGCAAATGCGATGTGAGCACTATATTAGGTGGCTACAAAAGTCGGGACGGGGTTCACAGCTACCGGGTGCCACAGAGCCGCAGAAGTGAGGGCACGCAGCACACCTTTTTGTGGATTTTGTAATGCCGAAATCTCGTACCGGGCATACGTCTTGCAAATGAAGGGAAACCTTTTGAGAAGACTGCGAGAAGTCGGCTGAACCGGGAGCTACCGGAGGTGCATGTGGCGAGATCGTGGAGACCTTGCTGCATACCTCTCCGAAGCTTCAAACAGTACCTTCCCGACTTACGGCATTGCCCAGAAGGGTTGTAGCTAGCAAAAAAGAAGAACGGGCGCGATGTTTGTTTGTACGTGCCGGGGGAAGTTAGGCTGTTCACTTCGTGAACATGATCGTCGTGTTTGGGTCGTTTGAGGAAAAGTAAAACCTCGAAGACAAAAGACTGCCTGTTGTTTCCGTGAAATAAAACTCTGAAGCACGTTTTCGGTGTCCCGTGTGCCAACAAACAAATATCGCGCTTCCTGTACTAGCACTTTTTCGTTGGCCTCGTTTTTCACTTTCCACGTGCAACCCTTGTTCCGGAAATGCTCCCGTCAGGATAAATATACTACTAGGAATACCAACCGTATTCCAACCGGCCGAATTTCGAATACCAGAAGACCTGCACTTTGAAACTTTTTTTTTAGAGTGTAAGTTCACTTAGAGATCCGGGTTTTTCGAGTTAACGTTTTTAGAGTTAAAGTTCGCTTGGAATTCCGGGGGTTTAGGGTCTCCCGTGTGACCGTTCATGAATGGGTTCTCTTAGAGCAAAAAAGGGCTACATGGCTACGGGTTGTATATTTAGTGCACGCTTTCGTTATGGGTTATGGCTAGCCATGTCCGGGTTTTTTGTTCGAGAGCTGCCGCCGGGGAACTTAGATCATTCCACCTTTACCGAGAATATCCGCCGGGGGGTCGGCCATTTTTTGCTGGCCGAAAATTAGCCCCAACACTGGAGAGGGGAGTACAAAAACGGAAGAGAAAAAAACGGATGATTACAGTGGACTTTTCTTTCCCATCGTGAACGAATTCGTTTCGAAACCCCCGCGTCGCCCCCGCACGCCGAAAGACTACAGACAGCGGTGTGCGAGGGGAGGACTACGTGGCAACTTCTTTACTTTTACTTTTGTGACTGATTTTCCTCTTTTTTTGTTTCTTTTCTTTTTTTTTTTTGCCTATTCTCAGGGCATTAGCTTGGTCTCCGGCCCATTTTCCAAATTTGGACCGATAACGGCTTTTTTGCGTTTTCACTGTTTTTCTGCAATTTTTGCACTGAGTTGGCTCGCCTGCCGGTGTCTCTGCCTCCTCTCCGGCCTCAACCTGCACCTGCCCTCCAGTCGCAGGTAAGCAACAGCAGGAGCTGCCGACCCGAATCCGCAGTATCTTGTCTCTGAGAAAAGTAGAAAGGAGTTGACCGGAACTGCCTGTGCCGTTCTTTCTCGGAGAGGAATGCCTCAAGAAAGGCTTTTACATCGCTCTTTGGCAATCCATCAGTGTCGCTGTACTCGGCCACTAATAAGAGCGTCAACAGCTCCTGCAGTGAATCATCCCCCAGACTGCCACGCAGGCGGGTCTTCAACAGCTTCAGCATGGAGAAGAGCCGTTCAGGGCTTGCGTTCGCCAGTGGCATGAGCAGCGATATGCTCATGATGGTGGAAGTGCGGGGGTGGGCGTCGCGCAGTGTGCGGTCGTTTAAAAAAGGGTGACTGCCCCGGAGTACGTCTTTTCATGCGGGTTGGCTTCGTAAAGCCTCTTCAGAGCCGCAAGCACACCCGGCAATTCACCCTCAGCTTCCCTGCAGAATTGGGGGCTAAAAAAAAGCATTGGCCCTGTGGGCTGCCCATTTGCGTTCACCAGCACCTTGGTTTCACCATAAAACGTTAGGATGGTGGAGAGATGCGTTGTTGCAACGTCGGGGTCACCACCTTCCCGAAGAACAGGTCCACTAGGATCAAACAGTGAGCTCATCGCAGTAAGAAGAGGGGCAATGCGCAGGCGGTTTTTAATGGCAGAGAGTAACGCATTGAGGTACGGCTCTGCGTGTTCTGTGTGGTAGGCCTCAATGAATCGTGCATCAATTGCTGTGAAGCCTTCCAGACCCTCATATGCAGCATTCACGACATCGGCGTCCTCGGCTGTGCCGGGATCGAGACCGAGTACCTCTGGAGCAAGCATGGGCCGAGTAGTGAACACTGGAAGATGTGAGTCCCCCAATGCAGTGGACTTTCACGTACTCCTTCAGCGTCTTTGTACCTCCTCCCAGGCTCGCCACGTCCTTCTTTGTCCACTTGGCATAGTCTTGCGAGTACAGCTTCCCCCACTCTGCATCCTCGCGAACAGCCTTCGGCTCGTCTGCTGGCTTTGGAGCAGGTTTGGGCTTCTTACTTGTGACAAAGCCTTGCAAGGTCGATTGACTTGTTTGACGCTTCATTTTTCGACTTTCTATGTGTTTTATCCCTGGCATTTTGTCTGGTAGATAGTTTGGGTCAGAATGCAAAGAATCTGTGGCGATAATTTGCATCGCCGCGGTTATCTCTTCGCACGTGATGTGTCATGCAGAGCTGTTGTTCTTTCCCCCGTGCCCGTCCAACTTGCATCCAAACTGGCCACTTCTACTGGTGCTGGGAAGTGGGATTCCCCCTGCGTGCACTCTTTCTGTAGCCTTTGCTGGTGCAGTGGTTGCCCCTCCAATTGCACACTGGCCACCGCTGCCGGCGCCTGGGGGACGATGCAGTCACGGTAGTGCCATTTTTTTTTTTTTTTTTTTTTCCGGCGGCCTTTCCAAATTCTGACCGACGGTCCAAATGTGGATATAGAAGCTTATCCCCTGCTATTCTCCGTTGGCGTATTGCGAGTCTTTTTGGTAAAGGTCCCAAATATTGGAGTCTCCGGTTGACCATCGAGGCTGGGTATGGTGCTGATGCGAAGACGCATTCGTTTTTCCTTGACACCGCTCACCCTGATGGTTCTCTCGCCAGCCGGCCCGAGGAATGATAGCTTTCAGATGCCCGGATTATCGGTCGCTTCGGCCCTCTTTTGCCCTTTTGTTCATTCCTCCCTGTGCTCGTGGGGCAGCAGCGGAGGCCGGCTGGGACTCATCTGGCAGGTGAGCAGCGGCTTCCCCCGTTTAACGCGAGTATAAGTGCGACCGACGAAAGCCTGCTACGCGGGAGCCAAGCTTCACGTGTCCGGCACTGGGTACTGCAAAGCCACGCCCACCGGTCAAGTGGCTCCCGATTTCCCAAACCAAAGCATCATGGCGTGGCGTACCCCGGGGCGAGCGAGTTCAACAATAATGATGCATGTTGTTGTCACTGGGCACGCCATTAATCACATCCACCACTCTCATGGGGACCCGCTCCCCGACTGCCCAAGCTCGGGCGAAGGGTTTGAATGGAATCGCCTACGTGCACTCTGCGCCTTTTTTTGTTGCGAAGGTTGCTGCTGCGGCCGCCAGGGTGGAAGCTGTTTCAGGTCAACAACAGCTGCACCAGACGCAGGTTGAGCCGAGAGCTCGCTGGGGAAGGTGGCGCCGCTGTCAGTCTCGGGACCGTGCTGGCCCTGAACGAGGCACAAAAAAACAACGATGAACAGAAAACAAAAGATACGTCGAACGAAAACGCAGCAGACAGACTGGTTGCGGTTGCTTGAAAGCCTCCTGGATTATGGAATTCGTTTACAGTTTCCTCTTTTTTTTCTTGCTTGTTTCCTCGGTGCGTTTACAAAAGAGATGCCAATTCTCCGCAAGCTTCATTCCCGCCAGACGGGTGTAAACAACAAGGAAAGAAGGGTGGGGGAGGGGGCATTCGACAAGTGTCCTGATTCGTAACACTGAGAGATCAGGTGAGGTCAGGCAAAAGCGGGAAAAGGGAGTGATACTGCTCGCACAAAAAAAGATCTCGTGAGCAATGCCGGCTCGGTTGCAGGGACAGGGTGGGTGTGTCGTTGGCAGACCAATGACAAGTCTGCTGCAACGTTTCCAGCTGTTCCTGGCATCGGGCGGCGTGCTGTTCAGCTTTTCTCTTCAGATTCAGAAATTCGCCAATTCGCTTGAGGAGGATCCGGGGTTTCAAAGTCTCCGGGTGACCATCGTCGAAAGGGTCTCTTTGTGGTATCGTATACTGGCATGCATATCTTGCATGTGGTAGTAGCACCGTTTTCATTGACCCCAGCTTTGAAGCCTCTCTGGCACGCTCCCAAACACGCTGCCAGCGTTCTTACGCAGTGCTTCGGTGGAAAGCCGAGACTCGACAGACCTCCTCCAGCTGAGGTTTCCGCATCTTCTTCAACACCCGCAAAGACAAGTCGCGGAAGGCACCGGACCGAGAACCTAGTGTTCGTTTGCACTGGCGATGTCGTGTTTGCACGCGGCAAAGAGCTTCTCGAGAGAAACGTGTTGCTGTTCAAGAAATAGTACAAGTGCATGGAGGCACTGGGCAGCAGGGCGCAGGGACTTCGAACGCGCCTGTCCGATGGGCTGAGAGGGTTCAAAACCACTCAGGAAAAGGGGAAGGGGAATTGCGCCGAAGCCGTGCTGCCAGAAAGGAGTAGGGAAAACTAGTTGAGTCGCTGCTCTTGACAGGTAGGAAGAGCAGCATGTTTTCTACTCTTCTCTTGAGGGGTGGGGGTGAGGTAGGTACGTCAGGACGTCCGACTCCCGCGTCGTGGGGAGCACAAACTCCTCAGGTCTAGTCAACCATTCCTTGCAGGTTTTGGCACTTTCATGAACCGAAGTTGCAGAGAAGTTGCTTCTTCCAAACCTCAACGTTCCGGGTGTGCAAACCTTTCATTTTTTGCATTCCTTGCATTTTTTCCTTCCATGTCTAGCGAACATGTGGTATGTCATTCACATCCTTCTACTCACACCGCCATAAAGCTACGACGAGGAAGTAGTAGTAAGACGAGGGTAACGTGCCCTGGGAAACTAGCCCCGTGGGACTTAGTAGGTAGTTTTCATCGGCCTTTTAGAGTGAAAGTTTGCTTGATGACGGACCATCAGATAAGGAAGGGATCCTTCTGTCCTTCCGGAGGCCCTGAGGCCCTGGGGAAGACCCCGCTTCTTACATTGGAGATGGCAATAAATCAAAATCGAAATGCTGCCCGCGCACACTACACATCACACATTATCTCGCATAGGGTTCTTGTTGATACACTACGAACACACACACACACACACACACACACACACCGAGCCGGCAGCTCCGTTGGAAATACGGCCACTACACGTCGACACGTTCGTGTTCCCCAAAAACAATACTCTCTCCGCGGCAGCTTCCCCCTCCAGCCCAGCCGGTAAGAATTCTAGGACAAGGAAAGAACCCTGGAGTACGAGAGATGTTAGACACTGCCTGCTCTCCACCCCTTCGAGCATTGCCAAAACGGAAGACGTGCTTGGAATGGATATGTGCTCAACACCACACTGGTCCCGTCTGCGCCGTGTTTCGGTCCTTTAAGCTGCGGACACAAAAGGCGGGCCATCATCAGCACGGAACCTGAGTGTCTGCAGACAGGACAGCGGTGCCAGGTTTGTCAGGCGGCTATTCGTAGCTCGGCACAGCCAAAACGGGGGGTAGGGGAGGTTGGCAGAAAGATGCTGACAAAATATGATGATGTGCGTGGGTGTGTTTTCTGCTCAAACGAGCAGGCTCGCCAGGTGGATTCGCTTTGCACCCCAATTCGGCCTCAGAAGACAGTTTCGCAGACAAGAGTCATGAGCAGCATCATAGTCTGCCGAATCCTTTCGGGTATCTCGTTGACAGCCTATCATACACGTTTTGGCAAGTAAGCGATCATGAGAGTGAGCAAGCTGGTAAGCCATTCTTGGCGCGTCAGATGTTACAGGAGTGCTACAGCTACAGTTGCACTCCACTTGCCCGGCAGCTGCTGTCACGGGAGGGGGAAAGAGGAAAGCGAGGGGCCACGGCCACCTCACATTAGCCATTTATGTTGCTTGGTTCTGTATCTATTCTTTCGTCGGCAGGGGGGAAAATGATAGCTGCGTGCTTGGTCAGATTCCTGCCTGTGGGTGGATCCTGGAATGGGTATGTGCTCAACACCGCACTGGTCCCGTCTGCGCCGTGTTTCGGTCCTTTAAGCCACGGACACAAAAGGCGGACCATCATCAGCGCGGAACCTGAGGGTCTGCAGACAGGACAGCGGTGTGAGTCTCGATGGGACCTGGGGTGGGGGTGGATCCTGGGGGGGGGGGGGGGGGGGGGGTTGCTTTGTACAATTATTTGCCAGTTTTACACGCCACCGTTCGACGTCCCGGGGGGACGAGCTTTTTGAGACTTTCTTTTCTGTTCTTTCTTGGGCAACATGGCAGCCTTTTTCGTTTTTCTTTTTTTTTTCTTTTTCGTTTTGGGCAATATGTGGGAGGGACAAGGCACGGAGTACCCTTCGCATGTACTGTGCTGCACAAGGGAGCCACCCTGCATCAGACACCCTGTTTTAGACACCTTTGGGAAAGCACGGACAAACAGTTGTTATTGAACTCGGCAAGAAATTGCTTTCTTTCCCCCAACACCAATGGCAGCTGGTTGTTAAAAATCGCTCGAAACTCCGAACATTTCTTTAGAGAAGAATTGCGTTTATTCTGTTACTTGTTCGTTGTCGACAACATCGTTTGTGTTGAGGTGTCATTCAGATGTAAATCTAAAGCCACCCACGTCAAACAGTTAGGCAGTGCGTGTCGTTCTGCTGCCACTCGACTTACCTTCAACTAAACGGGCACACTCTCAATACTCAAATTGAAAGCCAACCGACACTCTTTCGGGGGACGGCGTCTCTTTTTGCAAGCACGTGGATTTACACGCACTTCGTTGAACACTCTTGCTGTAGCAGTACGGTCCGTGATCCGTCATCTCGAGATAAAACGCAAGAACCGAGTAGCGTTGCTTCATCGTACTGGTCCCCTCGCGTGGTCGCCAGCCTGTGTCTATCCCCTGGCCGTGCCACTCGAAGGCTCGCCCGAACGGTCGCGCGGGAAGGAGCCAACCCCGGCCCCCAGGAGGCGGGGTTGATGTTGAGGCAGCGTCGTCTGCTTTCTCTATTCGCATCTTCGATGCTAACATCAAGTCCTCCCTCCCGGGAGAAGACGTCGGGCGAATGGGGCTTGCAAGAACGTGCTTGGAATGGATAAGTGCTCAACACCGCACTGGTCCCGTCTGCGCCGTGTTTCGGTTGTAAATTTGTTGCATTAGTGTGATTGTCAGGCCTTCGACTACCCTGAGCAACGCACCGTGTTTCGGTTCTTCAAGCCACGGACGGGACCATCAGCAGCGCGGAACCTGAGCGTCCGCAGACACAGAGACGTCAGTGCGAGCCTGGTTGCTGGCGGGCGGGGGGGGAAGGTCTGGGTTTCAGCCGAGGCCTGTGGCGCGGATGCCGGGGGTGCAGTGGCGCAGGCAGACGCCTTTCCGCGGCGTCTTCAGCACGCGCGGGGTACGTGGGCGCGCGGACGAGGCGGGGGTCGACGACTTCCGCGGCGTTAGAGCGGGGGGTGTTGCGAAGCTGCCGGTGCGCGGAGTGAGCAGGCCCGACGAAGACGGAGCGTACCCGCGCCGCGGCAGGCGGGGCGACGTGGGGAAGAAGGTGCCGGTGACGCCCTGCCGGCGCTGGCTCTCCTTCTTGGACTCGGTGTACATGCGGAGGTCGATTTCGGACGCGATCTTCATGTGCAGCTTCGCGAGATCCGTCATCGCTCCGCCTTCCAGCTCTCCGCGCCGGGCCTTCTCCTTGCCGGCCAGCAGCACACGGTCCCGCACGGCCTTGCTCGGCCTCTTCTTCGGGGTGCCGGCCCGCTGCCTTGCCGTCGAAAACCCGCCGCTCGTCGGCGGGCCGCGAGCGGACATCGGCGTGGCGTAGTGGATCTTCTTGAACGTGACGCCGCCGACGCCGGGCGACACCAGCTCTTCGCGGTCGCCGAGCTTCTTTCCCTCTGAGTCCCCGCACGGCCACCAGTACACGTCGCTGTCGAAGAGCCCTGCGCGGTTGTTTGTTTTTGTTTTTGAGGGTTCTGTGTCCAAGGTTCAGCAACCGTGCTCCGTGCCGTCTGCCACATGACCCGGATCGATTCTGAGGGTTTTACCTCACCGCGAGCCCGCTAGACCGAGTTACTTGCTCCGAAGATACCAAACTCGCGAATGCTGCCTGCTGACTACCCACCGACACAATCCAAACGAAAGTGGTTGTTCGGGGAGGAGGTCACTGCGTACATGGCAGCCGGCTACCAGCCCCGTGGGTACCCTCTTGGAGACGTCTCACACCAGCTTTTTCGGACTTCGTCGACTTCCGAACGGCGGGCTTGCGCCCCTCCAACCGTCCGCGGAGAAACAAAAGTAGCTTGCTTCCGCTTCCCACTTTGCTTCATCTTTTAGAGTTTTTCTTCGGAGTTCTCGTGGCACCAGTCATCACGTGGTCAGCAGCCAGATCAGCAGCTTTCTGGCTTCACCTTTCCTCCAACAATACGGCACGCGGCGAGCGGACAGGAGCGGTGGACGAAGAAAGTGCAGCTTTCCAGGATAGTTAACCCTGTCCCCGCGTGAAGCGTTTCAAGGGTCAACCCTTCCTTCAAAAAGAGACGACTGCATCATCCAGGGTCTGTGGACATAGTGTCAACAGGATCATCTCCAGTTGCGGAACGCATTCCCTTTCGGCAATCCTGCACGTCTCTCGTACACATGTGATTGCTCGCCTCAAAGCTGCCACTGACGAGAGTGGAAGACGCAAGCATAGAAGTGAGTATTTTCCTATTCCCCCAACCTCCCGCTTTTTACTACTGAAGCTCCACCAACCATGGCGCCTCTAACCGCAGCTATATCCACGGTGCGCCAACGGAACAGTGGCTCCGCCGACGGCGGCACCGCCAACGGCGGGCCCCGACGGGCCACAGCTCCCCGCCACGAACGGTGGCCACGAAAAGTGAATTTTGATGGCAATGAGCTTTTCACCGGTCCACCGACGTTCGCGCAAGAAAGCAAGGGACACACCTATGACAATGCCGCGCCTGCCGACGTTGGTTTCTATCATGTCGCCGTGCCGAAGCGCCATCCCGAACGAGGATTCGTGGATGTCGATGGTCCGCAGGACGTTGCCTGCGCACGCGACCAGCATCGGGGAGCGAACCATAGAGCGAGGCTTCAACGGGGCTCGCCTCTTAGGCTTGCTCTTCAACGTCAGGTCGTATCCGAGGCGCTTCCTCTCGTCGCGAAGGACGTCGTACGCCTCCTGGATGTCCTGAAACGCGGCGCAGTCATCCTTCGCGTTCCGGTCCGGGTGGTGCAGCAGCGCTTCCCGCTTGTACGCGCTTCTGATGTCGTCGAGCGTCGCCGAGAACCCCACCCCGAGTTTCGAATAAAAGCTGCCGTCCAGCGGCGGGACCTCTTTGCGCGCTTGCACACCCATTCAGCCGGAAGCAGCGGAGAGAACACCCCTTCAGGGTGGGCCGGGGCTGGGATTCTCTCCTTGTGGATCCTACTATTTTGAGACTGTTTCGAGTTTAAAGGGCGAGTAAACGCGGTTGCAGTCTTCACTGTCACTTGGGTAGGGTAGGCTTCGCTTTTTCTGTTCTTTACTCTCTACGTACTTCGTGTGTTTTTCTCACTTTGGCTAGCCGTGTAGGACTGTAGGGACGCGACACCAGGGCATTTTCCTTGTGTTGACGACGAACAGCCGGGGTTGGCGTGCTGTGTGTTACCTTTCGACTTTCCTTCGTTTCCTACCTCAAGTTCAATCCAGTCTTTGTTGTGCGCCCTTTTGTTCTTCTACGAGTTTGCTGCATTGTGAAGCAGTACTGGCGCGTTCAGTTGAAAGAAATGTGAAAACGGGGTTCTGCCTGGAGGAAATGTTTGGCCAAAGTATTCCATGCAAAAGTGGCGCCAGTTTTCTTCCGCTAAAGCTACTTTCGCACGAGCTTCTACTTTCACCTGTGTTTCCCCCATCATCGTCAAACAGTAAACCAACAGCCATCGCAAAGGACAAGAGGGCGGAAAACATTCCTTTGTACGAAAAAAAGGGGAAACGAGAAGAAAAGGTATGGACCGCAAGGCTTAAAGAAAGATAAAGAAGAATAAAAAGGGCAGACACGAAATAAGAACCGAGGACACAAGTGGTGGACACTTCAAGGAAGAAATAGGACGAAACGGGAAGTAAAGAGAAAGCGAGAGCAGATATGGCTTGCCTTCCCTCTTCTAGCTTTAGTTCGGGAAGCAACTGTGATCATACATAGGTCTCCGATGCTCTATCATCAGGAGTTCGTTCAAGAGAAGCAGTCCAAGCTGGGTTGTGCCTACTAATCCTCCGGAAGGGCTGGGCACGAGAATTATACCCAGAGCTCTGGGTTCTTGCTGGGGCCCTTTATTTTAGCGACGTTTGGATTGGATAGAAGGTGTTGGTTCCGCGTTGACCGGGTGTAGTACCTGTTGTTGTCGTATTGGCTTGTGGCCTCGATCATTGCTCACATATCTTACATACGGCAGGCCCTCTCGGACAAGGTGTCGAAGTAGGTAGGTGACGCTGTCTAATTATGCGCGCAGATGCAATATCTGGACAAGTTTCTTTCTTGACACTAAACACCGCTGTTGAACTCGGGAAACAGCACACAACCCCCACGAGGCCTACTTCCGCGTGTTGAGACGCAGCGCACCCCCTTGACCCGGTCCAACAGTGTTCTTATTGAGTGAAAGTTTTGGGGCTCTTTGCAGATTGCGCGGGTTGGGTTTACCTTGTCATGTTCACACCATCATTAGTTAGTTGATGCGTCGCCTGTTTTTCGCTTTATTAACTCGGGACCCCAGGGCCCAACCGAAGTGTTCCTGCTGAGGGTGATCGTCATTTCAGGTCGAGGTGGCAGCCACCGCTGGTGAATGTAGTTCTCGAGCAGCTCTGACAGCTCCTCTCCTGTCAGCGTGGCCCCCTCCAGGTAAAGCAGCCCCATTCCACCCCATTTTCGTGGAACAAAAGTTTTTTGGGCGAAGAAAATATTTTTTTAAAGCCACACAGAAACACTGGGCACGCACAAGGGCTTTCTACAAAAAGGCCTGTGCATCCATAATTGGTCAGGCAGACCAGCGCTGCTGCGGCTGAGACAGTACAGCCCGTGAGAAACACCCTTTCCCTTACGAACGCTCATATTTTTGGAAGAACGGCGGGGCAGGGCAGGCCTTACTTTCAGCATGCTGAACGTACTGATTTCAGCACGTTAATTTTCTTAGTTTTTTTGTATAAGCACCTGCTTTGTAGGAAATGCTTGAGGAGACCGCCAGTTGCGATAGATCAAAGGAGGTAAATGTGCTGCAGCCCACACGAAACACAGGTAAATCTGGGTTAGTGGCGGGCGTAAGCGTTCAACAAAAAAGACCCACTTTGTAGTTGTATTGTTTTCTCCTCCTTCGAAATGAGCACAAGGGAGTTCCTCGAGTATTTCTTTGGACACATGCTGAACAGTACGTTATCAGCACGTACTATCTTTTCTGCAGGTCGGCAGATCGTGCTTTTGCTTACCACCGCGACACTGGAGGGTTGAGGCCGGAGAGGAGGCAGAGGCAAAGACATGCAACACTAGCAGGTGAGCCCCCTTTGCTCTATTTATTTTTTTGTATAGCACCTGCTTTGTAGGAAATGCTTGAGGAGACTGCCAGTTGCGATAGATCAAACACAGGTAAATCTGGGTTTAGTGGCGGGCGTAAGCGTTCAACAAAAAACCTACGTACTAGGTATTTAGCTCCAAGACTAAAGAGCTGCGTAAGCCCTGGGGCAGGGGACCCCTCTTTACATGTTTACTGCAAATATCTAGCAGGTTCCGTCGGATATATTCGTAATCTTCTACGATCCCTGCATCTTTTTTCGACAAAGAGACAAAAGGGAAAAAGAGGAACATGAGAAGGAGGGGGGGCAAGAGTGAGAAAAAGAAGGGAGCGTGGATTGGACAAATTAAAATGAAAAGAAGAAGGAAAAATGAAAAAGGAAGAGGACAACCGGACGGGAAAGAGGGAATTTTGGAGGGGATTTGCGGATGGGGGGCAAGCAAGAAAGATTTTCCGGGAACGGAGAAGCGAGAGAAAATGAAAAAAAACGAGCTTTTTGGGGGGATTGCAAGAACGTGTTTGGAATGGGTATGTGCTCAACACCGCACTGGTCCCGTCTGCGCCGTGTTCCGGTCCTTTAAGCAACGGACACATAAGGCGGACCATCATCAGCGCGGAACCTGAGTGTCTGCAGACTGGACAGCGGTGTGAGTCTGATGGGGACTCTCCGCAAAAGGGAGGCTACATCACTCAATAGTTGTGTCAGCCCGGTTGGCTCAAAGGCAGGGCGGCCATTTCCCGGTAATGTGTCCAAACGCAAAGTACTCGTGTGGCTCAGCCAGGAAGAGGCTCTTTTTCATGGACGAACCGTAAACTGAACAGTTTTTGGTGAGAGACACATCTTACGACCCTGAAGCGCGCGGAGTCTAGCAACCGGGTTTTGCATCTGGCTGGGGTCGACTCTTTCACACAGTGACTCAAAACTGGAGCCTTTCGAAATGGCGGTCCAGCTAAGTCACCTCTCAGCTAGCAGAGGAAAGGATGCCAGGGATCCTCCATGACCCTGCCCGAGATACCCCTTTGCAGAGGCTCCCCCCCAGACCCTCACTAAACCGCAACTCCCTGTACGCATCTCTTTTCCTCTTGAGAATGTTGAGGGTGGTGAAACCGCGATTTTCTCCTTTTGTTTGCACGGGAAAGGCATAAAAGGTGCCTGTGAGACACGCGGGATCAAAGGAGGGGGGGGGGGGGGGGGGGCACGTGGAATAGCAAGCTATGACTAAGACAGATTCTTGCTGCTGGAGAGAGAGAGGGCAGGTGAAGCAAAAACGGGAAGGCGGCGCTTTTGAAAGAATAGCCACGGCTGCACCGGCCCTGAGAGAAAGTGTATGACTAGTATGAGCTCTGGGCCGGTGCGGGAGCTTCCCGGCGCCGAGAAGATTGGAGATGGAGGTGTTGTGCTCAGGAGCAAGGGTATCAGGTGGGCGCGTTGTTGCCAGGCGACTCTCGCGCGCTGCTCTCTCTCCTCTCTCTCCTCTCTCTCAAAGGGAATGCGTGAAACGGATGCAGAGATCTGAAGTGGTGACACATTGACGATCCTGTTGACCATGTCCACAGGCCCCGGATGATGCAGTCGTCTCTTTTTGAAGGAAGGGTTGACCCTTGAAACGCTTCACGCGGGGACAGGGTTAACTGGGTGCACCGAGTGTAGCCATGTGCCTTCCTGATCACAACTTCGGTCGAGAATACGCCTAAACTACGCGCTCACGTTCCCAGCAGCTGAACGATGAAGAAGAGCGGCAGGCGCTTCGCTTTTGTGGTGCCGATTTGATAATTTCCCACTTCATGTCCCGTGTTTCACCGCCTGTGCAATATATCCAAGATTGGTAGTACTAAAAATGATAACGATACGTGCGAAGTGGTGGTCGTACAACTGCCTGCACGAGCGCCACTCGAGTACGCTTAATTATCGGGTGAAGGGGTTCAGAGTTGTTCTGGTCACCGGCACCTCGAAAGTGAACGTAATCAGGCCCAGTGGGTGCGCATGCCATCAATTTGCTGCCGAACGCTACGTCGGGACCTGGCGGCGGGCCAGAACGCAGGCATACGTGTGGACTTTCCACCAGCTTTTGACGATCCCGCTGACCTATGTCCCAAGCCCTGCTGCCGGTTGTCTCTTTTTCAAAGGTTTAGACCCCCTGAACGCTTGGGGGGCCAGTCAACTGCTCTGGATTGCTGCACTTTCTTCGTGTGGTAGGATGTCTAGTAGGCTGATTTCATTCTTCTGCATCGGGCGTCGCAGTTGACCGCAATAGAAGCCCTTCGTTTGGGTTAGAATGCAAAGAATCTGTGGCGATGAATCTGCATAGAGTCCTCTGACCTGCGCACTTGCCCAGCTGTCCGTAAATTGACTCCTTCAACCCAGCCAAATATGTACATGCTTTCAAAAAAAAAAAAAAAAGGAAGGAAGCACTTCACACGCGGTGCCGCGGACGGGTCGGATAAAAAGTAGACAAAGAGTTGACTTTCTTGGTGTCGCCAACGGGACAAGTCCTATAATCTCTGATTCGGTGCCACTGTTTCTACTGACTGTCCTTCGTAAAAAAAAGGTTCTGCAGAAGTCCTATGATTCTTTGATTTGGAACACCCTTTCCTTCGGCTTTCTTTTCTAGACCCGCTGCTGTAAACCGACGATGGCTGGGGGGACCGCTCTTTTTAGAGTGCAAGTTCGCTTTGGGATCCGGGGTTTTATAGTCTCCGGGTGACCGTAGTGTGTATATCTTTGCTGCCTATTGCCGACTATTCGACTTACTTTAGCGCGCACTCTTTTTTCCTATGTGCTTTGCCAAGTCCATGGCTCTTGTGACCGATACCGAGTTCACGTTCGCGATGAAAGCGATCTCGGGCCCCCCACGTGCATACATGTTTAGCAGGGGTTGCCATGTAGCCCGTATCGGTCTAGTGTCCTGGTAGTTGTTGCCTTGGCGGCAGTCAGATTGTTATCTGTGTCTTCTATTACGTAGTTGTGTGCTAAAGGGACTTATTGAGCTGATAGTCTTTTTTGTGTTGGACACGGGGCTGATACGCGGCCAACTTTTTCTACACACCCCACATTCGCCAGCTTTTGAAGTGTGAAAAAATGGCGTGAACACCACAAATTTAAAGTTGAAAGCTCACTCAGCTCGTAGGTCATCGTCCCCTGCTACCTTTCCTTGGAAGTCTCTCAGGTCCTTCAGGTAATTGCAAAACTCCGGAGGGATTGAACTTGCCTTTTTCCAACGTGGGGTGCCGTGCGGCGGTCAAACCTTTGTTGAAAGTATGCCAGTCCAATAGGGTATAGTTGACTAGACCTCTTGAGCTCATGCTGCCGAATGCAGGAGTCGGAACCTTCAGGCGATCAGAAGCACACCAAGGTTTTTTCTTCGTCATTCGGTGGTAGGCCTTTCCCTTCAGCAGGATAGAACGAAAACGAAAAAGAATGCCGAAGATGGGAGAGAAGAAGCAGCGCCGCCCCTTCCCCAGGGGAGACACTTAAAATAAAAGAAATGCGTAGTTTTTTTACTCGAAACGAATAAAAAGTCCACTCTCGCGCCCCTCCTGAGTCTTGTCCCTGGGGGTCAAGACGGGCCCGCGGGGGTCCAACAGTCAAAGACTGGCCTTCTCTGCACGTCCCGTGCTTGCAGTCTGCGGAAGGAGTGATGCCTACGGTGGACTCCAGCATCTGCGCGGGTGCGGAGTTACAGCCGTGAGAGAAGTGGGGGGCACAAAATGAATCATAGTACACACGCTGTATTCCAGCACCGGTGGGGACGTAGCGGTGCCTGGAAGCTTGTGAACTTCGATGCCGCCCACGAAACAAATGCTTGCACACTATGCTGGAGTTCGTTGTCCGTCTCCCCAGCTGAAACTTCAGTTTGCCATCCTTTGTTTTTCAAAGTCTTGCCGCCGGAGTCCTTATTGTTCCGCTCGTGCTGCATGTATGCAAAGACTTATCGTGGGGTGGCGGTAGACGACTCGAAACGGCTATCGTCAAAAATATGTCTCGCCTTTCGCTATCCTTGTTAACAACTTTTGCGTTGACGCATTCACACTTTTTGGAGTGTATTTATTTGCCTTGTTTTTCACCTGGTATGTCTTGAGTTAGGGATCTCCGGTGTGAAGCACGGACATCTAAGCTGTAACACGTGACATGATCTTCAGTACGGTGTTCGCTCATTGCTCAGGCTTACATTTTTGACACATTGCAATGTCTCGAAAAACAAAGAGCGGAGGGGGGGAAAGATCATCAAAAGAAACTCGTTTCGGCAAGGTTTGGCCATTGTATCCTCAAAGCGCACACGACAGATTGAAGGGGTGGTGGGGCTAGAAGGGGGGGTAGGTGTTGTTGCGGATCTCGATAAGAACGTGCTCTATTTTTTCCTACTTTTGTTCGCACGGCGACTTCTTGTTTAGGAGCCGGCAAGGCAACGTGCGACGCTTCACGCGTCGTGTTTTATTTCTGCTTCTTTTTTTTATGGGACAAAGCGATGGGTATAGGTGTCAGGCAAGGACCTAAAGAAAGAAAACAAAACAAAAATACTCGAGGGGCTGCCTTGTGCTTACTTCGAAGAAGGCTAGAGGGGGAGAAACAATACAACAAAAAAGCGGGTCGTTTTTTGTTGAACGCTTACGCCCGCCACTGAACCCAGATTCACCTGAGTTTCGTGTGGGCTGCAGCGCGTCTACCTCCTTTGATCTTTCGCAGCTGGCAGCCTCCTCAAGTATTTCCTACAAAGCAGGTGCTTGTACGAAAACAAAAAACTGCGGAGCCGCCGCCCGATGCTTGTTCCAAAAAGGAGGCTAGAGGGGAATGAACAATTCCAGCGCGTACCCGGCCCCGGCGCTTCCGGGTTTTCGTGCGACGGTGCAGCGCATTCCCTCCGTTTGCAACTTTCGCAAACAGGCGACCTCTTCGAGTATTTCCCGCAACTGCAGGGGGGCTGCTTCGAAAAGAAAGAGCAGCTCGTCACTCCAACCATCTTTTCTATTTTTCCAGCTTCAAGTTCGGCATTGTGGTATCACCTTTCATTCAGAGCAGGGAGCTCTCAGGGTTTCCCGTCTGCGGTGGGAGGACATACCTCCCAGGTGCTTTTCTGCGCGAATGACGTGGCTATCCAGTGGCAACGGCACCCCCAACTCATGCACGTAGAAGCTGCGAATATCGACTTGAAACCTTCTGCTTTCCATTTGCTGTGAACTCGGTGTGTCGCCCCATGTGGCCTTGTTAGACGATCTGCAGTCTATGCGGCCTCGCCACCGCCTGCCTGCCCGTTATCCACTGGCCTTTATAACGTTTTCTTTGATCATTAAAGTTCGCGCCCTACATTTTTACCTCCCCACCCCCCGCTGAGGACCATCTTCCGCTGGGGGCAAAATGGTTACGAACTTTGCTGGTACTATTTCAGTATTCTTTTCGTAGTAACAGGCGGGGTCACGTCCCGCTGAGTCAAGCACTGTAGGGCTCGCTCACACAGAGAATGCTGTGAGAGTGGGGCCGGGGTTGCCTACTCGAGGGCACTACCTCAGGGTGGTTGGTGTGGCCTGGCGGCCGTCGGTCGTCGAAGCCCACGGCCGATTTGCCAGTTGGCCAGCGACAACGTTTCCGGGGCCGAAGCCCGGCGTCCGGCCGGAGGAAGCTGTCTCGACGCAGAGCGGACCGGCTGCTCTTTGTCGTAGGAAACACCTCCCCGCGGCCATGTTCCCTGGCGCGAGCGCTGGGTTCTAAGATTTTGCTTGTGTTGTGTCAATCCCCACCCCCCCCCCAACCCTTCGAACCCTTCCCTCTCCACCCCCTCCCTCCCAAGAACTAACACTACCGAAGCACCGCGAACTCCTTCCTCAGCATGAGCACGACTTGCCTCCGGCAGGCTTCTGTGGGTTGGGTAGTAGCGTAGTGCTATTTACGAAGCGTTGCGAGTATTCTCAAATGCCACGGGTGCTTCCTTCGACGGAGGCTAGACGAGGGTGGCGGTCTTCTCGGGTATATCCTCCAAAGCAAGTAGCTACTGTGGTTGTACAAAAGATGTACCGGAAAAAGTCCCCCAATACTTGTTCCGGTGCCCGCAGGTGCAGCTTGTATCTGGTGCGCAACGCAATAATTGCCAACGATCACTTCGGTTCTTTTTATCCGCCCCACGCTACAGCTATGATGGCAAGTAAACGAAAACGTTTCCCGTTTCCGTTTCCGTTTCCGTTTCCGTACTTTCAAGGAAACGGCGTTTCCTTATTTGGGAAACGGCTGCTGCAGATTGCAGTGTGTAAGGTGACTACACCTCGGATGGGCGGGGGGAAAAACTTTAGGGGTATTTCCCAACGAGCCAGCAAAACAAATTTATCTGTGCAAACGGTGCTGTCTCCGAAGTAGTCCCGAACTGCGCGGTCCTTCGTAGTGGTGGCAACCAAGCACTCAGAGAATTGGGCCTGGAGACCTCCTCGTAAACTTTCTCGACAAGGTTCGTATGCGCGACAGCCTTTTCGAATTTGGCTGCAAGTTGACACACCCTGTCCGGGGCTGCTGCGGGATGTGAGCAGCCTCAGAAGCTGGAGTTAAAGCTGGAGTTAAAATAGCGGGTGTCACACCCGCTTTTCGGGTGTGACTCGGGCACCCTCTTTAACTCCAACTTCTGGGGCTGGACCTCACCCTGTAGTATTCCCTGGTGGTGTTAGCGTGGTTTGTTGGTAGCCTGCAAAACCAAGGAGCCGTTTACGTTTCCGTTTCCATGTTTTGGAAAAGACGGTAAACCACAATAAACGCTGGAAACGCGTTTACTTGCCAACATAGCGCTACAGGCGGTCTTGCGTATTATCTTCGTCTAGAAGCCACGCGTACACTTCTTTAGAATACGCCGGTCGTTCGCCGTGGCAATATGCATCCACATGCGCAAGAAAAGGTTAATTGACATACTCTGCTCGCCTGCACGGGGACCGTGTTGCTGCGGCTCGCATTCATCCCTGCTCGCGCCTGGGGCAGCTTTTTCGCTGTGTTTGGATGTTTGGGTTAAAGCTCGTTTGAGATTCCGGTATTTCAGGGTCTCCGGGTGACCTTTGATAATTTGGTTCCTTCAGAGCAAGTAAGGGAGACTACGTGGGGTGTGGCTTGTTTCTTTGCTGTACACTATCGCTCGATGAGGATGGCTAGCCATGCCCGGACTGTTTGTGTGTAAACGTGCGTCTTTCTACCGTAGCTCAGGTGTAGGGGTTTCCTTCACACAAGACTTCAAGTACCAAACCGGGTCGCACGCTGGATGCTTTGCGAAGCTTTCAACGAAGTGGCAAAAGCATACCGATGGATAAGAACATGTTGTTGACGTTGTGGTTCGTTTTCGCGCTGCATTCAACGAATATGAGATTCTTCTCATCCGCGTACGCCTGCGCTTCGGCGGTTTCAACGACCCTCTGGTCGGCAAGATCGCACTTGTTGCCGGCAAGGGCAATGACGACGGAGCAGTCGCCCTGGCGCTGGAGTTCCTGCACCCAGTTCTTAGCGCGAATGAAGGAGTCCATGTTGGTAATATCGTAGACGATGACGGCGGCCGCAGCGCCACTGTGTGTGGGTGAGAGAGTGTGTGGGTGTGCTCTTGGACCCGTTTACGTGCTGTTCGCGGATCGATTGCAAGTGCCCAGCGGAATGTAATGCTGGTGCCTCACTGTCTTTTGTTTCGGTACTGACTTCGCCCGTGCCGCGTCTAACTCAAGATGAGGACGCTGTTTCGCCCAGCCCCCTGCAACGCTCTCGGATCCCAGGGTTATTAGGGCTTCCAGACTGTGCAAAGCCTGCTCTGTGTATAAAAATGCCGGCGAATGTCTTCGACTACGACAGGAAAAGCCATACCGGTAGTACATGGGAGCCAGACTCTTGTATCTCTCTTGCCCGGCCGTGTCCCAGATCTCGAACTTGATGGACTGCTGGTCCCCAAGGTTGACAACCTGTATTCATTTTTGGATTGCGTGCGGCGCTCCAATCGAGCAGAATTGCGAGTGTACAAGCGGCCAGCTACCGGTGAACAAGTACGCCGAACGAACCCGCTAGTATTCCGTGCTGAGAGGGCGGGAAACTGAAATTGGGCAAAATACTCGACGTAGCTGCTTCGACTCCGAATGGAAGGGGGGAAATATAAAGGTAAGGGGCAAATACAATACAAACACAATCTGATTTGTTCTTCGTTTACACCTCTCACTCATGACTTTTCTCACTCAGGACTTTTGACCTGTTGTGTTTGTGTGATTTGTCGTGTAGGGGTAGACCTGCATGACCTCACGTCCGTTCAACACGTGGTTCGGTAGTTACAGCACTTTGGATCCCTTCTGTTCTTTGACGGGCAGCATCGTCGAGCATTTCCTTTCAAGCTGGCGCTTATGTAAAAAAGTCTACATACCTGTGTCAAGAATGCGGCGCCGATGGTGGCCTCCTGGTGCTCCAAGAAGTCTTGCCTGACGAATCGGAGAACGATACTGGACTTCTGCAGTGAGGATGGAGAGCATGATATCGTGTGGCGGGAAAAGAAAAAGCCGTTTGCAGAGACGGTTAGGTTCTCGTGTCGTGAGCACAGACTTTTGCGCACTTTCAACAAGAAAAAGAAGGCGTGGACATACTCCGACAGCGCTCTCGCCAAGAAGGACGAGCTTGAACGACAATTGGCCGGACATTGTCAAGATGGAGAGAAGGTCGGTGAGGTGCTACGAACAAGGCTGCCGGGCGGCGGGGTTCTTCCTTTTCTTCTCCTGCGTGCCTAGGCACTTGCTTGCTTCTCAGTTGGGGTTTTCCCTGCTGTTCCCCCCACCCGCACTCTGATCCTTTCTTCTGTTTCCTACGCTTCTTCCGGCACCGGGCAGCTCCTGCCTTGGACTCGTGGAGTCGCGCGGGCTACCTTTTCTTAGTGTTGTCGTGTGGCAGAAAGCGACGACTTGTTCTTCTTGCGGTTGTTGGGTGTTTTCTTTTTTTTTCTTTGCTCTTTCCTCTTGAGGTGTTGAGGTGGAACCTTTCCTCGCCCATCACGAGACAGGCAAAAGTCGGAAGTAAATGAGGCCAAGAAGCTCCAAATGGCAAAATAGTGCTGACAACCCTTCTTCATTCGAGGCCGGTGCAAGCCTCCCACGACGCTTGATGGCTGTTGAAGTGAACGGTGCAATTCTTCACTCCGGGCTGTTCTTCTGCGGTAAAGGTGGGTGCAGGTAACGACACGGCAGCAGAACAGTGTGATACGTGCGTAGCGGTGTTAGGCATGCTGTCAGACATGCTGCTACGTTGCACCACGAGTAGGAAATATGCATGCACATCAACCGTTAGGGTGCAACTGTGTGCTGCCTTTTGACAGCGTGTACCGACGCCTCACATGCCGTGTGAGGCGCTGGCGCGTCGGGCAAAAAATGCTGGTGACGAGAGGTTCACTCGACTCCTCGCTTACTCGCTTACAAGGCTCCTCTCTACTGCCTGCAACCTAGTTCCGAAAGAACGGTGCTCTGCAGTAGCTCTACAGTACCACCTGACACTTCTCTCATACTGCAGGTGGCCATATCCAGCTGCTACCCCTCATCGAACCCGCGCTCTGGTCGACTGCTCGAAGCTGGCCGACAAAAGCAACACGCCGCCAGCAACTTCACTCTTCAACAACGTCGAGCTTGGGACCATGCAAAAAGAAGAAGAACCGAGTGAAGTGTCGAAACGTTCTACGCCGCTCAGCAGCCGTTGTCGCAGAGGCGAGAAGAGCGTGAGGCGGAGGAAGGGACGAGGCATAATCGGCATCAACGGGCAACAAAAAAAAAAAGAAGGACGGGCTACAACAACAAACGACGAAGCCGGGACAGCCGATGTGCCCAGAGTTTCGAGGCTACTGGCCCTGTAACTGGGGCTGAACAAATGTTGGCGGCACCGAACGGCGCTGTTCAGAACGAAAGAAGGCAGAGTTGTGCTGTGCTTTTGCACGATCGTTGTCGGCAACTTATTACGTTGAGCTGTCATTTAGATGTAAATCTAAAGCCGCCGAAATAACAACCGGCAAGATGTCGGCAGTGCTCACTGATCCAGGCCTTTAACTGCAAGGACCGTGCTTCGGGACTACGATTTGAATGCATCTTCAACTCTTTCCCACTTGTTGGTTTCAGGGACTTTTAGCCCTCTTCAAATATCTATGTATCTCGTCCCTCTAGGAGATGCCGAGCTAGCAAAGAAATACCTCTTCAGATTTCTTGTCTCTAATATGCACTGCATCGACGATGAAATGTGAAAACGGATTGAAGCGTTGAATGAAACTTGCAACGCCCTGAAGAATCTGATTTGCAAGTGCAGGCTCGCCTCCTGCAACCGTAATGCTGTGTGTGTCAGCCAGCCATGGTGCGCAGGCTGATTGCTGATTTCTGATTGCCTGTGCTGCTTCCAAAGCCAAGCCGGGTAAGCGGCGTTGAGATTTCTTCCGGGCACGTGAACCACGTTGGTTGTCATCGAAGCAGCGTTGAGATCTCTTTCGGGCACGTACCACGTCGGTCGGCGTCGAAGCAGCGGCCGTGCAGTTGTTGTGCAGCAGGGGTGCCTCCCCGAGTCCCGGCCACGGCTCAAACCATCCGCAGTTCGGCGGCTGTCGGCCTGTTCTCGCTCTTCTGGCGGCACAGTCTCGCCGTCGATCTCAACTGTTGCCGATACTCGTGGCGGGTCTCTTCAAATCCGTCGATGTGGACGCGGTTGCTGACGAGAAGGATGCCGCTCAGGTTCGGGTTGGCTTCGAGCTTCTCTCAATCTCGCCCCTGCTTTCGATGCAGCAGTTGTGCAGCACGGCCTCCCCGAGCCCCGGCCACAGCTCAAACCATGCCCGCGGTTCGGCGGCTGTCAGCGTGTTCTCGCTCTTCTGGCGCCACTGGCTCGCCGTCGATTTTGGCGAGACCCGGAAGCCTAAGGAGCAACTGCTGCCGGTACTCGTGGCGGGTTTCTTCGGACCCCTTGTCGATGTCGGTGTGGACGCGGTTGTTGACGAGGAGGATGTCGCTCAGGTTCGGGTTGGCTTCGAGCTTCTCAATCTCGCCCCAGCTTTCGATGCAGTTGTTGCCAAGGTAGAGGGTCGTCAGCTCCCGGAGCCTCTCGAGGCCGCTCAGTTTTTCGATGAAGTTGTACGAGAGCCACAGCTGCCGCAGCTTGGGCAGGTCGAGATTTTCGAGCTTCCGGATCTTATTCCGGCTCAGAGAAAGCACCGTGAGGTCCGGAATCCCGGACAGGCCGGGCGAAATGCGGTCGATGGCGTTGCTGCTGAGGGCGAGCCGCGTGCACTTCCGCAGGGTGGCCAAGCTTTCCTTCTCCAGCCGGGTTATCGGCGGCAGCGCGCCGCAGCCGCCGGCGTACAGCTTCACGTGCTCCTCTTCGCTCGCCCGCACCTTCGGCGGCTCGGGGTTGCCTTCCTCCGCTGCTCGCAAGCACCGCTTTTCCCATTCGATTCGCTCGAACGCGACGATCGCTTGCGAGATCGTGTACGTCGTCATTATTTTTGCTCTTGAGCTCTCCTGCGGCCGGTGGCCGAACGGGCCCGCTGTCCTGGAAGAGGTCTTCTGTCGTAGTGCGCGTGGGCCTGATACGCGGGGATCAAAGGTTTCCCTATTTTCACGGTCGTCCGTTGCTGTGTTCACTTGGAACTCCGGGTTCAGAATCTCACCAATTTTCAATTGACTTCAGACTTGATTCGCTCGAACGCGACGATCGCTTGCGAGATCGTGTACGTCGTCATTATTTTTGCTCTTGCGCTCTCCTGCGGCCGGTGGCCGAACGGGCCCGCTGTCCTGGAAGAGGTCTTCTGTCGTAGTGCGCGTGGGCCTGATACGCGGGATTCTAAGGTTTCCCTATTTTCACGGTCGTCCGTTGCTGGGTTCACTTGGAACTCCGGGAGTTCAGAATCTCTCCAGACCAATTTTCAATTGACTTCAGACCTTTTTTTGAGGTATCAGCCGGTTCGCACCGTTCTTTAGTGGGGTTTGCCATGGAGAAGCGCGCCGCTGGGCTATCTGATTTGACTCGTTCGGGGGGTTCCGAGAGTGTGCTCCCGCGAAGGTAAGGCGCGGTGTCCTTTCTGTACACGCCATCCAGAGACAATGAATCCTTCGCCAGCAGACAACCGACCGAAAAGAAATGCGTAGTTTTGGTTTATTATTTTGCTTTTCGTTGTCGACAACATTATTGAACCGGCAATTCACCTTCAATCGCCAGAGAGCTTCGGCGGAGAGATGTTCGGTTTCGCAATCGGCAGAGCTAGACGTTGGGGTGAGAATCGTAGTTTAAATGCTTAGGCCGAACTGCCTCTCATGCAGTTTAGAGCTCACCAGTAGGCTCCTTAAGACGGGAGCAGTTCCATCTTATTCTATACTCTAAATCGAGTATGTGCTCCGCCGTCGCGTGTATGGATGGTTATTATTATTAGCGTGGATTGAAGAAGTGCGTTGTGTGTTCGTGTTCGAGCGTATGACACAGACGGAACCATCTCGTCCCTTGTCCCTGTTCGTTCTGACCTTACGTCGTGCATTGTCCAGTTCATGAATCGTCACGAGTACGTACGTGCGGAGTACTGCACGTGTGACGTGTGGGCTACCGTCAACAAACAAAGAAGGTTCAGGTTACGAAGAAGCGGGCAAGCTCCGTCTTGCGCACCTTGCCCGTCGCCGTCTTCGGGAGAGGGAACGACAGCGGCTTGACGAGGTACGTGTCCGGTTTCCGGACCGGGGAGACTGAAGCCATCGAGTCGCGGACTTTCTGGGCCAAGCCGGCTTCTTCGGACGGGTCCGCGAGGATCAAAGCGCCGACGGTTTCCGCCTTCGCGTTGCTCGGCAAGCCGACGACGTACACGTCGTGCACCCCAGGGATCCGGTGCAGGACCTGCTCCATCTCAACGGGGTAGATTTTGTACCCAGTCGGGTGCACGATCATGTCGTCCGACCGGCCCATCAGGTACAGGCACCCCTCCCTCCGGCACGCTAGATCCCCCTGGTCGAAGAACCCGGGCGGCACCGGCACCGTGGACAGGCTCGGCACCGTCGCCAGCGGGCCGGGTCGGGGATTCCCGCGCTTCCGCTTCGCCGGCACCGCCGGCGGCGCGTCCGCCTCGCCAGACAGGTACCCCAGGAACATCATCGGCGTCCGCACCGTCACCCGGCCCACCTCTCCCGGGGCGACTTCTTCCCCGTCGGAGTCGACGAGCTTGCAGAGCCGCGTGCCGGGTGCCTCCATGCCCACCGAGTCAGAGTGGGCGGCCATGTGTTCCGGGGTCATCAGGGTGATCAGCCCCGCTTCGGAGCTGCCGTAGGCGTCGAAAAGCGACGCGTTTCGGAAGACTTCCGACGCGACGTCTTTAACCACCTTCGAGCTCGACGCGCCGGTGAGCAAAAACGCACGCACGCTGCTGCACGGCGGCCGGTCGGGCAGCAATGCGATTTCGTTGACGGTGCGGGGCGCCATCGTCGCGAAGGTGACCTGGTGGTCTTCGATGACGCGGATGATCGTCGCCACGTGCTCCCGCTGCAGGTCGACGATGACGACGGACGCGCCGATGTAGAGGTACAAAAAGCCGAAGAAGAAGGAGCTGATGCCGTGGAAGGGGAAGGCGACGAGGCCCACGGTGTCGTCAGAAAAATGCATCGGCCCCGTGTGCGTGAAGAACCCGAGGACGGACCCACCCTGCGAGCGGACCACACCTTTCGGCCGGCCCGTCGAGGTTCCCGACGTGAAGAGGACAACCCAAGGGTCGTCCATCGCCGACGGCTGGAGCGACACGCCTTCGGGGGTGTCTGGCGGCAGCCACGCGGCGCGGATGTAATCCATGCCCGTCAGGACAAACTCGAACTCCCAGTCGTCGCTTTCGAGGACGTCTTCGGCCAGCCTGGACACCGCAGCCACGGCTTGGGTTGCCCGCAGGATCTCCGTTGCCTCGCCTTTGGTAAGTCCGGGGTTGATGGGGACGACGACGAACCCAGACAAAGCTGCCGCCGCGTATACTTCGACGTGGACGACGCTGTTTCTGCCGAACACCGCCACCCGCTCGCCCCGCCGCACCCCCCGGCTTGCCAGCACGACGGCGAGTCGCCGGCTTCTCGCGTGCAGCGAAGCATGCGTCAACTCCACGCCTGTGACCACGCACGTGACCGCACGCTTGCCACCGCGCAGGGCGCTGTTCGTCTCGAGCGCCTCGGCCACTGTGTTCAGCAGCATTTTGCCCGTTTTTCCCCCCGTAACAAGTATACGCGGCGGCAGCGTTGTCTGGGTTCGTCGTCGTGCCCGAACTGAATTTCTGAGTTACTGAAAGCTAAAAAAAAAAAGGGCTGATTTTATTTCGGCAGAATTTTCCTACCGGCGCGGAAGCTGTTGGGTAAGAGTCGGGTTCTCTCTCCTCGACTCGATCGCACTATCTTCGACGGCGAGCTTTCACCCAGTCGAGATTGAGAAGATAGCGTGGCGTGAATGTCGGGAACTCGTCTTCCACTGAGAAGGGACAACAGAGCGTACCTGGGACGAAACGGCTCGCAACCAGATGATGCGCAAACCTGCCAGCAAGACAAGACACACCAGAAGTGGCTGTATGCTCCACAACGACGTGAGCCTCTTTTCTCTCTCTCACAGAGGTTCCAGTGAACCCCGAAGTTTCTAGATCCGCACGGCCCGCTAATTCGACGCCTTTCCCACAGGAAGACAGGTGTCGGTGGTCGCTTGCACTTTGGTGACTTGCGCAGCAAACCTCGGAGGCGAAGGCCATCAAAGAAGGACTAAACGACAAACAGAGCGCGCGGCTGGAACGGGAGAGAATTGGAACACAAACGTGAAAAAGAAAAAAACAATAGGCGGGATGGAGGGGATTGCTGGTAAAGAGTAGTGCAGAGACTTATTTCTAATCGTTCTAAAACGGGTTCTCGCGGGGGTTCGCGCGAAGAACTGCGTGAGGTATCTGTTGTCTTGCTTTGTCTCGTGCCATTTTGAACCCATTTCAGCCCCTGCCCGATTGAACGTTGTCGAGCCTTTTGGTAGCTTGGGTTAGAATGCAAACAAACAATGACAATAATCTGCATCGCCTTGTGGAAAGTAACCGAGTTTAATCGCCACGTGATCGAGTGTAATTCCGCGTATTCGTTTGGGTTAGAATGCAAAGAATCTGTGGCGATAATCTGCATCTAGTTTAGGCTCGAGTGTAACTGCCGCGTATTCGAGCTACAGGTCGCTTTTAGGGGGGTGAGTGAATTGGCTCAGCCGAACATGAAATGTTGGAGGAAATGAGAAACTCGTCTCCGCAAACCGTGGGGTTTCACTTGCGTCCTGAATTCATCAACACGTACTAACGATTAGAGACTGCGTTCAGCGAAAACAACTCTCGCTTCCCATCATCATTAGTTTTGTATCAGCTGCGGTTGTGCGAGCTACATCATTTTCAGACAGGAGGACGCACATGTTGTCTGAGCAGAGCACTCGTCCGCAAGTAAGGGAAAGGTGGTGCCACTCACCTTGTGCTTCCTGGACCCTCAGGACCTTTTCTTTCGGGAAGGGTGTGGAGGAAGAACACCAAAGAGAACAACCCCTGGCTTCTTGGAAGTTCGAAGCCCTCCAAAGATGGTGCTAGCACCACGGATGTTATTCGTCCTGTCCTGTTTTACGTATGATCGCCACCAACGTACTACAACGTATTGCAACTAGTATCTAGGAGTATTCGTGAGTGGTGTGTGTACACACGCCTCGTTGCATAGCAGTACTGCTAGGAAGCAACCCGTCCCCCTTCTGGTGGTTGGAGCTGCCTGTTACTGCCGAGGATGTCAATTCACGGCTGCCGCGGATCCAGCAGCTTGTTGGCTCGGCAGAACTCCGCTTTGTTGGCGCAGGTGTGTGTAGTCACGTGTACGTTCAGAACGACGGATGTTTTAAGCATTATTTTTCGAAATAAGGAAGGGAACAAGGAAGTAGCTTGAAAAGGCGCAGTTTGGACGACGTTGCTGGGTTTGCTGGTTGGAAACGAATATCCCGCACGCTCGATCCCACTAAGGGTACGTGCTCATCAAAAAGAAAAAGACAGGCGCTTCGTTTTGTTTGTGCGTGCCGGTTAGTCGTTAGCCCACTCGCAATTATCCTGTTTCTTTTTCAGGCTAGGAAATCACCTCACACTATATGGTTAGTAGCACAACCTCCACCACTACACCTTTCCGGGCAGGGGATGAAACGGCACACGGCCAGTCCCAACCCCAAACGTTCATTTAGCCCCAATTTCAGGTGTGCGATATAGTGTGTGGGGTAGGAAGATTCAGAGTCTTAAGAGAAAAAGAAAACTGAAACAACAGGGAACCTTTATCTTTTCCCCCGAAACCAGCAGACCAGGTGGTTCTGGTTCTGGAACCAGCAATTGTTGAAAAGTTATGTTTTCCCTGGAAGGAAACGTGGGGCGGATAGGTACTTTAATGCTGGAAAGGTCGCACCACAATTCCTACGGGGCTTTTCTTTGTAGGTCCGGCACCTAGTCCTGGCTCTTCTCCAATTGTGTTCGCCTTTTTAGCTGATTTGATCATCTACCCAGAAGAGAAGAAGCTCGCTTCGGGGCAAGAATGCCAACTGCCGTCTGCAAAGCTTTGAGTCGGAGGCGTGCAACAACCCCGTGTTGCCTTGTGGCGGACCGTCTCTACGGGCTAGCGTTCAGCGTAAATACCACGCCTTTGTTTACGGGCACGCCGCGTCCCACTAAGGATGCGTGCTCATCAAAAAAGAATAAGACAGGCGCTTCGTTTTGGTTTGGGAAATCGGTAGCCACACAGGAGCTCACAGGCCCTTGGCTGCAGCAAGTAGCTTGGCCCGCGTTGCTCCCCGTACACTCGTGCCCGCAAAGTGAAGTGTCGCTGCTCACCTGCCAAGTGGCCCCGGCTGGTTCCAGCTGGCACGGCGGCACGGTATAAGTCCCACGAATTGGCCAATTATGTTTGCCCATTCATGAGGTAGGTAACAAGTTTTTTAGTGGGCGAAGTGACCTCTCTGCAGCGCTGGCTAGATAGTACTGCATCAAAGTACCTACGCTAGAAGTACCACATGATAACAAGTACTCTGCATCAAAGTACCCGCACTGTGCACCAGCCGGGTACGCTAGTACTGCAAGAGATCACAATACGTTGGCACATCGTCAAGCTAGGCAGGTTCATATTCACACTGATCTTTTCGGCAAGAACTTCTTGACTGCACGGAGGCGTCGTTGGTTCGAGGGCTTTCTTTCCGGCACCCCGACTGGCTTTTTCTCCCCCCTCTCTCTTTTTTCTTTATTTCGTGGGTTCGTTTCGTTTCGTTTCGTCAGCGTAGGCGTTTCTGTCGAGCTGCGCCCGCTGCCTATGAAGGTACTGCTGCGTCTCCAAAACATCCCCAGTTTGCCCTTCATTTTGTCTGAATTTGACGCTTGCGATTCTTTTTCTAGCAGTAAGGGGACGGGGAGGGGAATAATTGCAATGCTCCCCAGGGCCAATTTAGATTTTGTTTGGCATCCTCCCAAGCTCTCCCTGCTTGCATTTAACAATGTTGTCTAGATCGCCTAGAGTCAACACGACAAGCAACCCGCGACCTCTTCTGTATGCACAGTTGTTCCGGAAACCGAAAATGAAGACAACCCACCCAGTGCAGCTTGTGGAAGCGAAAAATGCACGAGTCAACCCATTGGCCGTCGGCGTGAGCTGTAGTTAACTGTCCGTTCCTCTAAGCTTATTTTCCAGGCTCCGTCAGAGGAACATTTTTTTGTTTGCCCATTGCCTCCTTACACAGTTGTTCGCTCCTTCCCCCGTCCCTCTACAGTTGACTGAAAGGAACACTTCCGGAACAACGGCTGCACAAGTTAATCGAACTCTAACCAAAAAACGTGAATACTGAAACCCCCATCTCGCACCTCCAGAGAGATCCATTCCCGGTGTGGTGCTGACGCACTGTGAAGAAAGAGGCCACCCAGCGCCCCCGTCTGAATGACAGAGATATACCCTGCGCTATACAACTGTCCTCAGACCACAAATGAAAATAGCCATTCCGAGAATAGAGCCGCCTATCAAAGACATCCGGTACCAGGGGACTTCGGCGGAAGTAGAAAACGAGGGGTTCCCGTATTGAACGTTTGCTTGAAACTCCGGCGGTTTTGCGCCTCCGGGCGATAACCCTGCTTGCAATTAACGCATATTGTTTTTCACCAAACTGAAACAGCAGAGGTTTAGTTAGTACATGTTCTTTTGAGCTTTTTCCCCCAGGTTTCTCTGGTTTTGCCGTCAGATCTACCAGCTTATTTAGTAGTGCAGAGTTGTGGTGCACTATCACAGTGCAGTGCAGTGTACAAGCCACTTCCGGGCAATCGGTTTTAGCCCAGTACCGGTTTTAGAAACCGGCTAACTTGATCCCTGGTCGGAAGGAACCATGATGGCTTTCCATGCCTTTCATCCATCTTTTTGAAAGGTCAGCCGATGACTACGGACGTACCTGCACGCCCACTGCACTGACGCATTCCGACCACGTGCAAGTTGCGGATTGGCATCGCGATAGGAATTGATGGTTGCAATCATTATTTTTTTTCAGGAACACCCCCCCGCCCCAGCAGGCGCAGGTCATCGGCTTGCGCCGACTACTTGCCTCCTGTAAACAGCGCTCGCTGCTGCTGCTGTTGGTTTATCGCACTCGGCTGAACACGTCTGTTGCACAAGTTGTGTACGCATTCTGGTTTGCATTCGTGTCGAGCCCGCTATTTTCGATTTCGAGAATTCGGGGCACGTTGTAGCCTTGGCAGGTAATGCTGTCTAAACTTAATTGCCCTTGATATGAGACATCGCATCGAGAGCTACATGAGTTCTGACACAGGCGAAAACCGCTCAGACGATGGGTAGGACTGCTGGGCCTTGAGAAGCTTCGATGTCTCGCCGCCGCTGATTGCCCTTGATATGAGACATCGCATTGAGAGCTACATGAGTTCTGACACAGGCGAAAACCGCTCAGACGATGGGTAGGACTGCTGGGCCTTGAGAAGCTTCGATGTCTCGCCGCCGCTGAGGGTGAGGTGGTTGTAGCTGCCGTGTTCAATGACGGTGCCGTCTTTCATGCAGAGAATCTCTTTGCAGTGCATGGCGGTCGCCAGCCGGTGGGCTATGACCAGAATCGTGGTGTCCGGAAGCGCGCTGATAAGGTTTTCCATGACGATCGCCTCCGTATGCCCGTCTAACCCCGCCGTGGCTTCGTCCAGTATCAGGACAGACGGTCTCGACAAAATGGCGCGGGCAAGCGTAACCCGCTGAACTTGTCCCCCTGACAACATGATGCCGCCGACCCCCAGCGGCGTGTTGTACCCGTCTTTAAGCTGGATGATGCTGTCGTGCAGGCACACCATCGTCGCAACCTCGACCACCGCTTCGAACGGAACGCCTCCAATGCCGTAGGTAAAAGCGTTGAGGATGTTCCCCGGGGGCAATCGTTCGGACTGCCGGATGAGCATCACCCGCTTGCGAAGCGAGCGGACGTTGTACTCGCGGATGTCGCGCGAGCCGAGTGTAATGACGCCGCCGGTCCGTTCGTAGAGCCTGACGAGAAGAGCCGCGAGCGTGCTTTTCCCGCAGCCAGACGCGCCGATGATGGCGGTTCTGGAAGCGGCCGGGATCCGACAAGTCACGTTGCGGAGAACTCCGCCCGGGCCTCGCTGGTAGCAGAAGGAGACGCCTTCCAAGAGGATGTCCCCGCAGTGCGGGGGGAACTCGAGGCCCTGGCCGGTGTCGATCTTCGGCTTCGTGGTGAGGACTGTCATGAGGCGGAGGGTGTAGTCGCACTCGGTGACGTCCGACAACTCCTCGCAAAGCGAGCTGATGTGGTCGAACGCCTCGAGCGCCACTTCGACGGACACGTTGATCCCTTCCCCGGGCAGCCAGTCGTGCGCGGCGGCGTAGCGCGCGATGCACGACAGGAACAGAATCATCGCGTTCGGGATGATGGTGCCCCTCAGAGCCTCCAAGCAGCGTTCTCCCACCGAATACGACGTGTCGGCGTCGTTGGCTGCGGCGGACTCCTCCTCGAGCACGAGTTTGATCTCCCGTTCCTCAGCGACCGAAGTCCGCACCAAGTGGATCCTCGAGATCAACCCAGAAACGGTGTGCATGGACTGGTTTTCCATCTTCCCCCGGCGGATCAGCGGCTGGCTGGTTGCGCTGTCGATCCGGGCCTCCACCACTTTGCAGAGGTCACGGATCAACACCAACACAGGGACAGCGCAAAGGCAGCCGGCCGACACGAGAAGCTGCCCCCGGGACTTCATCGCCTCGCGCACGGAGTAGACGGTGATCGTCAGGTACCTGAGGACCTGGAAGATCCAGTTGGTCACCAGGTAGCGGAGCTTCTCGATGTCGTCGGAGAACTGGGAGAGGTCGGTTTTGTGGGTGTCGAAGTAGGACTGGTCGAGGCAGAGCAGGTGCCGCAGGACGTCCTTTTTGACGGTTTCCGAGAAGTGGTCGGCCTCCCACCTCCGCAGCTTCGCGATGGCCCAGCTGATGGCGTTGTCGACCGCGGAGTGCAGCCAGTACCGGCACGCGTACATGGCGAAGCTGTGCACGGCGACGTCCTTCGCGCTGCTTGCGAGCTGCTCGCTTTCTTCTTTGGTTCGGTCCCAGAGCATGGGCCGCAGGCTGTTGAGCAACGTGACGAGGACGATGACCTCGAACCGGGGCTTGGAGAAGACGAAGAGGTCGAACAACGCGCGGTACCGCTGCCGCTTCCACTTTCGGACCCTTTCGGCGACGGTGCTGTCGTCTTTGCAGGCGGCGAGCATGCCCGGCACTTGCTCCGCCTGCGAGAGGAGCTGCAGGACGGTGATTTTGTCCCCGACGGCCAGCGCGTCTCGGAACTCCTGCTCTGCTTTTTCCTTCAAGAACGGCTCGACCCAGCGCTCGCCGTTGCACCACTTGCGGTACAGGTCCGAGCAGGCGGCGTCCTCGACGGTGTGCAGGCGGTATTCGACTTCCTTTTCGGACACCCGCTCCGGCTCCTGCCGCCTCTTCCGGCAGTTCCGCACCGCCATGAACCCGACGGCCCCGGCGCCCAACCCCATGCTGTACAAGACGGGCCATTCCTTCGCGTCCAACAGACTGCTGACGAACGTGTCCATCGGTCCCCTGTTTGTATCGAGGTTCGGCGAATCGACACCACCAGAGGGGGGGTTTCCCGCTGTGTTGCGTGTTCTCCGGCTGTGAACCTCTCCGCTTGAAAAACTCCCTGCCTCGTAGAGTCGTCCCGGTTGGGGTTTTCAGCGGCGTCTTTTTTTTGTGTTTCCGACGATCCGAATGGACGTACAGATTGGTGTCTTAGGACCTTTTGGATGCTTGTGAAGTTCAGCTTAGTGCGTGCTTGTGGTGATCGGTGGGGTTCCCCCCCTTTTTTTTTTTTTTTTCCGTGTTCTTCTGGGTTTATTTTTCTTCTTCTTTAACTTTACTTGTTATTTCGTTATGTCACACAAGTAGCCTGCGGGGCGAGTCAGCTGTGGAAAAACGGGAGGGACGACGAACAGAAGGAGGGGTGGGGATGAAGGGGAGGAAAGAAGAACTGGAAAGAAAAAAGAAGGCGGCAGCAGCAGCAGCAGCAGCGGAACAAAAAAAAAGATAGGTTGAAGAAAAGCTGGAACCGCCGGTACACCCCGCACGCCGCGCCCTACGGTGCTCTTGGAACGAAAAAGAAGAAAAAAGAGCCGGAAACTTTCACTTTCTCAGTCCTGCTTAGCCTTCTTTTTCCTCTTCTCACGCGATTCAACGTTTGTTGGCCCCGCTTCTTTTTATTTTTCTACTTGGTGACGTGTAAAGGGTGCGGATGAACGCGGGGAGAGGGACTTTTGGCGAGGTGTGTGTGTGTCAGGTACGAGACTACCTGTGTTTCAAGCCAGAGGGTTTCGATGCTTGCATCAAGTCTTCTTTGCAAAGGGCTCGAGACCGCAGCTCTCAGTATGAAAACGCGAAGAACGGAGGAGGCGGCGACGAGGCGCCCTAGAGCGCCCGGACTGGCAAACCCTGAGGGCTGAAAAAAAAGGAGACCCTGGTTGTGTTTCCTCTCCGCTTGTGTTTGCCCCTCACCACCCCGCCCCTTCGCGCCGGAACCTTCCTTTGCCTCCCTCCACTTCCAGTTTCCTGCGAACATTATTTCCGGGGCTTGGAGCTTGCACTGGTAAACGATGTGCCGGTCAGCGTCAACTGACCGAAGGTGGTGAAAACGATGAGGCAAAGGCTTCTCGTTCTCCGCGTGTACAGGGCACAAACCTCCCTCCAGAAATCGGTGATTTCGCGTTTATTAGAAGTGGAAGGCCGGCGTTTCAAAGTTTCGGGTGCTTCGCATCCACTCTCAGGGACTTGCCCCGAACACAAGACAGTAACGTCTGATGCGAAGTGTAGTCCATTTGCCACGTTTTACCAGACGCTTTGGAGTTGCCGACGTGCTGCTTTTGGCTCTCGCAGGATGGGGCGGGGTCCTGACCCCTCCCATGCCCCACCCTGCGGTATTTGTCTCAAGACTTCTGCTTTCGTCACCGCAAAAGGAATGCCAGACCCCTCGGTTGCGGGACTGTAGCCATTCGTTTGGGTTAGTTTTCGTGCATCGTCCTTGGGGCGCACCGCCTGTGGTTGTAATTTGCTGCATTCGTGTAATTGTCAGGCCTTCGACTACCCTGAGCAACGCACTATATATGGGGCGCACCGCCTGTGGTTTATTATACGCTGTACGCAGCACGGCGTATTAGCTGATGGAAGCAATCGTCGGGACTTTGTTCGTTCACGCATTTCCGTTGGGTGGCACCCGACTGCCTATCTCGTCTACGACCGCTGCATTCTTGCTGAGTCGACCATTTACTGTATCTAACAATGGAGCAATACAACGTCTGGAAGGGAAAACATCCGGGGCAACGCCCTGGCAGTAAAGGATGGTAGTAGTCTGGAATTGCCGGGAAGCATGTGTGTGGGTGAGGGCGCGCACAGAAAAGAGGCGACCAGAACAGCCCGAGGGTTGGTTGCAGTGTAGAGCAGAACGGGTGAAGAAAAAGCACGCCCCGCCGCGGTGCTAACCGGAGAAGGGGGCATGCGGGAACAGAGGTCAACGAAAGCAGCAAAAATAAATAAGGAGGAGCACATGAAACCTTCCGTTCTCCGAACAATATTCGAGGTGTCACAGGCAGGCCTCCTGGAAAACGCACCGGTCGCTGGGATGGAAGGGATGCCTTTACTTCCATGTGGGGCTGCTTGGTTACCCATTTGCCCGTGTTCCAGGCAGCACTCTTCCCTTGACTCGGCCCGGCTGGCAGATTTACAACGGCAACGATCGTGTCTACCGTAGTTCGATACGCTAAAAAATGAGTGATAAGAGAGGGAAGTACGCTCTGAACGAGACGAGGCGTTACGTAGAGGGGAGTCGGGGGGGGGGGGGGGGGGGGGGGGCACTGCGATGTCCGTTTGCTTTCGCTTTTTGGTTTGTTTTGATTCTTCGAGACCGTAACGGCAAACGTTGCAAGCCAAAGGCGTGCATAACGGGCGGCGACCGTTTGCTGCTTTTATTGCTGCCGCAACAAGAAAGCGAAGTAGGCCGTCTGCTGGCGGTGCTGGGAATCGCTGGTCAAAAACGACAGCTGAGGCGGCTCCCGGAAAGCGTGTGAATCCGAACAGCAACACATTTACTACCACCGTGCAACCAAAAGCTTTCCGGCCGTTTTGTTTAGTACTGAAATACATCAAAGCTCCAAGAGGGACATTGCTAGAGCGGATAACGCCCGCATATCCACGAAGCACGACGGCAACCTCCACCGGCGAACAAGGCTGCAAGCAGCCGAGTTCGGCAGACCAGGAGGAGGATGTTCCCCGGCGCTTTCTCCGAAGCGAATCGTGGGTCTTGGCGCGAGAAGAACAGAGAGGGGGCAGCTACCAAAAGCTGCCTAGGGGACTACTGCTACAGTCCGCATTGTGTACGTACGTGTGTGTGTGCATGGTATGTGTGTGTGTGTGCGTGTGAGCTGCGTGTGCTGGGACCGAAAAAAAATGTACCGCTAACTATTATGTACCCGGGTTACGCGAAACGAGCCAACCCGCCCACCCCGAAATGCTTTTGAGTCGAGTGTTATTCACAGTGGTGTTCCGCTTAGCCAACAAAATGAAAGTTGTTGCTAAAGAATTTCACAGTTCACAAGAAGAGGTCAAAGAATCTTCTCTCGGCCGATCTTTTTGCATGGTATTAGGAGGGTCGGCAGGTTGTGGCTTCCGGCTTGGTGTAGAACTGTGTGTAGATGGAATTCCTGCAGCGAAAAGTCGCGAAGGTCCATCTCGCGTTATGCAAACAACGGTGAATCCATTGTCGCTTTTCGCGGTTGCGCGCGACGAGCGACGTCCCCTGCACACGCAGCATTAAACGGAGCAAAA
Organism: Diplonema papillatum; assembly: GCA_030068145.1. Classification (NCBI taxonomy): domain Eukaryota; phylum Euglenozoa; class Diplonemea; order Diplonemida; family Diplonemidae; genus Diplonema; species Diplonema papillatum. Next base: position 344,410 of record JAPJBO010000016.1, read on the forward strand.
ATCGAGCTGCGCCTCGGCTCCCACAGGAGCGAGGCTGACGGGAACTAACAGCATAAGGTCGAACCTGTTTCATTTTTTGACGCATCTCCCGTCCAGAAAACTCTGCCAGCCCCGCTTCGTGGCGTCGTAATCACCCCTCCCACTCAACGTACACGAAAGCACACGACACTCGGCCAGCAGCACCACCTCCATGCAGGAGAAGCCGTGATGCGCAGTCACACCCGTTGTACCAGCGGCAGTCTGGTATACAATAACCACTACTTCTTGATGAGATGACGACCGAAGCGCGCGATCACTGGCAGAGGTGTACCCATGGTAGTTCGAAGGGGCTTCGACTCCCACTTGTGCGTGAGGCCAAAACCCCAAGAGGGAAAAAAAACCCCCCAAAGGATCAAAAAAAAAAGGAAGTGGTTGTGAGTGTTTGGAACGTTGAGCCTCCCCTCGTCTGTCTCAGGGGGCCGGGTGGGGCATGGGTGGGCTTCAATGACACCGCCCCGCTGTCGCAACACGCCCGCAACGGTGGGGCCAACAGCGAGGGTATAGCAGGGCACTGTGAAAAGATGGAGAGGAGGGGGGAATGCGTGATTCCCTCAACCCCGTTCGATTCGAACACAGGCAAGGGAAGAGGAAGTGAAGGGACCGAAAGACTACGGTTGGAAGCACTGCGCAGCGCAAGGCGCATCAAGCGGGAAGGGACCCTGCTGCACCACTACGTGGCACCAGTCGTTGCTCCCTGAGGTGGTAGCTTGACTGCCGAAGATCACGAGAGCTTCAGCAGGCGCTGTGAGCGGGTCGAGCGTTAGCACTTCTTTCGACTTCACTCTCTTGTAGAACGTGTGCATCGGGTGCGGCGGGCTGGCGAACGGGTTCTGCAGGTCGGTTGGCTTCGAAAACTGCGGCGCGCACGAGCCGGACGCCCACGGCTCGTCTCCGGACGACAGCAGCAGCGGCAGGTCGCCGTTGGCCGACGGGCATCCCTTGCACCGGTACACCGCCACGAAGAAGTCGCAGTCCTCGTCGCCGCAGCAGTCGAGCACCAGCTCGGTGCCCGCCGGCTCCGGCAGCACCTGCGGCTGCGTCACGCCGCCGGCCGCCAGCGACGGCGGGATGGCAGTCAGCGACAACGGGAAGAACTCCGTGGCTGCAAACTCCGCCGCCCCGTTGAGATCCACCGACGGCAGCTCCGTCGAGGAGCTCGCGCCCGACCGGAGCACGGTGTACCCCCTCCCGTTGCAGAACCCGAGGACGGGCGATGTGGTGGCGAACACGTCGATGCCAAGCCTGCGCTCCCTCACCGGCTCGGCCGAAAAAGTCACGGCTCCCGGGACGCAGGTGGCGCAGATCGACAGGAAGCCCCCGGTTTTGAGGATGATCGGCGGCTTCCCGACGAGCGGGTCCGGGCCGTTCAAGCTGAAGGAAAACTGCGCCGCGTCGTCGGTCGGGTCCGTGCCGTCGGCCATCAGCACGGGCTTGGTTTGCGTCGTGTAGCAGTCGCCGCACATCCTCAGGAACCTCCCGGACTCGGTTTGCAGGGCGAAGAACCCGTTGAACATGTCCTTCACCACGAGCTTCGGGATGGTCGCCGTGTTCCCGGCAGCGATGGAGTTCGCCACTCCGGGTTGCACGCAGTCGTCGCAGATGTGAACCGCGTCCCTCTCGGGCATCAGGGCGAGCAGCATGCCGGCAGAGATAGGGGGCAGGAACGGCTCGTTGAGCGGGTGAGGCAACCAGTCGCCGACGCCCTGAGGGCAGCTCATCACGTCGACTTCAAACACGACGGGGTCAGTACCCGTGAACCCTACGTGGTCAGGGCCGCACGTGTTCGCAGGGCACTCTGTCACGTTCTCGCCTGTCCCTTTCGAGTTGAACATGTAGTACCCGCCGGCCGGCCTTTGGACGAACCCAAAGACACTGAACAGCGTCGGGACCGGGATCGTGACCATCTTCTTCTTCCGCCTCGCCAGGAAGGCCCCGGTCTCGGTTTGGAAAGAGAACAACCCCAACGACACCACCACCGTGAATCGTTGGTTCGCGCCCGGCGAAGGCGTCATGGTAAGCCCGACGTTGTTTTGGTCAAGGACAGTCATGTACATGCCCGCCGACCTAATAGCGACCACGCACGTCGGTGCGAGTTCAAACGCACGCCCGCTTGCCAGAAGAAGGCAGCAGGACAACAGCGTAAGGAACCTCATTTTCAATTATTTTTTTTGGCACTTTTTCTTTTGTTGTGCGCTTTTTTTTCTTCTGAAACAAGAGATATTCGGGGCGTTATCCTGGCACAGTGTCGGTGGCTTGAAGCTCGTAGCCGGTCCGGCGGTCGTGAACCCAGCTCAGTAAGTACGTGTCGAGGCTATTTCTCTTCGCTGCCTCAGCAGTGTTGCGCTTGGGCAATTTGGGTGCCTGCTGCTATCCTTAGAATAGGAGCCGTTTCTCACGTTCCCCGTCGGTCATGGAACAACGCCTGGGATCAGAAAGGAGCGTCGGTATCAACTCGGCTCCCCAACTTTCAGTGAAAATGGCGTTCGGTTGTTTTTGAAGCTCGAGTTATTGGGCGGGGCAGCCTGATACCCCTCTGGGAATGATTTGGCAGGCAAGCAGCCCCCTATTTAGAGTGAAAATTCTTGCGAGCACAAGCGCGCTGGGAAAAAAGCCTGCTTCTTGGTGTGCCTTCGAGCTTGCGCAGAACATGAGCTGTAGAGTCGGTTCGTTTGACCTGCCGGGTGTACCGTTCAGTATTGCCACCCGCGTTGTTCGACTTCCTCAGAGCTTATCTGAAGCAACCCAAATGGCACGATCGCGACGTGCTGAATGCTCACTCTTAGATCCAACCTGTGCAGCAGAATCGCAAGAAGACTTAAGTCCCGCCAACCCCACAATACTCGCTACTTGACGACTCAATAGCAGCGACGGCGATGACATCAAGGAACACCAGCCCGTGATTCGGCTGATGGCGACAGCCTCTCATTTGCAGCAGGCGCTTTCACGTGAAGCAGCGAAGGAAAAGCGGCAAAAGTGTTGAGCAGGGGACTCTTTCGGTAGCTCGTTCGCCGCCCCGCGCACTGAACTTCGACTCAGGACGCTGGGGGCGGGCAATTGCCGCGGGTGGCGGTCTGGCGAGCATCTCAATTGCTCGAACATTGGATGCTTGATATAAAAAACGCACCTCCCAACTCTCGCTGCGAAACGAGGTCAGAAGCTGGCTACAAAGTAGGAAAGATAAGGTGCAAGAGGTGGAGGATCGGGAGGTGAAGAAATGCAAGCTGGGCAAAAAGAAATAAAGAAAGAAACGCAATGCACGGCGTCGGCATGGAATCTGGCGGGGGAAGAATGGAGGGAAGGTTTGCGAAGAGAAAGCGCAAAGAAGGCAATGAGTGGAAGAGACGTCGGCAGTACGGATTGTCGGCGAACAATGAATGTCCAAGACAGGATCCACCCTTGGTCTCGTTACATGACCATCTGGCAGCTTTCTGCGTTCGAAGAAGCTGAAGTGTCCGCTTCCTGTCTTTGACCTGCAGTACGTTACTTACAAAAGCGTCGTTCCTGGCCGGTAAGTACACAAGCTATCAACGGTACTGCAACAGCTCAACAAAAAAAGCGAGGTGCCTCGGCAATTTTTTGTGCAACGATTACGCCCGCTCTCAACCCACTTTTACCTGTTTGGCCTGCAGCACGTTCCTGCTTTGAGAAGTCGCTGCTCATTTTTGAACAAGTTGTATTCGCAGCACGTTGCGTAGTTGACGTGTCCGCCGGTCGTGAGCTCGACCACTAAACGGCTTGAAGCTGGTATCCCGGCATTTGTCTCTTCTCTTCCTACTATGATTACGGGCTCTCGAACCCTTTTGAAATTGCTAACAACAGCTGTAGTGTACCTTAGGGAGCATTTCCGGAGCCACGGTTGCGCATGAACGGTCGAACAGAGTCAACCAAAAAAAAAAGGAGCACGAGTGTGTTCTGGTTAAACCGCTGCCATCGTTCATTTTAGCTGTAACAAATACTGTCTCCAGGGACAGAAATCGGTTGTCGAAAAATAGGAACCCCCCGGCCCTCGTGAGCACAGTAAGCACACAAAGCTCAACTGCGTTGTTACACATTCCCTGAACCCTTTTTATCGTGTTCGCCATCAATCAGTTGATGCTGATCAACGATATGTTGTTTCGTTTGTCGGTGCAAGACACTAAATCCGGAAATGCTGCCTAACCTTTATTTTCCCCCTGACGACAGCGAGTGTCAGACTAGCCCACCGAAGATCGTTTGTTGTTCTTTTTGTTGGTGAATCCGCAGCTGAGCAAGCGGACTTTTTCGCCGTATATGTGGTTGCCCGTTTTTTTGAATGAAGTGCCGTGTGCGGGCATTTTCGGGAGAGATGTGACAAGGCAAAACCGACTTGTTCACGGTTGAAAGGAGCGGTGTGATGGGAGGGAGGAGTAATAGAGCATTCACGGTACCTTCGCGTTTGGTTTCCCGCGTAGCTTTCTCGTGAGGGGCCAACCAGGGAGAAAGTAGTGCAAAACCTCAATGTCCACTCAGTTGTTCTCTCTTCGTGCCTTTGCAGGGCAGTCTTTTGCTCTGGGGGGCCTGATAAGCTCGATTCTGGAGTTGAAGTCCGCTTGAGATTCCGGGATTTTAGTCTTTCCGGGTGACCTTTGTTGTTAAACGGGTTCTCTTAGAGCAAGTAAGGGCTATGTGGGTGTGACACTTTCATTGTTCGTAATGACTAGCCATGTCCGGGACTGTTTGTGACCGACACCAAGTACACTCTGCGGTTTTAGCAGACGACTGCACAACTTTTCGGGCTGCGTACCAGTGGACATTTCGGCGAATTAATTTCTCCCGTGGGGGCTCGGAGAGAAGTTCCGTCGGAAGAGAGCGAGGCGCGTGAAATTAGAGGAGAAAAATGCATGGGAGAAAAGAAGGGGTGCCCCCCACCTCCCAAGGCATGTATGCTGCTGGGTAGGAAGACGTATGAACTGCCGGTCTCCCGCCACAAGACCTCCTATGCCTCCTCAGATAGATAAAGCAAAGGTGGACGGCAACATTTTCGCCTCGGTGCACCGGTGCAAACGTTGCCCAGTAGGACAACAGAAACTTGCCTTTGTCGTCGTCGTCGGAAGCGCTCCTCAAAATGCTGACCATAAAACAGTCCGACCCGGTCCATACATGCCTGAGGGGATAAAGCAACAAGAAAGTGGTGAAGGCGGCTTGTTTCGCTGTTTGTTGTTCTTTTTACGCATCGCTATCAGCTCAAGTTTTTGTGTTTCCGACGATCCCGAATGGACGTACCCGAATGGACGTACAGAATGGTGTCTTTCGACCTTTTGAGTGCTTGTGAAGTTCAGCTTAGTGCGTGCTTGTGGTGATCGGTGGGGTTCCCAAAAGAAATGTTTTGTGGTATCGGATCTTCGAGCTAGACTTGATTTCGTGCAGTAGGTGGCCCATTCTACAGCTTGCCCTTTTTTTTTTTTTTTTTTTTTTGGAAGGTTAACCACAGGACCTTATGCAGCCCATTTTCTCCTTCAGACTAGACACCAAGCCCATTTTCTCTGGTGAGTCTTAATGCAAGGGGGGTCCGGGGGGCACCGCCCCCCGGGAGACGGTACGGTACATGGCACTTCAGATTCTGTCTTGTTCGGAACCTGTAACAGAAACTGATGCGGGGCACCGCCCCCTGGGAGACGGTATGGTACATGGTGCCTCAGAATCTGATGTCCTGGCTAAGGCAGGATCTTCTGCAGCCAGTGTTCTCCTCCAGAAGACACCTAGCCTACTGATGATTGTTCTGATGAAAGGTCTCACCCTTCAGAATAGGAGAAATATTTCCCACTACAGACACCCAAAACCTCTGCCCAACCCAAGATTACAGACACCAAACTCCTGCCCAACCCATCCGAGGTGGTGTAAATCAACCCAACCTGATTTTTTTTTTTTTTTTTGGGTGAGTTACCTCACCCAACCGCTGCAGTGCATAACCCCCTGGTTAACCAGTGTGCGCGCGATCAGCCGGCTTGCCGGCTGATTAAATTTTGGGCCTTTTTTCTGTTTTACCGGCAGACTCGCACGAAATCAGCCGATTTTCAACAGCGTAAGCTTTGGCTATGCCGCCCATGGAGCGGAATCAGCTTGATGCACAAACCGGGAGATGTGAATCAATATGTTGTCGCAAAAACCTTCTGATCGGCAGACCTTCCAAAGATCAGCCGGCTGAAATCAGCCGCCTTTTTCCTTAGCGCGAACACTGAGGTTAACCCAGCTGATCGTACCGAGCGCGCGGTTCGCATACGGGTGTCCGGAACAAGACTTTTTAAGCCGGTCCTACAGAATCAGCAGGCCGGGAGTATTGCACTATCAGCTTTTTCCGAAGGGCCACCGATTTCGGTGTGGTGCAACCGGTGATGACACACAATACACCTGGGGCTTGGCGCTTGCCGAACACAAGCCCCAGGTGTGCGTGGACAGAGCCGCCTGCGCAAGCGGTATATGCCCCGGAATAGGCGTAAACAGCAGCACCTGTAGGGGGTAAATTGCTCTCAAAAGAAAACAAGGGGGGGCTCCCCGAAATGAAGAGGACAGGATGCACGAGTGGAAGGCGACGCAAAGCTGCCGCGCCCCACCGCCTCCTTTCGCCTCGCTGCTCGCAGATCCGAGGCCAACCGCCGCGCAGCCCCCGACTTGTTCAAGGTTGGCTGCCCCCTCGCGCGTTGCTGGGGGCGTGGAGATCACGCTTCCGTTCGCTACGGGACGGCGCAGATTTGGTGGCGCCTCCCCCCCGAACTGATCATGGTGTGGGTGCCGTACAGAACTACAAGAAAAGGGTAGTCGGAGAGGGGATTGCGCGGGGCGTGACATGACGACGACTAAAAGGGGTATTCGTAACAGCTCGCGGCGCATGGTGCCTCGTCGGGGAACGGCCCCTGCTGCACGACTGTAGAGCACCAGTCGCCTCTATTTGCGTCGGCTTTCTGGCCGAAGATGACCAAGACGTCGAGATCCGAACTGAGCGGGTCGAGGACGAGCGTCTCGTTCGCCCCGACGGTCTTGTGGAACGTGCGCATCGGGTGGATTTCCTCGGGCCGGAAGGGCCCCGCCGTGGTCGCCCAGTTCCGGTGGGCGAACTCCGGCGCGCACGAGCCAGACGACCACGGCTCGTCGGCCGCCAGCAGCGCCAGCGGCAAGCCGCCGTCGTCGGACGGGCAGCCCTTGCACCGGTACACCGCCACGTAGAACTCGCAGTCCTCGTCGCCGCAGCAGTCGAACGCCAGCTCCGTGCCCGCCAGCAACGGTTCCCGCGCCCGCGGCTGCGTCACCGAGCCGGACGAAAGCGAGTCCGGTATGTTCCACAGGCGAAACGGGAACGCAGCTTCGTCCGGCAAAAACGGCTCCGAGTTCTGGTACTTCGTCGGCAGCTCCGATTCGAACGCGTTCGCCGACCGCCGGATTGCGTACCCTCTGCGTTTGTCGCAATACGGGCGAAGCGGCGCGCGGCACGAGTACACGTCGACGAACAGGTCCCGCCCGTCGGCCTCGAGCCCGAGGCCCAGCATCGGAAACCCGGGCACGCAGCCGCTGCAAATGACGAGGAACGCCGCCGGATCCTCTTGCCTGTAAATGGACGGCGGCAGCCCGGTCTCGCTGCGCTGCCGGAACACGAACTGGGCGGCGGGGTCCGACGGATCACCGTCGGCGACGAGCACCGGCCCCGTCTGCCCCGCGTAGCAGTCGGAGCAGAGCCGGAGGAACCTGCCGTTCGGCGCCTGGAACGCGAAGCCGCCGTTGTACGTGTCCTTGACGACGAGCGTCGGGGGGTGCCCCGCGCCGATCACCACCGAGCCATTCACGCCGGCTTCGACGCAGCCGTCGCAGATGACCAGCTGCTGCTGGTCGGGCGTCAGCGCGATCTCCGCCTCCGCAACCGGTTCCTTAGTGTACGGGTACGGGCCGACGAACCACTCGTAGCCGCCGCAGTCCGGGCAGCTGAGCTTCTCGACGTAGAACAACAGCGGGTCCTGGCCCCCGAGCCCGAGCTGGTTTGTGCGGCAGCTGAGATCAGGGCACATCGTCACGTTTTGTCCGGCAAGCGTCAAATAAAAGCCTCCCGACGACTGGTCCTCGATCAGTGCGAAGCTGCTGGCCGAGCTGGCGCTCGGGACCGTGATCAGTCTGCCGGCATCCCCGCTGATGTAGCCCCCGTGGAAGCCGCCGCTGAACCCGTAGTTCCCCATCAGCGAGACGACCGTGAACGTCTGAGACGCCGAGCCGAGCGGCGCAAGATCGAGGGTCGGCGCGCCGAACGGCTCGTCGACGACGGTCACGAAGCGATTCGCGTACTGCAGCCGGACTTCGCACTTCGGAGCCAGCAGGAGGGCGGCGTCGCACGCCGCGGCTATCAGGTACGGCAGCAGCGCACGGAAGAGCTTCATCCGGGGGGGTTCTCTCGCTCTCAGCTTCTCGCTTTTTTTGGGTTGTTTTTTTTTTTGCTCTTTGTGTGTGCGCGTTTCTTCCTTTTTTACTCCGCTCTTGGGCTTAAACTGGCTGGTTTTAGTTAAACTTTTATTTGTTCGAGTCGGCGTATTTTTTTCGCGTTTGCGGCTGCCGCACGAGTGGCGTAAGGAGCGGACGAAAGCAAGATAATTATTCGCAGCCGAGCCGACCGAGATCCGAGCAGGAGATGGCAACTTCGCGAGGGCGGAAAAGCAACGCGGCGCTCGCAACGCGGCAGGTGGCACGGCGGCCTTCGGGATCCAGGTGCCAGGCAGCACAACTATCGTTTTGCCAGCGAATGAAGCGTGAGGTTGCCCTTTTCGGCGCAAGTCAGATTGGTCACAACGCTGCTACAAGCACGTGTATTTGCGCCAGGTGTAGATTTCGCCCTGCATAGACCCGCCCTTGCCCACTCGCGGCCCCATTTCCTCAAGAAATGGCTGGCTATCGGGGAGTTTCGAGAAGTTATGGGGGACTCGCCAGTAATGAAAAACGGAAGGGAAAATTACAAACATGCCCCCATGCCGACTTTTCAAGTTTGCCCCCGGAAGTTCTTATTTTTTACAAGGTTGCCCCTTACATTTACTAATTCTTACAAACATGCCCCTTGATAGTTCTTGCTTTTTACAAACATGCCCATGAAGTTTCCCCTTTTTACAAACATGCCCCCATGCCGACTTTTCAAGTTTGCCCCCGGAAGTTCTTACTTTTTACAAGGTTGCCCCCTACATTTACTAATTCTTACAAACATGCCCCTTGATAGTTCTTACTTTTTAGCGTTTATGCCCATGAAGTTTCCCCTTTTTACAAACATGCCCAAAAAGTTTCCATTTCTTACAAACATGCCCATGAAGTTTCTACTTCTTACAAGGTTGCCCAATATAGTTTACAGATCATACAAACTTGCCCCGGGTCCCCAGGTTCTCACCCGAGAACCAACTAAACATGCTCAAGAAGATGAAAATGCAACGAATGTCTTCCTCCGAGTTGGAAACCGAAAGGTTGTCATCCTCTGGGCCGTCCCCTTCGATTGCAAATCTACAGGGCACAACAAACGAACATGCTCCGATGTAATCAACAACCCACAAAAGGGCTCAAAGCGCGGCACGTCAAGTGACCCAGCGCCAGCAGCAAAGAAACGAAAGTGCACCGGATGTGGTGATTCGGGTCACAACGTTTTGACATGCAAAAAACAGGATGACAAATAGCAGACCTGTGAATGTCCTCCCCTTTTCAAACCCCAACCCTCCGTTCCCAATCTCTTTTTTTTCTCGATGGTTCATTTTCGCAAACGAATCTCCGGTTCGAGTCGTCGGCTGCACTTAAGCATCACCTGGGATGCAAGCCACTGAACGACCATCGCACACACGTATCAGGTATCACATGACGCATAATTTAGCGTAGCTCCCGGTCAGCTGACATCCGCTGTCCTGCAATGGGCCCTTCTATCGGGTCTGAAGGGGGTTACCCGTGCGTTCCTCAAGTTTGTATGATCTGTAAACTATATTGGGCAACCTTGTAAGTAGAAACTTCATGGGCATGTTTGTAAGAAACGGAAACTTTTTGGGCATGTTTGTAAAAAGTAAGAACTATCAAGGGGCATGTTTGTAAGAATTAGTAAATATAGGGGGCAACCTTGTAAAAAGTAGTAAATATATGGGGCAACCTTGTAAAAAGTAAGAACTTCCAGGGGCAAACTTGTCAACTTGTAAAAAAGTCGGCCAAACTATGGGGGCATGTTTGTAATTTTCCCAAAACGGAAATGTGCAACAGCGTTGTCAGATGTCAGCACCGTCTCTGCCGTGGGCCACGGTGGGCCCGCTCTGGGCATGACAGTGGAAGAAACTACTGATAGCGAGCGACAAATGAAGAAAGGCGAACACTCCCTCACTTTTGTTTTTTGCCTTCGGCTCCCACAGCTGAGGTCGAAGTCAACCAGAATCGAGAGTGTAAACGTGTAGACTGCGAACGGGATGAGAACAAACGGAGGAGATGGAGGGAGGAGAACAAAATGTAAGTGTTGGCACTACATGGCCGACAACGGAAGCCACAGACTTCAGTTCCGGCTGGGCGCTTGTAGACATGGTGTGTGTGTGTGTGTGTGTGTGTCTGGTCTGTGTGCTGCAGCCTATGGATTGGAGACCGACAAAGCGGCAGGAAATTGTTGAGACCATTCTCACTGCCGCGTGAAGGGTGGACAAATACCCGCACAACAACCAAAAGCGTCGAAGGCCCCCTCGTTGTCATAATACGATGAATCGGAAAAATGCAAGCAGTCGCTACTGCTGTCTTGGTAGCAGCCGGCCCTTGATACGTTGGTGGAATCATTTGCACGCAAATGCAACGAGTAGAAAAGAGCATCAAAACGAGTCGTCAGGTGTCACAATCGAAAAGATTGCGAATGGCAGCTTTTCCGTCAACAAACATCATTCAGCTGTTTTCCCGCAACTGTTTTACTTGTATTTTCGACGATCCGTATGGCGCACAGATTGGTGTCTTTAGACCTTTTCTTGTCGTGAGGTTCAGCTTCGAGTGTGGCGTAGGAGGGGATTTTCCGTCTCTTTTGTTTTTCTAGAAGGTTCTTGTCTTGTGCCTGGGATTTGTGGTGCCAAGAGAAGGCTTCTCTGTCGGTTTTCACGAGTTGTGCCTACGTTACATACTGTAGGCCCTCACATGGTGAGTGCGTACCGTGTGTAACGCACACCGCAGTATCATCGTATCATAGTGACCGACGTTACATACTGTAGGCCCTCACATGGTGAGTGCGTACCGTGTGTAACGCACACCGCAGTATCATCGTATCATAGTGACCGACGCTTTTGAGGGGATTCCTTGTAGGAGTGCGGTGGTCCTTTTAGGACTGAAACGTTAGCGGGTTGCCCGATGGTTTGCGAAAGCTGAAAAGACGATGACAGCGCCTAGTAGTAGTAGGGTTAACCCAATTTAGAGTTAAAGTTCGCTTGAAAATTCGGGGTTCCAGGGTCTCCGTGTGACCGTTCATGAATGGGTTCTCTTAGAGCAAGAAAGGGCTATATGGTTACGGGTTGAATCTTTGGTGCACGCTTTCGTTATGGGTTATGGCTAGCCATGTCCGGGACTGTTTGTGACCGACACCAAGTACATTCCTTCGTGGAGTGTAGTCTTGGGCCCCCAGAATTTTTAGAGTTAAAGTTCGCTAGAGATTCCGGGATTTTAGAGTCTCCGTGTGACCGTTCATGAATGGGTTCTCTTAGAGCCAGAAAGGGCTATGTGGTTACGGGTTGTATATTTAGTGCACGCGTTCGTTCTGAGTTATGGCTAGCCACGTCCGGGACTGTTTGTGACCGACACCAAGTACATTCCTTCGGGGAGTGTGGTCTTGGGCCCCCCACGTTCTACAAGTTGAGCAGGGGTTGCCTTTTTACCGGGGGTACAGCCCTTCGTTTCTTTTTTTTTGCAACTCGGGCTCCTGTTGCGTTGGTGTAGTCCTGAACCGATGCGACTTATAGACGGCAACCCCTCGGGGCGAGAAGTTCGGAGACATGTGTGCTCGGCAGTGTCGCGTTCGGTTCGTTCCTCAGACGCGTCGGGTAGACCTCCTCATTGTGCATCGCGGTGCATTGCGGTACGTGCCGGTTACCATCATCACCTTCTGTGCTTCACGGTGCTGAAGACTCTGGTGCGACTCTGGTGGATTTAGCCACAGGACAGCGATGTGAGTCTGGCTCGTCAGGCGGCTGTCCGTAGCTTGTCAAAGCCAGGACTACCCATGCCACGACAGCACAGGCAATCCCTTACGCAGGGAGTAGAGAGGGAGAGAGAAACGGGGGTGGTGGGTATACGGAGAAGGGGAACCACGCGGGGGGAGGCTTACCTGTTGACCCGCAGCCCCAAGGAACTGCCACAAATAACAGCTGCAACAAGCAAGCCCCCCTCCCGCGAACTGTTAAATTCCGGTTAAGGGATTTCTTTCCGAACACCATGCGTTGTCACAGCACGGGGCGGTTTCTATCTTCAACGAGGCACGTATGGTGTGATTTCCGGCGGATAACTATGTTTCAACGCCCTTTTTACCCTTGCATGTCACACATGCTCAACGAGGAGCAGACTGAGGGTGACCAATACCCATGAAAGCGGTCAATGCGGAAATGTATGAGGTAATAAGTTGGGTGAGACAAACACAACACAAAGTTCAAGGCTGGACCCGCTGCTCCAAACATTAAGCAGCGAGCGAGCCTTGAGAAAACGAATCTTGACAAGAAGAGCAGAAAGCCGGAGAGAGGTAAAGCGGAAGTTCAAGGTCGGAAGCACCGTTTAGCACACGGAGCATCAAGCGGGAAGGGACCCTGCTGCACAACCGCAGGGCACCAGTTGCTGCTCCCCGCAGCGGTTGCTTGACTGCCGAAGATGACAAGGGTTTCGGCAGGCGCCGAGAGCGGATCGAGCGTCAGCACTTCCTTCGACTTCACTCTCTTGTAGAACGTGCGCATCGGGTGCTGCGGCCGGGCGAACGGCCTTTTCACACTGCGCGGCTTCGAGAACTGCGGCGCGCACGCACCGGACGCCCACGGCTCCGCACCCGACAGCAGCGTCAACGGCAGGTTCCCGTTGTCCGACGGGCAGCCCTTGCACCGGTACACCGCCACGAAGAAGTCGCAGTCCTCGTCGCCGCAGCAGTCGAGCACCAGCTCGGTGCCCGCCGGCTCCGGCAGCGCCCGCGGTTGCGTCACGCCGCCGGCCGCCAGCGGCGGCGGGATGGCAATCAACGACAACGGGAGGAACTCGGTGGCTGCGAAATCTGCTGTCGCGTTCAAGTCGGCGGTGGGAAGCTCCGTGCTGTAATGGGTCAAGGATCGACGGATGGTGTACCCCCTCCCGTTGCAGTAAGGGAGGAGCTGCGAAGACGACGAGTACACGTCGGTGTACAGCATCCGCTCCCTCGCCGGGTCTGCGGAAAGCACGCCCACGTGCGGCAGGCAATCCTCGCAGATCGAGAGGTATCCTCCCGTCTTCAGGACGATGGGCGGCCGCCCCGCCAGCCTGTCCGGGACGCGAGCGCTGTACGCAAACTGCGCCGCGTCGTCGGTAGGGTCCACGCCGTCGGCCATCAGCACGGGCTCGGTTTGCCCCGCGTAGCAGTCGCCGCACATCCTCAGGAACTTCCCGGATTCGGTTTGCAGGGCGAAGAACCCGTTGAAGGCGTCTTTGACGACGAGCAGCGGGGCGGGACCCACGCCGCCGGTGATGACCGACCCTTTGACCCCGGGCTCGACGCAGCCGTCGCAAATCCGCAGCGGGCTCTTGTCCGGCATCAGCGCGATGCCCCAGCCCGGGAGAACCGGCGGCAGGTACGGCTCGCCCAGCGGGTGCGCCGCCCAGTCGGCGGCGTTGAAAGCCCCGGCGCAGCGTACGACGTCCACTTCGAACACCATCGTGTCCTGCCCCTTGAACCCTAATTGGTCGTCGCTGCACAAACGGGCGGGGCACTCGGTCACGTTGATGCCGTTCGTGTTCCGCACGATGGACAAGACGTGGCCGCCGGACGGACGCTCGATAAATGCGATGCGGGTGAAGTCTTTGGGGGCGGGGTACGTGACCAACAGCTTGCGGTCCCTGCCGAGGAACCGGCCGTTCGGCGCTCGGAGCGCGAAAAGCCCCATCGAAGCAATCACGCCGAACGTTTGCGGCACCGCGGCCAACCTGACGGTGGTGTCGTCAACGACCGTCAAGTAGCCTCCCAGCGCCTTCAGCGTCACTTCGCATTGCGGCATCAGGACGAGCCCGGTGCTAGCTGATACCATGAGGCTCGCTGCCAAGGCGAAGACGGACTGCATTGGCACACGATGGCGCGTTTCCGGTTTCGATTGGGGGCGGCTGTTTCCTCTTGTTCGTTCTTTTCGCCTCGTTCGAGGAATCGAGGCGGTGAGCGCGAGTTCTTCCTCTTTGGGACGGTGTGTTTCCTCTCTACCTTGTTGCGCGAGCGTGTGTTCGCTGACGTTTCGGCTTCAAAGAGGGTGCCACCTTGCGCAGCTGGCGGGTCTACGCTTCCGGTTGGAAGATTGTTGCAATGGTACGTTCCAGCTGCTTTTTCGGACAGTTTGTTTAGAAAAAGGGGATCTGGAATACCCCGTTGGTGGCGCATGTGCAGTTGTTTGTGTCCATTTTTGGAGTGTTTGCTAATTGCACGTTGCCAGCTGTTTTGCTTTAGGTGTGGAATTCTCCTGAGCGCGTGTGCAGCTGCCTGTTTGTATTCCCGCAGCTGAAGATCACGCTTCAGTGGCGCCTCAGCTGTGTTTCGTTTGTTCGATTGCTTTACGGGGCGATGCAGAGACCTGAAGTGATGACATTGAAGATCCTGTTGACCATGTGACACAGACTGTGTCGTCATCAACCACGCATCAGCAACCTTCTCGCCGACTGCAGCCGAGAGAAAGCTGCCTGCGTCTTCTGAACCGTGCTCTACCCACTGGGGGTCTAACTTAGCCACAAGCACCACGTTGGCCCTGACTGCCCACGGACGGCCATGAATGTCGAAAACGAGGGTAACCAAAAGGGTCCCGGAGAGACAGGAAGGCGAAAGCAACTTTATGGCGTTCTCACTTCTCTCCTACAAACAAAGGATCGCTCCTTTACTTTCACCCGTTCTTTTATTTACATTCTGAGCGCCCGGTGCCTCGACTCTTATCTTTTCGTTGAACAACGAAGAACCACCAGTAATTGGTGGGTGGGCAGCAGCTAAACGAGCTCGCTTACCATCTGCACTGCCGTCATATCAAGCATTCCCAGTAGCCAGTAGCACTGCAGGGACCTCTGGGTCGCAGCGGTATTTGTTGCTTTCGAGCGCATTGTGTTCGCAATGTGCATGCACTTTGAGCGCATTGTGTTGTCACAGCAGCCAACTATGTTCATGTACTGCTCTCTACTTTCACCGAACTCTTTCCGATTGCAAAAATACGTAGCGTCGTATGTGCATGGGCTTCCTCCGCTAACGCAACTAACTTCGTCTGTCTCCCCTGCAGCGCAGTGTTCACACCACCTGCGGCAACGTTTCAGCGGCCGCACGATTGGCTTCTGCACGCATCGCCTCGTCTCGCTCGTGCAACGCTCCGGAAGCAGCGGGATTGCTCACCTGCATCCGTGGTTGGCAGCGGCAGCCCGCGCGGCCGCATTCGTTGTGTCGTCAGTTTCGGTCGCCTCGCTTCGCATGTGCGCAGCGGACACACACACACAGCGTGGAGGTCTCTCGTACAGGAAGGCACCACGTTAAAACGTGGTCCGCAACACACACACACACACACACACACACCAGCCCTGGCTCGGCCGTTGGTATAGTGTTCTGGGAAGCGGCCGCAGCCTGCACGGCAGTCGCGTCCGCTTCGACCTCCTCGGTTCACGTGCCCGGCGAAGCTCCAAAGCGGCGGGTGTCACTCGTCTGCGTCGGGGCTCGCAGCGGCGGCAGCCTGCTCGGCGGCTCGCTTGGCGTCTTCTTCTTTCATCGCTTCGTTCCGCTTGTGCAACGCGTTCTTCAGCATCGCCGTGAACTTCTCCGGGTTCGAACCGGCGAAAGAGTCGAGCACTTGTCCCTGTTCGTCGTGGATTTGTGGCTCGCATATTTTCCCTAATTTCACCGCATTACCCTTCCAACTCAAAGAAGATCCCGTTTTAACGGTTTGCTACTCACGATAAGCAGCTCGTAGAAGCGTCTGGCGACGGGCACAGGCACACCCCGCCTTCTGGAGTGAGAAATGCTGAAAACGCTCGCCCCATTTTCACCCGGTTACTAGTGCACGTGTACTCGTCCCTCCCCCGGTGCTATTCACGCACTCCAGAGGAACTCTAAAGGTGTCGGGTACGCAGTTTGGTTAACGGTAGCTCTGAGATGATCCGGGGGGGGTGTACCTTCAGCGAGAAGAAGAACGCCGGCACTGCGAGGACGCCAAGCGACTTTGCGGCGTCGGGCACTACATCCGCGTCTAGCAGAACGAATGACGTGTTCGGAAACTCTTCCGTCTTCTTCGCTATCTCGTTTACATGCGGAAGTACCTTCTCGCTGTGCGGACACTTTCCGAGCATAACGAGCGTGCACACCAGCTTCGCCTGTGGGTTCGCATATGTGTCAGTTTTGTTTGTACGTGCCTGATACTTATATCAAAATGTAAAAGCGCCACATTTTTATTCTCGCGTTCTCGTCCAGGCTTTCCCGAAATCGTAAGCACAGATTCAAGAGGTCAAGTCACCTATTCCCTGCTGAATTTGCACACATTTACAATGGAACGGAATGAACGGTTGATCGAATAAGGCTCGGTGGTTGGTCGTCTTTCGCTCCCCATCTCCTTCTTTCCCATTTTTCAGACGCAGCTGCATACCTCATCGTTGAACAGAGATTCCCAGTTTTCAGGGTCAGCGCGCGTCAACTGCAGGTCAAGCTCGCTCGTCTCTCCGACGTCGTCTTCGTCGGCCATTGTATGTCTGTCCCCTTTCCCGTTCCTTCGAGACCCCTGCAGATTCAGACGTGAGGGTTAAAGTCCCTGAAACCGATGAGTGGTAAGAATAGGAGATGCGTTCAAATCTTAATCATTGCTTCTTCACTCGGAGCTGTGGTTGAGACGTCTGGACCTATTCGGATCGTCCAAAAAGCTTCTTTTGGGAGACAGCTCGGGCACCGCTTCGAAGTGCTCGAGGAGAAGGCCAAGGAGACGAACACCGACAAGCCGCACTAAAGCGAGGTGTGGCCAGTCTTGAGGAAACAGCACAGACTCAACCTGATTCACTCAGAATCGAAAACAGTCTACGCTACGAGTTTTGGGTTAGAATGCAAAGAATCTGCAACGATAATCTGCACCGCAGACGGCGCGGTTATCTCTTCGCACGCGCTGTGTCATGCTTTCGTCTCTTTAGTTCGTCTTCATCGTCGCGCTCAGGCGCGCGTCTGGTCCTCGCTTCTCCTTCGACTGCTCGTCCAGGTTCATCGGTTGCGCGCCGACGTCTGCTTCTTCACGGCGCTTGGGCGATGACCGCGCTCGATGGGCGCTCTTCTACGCCGTTTTGTTGTCGGCTCCGACGCAGAGTTCGTCCGCTTCTTCGCTCGCGTCGGTGCCGTCTTCTTGACCCTCGCCGCTGGCTTCGATATGAGTACACTCACGGAGAACCCCGAAAGACGCCGAAATAGCCAATTCGCAGCTCGTCACAGCAAGAACCCATGCAGCCGAAAATTTGCGGTTTCTAACGGACCAATCGGCGTGCACTTTCACGTGTAGAGGGAGAAAAGGGTTGCACCGCAGCTGGGAAGAAGAACAAAAGAGGCGTTTTCGAACCTGGCTGTCTCCGTAGGGCAGTGCAAACGATTGGAAAACCGTTTGCACTGGGGTTCCTCCAGATGTCGAAAACTGTCCGTATTTGAGGGTACTGCAGCAAGCAAACAGAGGAGAAGGCCAGAGAGGGGGTGCGCAGTACCCACATGCGGGTATGCTATGTAGGACTAAAAGCGCACAAGCATGACATCAATTCACGCTTACAAGTATACACCGCAATCAACTCGGGTCAATCAATGGGTAGCTCAATTTCTAACACCCAGATAATGCAGTGTGTTGTGAACGATGTTGACATATTATTTCCTGCGGTGTCGCTCTTCCATGGCAAGAAGTTGCAGCAGCTAGCAGTTACACCAACTACATGCAGCATGTACTGGTACGTGCAGAACTCGCAACCGTCCACATGTAATTTTCATCCGTAGGATGTAGTGCGGTATGCACTAACGTTCCTGGCCTACCGCCACGTCACATACGTGCTATCCGCACTGCTCGCCCAGCAGGGAAATGGCTGATCAAGCGGTTTGCCACTTTGGTTCAAAACTCGCTGCACGGCTTCGTGTGGTCGGCAAAATGACTGGCGGCGTCACGTGTTGTCTTCCGACTCTGCTGCCATAGTCGGATACCAACTAACCAACGAGCCTCCGATCCAGGCAGCATGCCTCATCTTAGACGCCGCCGTGCGAAAAGGGGGGGCTTCACCCGCCAGCGGGAGATAAGCTGACTAAGCGCCTCGCTGGCTTGGAAGCTCTGGGCACGGCTTGTTGCGGTCGGGCAGAGTCAGAGTCGCCAGACAGGGCTTGCGCGAGGAGAGTGACGTGCTCCTGCTTCGGCAGGATGGATGGAGGCGACCGGTCACTGAAAAGGACGTCCCGCGGCCTCTTGGCACCCAGCCTGTCTGTCCACCGCGTGCCCACGAACAACGCGTCGCCGCCCGTAGCCTCGGCGGAAGCCGCCTGCGACATCGGCCGCTGCAGGCCGTGGGACTGCGCCTCGACGACAAGTGCGCCCCCGATTTCGGGCAGCACCCTCGGAACCGGCGCCGGCAGCCTGTCACTCCGACCGGGGGCCGGTTCCCCTTTGGCGGCGTGCCTTGCTTGGCTTGCCTTCTCGCGGTGCACGGTGTTGAATTGGCTCGCGCCGTTGACCCGAACCGCGTCGCGCAGGTGCGCCTCTTTGTCGTCCTTTCCCTTCTGCCTGGAGAGCCCCGCCGCGCCGCCCCCTCCGACACTCCCCCTACGGGCACCCGGACCCGGCTGCACAACGCAGTCGGCGGCGGGGGCTCGCTTTGCCGGCGCCGGTGCTGGCGCCGGCCTTCGTTCGAAGTCAGCGGACCCGAACACCTCGAGGGCTGTGTCCTTGCCTACTGAGACTTCGACGGTTCTCTTCAGCTCCGGGAGCGAGGCGGGGAGGGAGGGCTGGAGTGGGGTGGGCTGGG
Organism: Diplonema papillatum; assembly: GCA_030068145.1. Lineage (NCBI taxonomy): Eukaryota > Euglenozoa > Diplonemea > Diplonemida > Diplonemidae > Diplonema > Diplonema papillatum. The sequence continues at coordinate 363,610 of JAPJBO010000016.1, forward strand.
GGTTCGGTGTCCTTGGAAAGGAACGAGGCGGCGTCTGTGCTGGCGGTGGAGCTCTGCATGTCGGTCGGGGAGCGGAGGGCCAGCGGCTGCTTCGAGGCGCTGAGGAAGAGGGAGAAGGACTCGATGGACGTGGTGTCGGGCCAGTTCTGCATCTGGGAGAGGAGGCGCTCGAGGTCGGCGCGGTTCTTGGATCGGATCTCCTGCCGCTTCTCGAGCCACTGGTCGTGCAGCCGGCGCTGCCACTGCATCATCCGCTCCAGGATCTGCTCGCACGGGTCGATCACGCGGTGGGGGAGCTCGATCTCCTTGTGCTTCTTTTTCCAAGGCGCGTCGCCGAAGTCAAGCTCCCGCAGCTCGCGCCGGGCGTCTCCCTGTGCTTCCACCTTCGGCTCGGACCTTGTCGTCACAGGCGACTGGGTCTGCCTCACTGCCGGCGCCTTCGCAAGAACGGGCGATCTCACGACTTTCTCCTGCCGGGTTATGTATTTTCTTCTTTTAGCCTTGGGGCTTGGCTTGCGCTGAACACGAGCCCGAAGAGACGGTCAACTACAGGGCAGAAACGGAGTTGTGGCAGTGTGCTAATTCCGACTCAAGCTTTGCACGCTGCGGTTGGCTGAAACGCAGAAGCAAACTTCTGCTCCTTCTTATTTTCTGATAGTGATTGGCGTTCTTGCCTTATAACTATGCCAGTCTTTGATTTCATTCCATGCATGGTTGACCATCAGGTGAGGTAGTGATCCTTCCCCCCGGAACCCTAAGGCATCAAGAGAATTGGTGAGAAAACTCAATTGCCCGGATCCTCCGATCATGACCAAGCACAAAAACCTCTGCAGGTCCCCCTTTTTCGTTCTCCGACTCTCGCGCGGGGTACCCGGTTTTGAATGAAACACGCGCACCGCGTTACATTCAGCGAAGGTGTGGTGGTAGGACGGTCGGCGGGCAGGAAAAAGAAGATTCCACGGTTCGCTTCCAATCCAATGACCAAATTTCGTTTCGCTGATATCCAGGTTTGGATATAAGCGAAACAAATCTTTGACCTTTGGATGCAAGCGAGTTTTTCCCCTTCGAATAAACACGCGCACCGCGGTACACATTTAGCGAAGCGAAGGTGTGGTGGTAGGACGGTCGGCGGGGCAGGAAAAAGAAGATTCCACGGTTCGCTTATATCCAATGACCAAATTTCGTCTCGCTGATATCCAGGTTTGGATATAAGCGAAACAAATCTTTGACTTTTGGATGCAAGCGAGTTTTTCCCCTTCGAATAAACACGCGCACCGCGTTACATTCAGCGAAGGTGTGGTGGTAGGACGGTCGGCGGGGCAGGAAAAAGAAGATTCCACGGTTCGCTTCCAATCCAATGACCAAATTTCGTTTCGCTGATATCCAGGTTTGGATATAAGCGAAACAAATCTTTGACTTTTGGATGCAAGCGAGTTTTTCCCCTTCGAATAAACACGCGCACCGCGGTACACATTTAGCGAAGCGAAGGTGTGCGGTCAGCGAACCGTGGAATCGTACTTCCCGGTCGATCTTTCTCCCGCCGCTGATGAAGTACACGGGGGGACATACCTCCTTTTTGCTACCTTCGATATTTTCTCTGAGGGCGATATTCATCTCGCACAGCTTTTTCACCTGATCATACAGCCGCTTCAACTCAGTGCCGCAACGTCCTTCGTCCCATGAGATCCGCAGGGGCAATTCTGTCGGGCAGGAGGGTTAAAGAATGAGAAAGAGGGCACCCAAGGCTACAGCACATTTACCTCCTTTTTTGATCTTTCGCAGCTGACAGCCTCCTCAGGTATTTTCTACAAAGCAGGTGCTTGTACAAAAAAGAAGTCGCCTCTCAAAAAGACGCTTCGCGCTGCGGGCACACACCTGGCCTGAGGGGAAGAGCGCTGCCGGCAGCGGCGCGGGACGCCAACAGCTCCGTGGCCTTGACCCACTTCGACGCGACGGAGACGAAGGCGCTGGGTTGCGGCTCGGGCGGCGGAGCCGGAGGCTGGTGGGCGGCGGGCGGCGAGTCTGGCGGGTTCGGGTCGTCGTCGGGCCCCACCGGCGATCCGGGGGCGGACGACGGCCCCGACAGCGGCGACACCGGCTGGTCCGTGTCTTGGTCCGATTCGCCCGGCCCTCTCTCGTCGAGAAGCCGGTCGTACTTTTCCTGCAGCTCTTCGAGTTGCGCCGCCAACGCGTCGCGTTCGGCTCGGAGTCCGTCCTCTAGGTCGCTCTTCGTGACAACTGGTGTCGCTGTTTTTGAGTTACAGTTTGCTTGAGACTCCGGTGTTTTAGTTTTGGTGGTGGTTGGTCAGTGCTTCCAACACCATTCCGGGTTGGCCGTAGAATGGAGGGTGGGAGTGCTGTGTGGGGGAAGGATTGAAAAATAATGGCGAGCTTCGGGTGATGGACCCCTCTCGTCGTAAAACCATAATAATACTTCGTCCGCGTTTAGGGGGGACGCTTGTTTGGTCCTCGAACTCCATGTATCGCTCATGTGAGTGCAGAGCATCGTCCGATGGGAGAGCTGTGGGGCAAGCGCGCTATGGGTCACTCTGTCGTAAACCCAGATGATTCTTATATTTCGTCCGCGTTTTTTTTAGGGAGACGCTTGTCCCGGGGGCTCCATGAGCCTCCATATGCCTCCATTTGCAGGCAGACGTGTAAGAGCTTGGTCGGCTCGTTGTTCAGGCTCCTTTACCCAGCTGCAAAGTCCCAAAAAAAACGGATGCCGTCACCACAACTTTCTCTCAGACCTTTCCGCAAAATCTGTGATCGAGCTATCGAAATTCTCCGACGTGGAAACACCGCAAATGAGAACGATGATGATGGAAAAAAAGGGTTTGCACCTGCCTTCCGCGCCACGGTTTGCTGCTGCTGGAGCTTCGCTTTCAGCTCGTTCTGGAGCTGCTGATTGCGCGCGTGCAGGTTGCCGGCGTCGTTTTGGAGCGTCCACAGCTTGGTTTGCAGCGACTGCACCTCCGCTTCGAGCCCCTCCCTCGCCTTGTCGCCGGCCAGTTGCTGCTCCCTGAAGACGGCGACGTCGGCTCGCAGGCGGGCGGCACCCTCTTCGCACGCGGCGGCCGCTGCTTTGTGCGCCTCGGCTTCCGCCTTCAACCGCGCGACGAGCTCGTCTTCCGCCTGCCGGCTGGCAGACGCGTTGTCTTGGACGGGCGCCGCGGCGTCCCGGCTGCTCAGCAGGAGCTCGAGTTCTTCGATCCTCTCCGTTTTTTCGACCAGGGACTTGTCGCCGACGAACAGCTTCTGCTGCAGCTTGTTGACTTCGAAGGTCTGACTGTCGTAACGGCGGGTGAGGTCGCCCAGGGCCTTCCGCACCTCTTTCAGGGCTCGCTCGGCGGCGTCGTTGCTGGGGTCTCGCGGGTGGCGGGAGTCGGAAGGCGTGGGTTTGCCCTGGGTCTTCCCGGTGAGCACGGTCCGCTCCAGGTGGCGGACGTGCTCAGCGAGCTTCTCGACTTGCTCGGCCGCTTCGCTGGTGACCCTCGCGATCTCGCCGTCCTTCGCGCGGACGGCGTGCTGGAGCTGCTCGATCTTCGTCTCGAGCCGGCCCTCGGCCGTCTTCGCGTGCGACAGCATCGTGAGCACTGCCCTGCCTTTGAACTTCTTCATCCCCTGCCCCTCGCCCGCCAGCAGCTCGCCGTTGTCGATGTCCTTCTTCGTGACGTCCAAGAGGTCGCCCGTCGTCGACGGCAATAATACCGCGGTGCTGTTGATGTCGTACACGAAAAAGCTCGACTTCTTCCTCGCCATCGCATCGTCGGCCGGACGGTCGCGCGCCTGTGTTGGGACCGCAGACTTTCAATCAATTTCAGGGCGGAGCTCCTTATCCTGGGTTGCCGGGGCTGCGTGAATTGGTCTTCACGCGTCTTCGCCGAGCCCGTGGACTCGCGGCACCGGACCCATTAAGTCTACCGGTGCGTTGTTAGTCCACCGGTGCGGCTTGTCGATACTGCCAAACACTCGTTTGGTTGCCTTCGGCACGCTTTATCGGAATGCGCCGGGTTTGTTGTGACACCCGGGATGGCGGAGAAAAATGGGTTGCAGGTCCCCTCCACTAGAGAATTGTTTGTGCGTGCCGGGTGATCGTTTTCCCACTTGTGTTTACCCTGTGTATATTCAGGTAAGGAATTCTGATACGTCTTTTTAGCCTGCACAATACATTGATGGGCAACCCGCAAGATTGTTAGTACTGAAAACAGCCACAAAACAAGCCCGACCAGAACCCTAGCCTACAGGGTATCAAAGAAATATGCAGAAAGTCCCGGAAGACTTGCTCCAGATCGGTGCAGGTTGAAAACAACGGCCAAAGGGTTCTGAGAAAGAAAGGGAGTGCCACACCTTGCCGGGACTACCGCTGGCGGGACTGTGACTGTCCCTCGGAGCCAGAACCGCGTCGCAGGTCATCGCGACCGAGCTGCTGGCGAGCGCTGTCGCGACAGCTGCGGCCCGGGCAGCCTCCGCGCGGGATCGCACTTCCGTGGCGTAAGCCCCGCCGAACGCGCTGCTCGAAGCGCTGACCGCCGAGTCGCTGTCGTCTTCGTCTGCATCTTCGAGGATCATTCGGCCGGGCCCGGCGCCCGCGCGGGAGGGGGGAGGGCAGTCCGCGACGGTTGCTGGTCCCGAGGCGTTTTAAGCCGCCTGAGCCACCTCTCTCCTGCAATTGCCGTGGATTGGTGTGTTTGAGAAAGCTTATCTTCTTGGTGTGCAGCCAGTTTTCCCTTCAAAAGATATAGCCGAAGTCTACTGTTGACAAGCGATGCTGGTTGTAACCGTTTTTGGTCGTCCTACGGGTTCCCGAGCTTCCTGAATGACTTATTTACAGCTTGTTTCATTTGGGTCCCGACTTCCCACCTAACCCTCCTGACTCGCTTCTGATCAGCGGGACTCCCCGAATGGACTTGAACGGCGATGCCGGCTGAGGTTGCACGAGTCGGCCTGCAGTGCAAAAAGGGAGAGAAGAACACGTGAAAAAGCCGCAGCGGCGATGTGTACAAAAAGAAGCCGAAAGACGCATGGGTTGCCACCTTGAAAGCAATTCTCCGTGCGACGGAGCCTTCTGTCAAGAAGAACTTGCGGAATCGAGTTCTGAGCTCCCTTTTGTCTCTCCTTTCACGGTGTTCAACCAGTCACGACGCTTCGGACCCTTTCGAAGAGTATCGCCACGTCGTTCCTTCCACAACACGAGTGCGCACGTTCCGATAGGCCTCTTTGCCTTGTTTCTCTGTCGAGAGAAAAAAGAAGATAACTGAAATGGGTACATAGCATCAACACGAGGTACAATCTAGTGGGCAATCTAAGACCAAAATAATACGGGCACGCGGGGAAAGCGGGAAAAACGATGTACATGAGGGAGGATGGAGGATGGGGCAGTACAAGAACACAATTTTCTTCGTTCATAAAACGACTTTTTGGACCCTCGGGTGCTGGAGGGATCGCCTGACAGGCACGCGTCTGTGTTGTGTCGGAATCCAGCAAATAGTACCCTCGCAACCCTTGCAACACGAGAGGAGCACGCATCTTACAAGGTCCACGTGTTGGGTGACGATTGCTTCGAGTTACTGGTTCTACTGGTTCGTGGATCAGACAGCCTTTCAGTTCGTCCTCCGGAAGCACCCCCGTGCGCAACGCGGATGAGGCCCGCGCTGGATGGATACACTTACAACGGTACTTGTTACGTGAACACGGTTGGATAGAGATGATTTCAGATGTGGGCAGATGGAACGTTGTCGGTGGGCACGGCTACGCGTCGCCACGCAGCCATGCGCAAAAGTTGTTTGCCGTCGCGCAGATAGTATTGGTGGCATTCAAACTCGACAACTTGCTTTTGCGGATTACCATGGATACAAGACTGATCGCACGACCACTATCAGACGCGCGCAACGTCTTTTCATGGCAAGCTGATGTGACGAGTACTGGTGGTAACGTGAAGTCATGGCTTCACAAGCCAACGCCTAGCTACTGTTCGTTGGCACTGCGTGACGGGGCGGCAGGTCGTACACTTTGAAGAAAGGCGCCTCCTCTCAATTCATCAAAGGCTCGGCGTACCGCCACGTCGAGGCACCCGACCAGCCGTCGACCTGCGCTCGAACACCCCCGGACCCGGTCACCCCGCGGACGATGGCCTCCTGCCACGGGTCGACCAGCTTGTTGCGCACCTGCACGCGCATGCCGGGTTCCAGCTTGAAGCCGGCCTTCCCGTGGTGCCTCGGGGACGCCGGCGAGAAGAGGTCCGCAGGTGCGCCGAGCAGCGAGCGGGGGGACTTGACCTCCAGCAGGTGGTCCGCCGTGACGAACTCGTCTTGGTCGTTGGAGTCGTACGCGTGGCCGCCGCGCACCTGCAACCTGCTGCTTGGTGCATCTTGCACGGCCGTGAGCACCGCTCGCGGCCGAACAGCCGCGAGAGGCTGGCGGCTGTGGATGTGGTGGAACAGATCGTCGTCGGGCGAGATTGCCACGGTGTTGTGGATGGTCCGGGCCACCGTCGTCACCGGCGGCAGGTCGTCCGGCGGCCGCGTCGGCGGGTGCGGCTTCGGCCGGTGCTGCGCCTTGTGCAGCGGGAACGGCTCCTGCCGGTCGAGGGCCGGGTGCAGCGGGAAGCTGAGCGACGACGGGTTCAAAAAGGACGGCGTCTCCAGGAAGCTGGGCTGCCTCTTCCGCGCCCCTCCCGGCGGCGTCCGCGGAGGAGACGGACCGGCTTCGAAGAAGCTGGACGGCCTCTTCGGGACGGGCGGTGTGTACGATGGTGACGTGCTGGTCGCGCGGCGCCTGGGCGGCGAGATCCGCTTGTGCTCTTCGCCGCCGAAGGCGTCGGCTTCTCCGCGGGGCTTCGGCTCGCGCCGCTTCGGGCGGGCGGCGGTGTCCTTTTTGATCATGGCTTGCGTCGCCTTGCGGACGGTGTCCATCGCGTCGTTCGCAGCCTGCGTCACGAAGCTGCTCTGAACAACGGCTTGCGAAGCGCACGCGGACAACAGTTCGTCGATGGTTGACTGCTGGTCTTTAACCTGCACGTGGGGTGGGTGGGCTTGCAGTACCGTGGAAGTCTCTTTTCAGACTGTTTCTTGCAGTAAGCCCCAGGGTACCAGGGAAAGCCTGCAACACGGGAGCCAAGCTTCACGTGTTCGGCGGTACTGCAGAGCCACGGGCCTACGGGTCAAGTGGCTACCGATTTCCCAAACTAAGCATCAAGGCGTGGCGCACCTTGGGGCTTGGCGCTTGCGCTGAACACAAGCTCGTCGAGATGGTCAGCCACAGGGCAGAGCGGACGGGGTTGTGGTACTGCGAGGGCTTTCTTTCCGGTGGGCGTAATGTGGCTTTTTAAACTACAAATGCGCGCCGCCGTGAGGGCAGGGGCTTGCGTTGGTAGGATGGAGTGTTTGGCAACGCTCTGTCCCCTTAACCGTCCCTGAAGGGCTTGTTTTCAGCGCAGGCGACGTCTTCTTAGCCTGCAATACATTGTTCGGCAACCCGCAAGAAGGTAGTACGATTAGTTGAGTCGCAGCTTTACAAAGACAGATGGAGAACACTCTTTTTTGTTGAACGCTTACGCCCGCCACTAAACCCAGATTTACCTGTTTTTCGTGTGGGCCACAGCACATTTACCTCCTTTGATCTATCGCAACTGGCAGTCTCCTCAAGCATTTCCTACAAAGGAGGTGCTGATACAAAAAGAGAATCTGGTTTATTCTTCGCTTTTTCTCGTCGGTCCTGCTTTAGGCTACGTTAGGTTCTCCCGACTCCCCAAATCGTGGTGCACAAACCGAAGAGGTCTAGTCAACTATTCCCTGCAGGACTAGCATACTTTCAATGAAAAAAAAAACAGAGAACGCGTGTTGCAAACCTTTTCCTTCAGCGTCGCGACGAGCAGGGACTGCTCCTGGAGCCGCATGGACAAGTCGTGGTTTTCCTCGTCCTGCTGCGGGTCGCGGACGGGGACGCGGACCTCGAAGGGGACCTCGACAGGGACCTCCACGCGCACCTCGACCGGCACTTCGACGGGAACTTGGATGATTTGCGGCTGCTGGTAGGCGAGCGGCATCGCGGCCGGGATCGGATCGGGCAGCTCTGGCAGGGGCGACAGGGCAGACGGTCGCGCGTCTCCAGGGGGCCGGGGCGACAAAGGGATGGAATCGGTGTCGGCTTTTTGCTCGATGCGGAGGCGTTGCCGCCGGTGGTGATCGTCCAGTTCGTCGCGGAGCTTGCGCTGCTCACGGTCCCGGCGTGTTCGCTCTTCTTCGTCGTGCCTGCGGCGGCGCGACTCTTCTTCTTCCCTGCGTCGTCGGTCTTCGTCGTCTCTCCTGCGGCGCTCGTCGTCTCTGCGCCTCCTGTCTTCTTCGTCTTCTCTCTTCTTCCGTTCTTCCTCCTCGAGCCGCCTCCTCTTCTCGTCCTCGATCCTCCTCCTCCGCTCTTCCTCGATCCTTTGCCTCTCTTCTTCCTCCTCCATCAGCCACACCTCCCGCCTCTTTTTCCGCTCCCGTTTCCTCGTTTCGATGCGGCGCACCTCCTCGCTGCCGTCGCTCGACTCTTCCTCGACCTTCATCATCTTCACCGGAATCTTCGACCCCTCCGCATTCCGCCACAAGCTGTCGTCGCTGAGCTGCTGGAAGGAGTACCGCGCCTCGACCATGTTCTGCAGCGGGGCCTGGATCACAACCCTGTTGTTGTTGGAGCGAGGGGACGACGGGCCTCTTTGGTGGAAAGACTGCGAGTCCGACAGCAGCTGCACGTCCGGCTCGGAATCGAACTTGAGCGGAGGCGAGGCCCGGGGCTGGCGCTGCGTGGTCTCCAAGTGGGAGTGCAGGTCGACCGGGGACCGGTCGCTCTTGGCGGGCGTGGGGGGCGGCGTCTTGTGTCTCGACCACTGGCCGTCGGAGTTCCCGTCGTTTTCTTCGCCAGCGAACTCGCTCGCCGGCAGCGAGTTAAGCTGCTTCAGCTCGACTGGGCGGGCTTTGCTGGCGTGCGAGGTCGCTTCGCTGTGCGAGCCCCGCCGGTACCTTTCGTCCGTCTTCGCCGCGTTGATCGGCACGCAGCACGGGACGCACCGCTGCGCCGGGAAGCAGTTCGCGGGGTACTTCCGCTGGGGAAACGGGTGCTGGTTGCTGTGGAAGTTGCGCGGCGGCGTGCAGTGGTTCAGGGGAGGGGGGGTCCGTCGGTAGGACCCCGGCGAAGGCACGCAGATGACGGGGGGCGACGCGTGCGGCGACGGGGAGTGCAGGGGAGAGAGGGACGCCGTCCTGGGTTGCTGGGGGTACTGTTGGTACTGCGCGCGGTTCGGAGTGCAAAACGGGATCATCGGAATCGTCGTTTGGAGCGGGACTCCGGGCGGCGACCCGCCGCGGTGCGCCATCTGCTGCTGCTGCTGAAGCTGTTGCGCGCGGATCTTGGGCCCTCTGTTCGGCTCGTCTGGCGCCCTGCAGATTACCCTGCATGTCTCGACCCCCCTGCTGTTGACGGATACCGACCGTTCACCTGTGTAGTACCAGTTCCCGGGCTTGGCGCCCTCCGGCGGGTTTCCCCACGTCTGCTGCGACGCCTTCCAGTCGAGGGTCACTTTCCCTCGGTTGCTGCTGCTGTGGTTCTTCGGCGGCGTGAGGTTCTCCTTGTACTGCTCCGGGTTCCCAGCCCCGCCGGCGGCTGTGAACCGCGTCCAGATGTCGGTGTCCGACCACTTCACCATGCTCGGCAGACCCTCTTCGCCGCGCATGTCTTCCATTCCTGTCACCCCTGCACCGATCAGTTTCACCCTGCGGCCGTCCTTCCGCAGCTCGAGCACGTGCTGCTGCCGCTGCCTAGTGCCGAGGAGGACCACCGTGGCGTCCCGTCCCTCTACAAACCACTGGTTTCCGCCGCGGTCTACCCATCGGCCCTGCAGCTGGACCAGCTCGCCCATCGCTGCGCAGCGCGAGTTCGCCGACGGGCGGCCCCCACCTTTTCTTTCCTCTGTCAATGTGGGCTGGTTTTGAAGAATCAGGGAAGGCAAGATCAACGTGACCGGCGCCCAGCGAGACTAGAGGCAGCAGTTAAAGTTCGGGTAACAGTACAGTTCGGGCGATGCTAAGTTCTAGTGAAGCAAAGTTCGGGCGAAGCTAAGTTCTGGTGAAGCAAAGTTCGGGCGAAGCAAAGTTCTGATGAAGCAAAGTTCTGGTGAAGCAAAGTTCGGGCGATGCTACGTCCTGGTAGAGTGACTCAAATTACCCAAGGTGACCCAAAACCCGCGAGATGTTGAGAAACTCTGCAAAAAAACGCAAATTTCGGGCACACTAGACCCCGAAAACCATTTTCGACCGGAAACGTGTCCTCGCCCGGGTTCGAACGCGGGACCTCCGGCCCTGAAGGCTTGCGCTGTTCACTCTGCCATCATGGTGTCATTTCCAGAGGGGAAAACTTCCTATGGAGACCTTTACGAAATGTGTTTGTACGTGCCGGGGGAGGATTAGCCTGTTCGTGATTGATAGTGAGTGAATATGATCGTTAGGCTAATCTTCTCCCAAACACGCTGCCAGCGTTCTCTTTCGTGTATACAAAGCATTGTTACTACGTAAAAAAGTGCTGCCGGGCTTCGGTTGCGGTTCTCGCAGCAGACGCTCGCATATCCGCGAACTTCACATACTGGGCACTTTCGCTTCGCAGAAATCTCTGCAGCCAACAATTGGAGGTTCGACACTGAATTGAATCAAAGATACCACATTAGGCCTATGATGGCAAGTAAACGGAAACGTTTCCCGTTTCCGTTTCCATACTTTCAAGGAAACGGCGTTTCCTTATTTGGGAAACGGCTGCTGCAGATTGCAGTGTGTAAGGTGACCACACCTCGGATGGGCGGGGGAATTTTTTTTAGGGGTATTTCTCAACGAGCCAGCAAAATAAATTGATCTGTGCAAACGGTGCTGTCTCCGAAGTAGTCCCGAACTGCGCGGTCAACATCCTGGTGGCAACCAAGCACTCAGAGAATTGGGTATGGTGACCACCCCGTTTATTTTCTCGAGGTTCGGATGCACGACATTATTTTCGGTTTTGGCTGCAAGTTAACACACCCTGTGCGGGATGTGAGCAGCCTCAGAAGCTGGAGTTAAAGCTGGAGTTTAAAAAGCGGGTTACACCCGCTTTTTGGGTGTGACTCGGGCGCCCTCTTCAACTCCAACTTCTGGTGTAGTATCCCCTGGTGGTGTTAGCGTGGTTTGTGGGTAGCCTGCAAAACCAAGGAGCCGTTTCCGTTTCCGTTTCCGTTTCCGTTTCCATGTTTTGGAAAAAAACGGATGGAAACGCGTTTACTTGCCAACATAGCATTCGGCAGCGCCAGGTCTGCTCCTCCCGCTTTGTCCCCCTTTTTGCAGAACGAAAGAACATGTTGAGCACATCTACATTCTCAAGGCGCGTGCGCCATAATGGAAAAAAATAGAGGAGCGAGAGAAGAGCAAGTGCAGCCGGCGACAGTAATCCAAGCGAGTGAGAAGCAGCATACTCGTAGGCTGTCCATCTTGCTGAGGCTGTGGTTAACGTCTAGAATGGTCTTCCTATCCGAAGCGTAAGATTTCTGTCCCTTTGCATTCCAAAAATGTAGGATTCTCGTTCTTCGACACACGAAATCAGCAGCATTCAAGGGGATGGGTAGCAAGGCAATCCCAAGGGACCGGAGAGGAAGAAACGAGAGAGGCCATCTAGCGACCTTGGAGGCGCGCGTTCAGCAGCTGACTGAAGTTGACAGCTTGTACACGGACGCGTTTACACGTTGGGGTGGTTGTAGGGGGAAAGGTGATGCATGTACATGGAGATCTAGTGAGGGGCGAGAGTTGGGATATCACCCGAGGAGGAGGGGGAGGGAGGGAGAAGAGTCAACACTGCTCGAGAGGAACTAACGAAGGGGTGAACACGGGGCAGTGATAGCCAAACTGTGCAAGGCTGTCCTCGTTTTTCTCCTTTTCCGGTTCGATTCGTTTGTCAAAATGGTTGCATCGCAACGGCCACGCTCGCACAGACAGCCACACTCACGACAGGAAACCTGTGACGTGCATTGTAATGGCTGCGAAAACAGAGGCAACCCTTCCGGGTCGGACCTCCTTCTATAATAGTGCATCAACGCGTGACCCCCACGAAGTAATTGACTTGCTGTTCAAGGTTCAGGTAAAAAGGTTGGTCTGGAAACCTGCACGATCCTGGATCAAACTTTGCGTTTGGGGTCTGAGAGACGCGCTCGAGAAATGGGTGGAGGTAGGAAAGCGTTTGGGAAAGGCCGGCCCAGGCACCGCGAACGGTTGCGAGACTCCCCGCGGCCGGCGATCAAACGTCGCCGCAGTTGAGCGGGCGCGAGGTGAGCGGGGTGAAGGTAGACAGGTGTTTTCGGCCGTGGCGGAGGACCATCGGCGACGACGTCGGCATCTTCGCGACGCCCGCCGCCGAGCCCCGCCGCGACGAAAGCCCCGGCGACGCGGCTCGAGCGCTGGGAGAGGCGGTGTGCGTGTGCCTGCTGCCCATGGGCGAGACGGTCCGGTGCCCTTTGCTCCGGGCCGCCACAACCGCATCGCGCGCGCCGACCAGCGTCGAGTACCCGGCCGACCGCCGACCCGGGGACGGAAACCGCAGCAGCCCGCCGCCCGCCTTCGCGCCGCTGTGGCTCCTCGTGAACGTGCCGCTGTGCGCCGGCTGCGGCGCCGCGGCCCGCCCCGCGAACGTCTCCACCGTGGGCCTCGGGATGTCCGCTGCCCCCGCCTGCTGGTGGCTGAACGCCAGCTGCGACGATGGCTTCGCGTACGACTTGTGCTCCAGCTTGAAGACCTGTTTTTTGTTCGGCGTTGTTTTGCACGTTGTCCGAATTTGGTGGACGTCCGAAGCTGCCTGACATCGGGGAACAGCCAAATCGCAGCGTTTTGACTCAACTTTGTTTGTGCGTGCCGGTTGGGACGTTTTCCCACTTGTATTTACCCTGTGTCATTGACAGGTAAGGAATGCTGACCAATCACCAAAACACGCTGCCATTTTAGCTTGCACATTACATTGAAGGGCCACCTGCAAGATCGTTCGTACTAGAAAGAAGGTTATTCTTCGCTTTTTCATCGCGAAAGGGGAAGGGGGGACAATCGTCAGCAGCAGAGCCTCAAGAGGTCGAATCCTGCATCTTGTCAATGAAACAAAGATCAACGTTCCGGATCACAAGAAGCGAGAACAAAACAAACAAAATGCGCATGCCAAAGACTTCAGGCCGAGTACTTCATCTGCGAGCGACTTGTTGCTGTTGGTCAAGCGAGCAACTTCTTCCGACATTCGCTTCATCTCGGTCTGTGCGCATTGTGAGAGCGGTGACGAAGCATGTTGTAGAGAGAGAGAGAGAGAGAGAGAGAGAGAGAGAGAGAGAGAGAGAGAGAGAGAGAGAGAGAGAGAGAGAACACATCAAAACAAGTCAAAGGGTGTGGGCCTCCACCGTCAGGTGGGCCCCCACCGTCAGGTGGGCTAGGCTAGTTCCGGGGTGGCTCCCTGGGAGGGACAGGGACGGGGTTAGTCACGCCTTAGCAGTCCCAGGGCCTCTCCCCACCCACCTGTATGTGTTCTCGTGGTCACCGCTACCGCGTTGACCTTTCCCGAGAACACATCAAAACAAGTCAAAGGGTGTGGCACGTGACCGCGGGAGCGGAAGTTGCGCCGGGAACCGAGGCAACGAGGTCCCCCGCGTGTACGGGTCCGCCAGCTGTCCGCCGGACGGCACCCAGTCAGGGCGGAGGACAATCCCTCTGCGCCCGGCAACACGAAGAGACCGGGACAAAACGCGATTCGCGGCGTACGAGGAAGAACTCCCCTTCGCCACGGCGCCCACAACCGCCGCGTTGTCGATGCGGCACCGCTGCGCCCCCGGCGCCCAGCACAGCCGAACCACACCTTCCGCGAACGCCAACATCTCCTTCAAGTTGATGTGGGCGTCCGCGTCCGGTCCCGCGAACACGCCCTGCCGCCCGTCCACGAACCGGCCTTCCGCCTCCAGCAGCGCCGCCCACGCCCGCGAGCTGGCGTCCGTCCACAGGACGCTCCCTGTGTCCTCAGGGACGCCGCCCACGACCCACGGGTTCTCCCGGACGATCTTCCGGAGCGCGCCCAGCTCCCGTCTCGCCGACGGAGGAACGTCGACGACCTCGTCCCACACCGGCGCTGCGGCACCCACCATGCGACCGCCGAGCCTCCCCGCGAACGACAGCAACGCCGCGAAATGGCAGCGGGGCACCGCCAGGATGTCCGTCGCCCAGACGGCGCCCCCGAAGACTTCGGCGAACTGACGGGCCGTCGCTCTGCCGGAAAGCACCGCCGTCATTCCGCTGCCGTCGACCCACCGCTCCGCCCACGCCGGGTCGAGCCTGTGCCGCTGCGTCTCGGCAGCCAGGTCGAACTCCACACCCACACACACGAACCGCGAGCGAACCTGCCACAACGCGTCGTCGCCTTCCGCCCGCACTTCGACCCGCGCCGCCTGCGCCCGCTTCCGAAAAACGGCCACGTTCCGCTCTGCCTCGTCCAGCGTCCCACCCAAGACAAGGAAGTTGTCCACCCAGGCGAGGCCCAGGTCCCGGACCAGCACGTTCGACGCGCGCTGCGCAATGCACGGCGCCCAAGACCACCCCATGCACAGCACGTTCAACAGCATGTCGCACCCCTTCATACCAATCCCGAAATATCGCGAAATGCTCGCGTCTACTGGGAACTGGTAGAAGTACGACACGCCGTCGCACTGCATGGCGAACCGGTGCCTCTCGACCTCGGCGATGAAGTCGCGCAGCCGGGGCAGGTCCATGCTGGGCGGCCGGCGCATCGCGTCGTTCAGCGGCCGGGCATCCAGAACGAGACGTGCCGTTCGTCCGTCCTTCTTCGGCGTCGTGAAGGCCTTCATGGCGAATGCCGGCCGCGAACGTGCGTCGCTCGCCACCCCGCACGACCGCAGAGTCGCCCGGTGTCGCTCCATCCCGCGCGACGGCACCCGGCACCCGCCTGCGGCGTCCCCAGACACGAAAGCCTCCGCAAACGCTACCGGATCCATCAACATCGGCAGCACCTCGCGGAATCGACCGACACCGTCCATCGCCGCCAACGCCTCCACGTCGATGCGGTTCGACGTTACCCTCGCCAGAGGGAGCCCCGCGTCCGCCCGCCTACCCGGAGCCACTCGACACCCTGGAAGTGAGGGCGTCGACGAGTAGGTCGAGCTGGACACGTTGTCCGGGGCTTCGTCGTACACCGCCAGCCCGCCCGCGATGCCCTGCAGCCGCCTCTGCAGCCCTGCAAGACGCGACGCATCCCGATCCACTCCGCCTACACGGCCACCGCGACCGGCCGACTGCGGGCCCCCAACGGCAAGCACCCACGTCGGCGAGAGCGAACGGCGGCCGCACCCGTCCCCGCGGCGCTTTCCCCCGTCCACCCTCGGTCGCTTCCTCACCCAGCGACCAAAGGCCTGCCGCTCGTCGTCCGGCTCGTCCGCCCGACTGCGGCCGTCCACCCGCACCACGCGCTCCACCGGACGGGTTGTGGGCCCTCCCGTCCATCTCCACCACGCGCGCGTCCATGTCACCGCCATTCCAACCCTACCATTCGGAGTCCCGAGAGCAGTAAGGCGGTTAGTCACGCCTTAGCAGTCCCAGGGCCTCTCCCCACCCACCTATATGTGTTCTCGTGGTCACCGCTACCGCGCTGACATTTCCGAGAGAGAGAGAGAGAGAGAGAGAGAGAGAGAGAGAGAGAGAGAGAGAGAGAGAGAGAGAGAGAGGGGGGTCTCGTTCGGACCTTTACTCTCTTCATCGGTAAGAAACGTGAAGCCATCGGGGCGATTAACGCAAAATCGATCGAGGGGAGCGAGTTCGGGACTGCGGGAGGAGGGAGGAATTTGCCTGCGTTATTTGCTAATTCCGAATCCTTAAGTTTCCGAATCGTCCCCTTCCAACCTTGCCCTGGAGCAAGTGGACTCAAATACTCAGGGCTTGTCGCCCAACAACATATATCCTTGTTCCATAGGTCCTCAGCTCGACCCCCCAAGACGCACCGAAGGTGCTCAAACAAGTTTGCTTAGAGAGAGAGAGAGAGAGAGAGAGAGAGAGAGAGAGAGAGAGAGAGAGAGAGAGAGAGAGAGAGAGAGAGAGAGAGAGAGAGAGAGAGAGAGAGAGAGAGAGAGAGAGAGAGAGAGAGAGAGAGGAGAGAGAGAGAGAGAGAGAGAGAGAGAGAGAGAGAGAGAGAGGAGAGAGAGAGAGAGAGAGAGAGAGAGAGAGAGAGAGAGAGAGAGAGAGAGAGACGAGTCGGAGTGCAGGGACCATCTCTCCTCCTCTGCTGTATATGTTGCGAAGAGTCGCCCGGTGCATAGTTCGAAGGAGCACAGCTAATCATCTTTCGTTGCATGCTAACACGCGGCACTATTCCCAGATTCACCTTGGTTCTTGTGAGACAGCAACACACTTCCTCTTTTGGGATTTTTGCGACTGGCGGCCTCCTCGGAACTTGGCAGGTGCATATACAAGAAAATACTCGAGGACCTGCTCATTTCGAAGGAGGCTAGAGGAGAAAACAGTACGACTACAAAGCGGGTCTTTTCGGTTGAACGCTTACACTTCAACCACATGCTCATACAGAAAGAGAACAGAAAAATGGAGCAGACCTTGTCTCCATTTGCAGCGCCGGCGCTCACGCTGGGCGCGCGCGCCGGGGCTTCGGTTGGCTTTTGGGTAAGGTGTTCGATGACTCTTTCTTTCTCTTCCAACAGCGACATGAGCTCCGGCGTCGTGAACCCGGCTGAGGAGCCCGACGCAACCGTAGCGTCGGCGGCCCCTGCGTCCCGTCCCCGTTCAGTGCCGTCTCTGTCCTTGTTCTTCCCTTCGCCGTCCTCCCGCAGCTCCTTTACGCCGCGGTTCAATCGTGCGATTTCGGCTTCGCTCTCCTTGTTCTTCTTCTGCAGCCCTTCGCTGTACTCCTTGTGCGCTTCCATCTTCTTCTGAAGGTCATCGAGCTCTCTGTAGCGCATGTTTGCATAGCGTGATTTCCCCGTTGGTCTATCGTCAAGGTTTGGGGAGGGGGTCTTAGTTTAGTGCTAGGGCAGAAACGTGTCTCATGCATGTTTGTACTTATGGAGTCCCAAGAAGCTGGAGAGAAAGGTTACACAACTTTTCCGGTAAATCTCCGACACACCCTCTATCACTCCCAGCTTCAGATAGAAAATTGTCGACTGATCATGTTCAGAATGTCCTATCCGGGCGGTTCAGTTTCCTCACACGTAGCATGCGGCTAAATCAAAATTGGTTCCAGTACCTGCACCTCTCTTCGAATTTCTGTTCCAGGCGCTTCTTCGCGGAGACGGATTCGTCTTTGTACTGCTCCCACTGGATCGCCTTCTTTCCGACGTAAGTCTTCAGGTCGTTGATCTCCTTTTCTTTGAGCGAGCATTCTTCTTCCTTCTGCCGGACGGACGACTCCAACGCACGCCGCGCCTCCTCTTGGATCCTTTCCATCGAATCCAGCTTCTCCTTCAGCTCGGCCTGCGTGTGTAGTGATTCGCATTCGCAAAGCAAGAAAGATGTGAGAGAAAAGGGGTTCAAGCTCAGAGACCATCCTTGTTCTCCGGTCGCCTTACTACCCCGTTCCACACGGCGGATGCAAGTCATTCCCAGCGTTGAAGTACTAGCATTGTTTGGAGTTGAAGTCCGGTGTTTTAGAGTCGCCGGTTGGCCATTGAGGCTGGGAGTCGGTTGTTGAGGAAGTACAAACATATTCGCACACTTTCTGTTCGGCTAATCAAGGTGACTATTGAGACCGACACTAAGATCACATTTGTTAACAACATAGTTTTGGGCCTCCACACGCGTACATCTCGGGCGCGGGTGTCACTGGTAGCCACGAATGACAATCAAGCAAACTCTGTATGCCTGCACGCAACCACTGAGTTGGGCAGAATACAGACGCAGGCCAGGTGACGGCAAGATAAAAACAGAAAATGACACACATTGGAGGTTTGCGCTGATGCCAGCTTGTCCTCCAGCTCTTGACGCGCAAGGCCACTTTGCCCGAGCATGGTCTCGAGCTCTTCGATGCGGGAGTGGAGAGCAGCGAGCTGTTCTGCAGACGGGCCTGGCTCAACTGTGGGGTCTGCAGGCTGTGATAGCGCATTGCGCTCGTTGGCTTCGGCGAGGAGGGTCTGCAGGCGGCCTACTTCGGCTTCGAGCTCCGCCTTCGAGTCGACGATGGTCTTCTTCTCCTCGCCGAAAATGGTGATGATGTGGTCGAAGTTGCGCTTCCGCTCGTTGAACACGGCCTCCGTCGACCGCAGCCTGTCCTCGAGCATCCTTTTTTCATCGACCGCCGCTTCCAACGCCTGGCGCGCGGTTTCCATCCCGTCCTTGTACTCAAGCAACTCGCCTTCGAGCCTATCGATCGTCCTCTCGTCGTCAGTGCAGCTCTGGTTGCCCATGATCAACTCGTTGTCGCTGGTAGCATCGTCTGCGTCCGTGTTCGGCGTCGGGAAGCCCAAAAAGCGCATGTCCGCTCTGCCGCATGTCATTTGCTCCGACGATGCGAGCGAGCACGGGCTGGCTGGCATCACCTGCGGCATCGGCGACCCCCCTTCCCTCACGGGCGGCTCCGAGGTCTCCGCCACCAGGTCTTGCGCGCGAGAAGGCGACGGCTTCGTTGGCATTTTTTCTTCTTCTCTCTGTACGAGGGGGTGATCGGGGAAAGGACGGGGAGAGGGCAGGCAGTTGTGAGCCGGTCCATCCCCTCTTGATGGACCGTGATAGACCGAAGAATACAGCACCGGGCAATTCGATGCAGCTCTAGGGACTAGGGACGGACCTGATAGACCGTGGTGGACCGTGATTCACTGTGATAAACAGCGGCAGGCACTTCGATGCAGTTTCAAGAGATAGGGACGGAACGGCTCAAATTGGGGGGCCCGGGGGGGAATTTTTGGAAGGTTTCTACGCTGTGTCTGTGGTTCCCCTCTGGCGGGTAACAACGTGCGTGCTCGAAATGGGTACAACGTACATGCTCAACACCGCACGGGTCCCGTGGGCACCGCGTCTCGGTCCTTTACGCCACGGGTACTTGAGGCGGACCATCAGCAGGGCGGGGTTCTTTAGAGTGAAAGTCTTTGTCAGGCAACTGTTCGGACGGTCCCTGCTGCAAGAGCACAGCAATCAGTTTCGGAAAGAAGGCCCCTACAACCGTCTTCGAGCCACCCAAGACAGCGGGTGCAGGACTGGATTTGCGTACCTGGATGCTCTGGACTCGACGATGCTCTCTTCTGTCTGTTGCTCCGGTTCCAGAGATTCGCGAAACGTACGAATGAAAAGCTGCGGTCGAACACCTGAACGGGTACGAGGGGTCGGATAGGGTTCGAATAACGTTTAACGTTTTGGTGCGCTTCAAAGCAACGCGCGCGGCAGGGTGGGTAGAAGAGCAACCCTCACCGAGCCGCTTGTTACGATGCTGGACAGCATGATTGGTGTAGCTGCAAAGACGGGACCAGAGTTCATCGGTACCCTGCTCCCGGTTCGTTAAATGGTACTGCCGGTGCTGTTACCATCGAGGACAAGTGGTCGTCCACACTCCTACTGGAGATACATGGAGACCGGCTTGCTCGTAGTACTTGCAGAGGCTGGAATCAGGATGAGTTTTCAGGTTGGCGACATCATCCAAAAATGGCCAGCTTCGCGGTACACTTCTGCTTCTGGGGAACGAGTTCCTGGAACGACCCGAGCACGTTTTCGCAGCCTTTTCGGAATCAGGAACGGGAAAGGGGGTTCTTGCCCGCTGCGCTCGCGCACACGCACACGCACACGCACACGCACACGCACACGCACACGCACACGCACTCTCTCTTTCTCGAAAGAGTCGGCTAATGTGTGGACACTTTCGTATTGCTTGCGGAATCGCCTTGCGATTCCGGGCTGAACCAGTCAAGGATACCAGCTTGGGCTGTGTTGGACCGCAGGTCTGTAAGTGTGTGGCTGGAATGCAGACTTCAGAAAGTGTCCAAAAACTGTGCAGCCCTCACCAAAATACTCGAGGGGCTGCCTTGTGCTTACTTCGAAGGAGGCGTTGAACGCTTACGCCCGCCACTGAACCCAGATTCACCTGTGTTTCGTGTGGGCTACAGCACATTTACCTCCTTTGATCTTTTGCAGCTGGCAGCCTCTCAAGTATTTCCTACAAAGCAGGTGCTTATACAAAAAAAAGGGCAATGCATCCGACGCGCTCACAAAGCAAAAGCCTCTTCGCGCGTTTGCGCCAAAGTCAGATCCCAGAACTTGTCCAGCTCCGCCGGTCGCGACGCGATCGGGTTCATCTTCGCGACGGCACCGTCGGAGAAGTACTCGCCGGTGACCCCCTCGACGGAGGGCCCCACCGCGAGCAGCACCGGCGTGCGGACGCCCTCCTCCAGCGACGACCCGGCGATGCCGAAGTTCCCGCCCCGCATCAACTTCGTGTCTATGGTGCCCGGGTGCAACGAATTAACCGCCACCTTCTCGTACTTGCCCCCCGCCGCCCGCAGCTTCCGGTCGAGCGCGTTGGCAAACAGCGTATTCGCGATCTTGCTCGTCGCGTACGTGTTGTACTGGATGTAGAACTTCTCGCTGTTCAGGTTGTCGTAGTCCAGCTCGCTTGCGGGGGTGCCCTCCGCGAAGCCGGTCATGCCGTACTTTTCGTGGGCTTTCGAGCTTAGAAAGACGATGCGGGACGGCTGGTTCTGTCGCAGGGTGTCCAGCAGGTGCAGCGTCAGCAGCGACGGGCCCAGGTGGTTGACGGCCCAAGTCAGCTCGAAGCCGTCGGGCGACGTCTGCCGCTCCGCCGGGGGCCAGATGCCGGCGTTGTTGACGAGCACGTTGAGGGTCGGGAACCGTTCCTTCACGCGCTCTGCGAGGGCCTTGGCACCGCTCAGCGTGCCGATGTCGCCCAACACGCTTTCAACCTTCGCGGCGACGTGCTTCATCGGCTCCAGCTCCCGCACCGTCGCCGCCAGCTTCTCCTGGCTCCGCCCGTGCAGAATCACGGTGTGGCCCTCGTCCTTCGCCAGCAGCACCGCGGCGGCCGCTTTGCCGATGCCATCGGTCGACCCCGTGATCAGAATCACTTTAGCCATCTTTTTTCGTATTCTTGTTTTTTTTTGTATGAGCACCTGCATTGTTGAAAATACTTGAAGACTGCCAGTTGCGAAGTCTCAAGCCGGCGTTGTTGACGAGCACGTTGAGGTTCGGGAACCGTTCTTTCACGCGCTCTGCGAGGGCCTTGGCACCGCTCAGCGTGCCAATGTCGCCCAACACGCTTTCAACCTTCGCGGCGACGTGCTTCATCGGCTCCAGCTCCCGCACCGTCGCCGCCAGCTTCTCCTGGCTCCGCCCGTGCAGAATCACGGTGTGGCCCTCGTCCTTCGCCAGCAGCACCGCGGCGGCCGCTTTGCCGATGTCATCGGTCGATCCCGTGATCAGAGTCACTTTAGCCATTGTTTTTCGTATTCTTGTTTTTTTGTATGAGCACCTGCATTGCCCGTTGCGAAGTCTCAAGCCGGCGTTGTTGACGAGCACGTTGAGGGTCGGGAACCGTTCCTTCACGCGCTCTGCGAGGGCCTTGGCACCGCTCAGCGTGCCGATGTCGCCCAACACGCTTTCAACCTTCGCGGCGACGTGCTTCATCGGCTCCAGCTCCCGCACCGTCGCCGCCAGCTTCTCCTGGCTCCGCCCGTGCAGAATCACGGTGTGGCCCTCGTCCTTCGCCAGCAGCACCGCGGCGGCCGCTTTGCCGATGCCATCGGTCGATCCCGTGATCAGAGTCACTTTAGGCATCGTTTTTTGTATGAGCACCTGCTTTGTCGGAAATACTTGAAGACTGCCAGTTGCGAAGTCTCAAGTCGGCGTTGTTGACGAGCACGTTGAGAGTCGGGAACCGTTCCTTCACGCGCTCCGCGAGGGCCTTGGCACCGCTCAGCGTGCCAATGTCGCCCGACACGCTTTCAACCTTCGGCGGCCAAGCTTCATCGGCTCCAGCTCCCGCACCGTTGCCGCCAGCTTCTCCAGGCTCCGGCCATGCGGAATCGCGGTGTGGCCCTCGTCCTTCGCCACCGATACCATCGGTCGATCCCGTGATTAGAATTGCCTTCGAAGCACCTGCGTTGTAGAAGATAGTGAGGAGGCTGCCAGTTGCGAAATATGAAGGAAAATCGACATGCGCGCGGTAAAGACTGGCGCCCAGCGAGACTAGAGGCAGCAGCTAAAGTTCTGGTAGCAGTAAAGTTCGGGCTTGCTAAGTTCTGGTGACGCTCGACTCAGCCGAATCGAAAAATGCTGTCGATCGTCGTGCAAGTGCAGGAGGCTCTGCTATGCGGTGAGCTATCAAGTACGAATCATATTTTCGCACGGTCAGCGATTTTCAGGGAAAATCTCAGCGGTGGAATTGATGTCGGCATCGTTGGTTGGATAGGTGGCTTTCCTGGTGCGAACATCCGCTAAGAGTCCTTTGGCGGCGGAATCCCGGCACGTTTGATTAACGATGTCCAGGACGCTATCATTATTGACTCGTTTTATCTGCGGGAGTGCAACGCGTCCCGCAGTGATAGAAAGTGCATGGGACTTGTGAGCTAACCTTTGCTAATACGCTGCTCCTGGCTCTCCTGGCTCTCCTGGTGGCTCTCCTGGCTCTCCTGGTGGCTCTACTGGCTCTCCTGGTGGCTCTACTGGCTCTCCTGGTGGCTCTACTGGCTCTCCTGGTGGCTCTACTGGCTCTCCTGGTGGCTCTACTGGCTCTCCTGGTGGCTCTACTGGCTCTCCTGGTGGCTCTACTGGCTCTCCTGGTGGCTCTACTGGCTCTCCTGGTGGCTCTCCTGGCTCTCCTGGTGGCTCTCCTGGCTCTCCTGGTGGCTCTCCTGGCTCTCCTGGTGGCTCTCCTGGTGGCTCTCCTGGCTCTCCTGGTGGCTCTCCTGGCTCTATATATGCAATTCGGTTGACATGCTGACACCGTCTTCTGATGCCAAGTAAACAGAAAGAAAGGAGCGTCTATTCCAGTAATCTTCTTCTTTAGACATACGGTGGAGGATAGTTGCCGGCCAGCGCGAGCGAGAAAACGCTTCACGAACAACCTTTGCGTTGATAAATTGCACAGACTCAAAAGTAAGAAAACGGTTGTGTGCCTGTGGGGACATTCCCCATCATGCTATTAAAGTTTGCTAATTTCCCCATTATGCTATTAAAGTTGCTAATTTCCCCATTATGCTATTAAAGCTGCTAATTTCCCCATTATGCTATTAAAGCTGCTAATTTCCCCATTCTGGGGGGGTTTTTTGCTAATTTCCCCATTATGCTATTAAAGTTGCTAATTTCCCCATTATGCTATTAAAGTGGTGCTAATTTCCCCATTATGCTATTAAAGTTGATAATTTCCCCATTATGCTATTAAAGTTGCTAATTTCCCCATTATGCTATTAAAGTGGTGCTAATTTCCCCATTATGCTATTAAAGTGGCGCTAATTTCCCCATTATGCCATTAAAGTTTGCTAATTTCCCCATTCTGCGACTGGGCTACTGGCGGTCGTAGTACAGCACAGGTAGTCTGGTCAAGACTTTTTGTGAGTAGTTTTGTCCATTTTCGAGGAAGATAATGACAATGCACTTTCTAACCGTGCCTAACGCGAGCAGTCGTTTGATGAAATCGATTCGACGGCGCTACTTAGCCTACTGTCAGTAGATTGTTTCGAGAAAACGGCTTATTTCCACCGGACAGTTAACTTTGCAAGTCACACTGTGACTCCGACTCACAGCGTCTTGGCACTGTGCTGGTCCGCGGGAAACAATCAGCATGTTCACCAAAAGGGGTCAGCAGGGTTCGCACTGACAGCTCAGCTGGTGATCTGACACCAGACTAAGTTGGAGCAGACTAAAGACAGCTGCACCGAAGCTAAGCTCTCACTGTCTCAGCTGCACTGTAGCAAAGCAACGCTTCCATACTGTAGGCTGCACTGCAGCGTGGACCTTTGTGGTACTCATTTGGAAATTTGATGAGGCTTTTCATCATTTCATGAGCCCAGTTTTGTCTTGTCACAGTTGTGGATTCAGATACAGTGGAATGCCGCTGCGGTGGCCATGATGGGCGCCGGGTCAAACCCGAAGTGCCAGGGCGGGCACTTCGGGTTTGAACGTGTTCCCGTCGGCCATGCTGCATGTCTTGGACCAACCAAGGACTCCTGAAGGAGTGTACTGAAGGAGTGTACTGAAGATTTCATGACCAGCAAGGGGGAGAGGATTATTACTATCGCGGAATTTTTTCCCGCAAATTTGGCTCAGAGGTGGGTAGGTCCCTCCCCCCCCCAGTTTGTGCGCACTAGCGGCTTTTCACCTGATTTGGTGAGTTGCTTTTAGTACGCTGCCAACTACTAATTTTTAGTACCAACAATGCATTGTTAACACAAAAAAGTCCGCTATAGTAAAAATCCTCTCCCCCCAAGCTATTAGCCGTATCCTCACATACGTAACAAGGGTTTGCGGGAAGCCATTCCCGAAAAGGTAGGACATGTTCGTGGTAGAGGCCGCGGGAAACTGTGGAAAACGGGTGGAAACCCGCCAAAACCCGAAAAAATGTTTTAATGGCATAATGGGGAAATTAGCAAACTTTAATAGCATAATGGGGAAATTAGCACCGCTTTAATAGCATAATGGGGAAATTAGCAGCTTTAATAGCATACCTACCCCCCCCCCGTGTTTAAGATCGCGTTTTTCCGTGTTTAAGATCGCCCCCCAAAAAAACCGATCTTATACACGGGGGGGGACGATCTTAAACACGGGGGGGGACAAAAACACCCCAAAAAATTTTTTTCCGCTGCGCGGGGCCTTGAACCCCCCCCCCACCCCTCCATCCAAACCAGACTACACCGCTGTCCTGTCTGCAGACACTCAGGTTCCGCGCTGATGATGGTCCGCCTTATGTGTCCGTGGCTTAGAGGACCGAAACACGGCGCAGACGGGACCAGTGCGGTGTTGAGCACATACCCATTCCAAGCACGTTCTTGCAATCCCCCCACCCCCCAGTGCTGATGCTAAGGCCCCTAAACTCGGCATCGTTGTCAGCCGGACGGCAAGTGGGGCCCTTTTGAGGCTGTTTTTGGGGTGTTTCCCAGAGGAGTAAACGTTGCTTCCGTTAGGATTAGAGCCCAAGGTTCCTTGTAGCGATTTCATATCGTTCATGTTGTGTGGCCTTGTCAAAGAAAGGGAACTACACCCCATAGTCTCCGGGTGATCAATGTCAAAAAGGTTCCTCGAAGGTATCGTATATTTTGGGAAAGTAAGGGTTGCCCTTACTTCTTACACTGGCGTGTAAGCTACTCGAAAGAATACATTGCGCAAGGGGGTAGGGATGCGTCATCTTCTTCGTCATTTGGTATTTTCGTCTTTTCGTCAAAGCGGAAAAAGACGAAAATAGATCACCCCGAATAACTAACTCTTTACGGGTTCCTAAGGGTGCCTGGACTATCACATGATGTCTTTTTCGTCCTTTTTCGTCTTGTTTCGTCCTTTTTCGTTTTCATTCGTCTTTTTCAGCCTCAATACAATTTGGGGCTTCCCTAGCACTAGGGGGGTGATGCTTACTGGCATTTGGTTGGTGATAGTCACGCTCAACGGTGCTACCGCCGGACGCCATCCTGAAGCAAGGTAATGGTAGCGGAGGACGTGCGTCCGCAGGATTTGAAATTGAAGGCGCAGGGAGGGTACCGGTGTTGCGTCTCTGCAATGCGTGGTGTGTTTGTGTCTTCCTCGTGCAGGCGTGGCAGACCGTAGACAGGCCGTTTCCGACCGGGTGAACCCAAGGGGCCGGCAGTCCAGCGGCAGGCTCAGTGCAAACTTGTCGAGTTGCCTGCATCTGCAGACACCCGAAGACTGTCTTTCGCAGAAGTCGTGCACACCGTTCACACCCCCCAATAAAAAAATAGGCGTTTTGGTTTGTTCGTTGTGCCGGTGGAAGTTGCTGTTCGATTTTCGACCAGCGTCTTAACCCGCCGAACACGCGTTCCAGCAATCATAATATGGGACTGTACATATTTCAAAAAATCTCGATAAGGGAAGCACTCGAGTCGGGAAAATATCCCTTCCTCACTTAAGTGCTTCCGGTAAGATTCTATATACTTGTTGTCTGCCACTACGAAGAGGACTGACAGCAGTATTGGCAGCAGAAACTTCGCAAGAAAAAAGAAGAAATGTGAAAAAAGTAGAGGCTTTCCGTGTTATTGCAGAAAAACACAGACCCCCATATCTGAGGCAGCCACGAGCGGACGCCGCTAAAGCCAGTGCTGGAGTTGATATTTCTTTTGGTTGCGGGGCGTCAAGGTGCAAAGCTCTTGTTTTTTTTTCTTCTATTTTTGCCACGGGGCAATGCCTTTGAGCCAGCCCCTTATTTCCTGGGACTGCGTTGAATTGCCTGCTGCTGTCTGCCGCAGTCGATCAGCAGTCTATCACAGGTGCAGATCATCGCCACAGGTGCATCGCCTTCTACTCCGAACAATTCCAAACTATCACAGGCTATCAGCAGTCCATCATCAAGAGGTGGAACGGCCCAGTGCCTATAAAATTCGGATGACCGCACAGCAGCCTTGCGGACTTTCCCAAGACCGCGTCAGTTTTTTCCTGGAGGAGAGAATGGTGCTGGTTTTGAGGAAAGGCGAGAAATTTGCGGTGGTTTCCGTCGGTCTGGTAGTGCATGCTACTTTCTTTTACGCTCGTCTCTTTTTCTCTACTTCAATACTGTACGTACTCTTTCACTCTTTTCGGTGATCAATGTCGGCAGGCATTTTCACTTGCGTCCCTTTTTGTTTGTGCGCATTTCCTTCAAACCTGTTTCGCTCATCTAACGGGAGTGAGGATAGTCGGCTGCCATCGAATGGTTTTTGTTCTTGACAAATTGCATACACAAAAAGACGCCCGCGACCGACACCACGAACACATTCGCAATGCATCCCAGTGGACCAGTGTGGGCGGGCCAGTGTAGTCTGCCTCCAAAAGGGCCCGTGCGAGAGGCTGCCGAGGAGGCGACCGAATCGCGGCCGAGCGAGAGAGAGTCTGCCACGATTGGTCGGGTGAGCCTCAGTTCAGCCACCGTACACGAACAGTGTTCGTGCGTGCCGGGTTGATCGACTCCAATTATTGCATTGTTTTGAACAAGCACCTGCTACGCAGCGAATACTCGACCAGAAAGGTCAAAAGTACTGCTCATGTGGGATTTCAACACCCTTTTGGCGGTCTTTTTGGCGTTACAGGCCCAACCGCGCAACGAGAGGCTAGACTCCGCCTAGAAGGGGGAGGAACAAAGCCACTGCAAAGTGAGTCTTTGCCGTTGAACGCTTAAGCGCCACTAAACCCAGATTACTGTGTTTTTGTGTTCGTGTGGCCTCTTTCGAGATTTTGCACCTGGCGCTCTCCTTGAGGATACCTGTAAAGCAGGTGCTTATTCAAAGAATTCCGGAGTTGGGGCTTGCACAAGCACAAGTAAACGAAATGACGAACAGATAACTGAGCAATGGTGATGAAAAATGACGAGGCAACCTTTTCTTGACCTTCGCGTGTACAGGGTATAAACTTCTTTGCACTAATAAAACGTTTTTTGACGTGTATGCCGGCCCCGAAACCCTGTCTGTGCGGCCGAAAACGGGCCCTAAACGGTTTTTGGCGGGTTAAGTGGAGGTAAAGGGGCCTCAGAAGGCCCACAAGTGGGCCCAGATGGGGTTTCGGGGCCAGTAGGGGGGGACGGCGAAAAGTATTTTATTAGTGCAAGGGGAGGGGGGGGGGGGGGGGGGTTTGGCATCGTCTCATATTATATCCGACGAATACCGAACACTTGTGCTCCCCAGGTTAAATAACCCCGTCGCTATCCCGAAAACATCGTAACTTCACTCCTCGCTTGGCACCCACCCTTGTAACACGATATTCGCGTAGGCATTCTCGCAGCAACCCGGTCCACAAGGGTACCGCCACAAAACTGTTAAAAAAGACAGGCGCTTCGTTCTGTGTGGGTGCCGGTTGATCGTTTTGCGACGATTGTGACAAACACACCGAATCACTGCCTGACCTTTCTACTTTCAATTTTTGCATCATCCGCGACGGTTAAGACGAAGCAGCAGACGGAGCCAGTATACGCATAGGAGGAGGATGTATTTAGTGAAAAAAAGACGTGGCTTCTTCTTAGTGCGCACAGCCCGTTTGTTGTGCGCGTGTGTAGTTCGTATTTGATAGGTTGTAACACGATACGCTGCCAACCGTCTCTTTTTTAATGATGACAAACGCAGTTGTACATAAAGAAAAGCGGGAGAATGCACAGAAAGTAACACTGTCTTAGACAACTACAGAATGGGGGTCACTTCTAAGAGCGAAAAGCCCGCTTTGTTGGAACGCTTACACACCCGGAGCTGCACCCAGACTTTTTGCCTGTGGATTTTTGGGACTGTTGTGTTGCAGCATGCAGAGAGTCCATGCCAATGAGCGGCTATCGCCAAGTGTTCCACGTGAAGGTGCGATGGTTGGTGAAACAATATAGAGCCGCCGGTCAACCATGATGCTGTTCAGGGACCTAGATTTCTTCGATTGAGCAGGTCTCTGGGGCAGGGCTCGACAGAGTCGAACGTTGCATCTGTCTGCGACAAGACCCGCGAGAGAACGCACAGCACGGCTGGTTGATAAGAAACGATGACTTGCGGTGTTTCGGGGACCATAGGGTGAGACGAGCAGACGCCGCAGATGCCGAGCGAGTCAAGTGCTTGCCGAATCGCGGTCCAAACCCGATGATTGTATCACAGCGTGTTTCAAGACATCAAATCGATACGTAACGTTTACATCGAGCTTCGGGTACGTTGAAAGGCGAGTCACACTTCGGAGTCCGCTTCTTCGGGGTCCTCGGGTCGCTCGAAGCGACGTCGATTGCCTCCGCCTTCTGTACTTCCTGTTTTGTGCCCTCTTGCACCGTGAGTCGATGCAATCATCCCACGTCCTTCCGGGCCGTCGTTGGTTCCCGTTTCCATGTTTTGGAAAAAAACGGATGGGAACGCGTTTACATGTACACTTGCCTTCCTAGTGCGGAGGAGAGAGGGGGTCAGCTGACGACGCAGCCACAATCCTTTTCGACTGTGCCTATTTTGAAGCGCTTCCAGAACGCCTTGTCCCGGTGAAAGCTGAAGTCGCTGCTTACGTCCTGTCCCGCGTTCTTCAAGATGCAGGCCTCACCGCCCGGGTGCGACGACACAAAGTCCGACACATCGTACACGTTGCCTTTTGCGATCAGCCACAGGTCGTTCTTCTTGAAATGTGCCGCTATTTCCTCGCTTGTGTAGACAGGCCCCATGCTTGATCGACCGCGTCAACAACACACCATCTGCACCCCGATATAGAGAATCTAGAGAACACGGGAATGCGGATGTGCGTGCGGCTGGGGGAGCGTATTTTTCGTTCTTTTGATATAGTAGGTTCCTCGAGAAAGGAGAGGAGGGAATTCAGGCACAGCGGGGATGGATGTGCGTGGAGGGTGTTCGGAACCTGTAAGTAAGTAAGTAAGTAAGCTAGTGGTTTCAAGTAAAACCTGACTTTACCCTTCGTTGATTGACGAGAGAAAGACGAGTACTTGCGCAGGGACTATCTCTCCGCACGCTGTGACTGAATGCATTCATTCATGCTTCGGAGGTGCGGAACGGACCGGCACATACTGTTTCAGGATCCTCGGCAGATGCGCGGAGCTTCTCAGCAAACAGTAATTGCTTGCCCGTTCGTGGGTCGGGTCATCTGTTCTTCTTCTTCTCTCGTTCATCACTTCGTCTCCGCTATATGCTGCGTGCCGCCTGTCTGACGCGGGCCGCTTCATTGTACTGCCCTGTACCCGTCTGCATCGCGCCTGCTCGTTTTCCCGGCCCTGTGATCCGATGGCAGGCTTGACCAGGGAGTGTCGCGCATCAGCTTCCCCTCGTTTGCATTCCTTGCGCCCAAGGTGCGACAACTCGCTTTGGATATTGGATACGCCACGCGGAAAACTGACACAACCGCAACACCGTCTTCCCCTGCTCGTGATTCACAGCTAGGTTCGATGACCCCGGGCGAGACGCCCCGTTGACGGTTCGCACCACGCACTTTCCTGCGCAATTCAGGTAGCACTCGTGTTCTCTGCCGGTACGAAGAGGAATGGATTGACTTGTTTTTTCATTGCTGCCTTCTTTTTACCCTTACTTGTTCTTTTACCTTCACTTTCCGCGTCGAGACGGGTCCTCCGAGAAAGGCCGAAAGAAACCGGGACAAAGAGCGGGCGCCCGGGATAGAACCCGCGGGACAACCGCATTCTCAAGTGCAGTCAGCCCTGGATCGTAGTCAACGGCAGACGTGTCTTCAGACGCATAGGTTGTCCGATTCCCGCTGGCGCCTACGCTACAGTCGCACCTCCTTCCCTTTTCCCAAGTCCGTTAGAGGGCTGACGACTACTACTCCACTACTTCTTCAGTTTTGCTTCTTTGATACTTTTTCAGGTGTGGAAACCGACAACAAACGGGGAGGCCCCGTCACGCTGGGTGTGCACCGTGAAGAACGGGCTTTCTCCAACAGACCTGTATGCTTGCTTTGAGGGTTAACCCCTTACGGACGGAGGAAAAAGGTCGTCGTGTAAAGATTAGAACTTCGCCTCGAGGTCTCCCGGGGTGAAGAGAGACTCCTTCGAGCCAAACCCAAGAGAGCGTTTTCTGGAAAGCCGGCGCATCGAAGAGGTTCGCGGCGGCAGGAAGTGTTGATCCGTCACGACTTCACTCTGAAGGCGAGAGCCACGCTTGGCGCTGGGGGTCTTGACATAATTTTTCCGATCAACGTCCGCAAAGGGTTAAACGGGGAAAGATGCTGAGATGGTTGCAACGAACGAGGAGAGAGCCATATTTATAAAGCAAAGAGAAGCGAAGTCCAGCAGCTGGATTAACCATGCCCGAGGTGCCCACTTCCAGGCAGCAGCCACATGCCATCCGCCACCGCTGTGTCGAAGCGCGCATTGCTATGAAACTAGATATCTTCTTTGCAGAATGGTTCCGAGGTATCACCAACTTCCTTTACCAGCATGGTGTCGCCTCCTGCGTTGCATCGGAGACATTGGGCAGTCTGGCCCCAGTCCCACTTGCGTTCTCTTCGTCGCTGCGCGGTTGCAAGAGAGAGAGAGAGAAAGAGTACTGGCCTTCTACCCCAGATTGTCGCAGTCTCTATCCTTGTTCACCTATACACCGCAGGCGGTCTCCTAGGCGACAGTCCACACCAACTCCTAGAAAGCAGTCCAGACAAAACACGAACAAGAACATAACATTGTTTGATAGTCTGGGAAAAGGATGAAACATGTAGTGGCCAGTCAACTACCTCACTGGCAAAGAGCTGGAAAAAGACGCTGAAAGACATGAAACACGCGAACCGGCTCTCGATCAGACGGAAGTCTAAACAGCCAGGCGTTTCAGAGTTGTCAGCCTTAGACGATGGTGACGACCGTTCATCGAATAGAGCAAAGAACAGGGTTCGAAGCAGGGCACCCGGCGTGTTTCTCTGACTCAGAGAAAACCGCGAGCTTGCTTACCCGTCCGTTTGTTAAAAACCCCAGGAAAACAGGGTGTTGCGGGTGGACTTGGGCCTCAAGTCAGCTTCAGATGCGTGTTCTGGGGGCGCACGGATTGCATGCCCGCATGCACAAGGGGGTGATCGTACTTGGATCGCGTTGTCTCCAACCATAATACTACGCTCTTCTTGTTGTAACTCACCCGTGACGCATAAAACTCTACTGTGGCCGGAGGCCGTTTCTTATTTGATGGTGTGGCAAAGAGAATAAGAGAATAGACGGTTTATAGTTCTGTCGTTTCTGTTTTGCTTGCTTCGTTGTTTGGAGAAAGGTTGGGCAATCCTCTCGGCAGCGTATCGCCCAACCGTGAACGAGGGTTTCCTGGCGCAGGTGCTTGTTTCCGGGGTGAAAGCTTGCTTCTGCCAGAGCCAGCCACACCTGCCAGAACGAGCCAAACCAGCCCCACCAACCCAAGCCAGAGCCAGCCAACATGGGCAGCACACAAAGCAGAGCCAGCTGCATCAGCCAGAGCCAACCAAACCAGACAGAGCAATGATAAAACGGGCAAAGCTCTCAGAAAACACCCAACTTCATCCGCAAAAACGACTCTTCCGATCCTTCCTTTTTGCTTTCGTCGACCGAGGCATGTTGATGTGGCCCACAAATATATCCACGGTAACCTCTCTCAGGGTAGAGCTCGTGCTTCAGGAATGGAATAACCCGCATTGCAAATGTGCTCTCCGTAAGCAGTTTGCCGGTCTCCGGGCGTCTGCGCTTGCCAGCTGTCGATGTAAGGCGAGCCACTTTTGGGAAATACTCGAGGGGCTGCTTTGTGCTTACTTCGAAGGAGGCTAGAGGGGGAGAAACAATACAACTACAAAGTGGGTCTTTTTTTGTTAAACGCTTACGCCCGCCACTAAACCCAGATTTACCTGTGTTTCGTGTGGGCTACAGCACATTTACCTCCTTTGATCTTTTGCAGCGGGCAGCCTCCTCAAGTATTTCCTACAAAGCAGGTGCTTATACAAAAAAAAACATTTGTACTGGCTGAAAGGTGCCGAAACCTGTACGAGGGCGTGCCGACCTGTTCTCTTTCTCAAGTCGAAACAGAGCGAGGTGCGGGCATTGCGCGCCCGCTGCAATGCACCCACTGTGCTTTGGCAAGCGACGTAGCAGTAAGTAGTTAAGTAGCTATAGTAGTAGTGAGCCGTTCTAGTCCGGGAGCAAGTCAGGAAGAAGAACGGAGTAGTCTTTACAAACGAACGAGTGGCTTAAGGTGGCCGCTTGAGCGGCGCCGATCCGAGCGCACACAGCAGCAGTGACGCGTCGGCAGTATTTGCACTTCAGGATGGGGCTGAGCGTCGACGGCTAGCGAGTGTCAGCAGAGGGTGCAGTGGTCGGAGCCAACTGTTGGAGAAAAGAGAGTGTGTCCTGATCGTTCGCTTTTTCCTCACCAAAGGGAGAACGAGAGGGTAACAGGGATGCCGTAAAATCTTTCCGACTCTGGCATCCGTGAGCACTGCACACGTTGAAGAGGTCTGAGCAACTGTATGTCGTAGCAGTATTTGCATACTTCCTAAAAAAAAAAGGAGAAGGAAGAAATGTGAAAAATGACCGCCCGTTCTGGAAACGGAATGACGACGTAGCAATCGTCGCAGAGGTGGGCAAAGCTCGGATATCCACGCCGACAGTCGTTGATTGCGGGCCCTTCATGGAGCCAAGAGGCCCGGGTCCAGTGACCCAGGCCAATCTAAGGCCAACGTTGCAGCATGACCATTTTCTTACGCCAAACCCCTTGGTGGCCACGTCAGAAAAGACCGTCGGAAACGTTGGGAAATTATGTAAACATGTTCCAGGGCGCACCAACAAAATTGCGTAGGACTCCGACGTCAGAGAGGTGAAGCTCTTAGGTTGGAGAAAGCCGAACTTCTGCAAGAATGGCACAAAGACGTGCAGCCGAGGTTGCATTCACACGCCACTCGCCGTCATAAAAAGAACTACGCACTCTGGAGCGGAGGGCTCTCTAGGGGGTAGCTTGCAGTGCACTTGACTCCAAGGAGCCATCCCCTTCCCGTCTGCGCTTCTTTTTTTCCTCAAGACGACAGTGGCAAAGGGCAGAGCGGCACCTGTTGGCTTCTTCAGCCAGTCTCGTCGCTACCCTTCGACACGGGCAGTAAACTACTGAGTTCGTGGCGCCGGGGTTGGGAAGACGGCAAATTCCAGATGGCTCGATGCCTCGCCTTGTTGCTCTCGTGTTTCTGTCGACAACTCGCCATTCGTCGCCTCCTTCCCCGAGGACCACGAGCTCCAACCCGAGGGCAGTTGATTCCTTTCGGCAGATTTTCTCTACCGACGGAAGTTGTTTGAGCGAGCTTTTGTTTTTTCTATTGCCATAATTGAAGTGAAAGTTCTAGTAGGGGGGCTTCGCCCTCCGGTGGAAGAAAACGGGTCGATTTCCCAGACCAGCTTCGTCTAAAAGGGGTCGATCCTGTTGCCGACGGCGGACACACAACGTGCACAGAACGTGCAAGGATGTAGTGGTGCGTGGCCGACGGTCCAACGCTTCTGTTTGCATATTGATTCAAATGGGTGCGCGAGCTTCTCCGAAGAAGGCCCATTACAAACGCCTCTGCTTGCAATAGAACCGGTTTCGAATAATAACCACGGCCCTGAACCTGCATGCGCTCAAGGAGGCTGTATTCCAAGGGTTCGAACGAATCTGCTTGTCCGGTTCTGAATAATACATAACCTCGACCAAGGAACGTGCAAGCGTTCAAGGAGTAGTCACTGAACGTGCAAGCGCTCAAGGAGGCTGTCTAAGTCTTGTGTGTCCCAAGGGTCCGATGTTCGCTTCTGCCGGCCACCAGTGGGCGCCTGTGGTGATGGTTCGTTTGTTCGGGCTGGCTTGATTGACGCAAACACAGGAGGTCTTCGCGGACGATCATACTACTTTCACTCCCGTTCGCCCGCTGTTTGGCCGGGCGACCACTGTAAAATGAGTGGTCAACCACTGCCCGACCCATTGGTAAAACGAGTGCTCGACCAGTGGTCGACCAGGGTCGAACACTGTTTGGCCCATGGGCGACCACTGTAAAATGAGTGGTCGACCACTGCCTGACCCATTAGCGACCACTGTAGAACGAGTGCTCGACGATCAGTGGTCGACCACAGGTCGACCACTGTCTGGCCCATGGCCGACCGCTCTAAAAACGAGCGGGTTGCTGCGTTCAACGCCGCATACCTCGCGGTGTACGGGCGACGGAGACGACACTTGGCTGTTGGTCTTCGATAGCGGCGGATGCGTGGGCGGATGGATGATACGAGACACCCTGGGGTTCGGAGGTGGGTCGGTCTGGGGGGTGCCCGAGTCGTCGAGACCGACAGGGCTCAACAGCCCGCTTCGCTTGAACTTCGGCGCCGGCCCGCCCCTCTGCGCATCGAGCGGCACCGGGCCGCCGGCGTCGCGGCCGTCGCCGGAATTGGTCGACGAATGCAAAGCCGGCCTCTGCGAGGGCCCCGCTTTTTGGGTGGAGGGGTCCGCCTTGGCCAGCACGTCGCCCGACGCGGGAAGCTGCTCAGACGGCCCTTCGGCTTCCATCGACCCATGCCGAGACTTTCCGTCGGAGGCAGCATCGCCCAGGCTGGGCAACCCGGCGCCGCCGGCGTCCATGAACAACTCGTCCGGCGCTTGCTCGGCGGGCAGAGCGACCTCCGAGCTCTCGCTGCCGGTGGGCGGGTCCGAGCGGTGGCTCGACGACTCTTCGTCGTCGGTGCGTTCCGGGTCGCCTGAGGCGGCGGCGGCGCCGCCGTCCAGCTCGTTGTAGTCGAGCTCGTAGCTCGCCGAGTTGAGGATCGCGGCGGTGAACCGGTCCCGCAGCACGTCCCGGAGGCGCTCGCACGTCGCGACCTTCTCCTCCTCCGTGAGCACGCTCCAGCACGCCTTCTTATCGTACACCGTCACCGCGCTGTTCAGCTTCGCGCCTTTCCTGTCATACCACGGACTCGTCGATCCAAACATAAGGGCTTCCATGTAATTCGGCAGCTCCAGAACGTTGTCGCAAGTGTGCGAGACGGGAAGTCGGAGCAAGCTGCGAGGGGGAATCTTAGTTTGGTGTTTGGACAGAACACTGCCTCTCATACGCGATTGATGGTAGCATCAAGCCTGCTCCGAAGAAGATGTTGCAAGGAAAAGAAGGGTGGGAAAATCTTCGTTTCGTGTTAGGCGCTACTTGCCTCTCATGTATGTTTGATACTAGTCATCATGTCTTCTTCGCAGGTTGCGGTGACAAGCTTCTCATTTTCTCCAACAGTTCATGTTTGGTAAAAGAAATAGTGCAAGATGTCATACGAGCTGTCGAAATCCCTTGCGGCAAACACAGTGTAAGGGAGAACGATGAAGATGGGCTCTTGTTGCGGGTGCGCAGGCAGCAAGCTCCGTCCGGTGAGGAATCGTATGAACTGTCGTTTGCGCTCGGCCTGTTTGCATTGTAGAAATAGATAAATTCGATCAGGGCATTATTCATGTAGGTTGGGTGAGGTAGTTCACCGGGAAGTAGTAGTAGTAGTTTGAACTTGCTTTGCAGCAACATCCTGAGAAGCTTACCGGGAAGTAGTAGTAATTGCCGAGGCGCAGGGGGACGTCACCGGCTTTGACTTCTCTGTACTCTCACGAATGGGGACCATCCCGACTGTCCAATCGGTCGCGAATGGTTTGTGTCATGAACAGCAAGACATTTCCCTTGCGCTTGGGGGAAAATCTTAGTTTAATGTTTAGGCAGAGCACTGCCTCTCATGCATGGTTGATTCCCTTGCTTTTGGGGGGAGATATTTCTTGGGTATGAGCGCGTGGGGGGGTGCATGCACTTGAACGCTTACGCCCGCCACGAAACGCACGAGACTCAGCTTTACCTGGGCTTCGTGCGGCTACGGCTCATTGCCTCCTTTGAAACTTCGTAACCAGCAGCCTCCTCAAGTACTTCCTACGAAGCAGCTTGGTTTGGTTACACAAAAAAGAGAGAGACGAGTTAGAGTGCAGGGACCATCTCTCCGAGGAGTATCCGGTCGCCCCACTACTATCCCGTACTACTACGGCGGGCGCAAGTCGTTGCGCCGTGGGCGCGGAGCGAGCCGTTGCCCAGTCAAAGATGATTGTTGCACCGATGGCGGCGCAGCCGGGGGCGAAAAGAATAATGCAGAGAGTGATACGTACCTTGTCGGCTTTCCCTACTCCAAAGCCCTCGTCGATCACGTCCCAGAGCACCTGACGGAACAACTTGTTGTGTTCAGCCCCTGCGAAGTCGTCTGCTTCGACGACGCGGAACTCGTCTCGCACGGAGAAGTCCGACGTGCCGTCATCGTAGCGACCCTGCAGCATCAAGGACAGCTCCCTCGCGGAGCACTGTTTGTACGGGAACACGCTCGCCATCCCGGTCGAGTGGAACCCCCACGAGAACGCGCACATCTGGCTGTATATGTCGTCACAGAGCACCGTCTCCGCCCGATGCTCCAGATAACCCTCTGCGGACGTGTCCTCAGGAAGCTCGTCGGTGATCAGCAGCTCCCTCAGCTTCTCCCGCGGCATCGACTTCACCCTCCCAGCCATCTCGGGATACACTCCGTGCAGATCCGCGACTGTGGGCGCGTACTCCGGCCAGGCGCGGAGCAGGTTGAAAAAGACCGGCGGCAGCCCCAAGTTGATGGTCACCCCGTTGGCCGCCGCCTGCGCGACGGTCCAGCCGGCGAACCCGTACGAATCGAGGAGCTCGCGCTCTCGGCCGGTCGGCGGCGTCGAGAAGTCGCCGTGGTCCTTGAACCACGTCGCGCCGGCGGGGTCC
The DNA here is from genome assembly GCA_030068145.1 of Diplonema papillatum. NCBI lineage: Eukaryota > Euglenozoa > Diplonemea > Diplonemida > Diplonemidae > Diplonema > Diplonema papillatum. Next base: position 400,986 of record JAPJBO010000016.1, read on the forward strand.
TTCTGGAACAGGGGGACGGCCTGCCTCTTCAGGGAGAGGGACGCGTTGGGGCACGCGGCGGGGCTCGGCTCGCTGAGTTTGACTATGTAGCCTGTCACCGCGCCGTCGACGCCGGTTTCCCGGGTCACCTGCTGCACTTCGGCTTCGAAGGTGGCGACGTCGCCGGGGAGGCCGCGGAAGGTGAGGCGGGACCACAGCGGGATTTCGGGCAGGAGGGCCGCCTGCTTCAGCCCCTTGCCCGACTTCCCCCGGGCCGGGCCCAGGGGGCGGATCGAGGCGGTGCTGCTGTCGCGCTCGAGGGTCGCGGAGCACTGCTGGTGCAAGTCCGCGTCGGCGGACCAGTTCGAGGTCAGCGCGTCTGCGACCAGGTCGAAGTACTCCTTCCGCGGCCCGTGGCCCTCACCGTACTCCACAGTCGCGTTGCTGTCGCCGCTGGCGAACGCCGGGAAGATCTGTGTGCGTGCAAGTGGAAGTTCGCTTGAAACTCAAAGCCCCTGGGTGCTGCGGAAAAATAGAACATTTATTCCCATTCATCCCATCGTGTAAACGCGCCGGCAACGGCGGGAACGCAAAAAAAAGAATTTGAAATGCCCAGAAATTCCCAAAAATGAAGTCTGCCTGCAACGATCGGAGGCAGACCACACAGTGTGCGGGGGGGCTGAAGCAGGCGGCCCTGCTGCCCCTTGCCCGACTTCCCCCGGGGCTGCTGTCGCGCTCGAGGGTCGCGGAGCACTGCTGGTGCAAGTCCGCGTCGGCGGACCAGTTCGAGGTCAGCGCGTCTGCGATCAGGTCGAAGTACTCCTTCCGCGGCCCGTGGCCCTCGCCGTACTCCACAATCGCGTTGCTGTCGCCGCTGGCGAACGCCGGGAAGCTGTGTGCGTGCAAGCCCAATCGTAAACGCGTGGGCAAGGGCGGGTGGGAACGCAAAAAGAATTTGAAATGCCCAGAAATTCCCAAAAATGAATGGTGGGTACGCAATGATTTGGACCATTAGTTATGTTTGATTATTTACCTATTTGTTGCCGACAACTTGTTTTGTGTTGAGGTGTCATTCAGATGTAAATCTAGTGAACAAAAAGGTCACCGCTCACTTCCCGAGAGACACCATGAGGAGGTGCAGGTCAGATCTTGTCCGGAAAGCATTGTCTATACAACTGGGCAAACTCTTGAGAGTATCGCTCGCTCACATCGTAAGCAGAATGCAAGAATCTAAACCACGTGTTCGTGTTTGCCTGTACCAGAATCTTGGACCACGGACCAGCACTAACAGGAGGAGTGGCCGGTGCACACCTTGAAGAACCCGGGCGCTTTCGAAGCCTTCGCGCTTTCCACCTCTCTCCGCGACATGCGGTAGGCGGAGCTCGGGACGCCTGCCCAGACGGAGTTCGCGCGAGCCTGCGCGTCGGCGAGAACGCAGTGCCTGCGGATGGAGTGCAGGCTGAGCTTCTTCTGCTCACGGTTGGTCGAAATGTACAGCAGGGACCGCTTCGACGACGTGTTCAGCGCGAAGAGCGGCAGCTCAGCCATCCAGGCGTACAGCTCGTCGTCGTCGGTGACGCAGTCGGACGGGCTCGCCGCCATGACTTCCTCGTGGGGAATCACGCCGAAGGCCAGGAGAAACGCCGAGAACTGATCCAGCAACCCTTTCAACTGCCGCACGGACGCGATTCCGGAGCTCGGCCGCACGAGCGTGCCTTCAGCGGCGCTGAACACGTGGTTGACCGAGTCCACGTAGAAAAGGTCCTCCGGTATGCTCTCCCGCAGCAGCTCGCAGAGCCAGCCGAGCACGGTAAGCAGCATCCGGACCACGGAGCGCAGGGCAGGCCCGGGCAACAGCGTCTTTTCGCAGGCGGCGTCTGCGTACCGCGTTGCGTTGGGCAACCCGAGGGGTTCGGTCGCCGCGTCGGCTTCTTCACGCGCCACGTCGAGGGAGAGACGGGTGACGGGGAAGATGAGGTGGTCGATGAGGCACTTCACGGCTTCGACCGTCTCGAGGCCGTTTTCCCCGGCGGTGAGGCCGCAGGCGGACTTGGTCGGCGCGCCGAGAAAGTCGATCGAAGCGAGCGGCGTGAGCCGCGCGATGAAGTCGGACGACGCGACGGCAATCAGCGACCGCTGCATGACCGCCGGGTCGATCGTCGCCTTGCTTTCATGCAGGTTCCGAAGCGTGTCGAGCGTCTGGCACGCCGCCTCGTGCCGGACGCCGGTGCTGCCCCGCGGCCCCAGCGAGTTCGACGACCGCGTTTTCAGCGACAGCGCCGCATCCCGCGGCGCGGCGAAGTTGTCGTCGCCGCCGTTCCCGCGAGCCTTCGCGGGCCGGATGCCGTCCCCCCGGTCGCACGGGTCGCCCGCCGCGAACGCCTCCTTAGCGGGGCTGATCTGTCCAGTTGAGACGCAGGCACCCATTCATGATGGTTTTACAGGCTTGCGGTTGATGTTTTCGTGCGGGGGGGTTCCTTTCTTTCTTTTTGTCCTGGAAACGGCAGCGAGAGTGTCGAGCACCACCCGAAAGCAGTGGTTTCTGTAGGCAGGTTTTCTCTCCCGGCGGAAATTGATTTGGGGTTGCGCGTTTTCTTCTTTCCTTTTTGTTGTTCCTTCTTCTTCTGCGAAAGCGGCGTGCTCCTTTCTTTTGCTGCCTGGCGGCGGGAGGGGCAGGTGACAACGAATATCCGGGTAAGAAACTGAAAGATCACTCACCGCAAATGACGTCGACGCCGTGCTTCAGCATCCTCACCAGGCTGGTTCAGACAGATTGGGCAGTTGGCAAGTCGGCCTCGCTATCAGTTGGATTGCGCCACGATGCCACCGTCACGAGAGAGAGAAGCGGATGACTGGAGTGAGACGTGGCTGATAAAGCAAGCCGGCGCAAGGAAGTCTCGTCAGCTATACTCCCCCCTGTTGACTACGCTGTCGCTACCCCCTGTTGACTACGCTGTCGCTACCCCCTGTTCACTACGATGTCGCTCAGGAGGATCGACTCGAACGTCTCCGCCGAAAACATGCGCTTGTTGTGCAGGAACCGGGCGTGCGCAGTCACCGAAAGCTGTATGTCAGTTTCTGAGCCACGGGCCGCGCATTGTACGCCGCCGCCACCCGCGCAAGTTTGCGAAACTCGCCTTCCGAGATGGCCAGGCGGGGTGGTCCCGACGACGGAGGCGCCGGCAGCAGGCGGCCCAGGGACGAGTGGATCACTTCGCTGCTCGCATTCCGCACGCCCGGCGCGCCCAGCCGCTCGAACAGGCGCCACCGCGCTTCGCGGAGGCCGTACAGGTATCCGTCGGGCCGCACCGTCCCGAGAAGCATCACCGTTCCGTCGTCGGGAGACACGACTAGCTTCTCGAAAGTGACGACTGCCACCGTCTCCACACCCTGCGAGCCCGCGAACCCACCATCAATCACCCGAGCTGCATCTGGGATGAAGCTCGTCGAAAGCTAGTCGAAGAGCCACTGCGCGTCCCAGCCGGACTTCACCAGCGTCTCGCGATTGCTCAGGTGTTGCAGGGTGACGTGGAACCCCTTCTCCGGGAAGAACGCCGCCCCTTCCCCGACGCACGCCTTCAGCGAGTCCACAACACCCGCCAGCCCCGGCTAATGGGAGAGTCAGACCGCAGTTGACACGCCTTTGAAGCGGCGCGTCCTACTGAGCTGTCTGGGCGATGTCGCTCAGGAGGATCGACTCGAACGTCTCTGCCGAAAACATGCGCTTGTTGTGCAGGAACCGGGCGTGCGCAGTCAACCGAAAGCTGTATGTCAGTTTCTGAGCCACGGGCCGCGCATTGTACGCCGCCGCCACCCGTGCAAGCTTGCGAAACTCGTCTTCCGAGATGGCCAGGCGCGGTGGTCCCGACGACGGAGGCGCCGGCAGCAGGCGGCCCAGGGACGAGTGGATCACTTCGCTGCTCGCATTCCGCACGCCCGGCGCGCCCAGCCGCTCGAACAGGCGCCACCACGCTTCGCGGAGGCCGTACAGGTATCCGTCGGGCCGCACCGTCCCGAGAAGCATCACCGTTCCGTCGTCGGGAGACACGACTAGCTTCTCGAAAGTGACGACTGCCACCGTCTCCACACCCTGCGAGCCCGCGTACCCCACCATCACCCGAGCTGCATCTGGGATGAAGCCCGTCGAAAGCTTGTCGAAGAGCTGCTGCGCGTCCCAGCCGGACTTCGCCAGCGTCTCGCGATTGCTCAGGTGCTGCAGGGTGACGTGGAACCCTTTTTCCGGGAAGAACGCCGCCCCTTCCCCGACGCACGCCTTCAGCGAGTCCACAACACCCGCCAGCCCCGGCTAATGCGAGAGTCAGACCGCAGTTGACACGCCTTTGAAGCGGCGCGTCCTACTGAGCTGTCTGGGCGATGTCGCTCAGGAGGATCGACTCGAACGTCTCTGCCGAAAACATGCGCTTGTTGTGCAGGAACCGGGCGTGCGCAGTCAACCGAAAGCTGTATGTCAGTTTCTGAGCCACGGGCCGCGCATTGTACGCCGCCGCCACCCGTGCAAGCTTGCGAAACTCGTCTTCCGAGATGGCCAGGCGCGGTGGTCCCGACGACGGAGGCGCCGGCAGCAGGCGGCCCAGGGACGAGTGGATCACTTCGCTGCTCGCATTCCGCACGCCCGGCGCGCCCAGCCGCTCGAACAGGCGCCACCACGCTTCGCGGAGGCCGTACAGGTATCCGTCGGGCCGCACCGTCCCGAGAAGCATCACCGTTCCGTCGTCGGGAGACACGACTAGCTTCTCGAAAGTGACGACTGCCACCGTCTCCACACCCTGCGAGCCCGCGTACCCCACCATCACCCGAGCTGCATCTGGGATGAAGCCCGTCGAAAGCTTGTCGAAGAGCTGCTGCGCGTCCCAGCCGGACTTCGCCAGCGTCTCGCGATTGCTCAGGTGCTGCAGGGTGACGTGGAACCCTTTTTCCGGGAAGAACGCCGCCCCTTCCCCGACGCACGCCTTCAGCGAGTCCACAACACCCGCCAGCCCCGGCTAATGCGAGAGTCAGACCGCAGTTGACACGCCTTTGAAGCGGCGCGTCCTACTGAGCTGTCTGGGCGATGTCGCTCAGGAGGATCGACTCGAACGTCTCTGCCGAAAACATGCGCTTGTTGTGCAGGAACCGGGCGTGCGCAGTCAACCGAAAGCTGTATGTCAGTTTCTGAGCCACGGGCCGCGCATTGTACGCCGCCGCCACCCGTGCAAGCTTGCGAAACTCGTCTTCCGAGATGGCCAGGCGCGGTGGTCCCGACGACGGAGGCGCCGGCAGCAGGCGGCCCAGGGACGAGTGGATCACTTCGCTGCTCGCATTCCGCACGCCCGGCGCGCCCAGCCGCTCGAACAGGCGCCACCACGCTTCGCGGAGGCCGTACAGGTATCCGTCGGGCCGCACCGTCCCGAGAAGCATCACCGTTCCGTCGTCGGGAGACACGACTAGCTTCTCGAAAGTGACGACTGCCACCGTCTCCACACCCTGCGAGCCCGCGTACCCCACCATCACCCGAGCTGCATCTGGGATGAAGCCCGTCGAAAGCTTGTCGAAGAGCTGCTGCGCGTCCCAGCCGGACTTCGCCAGCGTCTCGCGATTGCTCAGGTGCTGCAGGGTGACGTGGAACCCTTTTTCCGGGAAGAACGCCGCCCCTTCCCCGACGCACGCCTTCAGCGAGTCCACGACACCCACCAGCCCCGGCTCGATCGCGCCCTCCAATGGGAGGGCCAGGCCGTAGTCGACCCGCCTTTCCAGCGGGGCGTCCCGCCAACGGGTGCCGGTCCACTCGAAAAACCGCCTCCCGGCGGCATTCTGCGCGGCGGGCCCCAGCCGCAGGCGCCAGTGCAGCCGGGCGGGGGCCTCCTCCAGCTCGCGGGCGAGGGCGTCGGAGACCCTCGCAATCACCGCGTTCGAGCCGCGCGCGGCGCCACTTCGCGTCGTTGCCTCCGCGCCCGGCGCCCGGTCTGGCCTCCAAAAGACTGCGATCCCTGCGGCGGCCGCCGCCACAGCGGTCACCAGGCGCCGGAGGGTCGGGGAAGTCCGCGGGGCCATGCCCCCCGGGGTGGGCTGTTGGTTTTTGCTACGGGTGGGTCTAAAAGACTTTGCGAATACCCGGTGGATTATTTTATTTCCCTTTTTGGGGGGCCCATGCTGTATTTGCATTTTCCCGGTTCGGTCTACGTCTGCGTTTCACATAGCCTTGACACGTACTATGTACGTGTCAAGGCTGGACGACCCCCGATGCAGGCGGTCAATTTGAGCCACCAAAACACGGCGCACTAGTCATGCTATTTTCTAGTCATTTGCTACTGATCTTACAAGTCATAGTAAGAATGACTACTGCAGCAGTCATTCTTACAAGTGAATGAGCCCGTGGGGCTCGATGTTGCTCAGGGGGCTGCAAGGTGGCCGAGTTCCTTTCTCCGAAAGGGGAACGGTCTCTTCCTTTTTGCACGCGACTCCTGGCTCAGCTTGCCAGGGGTCAAAATCGCACCATCGTGAAGTTGTTAAGAGGTCTTCTGCGTGACCGGGCGGGGGCCTCCTCCAGCTCGCGGGCGAGGGCGTCGGAGACCCTCGCAATCGCCGCGTTCGAGCCGCGCGCGACGCCGCTTCGCGTCGTTGCCTCCGCGCCCGGCGCCCGGTCTGGCCTCCAAAAGACTGCGATCCCCGCGGCGGCCGCCGCCACAGCAGCCACCAGGCGCCGGAGGCTCGGGGAAGTCCGCGGGGCCATGCCCCCCGGGGTGGGCTGTTGATTTTTGCTGCGGGTGGGTCTAAAAGACTTTGCGAATACCCGGTGGATTATTTCCCTTTTTGGGGGGGCCCATGGCTCATGTGGCCGTGGGGCTCGATGTTGCTCAGGGGGCTGCAAGGTGGCCGAGTTCCTTTCTCCGAAAGGGGAACGGTCTCTTCCTTTTTGCACGCGACTCCTGGCTCAGCTTGCCAGGGGTCAAAATCTCATCACCGTAAAGTTGATGAGAGGTCTTCTGCGTGGCCGGGCGGGGGCCTCCTCCAGCTCGCGGGCGAGGGCGTCGGAGACCCTCGCAATCGCCGCGTTCGAGCCGCGCGCGACGCCGCTTCGCGTCGTTGCCTCCGCGCCCGGCGCCCGGTCTGCAGGCGCCGGAGGCTCGGGGAAGTCCGCGGGGCCATGCCCCCCGGGGTGGGCTGTTGGTTTTTGCTGCGGGTGGGTCTAAAAGACTTTGCGAATACCCGGTGGATTATTTCCCTTTTTGGGGGGGTACAGGTGGGGCTCGATGTTGCTCAGGGGGCTGCAAGGTGGCCGAGTTCCTTTCTCCGAAAGGGGAACGGTCTCTTCCTTTTTGCACGCGACTCCTGGCTCAGCTTGCCAGGGGTCAAAATCTCATCACCGTAAAGTTGTTGAGAGGTCTTCTGCGTGGCCGGGCGGGGGCCTCCTCCAGCTCGCGGGCGAGGGCGTCGGAGACCCTCGCAATCGCCGCGTTCGAGCCGCGCGCGACGCCGCTTCGCGTCGTTGCCTCCCCGATCGGCGCCCGGTCTGGCCTCCAAAAGACTGCGATCCCCGCGGCGGCTGCCGCCACAGCGGCCACCAGGCGCCGGAGGCTCGGGGAAGTCCGCGGGGCCATGCCCCCCGGGGTGGGCTGTTGGTTTTTGCTGCGGGTGAGTCTAAAAGATTCTGCAAATACCCGGTGGGTAATTTCATTTGTTTTGGGAGGGGTTCCACTGCTCATGTGGTCACGGGTCTCGAATTTGCTCAGGGGGCTGCAAGGTGGCCCGGGTTCCGAAAGGGGAACGGCCCCTTCTTTTTTTGCACGCGACCCCTGGCTCAGCTTTGCCACGGGTCGGTGGGGCGACTCCGCTAAAACCGCACCATCGTAAGCTGTTGAAGATGGTCTCCTGCGTGGCGGGCCGCAGTCACTGCCGCCAGTGCAGGAGCTTCCTCCAGCTCTCAGGCAAGGGCGTCGGAGACCCATGAAATCGCTGCGCGAGACCCCGCTTCGCGTCGTTGCCTCCCCGGTCCGGGCCACCAGCTGCACGTGGAGTATAAAAATGTAGCTCTACCCCGTATTGCGGCGCTCCTGTGTAGTTTGCGCGGAGTTCTTGCGAACTTCGTTGCTTCGGTTTTCGGGGGTATCAGATTCGGATTATTTTTTTTTTTTTTTTTTGGTAAGGTGCCTAAGGGGACTAGTCCCAATGTGAAATGTGCCCTTAGGGGACTAGTCCCACTTGGAAATTGTTACCTTGACTTTTGTCAGGGAAATGCACTTAGCAGATTTTGAGCAAATTTTGAAAATTTTCATTTTTTCCAGATTTTTGCAGATTTTGGCCGATTTCTCCAGATTTTGGCCATTTTTGCCGATATTTCCGGATTTTGGCCATTCTTGCCGATTTTTCCACATTTTGGCCATTTTTGCCATTTTTGGCCATTTCAGCCGATTTTCCAGATTTTGGCCATTTTTGCCGATTTTCCAGCAGAATTTTTTGATGGCCAAAATCTGGAAAAAATGGAATATGGGAAAAATCGGCAAAAATCGGCCAAACTGGCCAGAATCTGCCAAAATCTGGAAAAATCGGCAAAAATGGCCAAAAATGGTCAAAATCTGGAAAAATCGGCAAAAATGGCCAAACTCTGGAAAATCGGCAAAAATGGCCGAAAATGGCCGAAAATGGCCAAAACCTGGTAAAATCGGCCAAAATTGGCCAAAATCCAAAAAAATCCGAAAAATCTGAAAATTTCCGAAAATTTGCTAAAAATTTGCTAAGTACCTTTCCCTGGCAAAAAGTCCAATGAAATTGTTTGCCCTTAGGGGACTAGTCCCCTAAGGGCACATTTTCATTGGGAAGTACTGAGGCTGCGATCCCGCGGCCGCCGCCGCCACAGCGGCAACCAGACGCCGGAGGCTCGGGGAAGTCCGCGGGGCCATGCCCAGGGGTGGGCTGTTGGTTTTTTGCTGCGGGTGAGTCTAAAAGATTCTGCAAATATACCCGGTGGGTAATTTCATTAGTTTTGGGAGGGGCTCCACCGCTCCTGTGGTCATGGGTCTCGATTTTGCTCAGGGGGCTGCAAGGTGGCCCGGGTTCCGAAAGGGGAACGACCCCTTCCCTTTTTTTTTGCACGCGACCGCTGGCACAGGGCTGGTGGGGCGACTCCGCTAAAACCGCACCATCGTAAGTTGTTGAAAGGTTTTCTGCGTGGCGGGGCGCAGCCGCAGCCGCCGGTGCAGGAGCTTCCTCTAGCTCTCAGGCAAGACCCTTGGAATCGCACCTGTATACCCCTGGTATACATACGTAGTACGTGGTGGTATGTACTCCCCAGAGGTGTATCAGCGAGGTGCTGTGGATGCATCCACGAGCTTGTAACCGGCACCGTAGCACCCTCCATGTTTGCACCTTCCTCGGATGCTACGGCCGGAAAGGGGCTTCAATGTAGTTGGGAAAACACGTTCCCCTTCCCCGCGTTCTGCGTGTGGGGTTGCCACCGGGCAACTGCCGCAGCAGCCGCAGATGCGTCCTTCGCCCTTGGCTCACTTTCGTGAATAACACCCCCGCGAAATGTACCGCACAGTGTAACTCCCCCACCCGGTGCTGGAGTACGTCCTTCTCGTGAAACAGCCTTTCCAGCGGAGCCCTTACTCCAGTACTGCTGCCGGTGCTGTGTTGCCGTTTGTCACAGAGCTGAGCCATTGGCAAGAAACGAGAGCGAGTTCCCTCCGCCGAGCCTCGGACATTACAAAGAAGGGAGCCCTAGAGAGGTTTGAGAAGGAAAAGCACAAAGGAAGGGAAAAAAAAGAAAAACAAGCAAAAGAGAAACATGAAGTTAGCACGTTGCAACGAGAGCAGCGATCAGGAGAAAGAGAGAGATGTCGCCTGCTTTGTTCTCGCGGGAGGCGGGTTCCGCGCTTGCAGCATGCCATTTCAACTTCCTCACCGTGTCTTCGGTTAACGAGGAAAGCGAGCTAGCAATCGCCCGGGAAGCGCAGAAGCGCCGTCGGTCATTCGTTGCATCTTCGATGCGCATGGTCGGCCTCCTTCCACACAACATTTCAAGGTGGCCGGACAAGGCAGACACCATATTGTTGCCAACAGCACTACAACGGGCAGGCAAACTAAGTGCACAAGCTTCTGAAAAGCTTCGGGTTGACGACAAGACTGGAATGCTGACAGAAAATGGCGAGTACTCGACGACGCGCTGCCGTGGTAAATGATGCTGGCATAGACATGTGATGGCGGTAGATGGTGCACTTGACCGAACACCCCATAGGTGGTCAGGACGCGGAGAGGAGAGAAAAGACCAAGGGAAGAATAGGGAAGGAAGAAAGATACCGAACAACAGGGTTGAATAGAATAGTTGCCTTCCCGGACAGACAACGAAAGCACAAAGAAAAGAAACGCATCATTTTCTTTGCCGTGCAGCTCTTTTTCCATCGGTTTTCTTTGTTCTGCAAACCAAAAAGAAGAAGCAAAGCTGCCGTTGCCACTCTTTTGCTCGCTCTTCGCAATAACCGCGCTACCGTCGTCAGAAAAAACCCTCGATTGCTTCGTATGCTTAAAAAAAAAGAAGTAAGAAAACGAAGAAAAACGAAGAGAAAAAAAAAAGCAGAAATGACGAACTCGCTTGTGCGACCTCTCATTTTGTAATGCATAATCGCCCCCTCCCCCTTTAGGGGTTCTTGTTGGCCTCTTCAAATATATCTTTTGTACACAAACGCAGTGGGGTGAGCGTCATTCGGTAAGTCCTGCTTGCGCGAGAAAGCTTTGCAGTGGTCTAGCGTATCCTGAGTCAGACGGACACGCACTGTCAATCACGGCTTGGCCACGCGCCCTCACAGAACACTACAATTCGTGGCACTGGTTCATTGCTGGACAGCACAACCGCGGTTTTTTTTTTTTTCTCTGCCGGAAACAGTACGCGCAGGGTTTCTGCAACGGACTTTCATTCCGAGAATGAATGCGATCTGCTATCGTTTTTCTTGTCCTCCCAGCACCCGCCCGAAAGGGAGCCGTCGCTCATCTTCCTCAAATTCCCCCGTTTCTCTACGCAGCATAGCCGGGCCCCTGCAGGGTGTCAGTAGTGAAGCTGCAGCGCCCCTATGGTTGAACTGGAAGGTAAAGAATGGGTACAGGGTGGGATGGGTGGGTGAGCAGTGGAAAGAAGGATGGGGGGGGGGGGGGGGTTGAGGTTGGAACCCACGGTGCGCCCAAGTCAGACGGGCGAATTGGGCAAGGGGTTCGTCATGGCAGTGATCGACGAGCACGTCTTTTTTCGTGGTTGACAAATTAGCGGGGGGGGAATCTTAGTTTATTGTTCAGGCATAATCTTGCCTCTCGTGTATGTTTGATGCTAGGCATCGAGTCATCTTCGGAAGGAGGAAGCCGGAGGAGGCCGCTGCAGAGCAAATCGCACAGGCGGCCACCCGCCGTTTCCGTTGTGGTAGCCTCTTGTGGGCTACGGAGGGCACCGATGCGTCGGCCCGCATTAGCGGGCTACTTTGCTTCAATGGTTTGGGATTAGCTCTGCTTGCTCGGCAAACAGTGTCTGCTTCGTGTGGTGGGGGGTGGGGTGTGCAAGAACGTGCTTGGAATGGTAAGTGCTCAACGCCATGTCCCCATCTGTTCCGCGTTTCGGTTCGGTCTACCAACCAGGGACACAGTACTCTTCAGCTCAGCGGAGTCTATATACAGGCAGGACGGCGATGTGCGTCTGGTTGTTGGTCGCAACTGTCTCTCGTTTGCAGGGGAAAAGCTTAGTCACAAATCGGACACCTCGTGCTGCACCTTCGTACAGCCTTGTCCTGCGTGGATGCGTCGCTGCTGGCTTGGAGGACTCTGATGACAGCTGATCAATTGGGTAAGGTAACTGTATTCGCTGCAAGGGGGGCGGGACTGGCGCTGACGCACCAATCACCACTAGGTCCGGCGGACCATGTATCGTACTGTTCGGCGGCAGTGCAGCAAGCCGTACAGTCAGGCTTGTTTGTCGGACGTGACACGATGCCACGCTTCTAGTAAACACGCTTCATCGGCTTGAACGGCTCCACCTGAGTTGTTTTTTTGCTTTCCGAAAGTTCGTAAGGTTTGCTGAGCTCTCACTCGTCACAAAGAAGTTGCCTTGAGCATTGGTTGGTCGACAGACGCGCAGAAGAGAAATGTGCGTGTTGATTACACCTGGCTGTTTTGAAAACTTGCTTGCGATATGGAGGGCAGGGTCCCAGTCAAAACGGACGTTTTGGAAACCTACCGGCCTGGCCCCCTTCTGGGGGGGTGGTGATAGACGCTGCATGGTGAACATGAGACCATTCATACCTCGTTGGTGAGAGTGTAGTTGTGTACGGGACGGTAGTCAAGCTTGACGGTGCCCTTCTTGATGTCGTCCACGGTGGCGAGCGTGTGCTTCATCCAGTTGGCGTCATCTCTCTCCTCGAAGTCATCTCTTGCATGGGCGCCACGAGACTCGGTTCTTGGCCGTGCAGATTCAATGGTCAGCGCTGCGCAGGTCAAAAGGTTCTGCAACTCAAGCGTTTCGACGAGGTTCGAGTTCCACACGGGCGACTTGTCGTGCACGAGGACGTCATCGAACTGCTGGTACATGCTGTTCACCATCTGCGCACCCTCGTCGAGGAGTTGTTGGGTACGGAAGACGCCGGCGTGGCGGGCCATCGTGCCCTTCAGCGATTCCCTCAAACGTGCAGTGGGGAGGTCGCCCTTGTTGTTCAAAATCGCGTCCACTCGGGCCACGCTCGCCTCGCCAGCATCCGCCGGCAAGTCGTCCTGCGCGCGACCGTTTTTGGTGAGGTCGAACGCAACGGTGTTGGCGCAGCTCTTGCCGAAGATGACGATGTCAAGAAGCGAGTTTGCACCGAGTCGGTTCGCCCCGTGCACGCTCGCGCACGCAGTCTCGCCGGCGGCGAGGAGACCTGGCACAACCGCTTCGTAGTCACCGTTGCGCGGCTTCACGACCTCGCCCGTCCACAGTGTCGGGATACCACCCATGGTGTAATGCACGGTTGGGACCACGGGAATGGGTTCCTTCGTCACGTCGACTCCCGCGAAGGTCATTGCGTTCTCACTGATGCCGGGCAGTTTTTCGAGGAGGACGGACGGCTCCAAATGGTGCAGCTGCAGGTGGACGTGGTCCTTCTTGGGCCCGCAGCCGCGGCCTTCGAGGATCTCGATCGTCATCGCCCTGCTGACGACGTCGCGCGAGGCCAGGTCCTTCGCGGACGGCGCGTACCTCTCCATGAAGCGCTCGCCTTCCCCGTTGATGAGGATGCCCCCTTCGCCTCTGCAGCCCTCGGTCATCAACACGCCGGGGCCGTAGATCCCAGTCGGGTGGAACTGGACGAACTCCAAATCCTCGATGGGCAACCCGGCGCGGGCCGCCATCGCGATACCGTCGCCGGTGCAGGATTTCGCGCTGGTGCACGAGAAGAAGGCGCGGCCGTAGCCCCCGGCGGCCAGGACAGTGTGCTTCGCCTTGAACCTGTGCATGGTGCCGTCTTCGATGGACATGGCCATGACGCCCCTGCAAACTCCCTCGTCGTCCATGATCAAATCGAGCGCGAAGTACTCGTTGAAGAAGTTGACCCCATATTGGAAGGACTGTCCGTACAGCGTGTGCAGCATCGCGTGTCCCGTCCGGTCAGAAGCTGCGCAGCACCTGCTCGCCTGCTCTTTGCCGAAGTTCAGCGACTGTCCGCCGAACGGCCGCTGGTAGATGAGGCCTTCCTTCGTTCTCGAAAACGGGACTCCCATCTGTTCCAGCTCCGCCACAATCGCGGGGGCCTCTTGGCACATGTACTGGATAGCGTCTTGGTCGCCCAGCCAGTCAGCGCCCTTCACCGTGTCGTACATGTGCCACCGCCAGTCATCCTGCGCTACGTTGGATAGCGCCGCGTTGATGCCTCCTTGGGCTGCGATGGTGTGCGAACGCGTGGGGAACAGCTTAGTTATGCACGCGCAGTTGAACCCGGCAGCGCTGATGCCCTGTGTTGTGGGTGCAACTTTGAGAAGGGTGCTTGAAAAAAAGGCAGGCGCTTCGTTTTGTTTGTGCGTGCCGGGTGATCGTTTTCCCTCTTGTATTTACCCTGTGTGTATTCAGGTAAGGAATTCTGACCAACCCCCAAAACACGCTGCCTGCGTCTTTTTAGCCTGCACAATACATTGAAGGGCAACCCGCAAGGTTGTAAGTACTCAAAAACGCGGGTGACCGTGGTGCACCGTGATAAACAGCGGCAGGCAATTAGATGCAGTTCCGGGGGACAGGACAGGGGTACGCAAGCCGCAGGAAAAGAAATGTGAAAACGGGTTTTTGCCTAGAGGCTTTTCGTGTTATTCTGCAGATGCTTTGGGCTATCTTTGTGTCTATGCTTTCAGTTGTCTTCTTAACCATGGTTAAGTGCGCAAATGGTGTCAGCCGAAGCTGGTAAAGCTTCGGCGCCGCCCACGTTATGTTTGTTTAGCATTGAGTTCTTTTAAGTACACGAACCACATGGATTAGCATGCACTGTTATGTTTGCACGTTATGTTTGTTTAGCAGCGGCTGCCAAACATCCCGTGACACCGCGCGAGGTGGTAGAACGCTCGTTTGTTTTCTTTTCGATTGCTTTTGATGGGGCATGCAGGCCTGAAATGCAAGAATGGAAAGAAGGAGCAGCAGAATCCATACCATGGCGGCTCGGAGCCCGGCTCCACCTGCACCGACGACGATAGCATCGAACGTGTGGTCAATGATAGGATACGCCTGCGACACCTTGTGCGCAGTGAGCTGCGATACGGTTCTGCGCAACATCTTTGTCCTTTTTCGCCCCGATGTGTCACCTTGTTTGTTCTTCAGCACTTCGAGGCCTGAAAAAACATCTTTGGAATCTCCGGTCGACAGTAATGATGATGCATCACGGTGAGAGCTCGGTTCGTGGAGGGACGCGAAGCAAATACACAGTCCTCCGCTGTCCCAACACACAAGGTACCAGGGACCCGCCTTGCTTATTTTGACGGGGGCTGGAGGAGGAAGAAATGCGTAGTTTTTTTATTCTTAAACTGAAACAATACAACCACAGAGTGGGTCTTTTGTCGACCGGCACTGTCTGGATTTTGTGTGACTACCAGCACATTTCCTCCTCGAGTATTCCTAATGCAGATGCCTCTTCAAAGACTGGCATAGACTAGCACGGCGCCTTCTTCTGTATGTGCGCACGAGCGGTGCTCTGGTAAGGTTCATGTTGGACGCTGCCAACTAACAGGGCACGCAGCCCTCCGTTCGGACCGTACTATCTTGACTGAGTTGCAGGGTTTGTGGGTGTAGCTTCGTCCAGTCTGATACGGTTCCTTTTGCAAAAGAGTCGCAATAAAGACGAGAACGGAACTCTGCAGAAAGACGACAAGGTATCGCCGTGCAGGAGCTTCGGAAGAAATAAAGCTGCTGGGAAAAAAGAAACAGAAGGAAGAAAATAAAAACAAGACGTAGACCTAAAGAATGCGGTGCGTTTTTCAAACGCGTGGTTTCTTGGCTTCTGGTTCTTTCTTTTTCTGGTTTGAAGTCTAATGCCCATCAACTGTTCAAAAAAACTTGCCCGAGCCACATCGGTCGTTAACCACGGACTCGAGAACTCCATCCACGGTTGGCTTTCTTCTGCAGCGTGCTGGCTGCTGAGGGTACTCAAGGCGCCGCCCGGTGCGCTTTTTGGCGGATGCCAGAGAGAGGGGGAGTGAAACAATACAATTACAAGTGGCCCTCGAAGCGGGGGGTTCTTATTTCGGTGCTGAACGCCTGATGGCGGTCGCGTATGGGCTTGCGGCAAACGTTTCCTCCGTTGTACTTTCGCAACTGGTGGCCCTGCTCGAGTGTTTCCCACATTGCGGGTGCGTACTGAAGAAGAATCCTGGGTCAGTGCCCCCAGGTGACCTTCGATGGTAACCTGGGGCGTGTGCGGCTACCTGGCTCGAAAGCGCTGCTTCGCTGCGGCTTAGAGTGAAGAAGGTTCACTTGAAACTCTGGGTATTGAGTGCCTTCAGGTGACCTGTTCGGCAACTAGATAACCTTTCATTCGCAACGTCACGTTTACAGATGGAAAGAGCAGCAGGATCGGTGCGCACATTTGAGGCTTCGACCACTACCCACATACTATACTTACGGTCGAGCGGGAGGACGGCAGTTTTCTTGGCACAGGTATAGACCGACTGTTCTCCGCAGCGGACTTCTTTAAGGGTCTCTTTTTAGAGTTCGCTTGAGAATCCGGGATTCAAGAGCCTTTTTAGAGGTTTTTCGAGGACTTTCAGAGTGAAAGTTCGCTAGTACTCCGATGGGGGTTGTAAAGTCTCCTTTTCGCAAGCAACGTTGGAGTGCTTTTGTTTCACCACACCCAGATCGAGTATAAGGACACGGACAGCCGGTAGAAAGAGGTGTGTCCGGTCGTTTCTCGCGCTGAACACTGTTCAGCAGAAGCGGGAAGGGAGGCAAAATATAGCCATCTTGTGACGATTCTAACACAAAACTCCACACACACGCACACACAAACACACACCCCGTCTAGAAGAGTGCATTTACACTAACAGGGAAGGAGCGGAGGAGATGAAACTGGTTTTCTTCTTTCGTTAACCGCTTGTTGGCTCCGCGGCGGGGTCGAATGACCACTCTCAGAGAGCCGCTGGAGCGAGGACTCGCCTTCGATAAGGTGAAGAGATTCCGTCTTTCGACGGAACCTCGATACAGTGCAGCGGGTCTTCACTTCAGCAGGACTCCCGTACGAAGCCGCAGGAGCACCGGCGGTTCTACTGCGACTACCGACGGAAACCGTTTGCAACCTGCGGATGCAATGCATGAAATCGCTTCCTCTGATGTGCAGAACTCTCAGAAGCAGCTACAAGGCTCAGCCCCTCGGTACATCCGGATCGAAATGGATGCGAGCATGCTGATTTTCCCATTGTCCGCGGAACTGAAAGCAATGTGCGCAGGGAAGTTGCTTCCAATAATCCGCGATAGTCCGACATAAAGTACGGCTGTGATAGAACGTTGATTTCGGCGGCTAGATTAATTGAGGAGGACTACGGCGCGGGGTTCGCAAAACTCCAAGGAAAAAGAAGAACGTATGGGGGGGAAATTGGTGCACGTACAAGACAAGGAGCAGGGGTCTTTCGAAAAAGGTAGCTTCTTCGAAATCCCCTTGCACTTTTTTTTTCCGGTTCGATTTTTTCTTTCTGCGCGCTTCAGACTGTGCATCCGATCCCGTGTGGTCTGGGAATTCTAAAGATTCCGCTCCCTAGTTTTACCATGGTAGCTCACCACCACCTTGGCAGGTCAGACGAAGCCAGATCTTGACTTCTGGCTGTAAGATGGTTTTCGTCGCGTTTGGTCTGAAGTTTGTCTGAGTTTAGTCTGACTTCAGGCTGTCTCACCCAGAGGGCCTTTCGACACCAGCCGCTGGCAGCCTCATGCGCTCATTGTATTCGGGTTGCCGCGGGAAGAAAAAAGAGAACTTTCAGTTCATAGGTTTCGGTTTCCGTAAAAGTCCGTCCAAGTTGAAGTATGGCTAAAGATAAAGTGGTGTCACCTGAGGGGGTAATCTCAGGGCCGCCCACGTGATAAGCCGTTAAGCATTGATCTCTTTTAAGTACATGAACCACACGGATTAACATGCACTGCAGCAGCGACTGCCGGCTTATCCCGTGACACCTTTTATATGTACGTTAGTTGGCACTCTTGCAGGTTCGTTCCCTCGTAGGTCGCCAAAAAGCGCCCGCTCCCGCTCTGCTTGAAGCGGCGGGCAGCAGTACGCCGCTTGGGTTTTGCTCTAGCGTTTCGATGCATGAGAGAGCGACGGCAACACTATGATGCGCAAGATGCACTCGTCATTCGGCGGCTCCGTACGTCGTAGATGAGCAACTCGAACTTTCCGATGTGCCAACTACCAACGAACGCCGGTGTACCGCAGAAGCACTGGTGCACTTTCATTATTCGTCAGCGCATTTCCCGCGGTACCGCCCGCCTGCTGGAAAGAAAAGACGAGTTTCCTGCGTTGAGACCCCCGGAACTAAGTGCCTCCGGGGGAACGTAAGTCCGGTTGACTTCGACCGACAGTGAGAGGGGAGGGAGCGTACAATTGGAGTGATTGAAAATGGTTCGGGCTCGGGGGATGGGCGGAGGAGGGTTTAGAGAAGTACAATGCAAGTACGTGGAGACACGTACAGTAGGTAGAATCGGCTAGCACTCTGAGCTAGCGGGGCTGGCTTCTTCGTTGTGCAAAGCGCTACCGAGTAGTTGTGCACCTCGCAAACAAGAGACGCCGATGTTTATCGCCAGCCTACATCCATCGGAACCTCACCTGCTGTCCCGAGCATAGAGCAGACGAAAACGACACGAACCCTGGACAACTGGCCTGCCGGTCGGTACAGTCGAGGAACAACAGAGCCGAGATGGACGCGGAATGTCGTCCGAGTCACCAAGCAGTGAAGAGAAAGACACAGAACCGATCCGCGCCCGTGTTGGTTTACTTTGCAGGCGGAGAAGGAAATGACCAGCCGAGCGATGTGTTGGCGAGAGGCGCGCTGATAACGCACTGCTCTCGAAACAGCCACACTGGCGCGTGTGTGGTTCAGTAGCACGCCAGGAACCTTTTCGCGCCCTTCTTGATCTCCTTCGTGCCATGGCGCTGGGAAAGTGCTGCAAGCAACAGCTCTACATGCCTCGCAGGTTCCAGCTGAGCGTTGTGCTCGCAGGATCGCTCGATTGACCGTGCAGACGAAGATGTGACGCTGGTAAGGCCAGCGGTAGAAGACATCTCGGGTCCAATCTGGTTGGCACAGTGATGGCAAAATGCCGTGGAAGTGGCCACAGAGCTCACTTCGAAGTCTCTGGCCTCCCGCTTCACGTTCAGCAGCGGAATCGGCGTTTCTTCGACTTCGTCGTCGTCCTTCACCGCAACGAGCGGTTCTTCGACACTCGAACTTCGGCTGCGCTTGATGGTCCACCTCTCTTCCTTTTCGGTCTTGACAGGCAGAAACGATGCGCCCGATGCACCACCGAAAGTCAGCTTCGTGTGGGCAGCTGCTTCCGGAGACACTCCTCGTTTTCTGCTTTGTGTGTTACGGGTTGCGGCCATGTTCGAGCATTCACGTTTTGCGAACTGTATTTGCGTTGACTGCACATCGTTCGAGGGGTCCCGCGCCTAGCATGAAGGCGGGGGAACGAAATGTGATGAAGTCAACACAGAATGTCAGCAAACTGTCTCGCATGCGCGTTGGATGCTGGCAGCAAGTCTTCCTCGGAGAAGGAGATGGCAAATGGAAAAAGGGCGACGGGGGGGAGCACACACCGTTTCCCGCTCGTGCGGCGGGAATCCTCCGTCTCGTGCGTCTCGACCCCGGGTGCGGTGGCCCTCACGGGTGACGACTCGATGGCGGCCGACGTTCTGTCTTCGCTGTTCTCGCAGGTCTTGTCCATCGACGGGCCGACGGACGTGTTCGGGGTGCTGACGCCGCCGCCTTTTGGGGCCTTCTTCGCTTTTTTCGCGGCGGCCCTCTTCTCCGACGACATCATATACCATGCCCGCAGCGCGTTAACCAGCAGCATCTTGTTTTTGTAATCGTCCGCGTCTTCGACGAACGGGTGAGCCAGGAGTTTGAGCTCGTCGAGTGTGAAGGACTCGAGGGCGACCTTCTTTTTTTGAGACGCCGCGATGGACCATTCAAGCAGCCTGGATCTCCGACAGTCGTTTTTCGTCTGCAGCTTGTTGTATGCCATCGGCGGGCCCGGGAGGAGAGTCGCGTACATGGCGACTTCTTGCGCGCTGGCGGACACGATCCTCTCCACGAACGCCGAGAATGCCGCGCGCATCAACGTGTCGGCCGCGCCAGCCGGCTGCCAGAGGCGCTCCATGTAGTGCCCGACGCTGATCGGCTCGCCATTGTCCCAGCTCATCGTACCGCCGGGTGCGGAACCCGTCTCCCGTCTACGATCTCAACACCCCCGCGCAACCTCCCTCTTGCGATGGGAGCTTTGGGAAGCTGTGTGTGTACGTGTGCATCAACCCCTTACGGACGCATTCAATCCTTCAGATCGTCCTGACTTATTGAAATCCCCCCGTGTTGAGTCAAATCAAGCCACATACTCCACGCCTGGTGGTGCCAATGCGAGTCCGGCTTGCGGAAGATTGCCGCCTCGCTTTCGCGGGTCTTCCTTTTCTTGTCTACTGCACGGCAGCGGCCAGCGGTGTGTGAAACCTCAGCTTCTACGGCACGAAGGGTACGCCTCCTCCGGATACTCAGATATGGCTTCGTCTCTGGTGCAGACTGTTTCCGGCTTGTTCAACATCCCGTCTGTCACAGCACTTCTTTGGCACGGCGTGCGTTTCTCTTTTCGGCGGTGCAAGCCCAACCCCACAATTCGCTTCGAGCGCGTTACTCTGTGCAGGTGAGCCGACAAGAAGGGAAAAAGGAACTAGCACCGAAACAAAATGCGCGCTTTAAGGCGCTAGCTGACCGTTTACTTCATTGTGAGGGCTTAACTTTTCGTTCGTTTTCCAGACCATTTGACGAGCGTGGTCGAGACAGAAAGGAGGCAATTAGGGGGCGACCAACCGGTTGACACGTAGGACAGAAACGAGGAGCTTTTTGCTTGGCAGATTCCAAGCCGGTAGGTTGGGAATGGAGACGGTCGGGCGGCAATTATATGCGCTTTGAGTTCCTTGATCGCGATGCAAGGCAGCGCGCAAAGTTGGAGTCGAAGCTAGCACAGTACGTGCCGTCCGGTATGCCCGGCGCTTGATCATCTGTACGGGGATTTTGCCTGCAGCACGACACAGTACGATCGAAGAGGTAGTCACCTACTGACTAGTGCAGGCCATTGCTCCAGGTATTCTGCATTCCAACCTGAACTACCATAGGCCATCTTTGTCACAACACGGTACGATCGAAGAGGTAGTCACCTAATGACTAATGCAGGCCGTCGCTACAGATATTCTGCATTCTAACCTGAACTATCATAGGCCATCTTAGTCGTGTCCTTCCGTGTTTGGGAGCCAGCCAGCCATGTGACCCGAAGACGCCACCAAACATGTGACGTTGTGCTCCTGTACGGCAGGATTTCTCCAGCGCCTTTGCTTTCGTTGACCGCACTACCCTCAGCTAAAATTCTGGGACGTGGTTTCGGGTGGCAATTGATCATGATCAGAGAGTCCTACTCAGGCGGTTCAGTTTCCCCACAGTTGCCTGTGGCTACAAAAAAGACAGGCGCTTCGGTTTGCTTGAGCGTGCCGGTTGATCGGTTTCCCACTTGTATTTACCCTGTGTCAATTTCAGGTAAAGAATTCTGATCAACCACCAAACGGCAACGCCGCCTACGTCTTTTTTAGCCTGCACAATACATTGAAGGGCAGCCCGCAAAATTGTTGGTACTAAAAAGGAGGAACCCTGCCAGCTGCTGCGACTATCCTCGGGGGTTACTTGTGCGGAGGCCATTGCCTTCAACGAGAGGAAGAACCACCGCGAAAGTGCGACTGGCATCAGGTTTGTCGAAGTCGGGCTAGTTTCAGGCAGGCGCCAAGCCAACACAAACTGCCCCACGAAGGCCCCACACACTGTGAACAAGAAACAGAAGAAACGGTCCGCTCCTGGTCCAGGAACGTGAAGGCCAACCACAGCTTGCAAAGCTTGGGTCGGAGGCAGCACAGTGCTACAACCCCGTCTGCTCTGCCCTGTGGCTGACCGTCTCGACGAGCTGTTGTTCAGCGCAAGCGCCAAGCCCCAAGGTGCGCGACGCCTTGATGCTTTTTAGTTTGGGAAATCGGTAGCCACTTGACCCGTAGGCCCGTGGCTCTGCAGTACCGCCAAACACGTGAAGCCCCGTGTAGCAGGCTTTTCCCTGGTACCAACCCCAGTAGTACCCCATGCTGTAAAAAAATTGAAAGTCGCTTTGGTTTGTTGGATGCTCGTCCGTTGAAGGCCGTCTTCTTGGATTCCTTATCACGTACGAGAAAGGGCCACAAATGGGTGGCACTCTCACACCTCGATGGATATCATAGCCAGGGTACGTAGCTGACGAGTCGTGAAGTTTGCTACAACTACCGCTTGGGGGGACAAGAACAGCCTTACCTGCGCACAGGGGTAACACATTGCTTTCTACGGCCGAGCATTACGCGTCCCCACTTCGGCATCCTCTTCCTCCATCCAATGCACATCAGCACAAACACATTCACTGCCGCCTGTTCTCGCTGCCGCCGTTTCCTGCTCTGCGTATGCAAGCTTTCTTGCTACGCAAAGAGAAATCAGCAGGAAAAGAAACCGCTGAGAGTGGAGGTCGCCTTGGGACGCAAAGCACCCAGGAGGGATCCGCGTTGCAGCCGGGCGGGGAGTTTTGGACTGTTTCTTGTGTTTGTGGAAGTCGGCGTTTTGCTCGTCTTTTTCCTCTCTCTTCCACGGAGTGCCAATCCTTGGTCCACGCTGTAACGGAGTTTAGCGCCCAAGAATCGAGAAAAAGAAGGAGATAGAAAAAGAAGAAATTGGAAGAGAGGGGATGGGCGAACGCTGAAAACGAGAAAAAAAGAAGAACAACACCGGGGGGAAAATGTTTCTTGGGTTGGGGGGGGGGGGGGGGGGGGGGGGGGGCCGGAGGGGTGCGAGTGGGTCGGAACTCCTGCGAACCTACAGCCGTTTTCTTTGCTTGTGCATGCCGGTTGATCGGCCTCCCCACTTATGTTCATTTCCCCCCTATTTCTTTTCTAGGTCACGAATTCTGATCAACCACAAAAACGCGCTGTCTACGTCCTTTTAGCCTTTACAACACACTGTGGGGCAACCTGATTACTGGTGCTAAAAAGCATCCCTGGGATGGAGTGAGTTGGCTTGCCATCTTCGAAATGCCTTCTCACGCCGGGACCTTCTATACCCGCTGTTGTTAGCATTTGCAGAGTGTAGCGTCTGCACCGTCCAATCAAATATCCCGTCATCCAACGGCTACAATGCAGCAGTGCGTATCTCTCGGCGCTTTTGGCTTCACAGAGATCAGCAGTTGCGACGAGGGATCCGGAAAGTGTGCACGCCCGATGTTCGTCTACGTGTTTGGCAACGAATGATCTGACTTGCAGCGAGACTGCTTCCGAAATCTGCACGCATGCGCCTTCCATCGAGGCTCACGCCAACTACGGCGTATCACGCTTTGTGATTTCGTACGCGGCAAACTATGGGTTGATCGCGCCAACAATATTTCAGGACCAGTGCGCGAGTTGTCACGCGCTCAGTATCGGATGCGGTCGTCATCCTGCTGTAAGATGGTGCCATCATATCGCCAGCCCTGCTTGCCAGAAGTGAGCTACGGAGCAATCAGGTGTCGATTCTTGACAGATCAAGGATGACGCCTCGGTACTCTTCTTGAAACTCGTCGGAGTCGACCGTCCTGTAATGTAGGGCAAGGGTGGCAGAGGTTAGTTTGGCACGAGCTCAACCGTCATATGTTTGCACTACGCAAAGAAACGGGGCAAACAGAAATAACCCTTCCGGCGCCCGTTGAGCCGGCAACTCATTGGCTTGCCGGTGCCCCCCCCCCCAATCAACGCAATGAACGACCTTTTGTGTTTCTTGTTGAAGTACATCGGGCGCATTGCCGTTGGGGGTCGGATTTATTGCACGAGTTCGTGGCGGGGTAGGGAGATTGCAAGAAAGTGCTTGGAATGGATTTGTGCTCAACACCGCACTGGTCCCGTCTGCGCCGTGTTTCGGTCCTTTGAGCCACGGACACATTGGGCGGACCATCATCAGCACGGAACCTGCGTGTCTGCAGACAGGGACAGCGGTGTGAGTCTGGTTTGTCAGGCGGCTGTTCGTAGCTCGTCACAGCCAGGACCACCCGTGCTACTAGAGCACAAGGCCCCTACAACCGCGTCTGAGCAATCAGTTAAAAAACTCAGGGCACTCGCCCTGATTGTGACTGCGACTCGCTAGGCAGCACTGACTTGTCTTCTTTTTACGGTGCTCCTTTTCAGCAAAACAACATGAGTTCGTGGCGGGGTAGGGGGGAAGACATACTTGGCGGGCATCACGAGCTTGCACAATAGAGTGCCGCCGTTGACGTTCCGGTTGTGCAGGTCCAGTGCTTTGGTGGCGTCTCGCTGCTTGACCTCGATGATCGCGACGCCAGGGGGGTGGCGGAACAGGTCGAGGACTTCGCTCGACACGGGCACGAGGCTGACGGATTCGAGCAGCTCCCGCAGGAGGCTCTCTGGGCGGCCCTGCCCGAGGCCGCGCACGAAGAAGAAGACCGAGCTGTCCGCCTTCGGCGTCGCGTCCTTCGCGACCGCCGCCCGCTTGCCCGCCCCCGCGACGAACTCACCCGGCCGCAGCACGGCCGAGTGCCGGGCTTCCTCGTCTTGCCCGTCGCCTTCACCGTCCGGCGACAAGAGGGAGTCGCGCGCCCCTTCGCCGATTTCCCGCGCTATTTTTTCAGCGGCCTTTGCCATCGCGTCGGTGACGCCGGCCACCGGCAGCGCGGTGGTGTACAGATTGTCGGAGTACGTCGACTCCGGGACGCCGAGCTTCTTGTTCGCCTCGAACTGGTCCCACTCTCCGACCTCGCCAGCCAGCTCGCCTCGGGCCGACATCGCCGCGGTGTCGCCCAGGGGGGGGGCCCAGGGCTTGAGCGAGCGGCCGGCGGGGGGGCCGGGTGGGCGCAGCCCGACCCGTAAATCGCCGAAGGTGGCGACGGGGGGTTGGGGGTCGGCGCCCTCGATTTCGTAGAGGAAGCGCGTGCGGAGCCGTGCGTCCGAGTCGGGGTCGAGGGCCGCGCCTTCGAACTCCGACGCGCACGTCACCGCCGAAGAGATCGCGGCGAAGACGGAGACCGCGTGGTTTCCGGGGAGGTTGAGGGGCGCGAGCACGGAGGGGTCCACATTCGGAGGCCTGTCGCCGAACACGGCGACCTGCTCCACGGCACCGAAATCGCCGCACGCGTCCATCCACGCCTCGCCGGTGATGTAGTCGGGCAGCGCGCTGACCAAGATCACACGGGATCGGCCGACGGCGGCGGGAGCGGAGCGCATGCGGATCGAGAGGAGCTTGTCTTCGTCTTCCTCTTCGGCTCCGGCTTCTTGCATGGAGTCCTGCGTGCACTCCCCCATGGCCTTCGCGAGGCGCGCTGCCTTTTCGCGCTGGTCGGGCGTGAGGCTCGCGTAGTCCAGCTTCGTGGTGAAGTCCTCCGCGACGAACCCGGTGCCGGCCGGCTTTCCGCCTTTCAGCGCCGCGTTCGCAGCGAACTGGTCCCACTCAGCCGGCTGCCCTTCTGCTTCGAGCCCGCCGGCGAGCACCGCCTCCACCGGCTTCTTCGCCGACGGCAGCACCGCCGAGTGCCGCGCTTCTTCGTCGTCGCCGTGGCCGGCGCCATCGGGCGGCAAGAGCGAGTCTCTGGTCGTGTTTTGAAGCCACTCCGCGATGCGTTCCGCCTCCTTCAGCTTTTCCGGATCCATCAACGCCGGGTCCAGCTGCGTCGTGTACAAGTCGTCCCTGTACGTGGTCGGCCCAACGCCAAGGGTTTCGTTTGCCTGGAACTGATTCCACGCCCCGATGTTGCCCTCGTCTTCTATCTCAACATCTTGCATCTCGACGCCTCCTGTCGGGTCCTCCCACGGAGCCAGGTTCCTCGGTCTCGTCTTCGGCGATTTGGTGGCCACCGGCCCGATGTTGACGAGGACGCCGTTCACCTCCTCGACGATATCTCGCTTCAGGTCGGGGTCGCCTCGGCAGGGCCACACGAGGAACGCCTTGATCTCGCCGTGCCCCAAGTACTGGCCGTGCAGCGTCTCCGCGGCAATCTCGGCGTCTTTGGGAGAGGGCAGCTCGATCAGCGCCGCGCCGCCGTACCTCGTCGCAGGGGCGATGAGCTTGATGGTGCACTCCGACGGATCGCACTCGATCATGTGCAGGATGATGGCGTGGGCAGAGTCCAGTTTCTCGCCGAACCCCCGCACGAACACGTAGCCGGTCTCCCCGGCGGGTGGGGCGGCGGCGTCCATGTTGAACGACGACACCACCGGCTCCATTGCCGCCAGCCGGGGCATCGCGGCCTGCGGCGGCGGCGGCGGCGGGGGCGCCACGCCTTCGTCCTCGGGCAGGGGCGGCGGGTTGGGGATGGGCGGCGGCGACGGAGGACGGGGCGACTGGTCTTCGAGGGGCAGGAGGGGTGGGGCCGTCGGGATGGACGAGAAGCCGAGCCAGAGCTCGGTTTGCTTCCAGAACTGCGCCAGGTCGGACGTCTGCGCGACGGGGATGCCCTCCACAGACACCAGCCGGTGGCCAACGAACTGGCCGACCCCAGCGAACATTGCAGGCGAATTCGGGTACACCCGAGTGACAACCAGATCATCGTCCACGTCAAACCCGGGGATTTGGGAAGGCGACGCCCTTGATAGCAGGACATCGTGTACGGAGCGGGACGCTTGCGCGGTTTCGTCGAAGGATTGCAGCTTGTACAAATCCTCGAGTTCGCTCTGGTTGCGCTGGGACTCGAAGCCCATGCGTGTTTCCATCTCCTCTTGGAACAGCAGGAACGCGACGTCTTCCTCCTCGGTCATCTGCTCCGCGCCGGCCATGGCGACACCCTTCGGCCCGGCCATGGGGGCCAGCACGGGCATCCGCTGCAAGTTGCTGAGGATCTGCCTCTCCTCCGTGGGCGTGATCCCCCTGCCCCTGCCTCGGCCGCGCCCCCCCGGCGCCGGCTGCGCGGGGCTTGGCTCGACCAGCGTCGGGCCCCGCTCGGCGGGGGGCGCGGCGGCCACCCGGCTGCTGTCAATAACCGGAATGTTCACAGTTCCAGTCAGCAGCTGGACGGCGGGGGGCTGCTTCGCGGCGGTGGCGGTTGTGTGCGCGGGGTTCGTGGCGGCCGCCGGCGTTGGCTGCTCCTTTTTGCCCGATAGAACGGCATCCGCTTGGCCGGCAGAACCTGGCGGCAGGAGGGTCATCGGCGATGATCTGGCGGGAGCGGAGTCGGTTGCGACGAGTTCTTCTTTCGTCCGTGATGGGCCGAATCCGTCTTTGCCCGACGACGTGCCTGGGGCGGGTCGAGCGGCGCGGAAGGTGCGGAGTTCGGTGAGGAGCTGCAGCCGCCTGCCGTCCGCTTCCTCCATGCAAAGCAGTTCGTACCAGCCGCAGTCTTCCTCCTCCAGCCCGTGGCTGAAGACTTGCTGCCGCACCTCCTTCGGCACCTCCGGGCAGCACGCTGCGATCCATCGCGTGACGTCGCTCCAGGCCGCCGAATGGCCACGCACGACGTCCTGGTTCCGCAGCATGTTCTCCCCGGAACTCCTCCTCCGGCTCCCTCGCTCTCACCCTCTTCCCCTAGGGCTGTCGGTATGTTATGGTAATGGCACCTCAAAGATAGAAGAAGTGTGAAACCGGGTTTTTGCCTAGAGGCTTTTCGTGTTATTTTGCAAATGCTTTGAGCTATCTTTGTGTCTGTGCTTTCAGTCGTCTTCTTAACCATGGTTAGAAGAGTTTCTTGTTCGACCCATTCAGTGGGTGGGGATAGAGGCAACGCGTGAGTGCCCTTTTTCCCCCGTTCTCTGCAGGCAGTGTGCTTGCCCCTCAGCTCCAATGTCTGAACCGGTCGCACCAATGAGAGAGACGAGTTAGAGTGCAGGGACCATCTCTCCGGGGAGTTTCCGGTCTCTCCGGCCAAAATGATAGCTGTGCATGTCATGTAGAGGGGCTGATCTGGTGATTGTAGCGGGGGTTTGATTCGCCCACTATCAAAACGGAGTGCGTCATTGTCACCAAGACAGTGATTTTTTCTTCGGACCCTTTGTCCGACTTATAGACCGTAGCGATCGACTGTCGCCACCGAATGTGCATTTTATTCACAACGGCTCCTGCTATGTATGAGAGCCCCGCACCACGGAACGTGTGAAGAACTTGGTACGACCTGGACTAGTTGTTGCTCCGGGATTCGCAGTCAGGTTCCGTGCGTAAAAACGGGCGAAACATAAAAAGCTTTGTTTTGCTTGACTAGTACACGGGTGGAGCAAGGAATGAACGGAGATGTAACAACGTGCATGGGAACTTCGGGCAGAGGTTCTGGGTACGGTGGTGTCGAAGGCTTCGAAGGCAAAACAATTCGAGCTCTGAAAACGGAAAGCCTACCGAATGCTATACGGAGCATGGCACTTTGTGCAGCGTGTGGAGCTGAGACTAACACTGTTGAGAGCGTGGGGGGCTCCGACGGAATAGCCCAGGACAGTGCGCTAGTACGTTCCTGTCGTGCTCTCTCGATTGCACTGCCTCTGGCGATACAGTTGTCTTTCCATCGGGTATAGGCTACTCATCTGTTTGGTTGCTCTCTCCCCTGTGAATCAAACACAATACATTGAAGGGCGACCCGCAATCGATTGTCAGTTCGTAAAAACTGTCCAACGCAAACTTTCCCGCAGACAACCGGCTACGCTGGCTGTCAGTGCGAAAGAGCTTCGCCGCATAAGGGATTTTCTTTCACTCAACAGAAGAAGGGTTTTCACTGGAGCCCTGTGCCTGTTTTCGCATCTGTTTACAGGTCCGTAGTTGTTGGTCTGGTGGCCTGGTAGAAACAGAAGGCGGGTTGGCAAGGGTGGTGCATCTTTTTACAGGTCCGTGGTTGTTGGATACGCTTTACGCCGTTCGTCGCGCAGCTTTCCTTTCGCCTTTTAACTCTCAATTTACTCCCCGCCGCCCTTTTTAGAGCAATACCCTCTAACATTTTGTGTGTGTGTGGTAAGGTACAAAACTAACTAAATTCGAACAAAAGCAGCAAAAATAAATACTACTGGGGGAGGGGGGAGGGGAGAAGAAATGCGATAACGTGCTTGGAATGGTGTGTGCTCAAACACCGTGTCCTTTCTGCACTGTGTTTCGGTCCTTTAAGCCACAGACGCACAAGGCGGACCATCAGCGCGGAACCTCAGTGTTTGCATACAGGACAGCGATGCGAGTCTGGTCTGTCAGGCAGCTGTTTTTAGCGAAAGCAAAGGAGAAAGCCCCTACAGCCAGGGAGGGGGAGGGGGGAGGTGGGGCACAAATAGAAAAAGGGGTGGTGAAATGACAGATCAACGATCTCTCAATGACACACGTTCGATTTGAATGGGCGAGGTGGCGTGCAGGAGAGTGAGGAGGATACGGGAAGGAAAAGGGACTCATCAACTTGCAGCAGATTTTCGGTTCTTTATAATCTCAGCACGGTATTGCTGCACGTAAGGCTCTCGCACACGCTAGGCTCAGCAGTTCGTGCTGCAACGTGTGTCTGGCTGAGCGAGCGTTGAGAGAATTTTTATAACGTTGGGAATGCTGACGCGTTACATGAGAGCCCAGAAAGCTTGTCTTGACATATCTCGGATCCACTTGCTACAGGCTGCCAAAGATAACCGGTCTTCGGCTCGCGAGTTCTCGTTCAGGAATGCTCCTCTGCACGTGAATGCAGGTGCCCTGCAGCAAAGGCACTACCGTCTGTACGTCTCAGACCTTGCCACCAAACCCAGTGTGAGCGCATGGGATCCTTTGGTGATCTTTCATCTACAAGGGGCGAAAGGTGAGTACCGCAGGAAATACAGGCGTGTGGCTGCTTGCAGACCTCATTTTTGCCCTTTGAGCACAACAGTAGGCCCGTCGTCGTTCGGCAGGACGTTCGCGCACGCAAGGGACTCAGTCTCATGCTTCTGCATTGACTATCGCGGGCGGTTCCCACGTCGGGGTCGGTGCGCGTGAGCAGGAGGACGTGTTGAACTTGGCTAGTGTTGAACCTGGTGGTTGTTGAACTTGGCTAGCCTTCGCAGCGATGCGACGTGGAGGCCTGAGGCGGAATTAGCGGCCTCCGCGGGGCAGGTGGCTACTCGCAGCGTGGTGAAGAGTAGAAATGGTTGACCACGGGGCAGTGCGGGCGTTTAAGCGTGTGGGCCTGGCAACATGTTTACATAGCTTCCCAAATGTTTTCAACGGTCCTTCGGACGGGACAGGTTGTTGCAAAACGAGCGGAACCGAAATGACAGCGGGACCCCCAATAACAAAAGGTCACAGCCGCACACAACTGGTATGATACAGTGGTCTGAGCTACTAACAACTAAACCGCGTCTCTCAGCATTATTCGAGATCGTCTTTCTTCGCCGGCGGCTTGCACAATCCAGGCGCACCACACCCCTTCTGCCTGTTCGGAAGGTGGTTCGTGGTCTCGCTTCGCATTTATCAGTCGAGTGTTCGAAGAAAAGCAGGAGTCTCGAAAACGGCGCGTCCACGCCTCGCAGAAACTCGAGCGAATTTGCTCAAATCGTCACCGTCGCCTTGGGGGACCCCATAACCACGGAGCACTTCTTCTTCGACTCGCCCAGGACCTTGTTCGAGATCTGCGGGGTGCTGTGGAACTTGTTCGGCACGCGCTGCGGCGACCCGTCCGCGTTGTAGGCTTGGCGGCGCGGCGACGCGAGGTACGGCGTTTCGTGCTCCTTCTTCTTCTTCTCGAACCGCTTCTGCGAGTAGTGCGGGTGCTCGGCGGGGCTGTCGTCGTACGGGTGCGGGACGACGTCCTCCTCGATGCGCGCCTTCCAGCGGGGCGACGACTGGAGGGGGACCCGTTGGTGCTTTTTCATCGTGCTCAGCTCGCTCGCTGACGTCATCAGCTTCGTCCCGGACCCATCGGGCGACGCCTGCCTGACCGGCACCTCCCTCGGCTCGCTCTTTGGACTGGTCGCGTCGACCCTCACCCTCATCGGGCTGCGGTGCTTGATGTCGTTGTGGAGCTCCCTCAAGCTGTAGTGCGGCAGGTCGGCACGGGGCCTCTCGGTCCCCCTTGGGCTCCGGGAGTCCTTGTACGGGTGCACCGGCTCCTCCCGCTCCTGCCACCGCGGCGTGCTGCACATTTCGGCCGCGTGCACGACCTTCTCCTGGTTCAGCGTCTCCCAGCTCTGCTTCAGCCCCACAGTCCCCAGCCGCGGTGGCGTCTCGTACTGTTGGCGGTACATCTTGTCGTCGCGGGTTCTTCCTTTGGTGTCTAGCAATCTCTGGACGGAGTGTTTCGCTGAGGAAAAGAAGCTGTCAAAAGAAACGCAAACGACAACTTCCGTCGGTAGAGAAACCCCTGTGGGAATGCCTAAAAAAACCCACTACCTTCGGGTGGGGTATATTCTGGCACTCGCTGGTGTTGGGGAAAACCTTAGTTCAATGTACACTGCCTCTCATGCATGTTTGATGCTAGCGGCCCTGCAAAGCTCGCGGCCCCGCAAAATTCTCGCATATTCTCGCACGTGCGAGAATATGCAAGAATGAGATAACTCACAGTACAGCATGCTTGAACGACATGAGAAACCGGCAGGAATCAACGTTTTAGGTCGTCTCCGAGGCTTCCGCGGCGCAGTTTGCCGCCACTAAGCCTCCCAACTTCTCCAGCTGCTGCTTCCTCTGTGCAATGAACTTTCCTTTCCTCCTCTGCCTTCACTGCCACAGCTCGTTTCGTCTGTTCGTGGATGCAGGCTTTCAAAGCTGTTTGTGAACTCGGGAACCGAATTTGCTTGTGATTTTAGCGTTATTTGTGGATTAGGTCCCTTGACTCGCTGTCGCTGGGCTCGCTGGATTCCAAGGGCTCGCGGATGTACCTGTGAACGGTTGCCATCCAGAGCCCGCAACCTAATAATGCACCTGCAAAGGCGGCCCCGAGGTCAATTATTCAAAAAGCCGGCAGCAGCAACTGAACGTTAGCCGACAGCTTCACAAAACGAGCTGTGGCAGAGGAAATCGTAGAAGAAAACACAAGAAGCCGCAGCTGGAGAAGTTGCAGACACATTGGCAGGCGGAGCACTTGTTGTGAAGCGTGTTTTCGACCAATATTCAAGCATTGAAAGCAATACCATGGTGCAACCAGAGTTGTTGTCGGCGGCGTATTGTGTCCTGAAAGCAAGACACAATGCCAGTTGCCAAGTTGCAGTTGGCGTAGCCTTATAATCAGGGCCCGAGCTTGACTTGGCGAGATTTTGGCCAAACTCGGTCAAAGTCGGTCAGCAGTGGTAGTCTAAAATTAATCAGCAACGTTACCAGTAACGCTTCCCACAGCGCAGAAGCTCTTGCGGGCTTGCACCGACTTGAAGTCATGTGCTATCACTCGATTGACCTGTTTCATCCACACACCGCTGCTATTGCTAGCGTTGGTTCTTATCTCACACGCTGCTCTGTTCACGGTGTGCATCAACCCGTCTCAGACCGCAAGACGCCCTGCTACAGTGCTTCATGCGGAAGTGTGGCTTCGGAGCGCCGGTTCTGCCTGCCGGTGTTGAACTAGGCTGGCCAGATCCAAAGAAGAAATTCTCGGTCAGGGGTCTTTTAAAGAGGGGCCGAGCTTTCTTTGTCAAGCAAGCGAATTTTAGAGTTACATGCAAGTTTGTTTTGACTGGTTACGATACTGGGTCGCAAAGAGGAAGCAAAAGACGCACACCAAATGTGACATAAATCTGCTAAAACACCAGATTGGGAACCAAATCTGCAGCCTTGTGTTGTCCTCCAGCGACGCTTAGTGCAGCTTCCAGCGCTACAAAAAGTGTGCATCTTCACAGTTGCTTCGGCCCCTATCATCCATACCAGTTTTAGTTTTTCAAATAAATTTGCCAAAGGAGCCGAAGTTGTCAGTCAGAGAGCCTTTCTGGTTTAAAGCTGACCGAGTTTCCATGCACAAGCTCGGCCACTGTTAATAACTTACATCGTTATTTTGCTATTCACTTGGTATTCCTGTCGGAGCCTCGAATACAGGTCAAATACATGGTTCTTCAGTGGTTTACACATTCTCGCATTTCACTCGTATCATTCTCGCATGCGAGAATATGCGAGAATTTCATGCGAGAATGCGAGAATCATTTTCGCATACGCGTCGGATCGGATGTATGCCTAGGGCTCCGGGAGTCGTTGTACGGGTGCACCGGCTCCTCCCGCTCCTCCACCAGCCCGGCATTGCCCTGCGATACCAGTGGCATCTCGTATGCGGTACGTGTTGCTGTCTCGGCTTCTTCGTTTCTAGCGCTAGTGGGGCTGGGTACCAGCGAAAACGAGTTCGAGCACAAAATACATGGCGTAAGGTCTCGCTGTCGCATGCCGTTTGGCGTACACTAGTCTTCGGACTGCTATCCTGCGTGCTCTCAGGCGAAGAAAGAAGGAAAGAACGTGGAATATACAATCATATGATCATATGAAAGAACCGTACGGGAGGATAGAAACAAATG
Organism: Diplonema papillatum; assembly: GCA_030068145.1. Classification (NCBI taxonomy): domain Eukaryota; phylum Euglenozoa; class Diplonemea; order Diplonemida; family Diplonemidae; genus Diplonema; species Diplonema papillatum. The sequence goes on from JAPJBO010000016.1 coordinate 434,129, forward strand.
ACTGGAAGGGTGTTGCCTGCGCGTTCTTTTTGCTTGTGAAAAAACCTGCAGTCTGCAAGCATTCGTTGACAGAGAATCAAAATAAAAGGTGAAGAAAGAAGTTCTTTTCAGGAATGGAAGGGAGGACAAAGGGTGCTGAAGAACTGTCTGCACGATCTGCTAGAAAATGCGACAATCAGGGGAAAAAGAACATTTCCACGCTTGCACTGATAAACGAAGAGCGGCGAACAGCATCAACTGATAAGATGGTGACGATGAGGATACGGTGTTCTTTGCATCCCTCTCCGTGGTGGGGCTTCATGCAACAGCATTTTACAGTTGGCTTCGTTTAGGTTTCTTGTGCAACCGTTGTTCGGGAAATGTCACAAATTAGTCATCTCCTCTGGGATGTGATTCGTTAGTGTGTGTGTGTGTGTGTGTGTGTGTGTGTGTGTGTGTGTGTGTGTGTGTGTGTGTGTGTGTGTGTGTGTGTGTGTGTGTGTGTGTGTGTGTGTGTGTGTGTGTGTGTGTGTGTGTGTGTGTGTGTGTGTGTGTGTGTGTGTGTGTGTGTGTGTGTGTGTGTGTGTGTGTGTGTGTGTGTGTGTGTGTGTGTGTGTGTGTGTGTGTGTGTGTGTGTGTGTGTGTGTGTGTGTGTGTGTGTGTGTGTGTGTGTGTGTGTGTGTGTGTGTGTGTGTGTGTGTGTGTGTGTGTGTGTGTGTGTGTGTGTGTGTGTGTGTGTGTGTGTGTGTGTGTGTGTGTGTGTGTGTGTGTGTGTGTGTGTGTGTGTGTGTGTGTGTGTGTGTGTGTGTGTGTGTGTGTGTGTGTGTGTGTGTGTGTGTGCGTGTGGGTGTGCGTGTGTGCTGCGCAAAAAGAGCGCGCCTAGGAACGAGAGAACAAAGCAAACACGAAAAGAACATTTCCGGAGTTCGGGCTGACGTCACATGAAAACTTCGTTGCCCGCACTACCCTGAGCCCAAATCCTGGACGTGGTTTCGGGTGGCAAATTTGCAAAGATCATGATCAGGGAGGTTCAGGTTCCTCACACATTGCATGTGGCTAAAACATAAACGGTTGCTTTTTGTGTGTACCCGTTAAACCCGTAGGCTTTCCCGTACAAGCACTTCTCTCGTTGCCAAGTGTACTATTCAAAAAAACCTGGTGTTCGTTTGGAGCAGAAGAAGTTTGTTTGCGCGCCTAGAAACATGCTTCCGTCCGAGAAACATGCTTACATTGTTTCCAGGACGCTACAACAGGTTTGTTCTGGCAAACAAAAAATGCGCGAAGGGGCCTCCCGGTGCTTATTTCGACGGAGGCAAGAGGGGGAAAAACAATACAACTACAAAGTGGGTCTTTTTTGTTGAACGCCCGCCACCAACCAAGATTTACCTGGGTTTCGTATGGGGTACAGCCCACATTTTCCTTCTTCAATTTTTTGTTGCAACTGGCGGCCACCTCGAGCATTTTCTTCAGAGCAAGTGCTTATACAAAAAAAAAAGAAACTAAGAACTCGTCACTCGCGCAACCGCGGCCGATACAAAACTGATGATAACGATGATGGGCAGAGAGAGTTGTTTTCGCTGAACGCAGCGCCTGTTCGTTTCTGCGTGAAGCTGGGTTCACGACGCAAGTGTAAACGCCGTGGTTCGCGGCGACGAGCTTCTCATTTTCTCCAAGATTCTGTGTTTGGTAAAAAGACGAAGGGAAAAAACGCTTCTGATCGCTTGCTCGTTCGATTTATCAGGATTCCACTTCTTCTAATCATTTGCGAACCGGAGTCCGTTTTTCGCTGGAAACGGATGGCTACGGCTAACCCAACCTCGCGATTGGGCAGCTGCCATCTTCCAACGTTATTTCCATTATAAATAAGTGGGTGTATTGACGACTGCTCAACAGAGGGGCAAGTGACCTTTGCTCCCTCCACCGTTTTCTTCATTGTCTTTTGCTAGTGCTGGTAGAAGAACGAATTGTGCGGTCGACGTCATTCTTTTAGAAGATTCCTTCATTTCCTTTTTAGAGTGAAGCAGTGCACTAGCCCGGACCTGGATTCGCAAGTCAAAAACTGGTAAACCGGTCCGAGATAGCACTAGGTGCGGCAAGGTTTTGCAGCAGCACTTTTCTACACATTCTAAGAGTGAAAGTCCGCGTGAGAGAATGGGGATAGGCACACGAATTTACATTTCTGATACGGGACGCCTTGGAAAATTGTGTAGAAAAAGCCACGCCAGATATCCCTCCCGTATTCCTCCGGCAACGAATGCCCGCAGAGCGAAGTCGCACTCGTCCGAGATGGGGTTCAGCCATTATGTTGAGGGCCTTGTGTGCTACATCAACTTTACCTGGTTGAGAAGTCGTAGTTTTGTAGGAAGTCTACCATTTTTCGCTGTGCTCGTCCGGTTTTCGGAGACACAGAATCCCTCTTTCATCAGCTTCACCACTCCCCCCGCACACGAGGTGCCGTCCTATCGCGGAAACCCCAGGGTGCCGCATGTCATGAATCTTTTTCCAGACTGCCGGCACACCAAAACCTCCACGACCGCTCTTTTTATTATACCGTGACCAGCTTGCTGACCAAGACTAGTCTGACTACCAGATTCGCGTGGTACGCCTAACATACGAGCCCCCAAACAAGTCGTGTACGCTGACTAAAGCTCACCTGCGTGTCTTGCAGACAAGACAGCGGTGTGAGTCTGTTTTGTCTACGAGAGCACAGGCGAATCAGTCTCAGAAAGAAGGCCTCTGCAACCGTGCCGAGCAGTCGGGGGGAGCAAACAACTATACAGGCGAATGAGTACTATAAATGAGCGAATGATATATCCACCTCCTGTATACAAGCTCCGCCTGCTGCTTCGTCTTCCCCGTCGCCTGATGCAATCATCGAAGGTAGAAAGGTCAGGCAGCGATTTTGATTTTGGTTTGTCACAACTGTCGCGACGCCTCAGGACACGGGGCTTCAAAAAAAGGGGGCAAAGGTGGTTGGGCAAGTTGTGGGGGAAAACCTTAGTTTCGTGTTCAGGCGCTACTTGCCTCCCGGGGGGGGTGAAGCTACGATGTTTTCGGGATAGCGACGGGGGTAGTAACCTTGTAGTGTCAGTTCGGTATCGCCGGATATATTAATCTTCTAAGATCTGCGATCTTATGGCCAAAGAAAGTGTACGAGCGCGCACGGGACAGCGAACCAGTTCATGGCGACGGCCAATTGTTTGACTGGTGGGACAAGCTGAGGTGGTTGTCTCTTCACCTTCAGTCTCTGCAACTCTCACACGTAGCCGGTCGCGAGTTGCTTGACATGTTGACACCGACGAACTGGACAGCACGGTTTATAACGGCTCGCCACTACAGCATAGCGTGGGAAGCAAAAAAGCCGAGGGAATCACTTTAGGAAGGGAAACAAAGTAGTAGGAATGGTAGTTTGAACTGAATATACAGCAACAATCTGTGACGATAGACTGCACAAGCCGCTACAGACTACCTCTTTACGTCAGTACCGAAGCATGACACTGTCGTGTCATGCTTCGGTCGCTTCTTTCCCCGCGCACTGCTTGTCTCCGGTGCGCGCTTCACGTCCGATGTGCAGTTTGATGACGAGGAATCACATGATTCGGCACACTTCCTTTTTTTCCTCGCAGGTTGTTTCCGCGGCCGAGATCTCGACTCCTCTATGTTCCCTGCCTTAGCCTGCCCGCCTTCGCGGCTCCGCTTCGGTTGGGTTTGTGGGCTGTCCACTTTGGGGTGCGCTTCTCGTCCAGAGGCGGCTACTGCGGCTTCGGCTTCTTGCGGGCGCTCCCACCTGCTTGCTCGTCGTCGCGTCCGCGCTTCCGCTGGGAGCAGGCGCCGTCCGTCCCTTTTGCACGTTCACCGTTCGGTGGTGGTGCCCGATCTGTTGGTTGTGGGCCCTGTGGCCGCGGCTCCGGTGCTGGCACCTTCGAGGCGCACGCGTTCGCCCGTTGGCCGACAGGTCCCCGCTTCACCGCCGGCCGTGCTCCGTGGTGCCCTCGCTTGCAGCACGCCTGCGCCTGCGGCACCGCACGTCCTCGTACCGCATGCACGTTTCGCACGTCGGCAGGTCGTGAGTCAGGCACTTGTGATAGTAGTAGTTTCAGCTTCGTGTGAGCTTGATCAAAGTAACATCAAGGCAGCCCTTACAAAGACCGCGTGGGTGCGGGCTTTTGATTTTAATCATCGTGTTTCAAACCCCCGATTGCGCGTAACCTGGAAGCACCCAGAGGGTGTCGGTGGTAGAAAGGTGCAGTTGCCCGCATCCATCCGGCAATCAGCTCGCATCGGGGAGGTGACGCTACCCACCTGGGCAAGGTGTCCTGCTGCCCCTAGTAGTGTATGTCGTCCTGAGGGGAGCCTCGACACGTACTTAGTACGCAAGAAGCAATGGATGATTTCCAAACCTGTCAATGAACACAATTGGTGGACAAGTCTGGCGCCCGCACCCGCTATAATTCCAGCACCAACAGCGTCTATTCATTCTTCTGGTCGCTTCTTCTTTTGTGTTCTGCGGCAGTTCCTTTTGTGTTCTCGTAGCCGATCGGATTCGCTGTTTCGTATTTCCCTCAACGACAGCAAGTGTCATGCCGGAGGGTCGGGAATCTTAGTTTGGTGTTGGGCAGAGAATCTTGCCTGCGTGTGTTTGATGCTAGCATCGAAGCTTTTTTCGCGCCACACCTTTTGACTTGTTTCGACGTGCTCTCTCCCTCTCGCTGGATTTCGCATGTTTTGGCTTTATCCCCCCGCTTCCCCCGCTGAAGGAGACGCACCCCGGACAGGTCAAACCATGAATAGTCAGTGGGGGAAATCCGTACACCGCGAAAGTAGGAGAAACAAAAATTAGAGTTTTTTGTTGACCGCAATACCCTGAACCCAGGCCTGGGACGCGGATTCAGGTATACTAATTGGCGGATGATGACGATCGAAGGGCCGGCAGTTCAGTTTCTTTACGCATTGCATGTGGCTGACAAAAAAGATTTCTAGTTCTTGGGATTTGGGATCCTTCGGATGGGCAGCCGTGAGCCGAAGTGGGTGGCGCACTTTACACGATACAACCTTTGGCACGCCGGTATTGCCGACTCGTCAGCAACGTCCGACCCATTGTTTTGAGGTGACGGGGTAGCGTTACCTGTGGTCGTTCAGGCTAAACCAGTGTCCACGTTCACTTTACGATGGGACAAGTATGCGCTCCAGGGAAGCAATTACTGGTTATCGCCAAAAGACGGAGCGAACGCCGGTATTGCCGACTCGACAGCATTGTCCGACCCAGTGTTTTGAGGCGATGGGGTGGCTTTACCTGTAATCGTTCAGGCTAAATCAGTGTCAGCGTTCACTTTACGATGGGACAAGCACTCCAGGGAGGCAATTACTGGTCATCGCAAAAGACGGAGCGAACACCGGTTTTGCCGACTCGACAGCAATGTCCGACTCTGTGTTTTGAGATGATGGGGTGCCTATACCTGTGGTCGTTCAGGCTAAACCAGTGTCCATGTTCACTTTACGATTAAACAAGTATGCATTCCAGGGAGGCAATTACTGGTTATGGCGCGGGCGAGTCCTCACCAACCTTCGCGGGCAAACTACTAAGGAGATGGTCTCCAAATGCACTTGCACGCGTTTCTACTTTTGATGCTGGTCCTACGGGGAGACACTCCAGTTTCAGCCGCAGGAGCGACTTTCAGGGCCCTTGTTCTTTCCGCAACAAAAGGGCGCCATTCCAGGGCGGGGGGCGGGCAATGGGCCACGAATTCTGCTGCGCGGTGGAGTCTAGCCTCAGAAGCCGGGGCTAAAGCTGAAGGGAAAAAGGTGCCCTCTCGCTTTTTGGGGTATACCTTGGCCCGCGCTTTGGCTGTAGCACACCAGTTTCTGAGACAGGACACCACATGGTATTTTCTTTAGTCGTTGTGGTGCCGTCCGGCAGTTCTTCTTTCCCTATGCTGTTGTCCGTGTCAAGATTCGTTCTGCATTGAGATCCTTCGAGGACATGAAACACATCGTTTAGCGGCGGCTTTCGAATCATACCGCAGCACCATCAGTTGCACGTGTATCAAACACTTGTGCTGATCCTGGTAGCAACCTTGTAGCTCACCGTACGCGCTTCAACAAAGGTTGGGCGTGTGGTTGATAAATTGGTCGTCTCAAAGCTCGAAAGAGAAGGGGGATAGTGTGATCGGTTTTCCAGCAGTTCGCCTGTACTTCCTCTGTTGAGGGGGAGGATTGCAAGAACGTGCTTGGAGCGGATATGTGCTCAACACCGCACTGGTCCCGTCTGCGCCGTGTTTCGGTCCTTACGGACGCATGAGGCGGACTACCATCAGCGCGGAACCTGAGTGTCTGCAGACAGGACAGCGGTATGAGTGTGGTTTCTCAGGCGGCTGTTCGTAGCTCGTCACAGCCAGAACATCCATGCACAGGCAAATCCGGCTCGGGATGAAAGCCCCTACAACCGTAGCAATCTGTTAAAAAAGACAGGCGCTTCCTGGGGGTACCGATCTCGTCACGCAGTCGACATTTTTTTCCTGTCGGCTTTCCTGTAACTTAAAGGTGGGGAATGTGGGGACTTCTTGGCATGAGTATTCGTTCGTCGCCGCTTTTGGACTCCTTTGCCTGTTTCTAATGATACGCGGCAATGGGAGCGGCTCGTTCATCCTGCCGTGTTAGGCGAACTCGTTTCTTTCTCGTACTTCGCGCAACCTGCTGGGGGCAAAAGCTTAGTTGTGGCAGGTAGCTTGGGGGAGGAAGGCGTTTGCTTCTTATTCTTTTTTCGACTTGGTCGGCAGTGTTCTCTTTTTGCAACAGTTCTTCTTTTTGAGAGTGGGAAACTATCAAACACCCGGTTTAATACCGCAAGCCGAGATTGCCACGCAAGTTCGCTTCTGATAGTCAGATGGGGAAGGCAGGGGGGGAGGAAAATCTTAGTTGGGGAGGGAGAGTCGTTGTACTTCGGTTCTGGTTTCGGGGAGCGGGGCAGTGACTTTCAGGAGGTCTCGCTCAACCAAACCACCCACCAGCCCATATCCTACAAGCTTTATCCCACAGTCTCCTGAGATAATTGCTGCTGGTCTTCGGGCATCTTGGCCCGAAGAATAGTCGAAAGGTCGTGAAGACCACCTTAGAAGGCGACTGTGCTGGGGGTAGGGTCGCCTTTGGAAATCCTGAGGTTAGATAAGGTCTGGAGTGGGTGCGTTGAGACCATGCTTTGACATGTTCCTAAACATTTACATACTTCCCTCCTCAGCCCTGGACTGGGGTGCAGATTCCCTTGTCTGTGCGCCGGCGATATTCGCTCAGTCGGTTGACTGGGGCGGCGTACCTCCGACTTTATTTTCCTGGCGATTTCGATCAGGGGGTTATACGGCTTTACGAGCTTCCCTTGGGTGCCAAAGTAGTGGGCACTGTTCAATTTTTACTTTTTGAACAAAGAAAACACGTCTACAGCCCTGTTCATGTCAGGTTTCCAGTGTTTGGAATGTACAAAACACGTCTACAGCCCTGTTCATGTCAGGTTTCCAGTGTTTGAAATGTACAAAACACGTCTACAGCCCTGTTCATGTCAGGTTTCCAGTGTTTGAAATGTACAAAACACGTCTACAGCCCTGTTCATGTCAGGTTTCCAGTGTTTGAAATGTACAACGTGGTACACTGTACACTCTCGCGCATGGCACGGGGAAACCCTTGACAAACAATTGCCCTTTGGTGGATGCTTTTGGAAGGGACCATCTCTTCGGGAGTTCCGATACCCCCATTGCTGGAAACCCCTCCTGTTCGCTGATTTCAAAAAGGGGGCGGAGTTGGGTTGCGGCTTGTTAAGGAAGCCCTCCTCTCATTTGCCACTTCCCCACCCTCCCTCGCACACACTACGGAACGTACAGCTATGCCGCGCACGTAAATTCGGTAGGTGACGTGTTTCCCACGATCCCGAATGGGCGTGCAGATTGGTGTCTTTCGACTTTGTAGAGTGAAAAGCTCGCTTGAAGCTCCGGGGTTTTAAAGTCTCCGGGTGACTATGGTAGTACCTTAGTACTTGTGGAAACATGGACACGAAGTGCGACTCCTTTGCTGGAAAACTTGTGCAGGTGACCAGATGGGGAAAACCCCCTTAAACAGCTGCAGGTGTCCTCCTCATTCGCCCATCTGTTGAAAAATAGAAGGCCCCGGACCGGTGCAGGGTGTCCCCTAGTATTCGAATCATCTTCATGCATCACCTTTCTCCAATTTTATTTTCTCTTCCAGCGCCAGTGATAACACTTCTTGGAGCGAAGGTCTATTTTGAGAAAAGTCCAATGTGGAACACACCTAAAGCCAAAAGTCCAATCCCAACACTCACGCCTAGAGCCAAAAGTCCAATCCCAACACTCACAAAGCCGAAAATCCAATTATAACACTTTTAGAGGCACAGTTAGCCAAAGGCGAAGTTTTCGCATCCTCATCACCTTAAAAGTGTTCGAATTGGACTTTCGGTCTTTAGAAGTGTTTGGACTGGGCTTTCGGCTTTAAAAGTGGTAGTATTGGATTTTCGGCTTTAGGTGTGTTCCACATTGGACTTCTCTCTTTTATTTTTGGAAGACTGCCGTGTGTAAGGCCTGGTCAACAAGTCAGTTCGGGCATCAGCGCCCGGAGAGCTGGTCTGTGTGGCGGGAATCATTCTCCAAAAACCCGCAGATCGGCTCCCGGACGGGACAAAATATCGTGCAACAAGGACATGGTCGCGCCGACGGTTGCTAATTCTTGCAGGAAAAGAAATTGCATCCTTCTCCTCTTTCAGAGTTAAAGTCCGCTTGAGAATCCGGGATTTTAGAGTCTCCGGGTGACCTTCGTCATTTTTGTGTGGTTCAGAGAATAGCATAATGTTCCTTTTCGTGTTTCCGACGATCCTGTATGGGCGTATTGTTCTTTTTCTGTTCTTGAAAAGTACAAGCTTACTAACTACTTAGCTGAGCTTGAGAAAATTGCTTTTCATTCTTACTTCGTTGTTTGTTTGCTTTTTTGAAGTTGTTGCGAGGGGGGGTGTTCACTTGTATTGTGCGGATCTCTTCACAAACGGACGGAAGGGAGGGAGCAACAGAGAGGGGGGCGGTCGGATATCACTAGGCGCCGGTAAGGGCAGCGCTTGCCGCTCTTTCGTCAAGGTGCGATCCAGAATGTCGCATTGACCCCTTTACGGACGGAGGGGGGAAATCGTAGTTTCGCGTTCAGGGGATAAATCTTAGTTTAATGTTTAGGCAGAGCACTGCCTCTCATCAGAGGGAGGGAGGCTGTCCAGCGCATAGAAAAAAAGAGGGGCAAAATTCGCTTGTATTCAAAAGTCAAATTTTCGTTTTCGCTTATATCCAAGTTGGATATAAGCGAATTTTCCCCAAAAAAAGAATGAGGAAGGTGAGACTGGCATTCTTTGATCCTGCTGGGTTTGGTCTCTTAGGAAGGCCGGACTGCCTACTTGCAACCCGCTTCATCCCAAACTCTTCTGCTGTTGGTTCGGAAAGTGCTCATCCTGCCACGCGCTTTGCTCCAATTCCCACAGTAAACCATAGGAATCTATGGGACAAACTCGAGGGGTTTCACTACTCCAAAAATGGGAAATTGAATGCTCGCTGGAAAGGTTTCGTAACACATCTCTTCACAGCAGCAAACATTGATCCTTGTTGACGCGTCTTTGCTCTGGATGCCCCGTCTCCGATCTCCTGCCCGGGTACTCGCTTTTTTAGCGTTTATTGTGGTTTAGAGGTTCGGTGTTTTAGGGTCTCCGGTTGACCATTGAGGCTGTGAGGCGGGTGGTATGATGGTAGTAGGTATGCTTATACACTTTAACTACGGCTAGCCTTTTTTGACATAATATACTTGAGGAGCTGCCTTGTGCCTACTTCGAAGGAGGCTAGAGGGGAGAAACAATACAACTACAAAGTGGGTCTTTTTTGTTGAACGCTTACGCCCGCCACTAAACCCAGATTTACCTGTGTTTCGTGTGGGCTCCAGCACATTTACCTCCTTCGATCTTTTGCAGCTGGCAGCCTCCTTAAGCATTTCCTACAAAGCAGGTGCTTATACAATAAACATAATGTCCCCCGTCCGTAAAGGGTTAATCCGGTTTGGGTTTCCGCTACGCGACACCGGAAAGACCCTATTCGACACGTTTTGTTTTCCTTCTTATTTTCTTTGGCAGCCGAACAGCACGGGGATTTTTCGCTCGCCAGTTTGAGGGTAACCCGTAGGCCGCGGCGAAACAAGCAAACAAAGAATAAGAGTCTTCGACAGAAACCCCTTCTGACGCGTAATCGCGCTCAGAAGAAGCCCTGCGGTTCTGGTGTCTCGGCAGGGTGATAACGGGTAACAACCTTGTACCAATTTCGGATAATAGTATTTCGATCTCATCACTTGTTATTTAGGGTGAAAGTTCGCTATATTTAGAGTGAAAGATATTTGTGCGCAGTAGCGAAACTCACCTGCTTTGGTAAGTTTCATGTAGTACGCTGCCAACTGCTAATTCTTAGTACCAACAATGCGTCGTTATACTGATCGGCGTGCCCGTAATTTCCTGTGCTTTTTCGGCGCGAGCTAGGATCCGGGACCATTCTGAGCATCTTCGTGTCCATACCCGCCAGGAGCGTGATACCGGCCGCCCCACAAGACAGTGTCCTTGGGCGCAGCCCGATTCCAGTTGTCGGATTCAGCCAGCGCTGCCCGATTTCCCGTCCGGAATCTTTTTTTTTTTTTTTTTGTGGAAAAAGAAGAAAACAATGAAAGGATGGAGGGGGAAAAAAAAAGAATGCTCGAGGGGCCGCCTTTGTTGGACGCTTACGCCAAGCACTAAACCCAGACGGACCTGTGTTTCGAGCTGCAGCACATTTCCCCTTTGCGATTCTGCAACTGGCGGCCTCCTCGAGTATTTCCTACGTAGTAGGTGCCTAAAGGGGGGGGTCGAAAAATAACAGGTATTTGACACGCCTGGCTGTCAAATTGTTTTTCATTGGTTGACGGGGCAGAGGCCACTTCAGGACGGATCTGGCAGGTGAGCAGCGACACCTCCCCTTATTGCCGGGGAAAAGCCTGCCACACAGAAGCCAAGCTTCACGTGTTCGGCGGTACTACAGAGCCACGGGCTACGGGTCAAGTGGCTACCGATTTTCCTAACTTAAGCATCAAGGCGTGGCGCACCTTCTGGCTTGGCGCTTGCGCTGAACAAGCTCGTGACGATCAGCCACAGGGCAGAGCGGACGGGGTTGTGACACTGTGACACTGTGCTACCTTCGGCTCAAGCTTTGCAAGCTGTGGTTGACCGTCACGTTTCCGGACCCGCAGCGGCTTTTTCCCTTTCCTTCCTGTGTTTGACCCTGCTACCATTCGGCACATCACGCCTCCCCCCGGATTGCTATTATTATTCGACAAACCAGGGAACATTATTCGACAAACCAGGTGTTATTGTTCGACCCGGCCCTTTATACACAAAAGGGAAGGGGGTGGGGAGGTCGTTCAAAGTAGAAAGCAACGCTGATCCAACTGCGAGCTCTTTTTCTTTATTTACATCATTATCCGGCCATACATGGGGCTAACTTGCGGCGAGGCAGACGCTCGTGAAGTGGTGAAAAAAAATCTACGAGCCGTGGTGCCATCCGACGTCAGCCTTCACTAGCATCAACGTTTGAGCACGTTGTTTTGGAACCCAACCGTCCGTCGCAGTCAACATGCGCAATGCACTTCCACTTGTTCGTCCAGATCGAATGTCTCCGGCGCCGACCAACGTCTCTTCACGATCAAGGAAGGCAGGGCATCCACTTAGTGAATCGCCGGGTTTCGCAGCACGTTTACATCACTCGACGCAGTCAAACTTTGAAACTTTGCTGTGAGCTTACGGAGGAAAGGAGTCACACCCATTCACCACTGTACCGATGCTCTCTGTTGAGCTGGGAAAACAGGGCCAGCAGAAAGTCGCGCACGTCAGGAACAAAAGCCCCGTCTCCTGTGGCCATTCTTGATAGCGTCCGGAGCAGCCAACTGGCGGTGGAGACCTCAAACTGTGAGACTTCCAAAAACTGGACGGAAAGGAGACACAGAGGAAGACCGAGTTCAAGCCACGCGGACGTACAAGAGCAGTTGTGTCGATTGGAATGCTAAGCGCGTAACGAACCACTAACCAGGAAGGTGTTGGACACCGGATTCCAAAGGAATCGGAAAACAAAAGTTTGGTCGTGCGTGTTTTCTGATTTTGACACAGCACAATGAAGTGCTGACAAGAATGAAGCGGTGAAATGGCGCAGTGCGGTAAAGCATGAAGTGGTGACGATGTGGCTAAGCGCGGCATGAAGTGGTGACGATGTGGCTAAGCGCGGCATGAAGTGGTGACGATGTGGCTAAGCGCGGCATGAAGTGGTGAAATGGCGGAGCGGTGAAGTGGCAAAGTAAGGCATGACGATGAAGTGGCTAAGCGCAGCAAGGCATGAAGTGGTGAAGCGGCGAGCAGTGAGTGCCGTGATGAAGTGGTGAAGTGGTGTAAAAAATAACAATAAACGCAAAATCGGTGAAGTGGTGAAGTGGTGGTTAGCGCCATGTATGAATTATTAATATTATCCGGCACCGATGGCGCATTGAAAATGCGGCTTTGGCGCTAGACCTACTACCGGGTGTACTTGGTACTTTGTCTTTCATTGATGAACCAAGGGATTTTTCCCCTGATTCCTCTGAACCAGGATCGGCACGGAACGAGCACTACGAACTCGTACACAGTAACAGAAGCTAGACGGAAACACCGCGGGCGGCATTCTGTAGAATTCTATCGCGCGTTCGAAGGGTCCACCCCCTTTCCTAATTGCTTCATGCTCGGATTTCAGCGGCGTTCTCCACGCCGGGAGGGCCAACAGAGATCCACGTCAACCTCGATGCCCCTCTTTGAAGGCCGTTCGCATACGGAATCTTCGGGCACTGGATGGGCGTGAATCACGTTTTTCGGATGTCATGCCATTTCGCAGGCGACGACCCCTCATTGTTCGCGGCCACTTCACCATAGATGGTGCAGCACGAAACACGAGGGTGCCGTTGAAATTGGAGAAGGTCTCTTATACCTCCGTTCTTTACCTTTCATTCGTTCTTATCCTCTACTCACAACTGTACGTTGCTCTTTCGCTTTATTCTTGCAATTTGGCTTGCCAAGAGGCTCATGCGGCTGGAAAGGAGGAGGTGGGGTATTCTAACCAGCTTCCCCACCGACAACAGAAACAAGAAGCCACGAATGTAGTACACAGCATATAGATGAAGCAAACTCTTAGTCGGAAGCCCGCAGATGTTGCGCACACAGTGAGGGGCGTTGGCGACAACGCACACTTCGGACCCCTGGTCACACAGAGGGTGCAAAACTGACAGGCATAATGGGTTGGCCCCTTCGCTGAGGGTGACGAGGAGCCATCAGGAAACTCAAATGCATCTTCTTAGTTTCTAGCTGAGAAACTCCAGTACTGTCGCCGCGTACACAAACCGTGTAAGCTCACAGGCGCCCGAGGAGGGCTTCATCTACGGTACAACATAGGCTTTCCATGGTGTCGGTCCTTCCGCAGAGGAGCTGCAGATGTATGAGGCTCTTCGTGTACTAGCTTAGTGATCCTAGCTGTTTCCTTTCTGGGGTTCTACGGACGGCTTCCATTTGACAGAGGAAGGGCTTGGGGTCGCACCCTCAATTTTAGAGTTAAATTTTGTCAGCAAATGGCGTTGTTGACGGTACATGGAGGGTGGCCCGGGGGTTGCACGAAGCTCGTAATACTTCGCAAAAGCTTTCCCCCCGGCTTCGTAGTGACCGTCTACTGCTGGGCAATGCCAGCTTCAAGCTCGCGAAACCCCGTGGAAACTGGTGGCCTGAACCGATTGAGTCTTCGGGCCCCTTACTCGCAAGCCACAACAACCGTTCAGCCTTCACTCTCAAGAGCCGTCTTGCTGCAAAGTCAGACCTAAACTGAGGCTGAGTGTCGGATTGAAAATAGGTCTGACAGCCAGCTGCAAGTTGGACCACGGGGTCGGTCTGTCCGCATTTTCCCGACGCTCACTGATCCTGTCTTGTGACTGCTGGAGAGTTTAAACGCAGCCCTCGCTGAGATGAAAAAAGACGAAAGAATGTTATAACGGGTTAACAAGGCGGCCGTCATTCAGTACGGCCGCAGAAAAAGGTGGGGGACAAAATTTGGCCGTGTCGGCTTCGATTCACTGAGTGTGCACTTTTTTCTGTATTTCCGGCGATGTTCGCTCAGTCAGTTACCTGCGACTCAGCGGTAGGTAGTCGGTTGGGTGTATAGCACAAACCTGAGCTGCCAGACCAGCTGCCGGTGTTCGATCAACCTGTTTGCATAAACTTGCTCCTCGGTACTAGAATAGGACCGGAAAAACTTGGAACGGCCTTTCAAAGTAGTTTTCCGGAGCAGAACTGTTCGGGGCCAGTTCTGCTCCCAGCAAAATCTCACTTTATTTCTGCAACCATGCCTCGGTGATGCGAGAGCGAGTACCCTTTCACACGATTTGACCGATCGTTTTTATAGCGTTATTTGTGGTGGTTTATCTTCAGAGTGCAAGTTCGCTTGAGGATGCCGGGGTTTAAAGTCTCCGGGTGCCCATAGTCGTTTTTAAAGAGAAAGTTCGCTGGAAAGTCCGGGTTCATGTTCTTGAAGCTGGTGGCTGCGCGAGGTATGCGTATCGGTGCGGCTTTGTCGACGATCCCGTAGGACGTACAATTGGTGTGGGGCTTTTTTTTGGTGTTGCTGACGATCAACCGGGGTTGACGTACAGTTTCTTTTTCTTTTTTATTGCAACGCACACACATTTGCTTCGGTCGGCCGCAGCCTCCTCTTGCGAAGGGCTTCATATTCTTGGCAAGAGCTAGTTGGAGTAGATATTGCACCCGCGGTTTTGTCACATGGGGGGAAGCACCCAGGGAGGCGGCAGTGATGATATGACACGCGACCCGTGTCACATACCTCATACGGATCACGAATTGGCTGATGCGCGCATTCAGCTTTCACGTATGATTGACGCACCACTCACGGGTACCTAACTTTCTTTCTCTTTTTGTTGATTAGGTACCAGGGAAAGCCTGCTACACGAGAGCCAAGCTTCACGTGTTCGGCGGTACTGCAGAGCCACGGGCCTACGGGTCAAGTGGCTACCGATTTCCCAAACTAAAAAGCATCAAGGCTTGGCGCACCTTGGGGCTTGGCGCTCGCGCTGAACACAAGCTCGTCGAGACGGTCAGCCGCAGGGCAGAGCGGACGGGGTTGTGGCACTGTGCTGCCTCCGACTCAAGCTTTGCAAGCTGTGGTTGACCGTCACGTTCCTGGACCAGGAGCGGTCCTTTTCTCTTTTTCATTCTTCTCTTTTTTTGTATCTACCCCCCCCGTGTTAGTGTCGCCTCCGTTTAGCCCTTGTCAGTGTCGCCTTTTTGCCTGAAAACGCGAGGCGGCACTAACACGGGAAGACGGTGCTCAATAGGGTTCCCTGTATTTGCAGGAAGAATGTCTCATCCTCACCAACTCCTCACCAACGGCTTCCCGTGTTGGTGTCGCCTTTTAGGAAAAGGTGCCTTTAGGTAGGCGACACTAACACGGGGGGTAGGTATAAGCACGTGCTTTGTAGGAAACTGCTTGAGGAGACTGCCAGTTGCGAAATCAAAGGAGGTAAATGTACTGTAGCCCACACGAAACACAGGTAAATCTGGGTTTAGTGGCGAGCGTAAGCGTTCAACAAAAACCCGCTTTCCTCTAGCCTCCTTCGAAAATGAGCACAAGGCAGTCCCTCGAGTATTTCCAACGGCGCCGGGGAAATAGCTTGCCCCTCTGACCAAGAGGCAGTGTCCCTGCTGTACGGGGTTCAGTGGATTGAACCGTGCCTGACGGGCACTGAGTCGTGCGGTGATGAAGCACAAGAATATAGAGTGAAAGATTTGTTTTCGTTTTCTTTCAGTATTTGTTGCCGAGGGGACTTCACAAGTTTGTGCCACCTGGTCATAGGTAAACAGTACCTCTAATGATGTCATCCAGTCTGACCCATCGCATGGTGGCGAGGTTGGCAAAGTGCCTGGTCTATTTCCCGTACCTCAACTCAACGGCTTTAACGGTTCAAACGCGTTCAAAAAAGAGGTTGGCAATCCCATTTTTTTTTTTTTTTTGATTTTCCGAAAAACGTGAAATTCCTGAAATTTCTATCTGTTCTTGTGCCTAACCGGTCATTTCCGGTTTGAAAATCTGGGAAGCCAGACTCGGAAAGTCCCTTTGGCCGAGTTTCTAGCGTTATTGTGATTTAAAGGTTCGATGCTTTAGAAAGTTTAGGGTTTCCGGTTGACCGTTGAGGCTGATGAAAGGGATGTAGACATATTTGCACTTAACTATGGCTAGCCAAGTTTGTGACTAATGACCGACGAGTTTCGTTGTGCAACGGACAAACTGGGGGAAGTTGACCTCCCCCCATACTACACCGCTGCGTTCTTTGACACTGCTTTGGCCTGAAGAAGATGAGAGAAAAAAGTGCTCTTTCTAGAGCACTTTCCGCTCTCGCAGCAGAGCAAGTTCACCTTTCAATCTCTCCACTCGCCTTGTATGATGGGCACCGCGTGCCAAAGAAAAAAGAACCCCAATTGTTTTTTTGGGCGCGTTTTTACACAGTAAAAAGTAACTTAGAGTGAAGGTTTGCTTGGATTTTGTATGTTTGCGACTTCTTTTAGCCAGGTTCCCTTTTGAAGTTCCGTTGTTCCGCCTACCAACCCCCTCCCCTTTGTTCTTCGCTTGCACCACCGTGTGTTGTTTTCTCACTCAGGACTTTGAACTGCTTTGTTTTGTGTGATTTGTCGTGTAGGGGTAGACCCTTCATGTTTCCTGCAGCCCGAGGAGCCTGGGGCTGGCCCCACACCCGAGAGCCTACCTGATTCGTCGACAGACTGTGGGCCCTTCACTTCAGTGTCCCGTGCCGTCCCGGTACCGAGCGCCACAAAGGGAGCAGAGAGAGTTTGAATAGAGCATCTATCTGGTATAAGTAGGGGTGCGAGATCAGGCAAACCTTTGCGCTAGCTTCGTTCAACCGCGAATCTCACGAACAGGGCCTACTCCAAATTATCGCTATCATTTCATCAACCCTGTGACACTTATTATCTTCACCGTTTCTGCCAACGCGACTTTTCGGAGAGAGAGTTTCCGGTCTCCTCACTTCTCTTCGTACAGCTACGGCGAGCGTAAGTCGCTCCGGAGGCGCGCTGCAGGTTGCGGCTCTGCTACAGTGGGTGGCGGCGCCGGAGTGGGCGCTGCAGGGGGTGTTCTGGCCGGCGGGGGAGCTCGCCTCGCGGGGGGGATGGTTCGTCGACAGACCGTTGGCCCTTCATTGTCCAGTGTCGTCCCGGTACCGAGCGCCACAGAGGGAGCATTCCCTCTTGAGGACTCATCACAAACAGGATTTAAGACGAACCGGGAAACCCCTGAAACCCCCGCAAATGTTCAGGGGGATTTCTGTTCAGATTCTTTTTTCTCGCTCAGTTTATTTCAGGGTCAGGATCATTCGAAATACGGTATTCTGATTCTCATTCTTGTTCCTGCTTGTTTTCCTTTCGTATTCTGTGGTCTACTTCTTTTTCGGTTTCCAGTTCAGATTCGGTGTTGTTCTCGGTTCTGCAGCATCCGAAAGACGGTGCTGCTTTTGCCTTGGTAGATGACAGCCCATTTCCGTTCTGGACGGCGGGAAATGTATGAACGTGCTTAGAATAGCATGCTCACCGTGTCTCGTCTGCTCACTTAGCAGCGTAAACTACAGACGACCGCGATGTCGAGTCGTGTTTGTCAGGTGTTCTTCCGTAGCTGTTATCGCGCAAACTGTGCTGCGAGAGCGCGGGGCAAATCCCTCCGGGGGAGATGGTGAGAAAGCGATTGTGAACAGAATGGCTTTTTCCTTTTGGTTGTGCGCACTAGCGGAACTCAACTGTTTTTGGTAAGTTTCATTTAGCGCTGCCAACTACCAATTCTTCGTTTTTTTAGTACCAACAATGCTTTGTTCGGGTTTGCGGACGAAGAAGAAACCCGCAAAGAAATGCGTAGTTTTGCTTTATTCTTATACTTGTTAGTTGCCGACAACTTTTTTGTATTGAGGTGGCATTCAAACAGGGAGAAAAACACGAGCTCCCCTTACTAACGGAGTGACCTTTTTTTTGATCTTCAGGGTGATGATACGGTCTCAGCGGCTCTATACCAGCTGCTGCGAGGTTGCACGGCTGATTCTAGACAGCGACACTGAGGATACACCGGAGGGTACTGAAGGGGGTCCGAGTGCCAGTCGAACGTCAGATGCGCCAAGTCGCGCGCGCCTGAGGGGGTGCCTTTGTCAGGGAGGTTAGGTGCGAGGTGACCGGGGTGCGAGGTGCGAGCTAAGTGTCGTTCGATGGGTCGGTAAGTCTCCGATTAACCGTCGGGACCGATGTCAAAAAATGACGAGGGGAATCCGTTTGCGTCGAGGTGATGTCCCGCTACGTCGTGCAGCTGGATTAGGTGTCCCCGGAGTTGTTTTCCGTTGAAACCCCTGAACGATTACAGCTGTTCACTTCCCCCCTGCAGTGTATGCATACACATACCAATAGCAGTACTACGTGTACGCTGCATAGGTGGTTGGTGTGTATCACTCATTCTACAATACCACCTCCTAACTGGCATACGAGGACGTGCATCCAGACGGGACGGGCCACTCGGTGCCCCCGGTATGTCCTCAGAAGCCCTCTAGGTATGCAGAGCCGGTTTGATGAGAATGTGGCGGTACAAAGATCACTCGATCAATACTCTGCTTGCAATCTTTGGGTGCGAGAACGAGTCTGGATTGAACCAGAAATGCCTCCGAAGGAATGGTGCAAGATACCTAGAAAGCCGCGCATGTTTGTTCGGGAGAATAGGAAGAAACTTAACACAAAACAAAGGAAAAGGTCGACACTCCGATTTTCGGAACGTGTCTTGTTTCTTTTTGTTTTTTGTTTTGGGGGAGGGAGGAAGAAGAGCTCGTCACTCGCACAACCGCTTGATGCAACTAATGACGACGAACAGAAGTGCGCCCACGTGATAAAGCCGTTAGCACTGGGAACTTTCACCACACTTGACCACACGGATCAACATGCCCTTTAGCAGCGGCCGGCTTGTGTGACACCTTGTATGTGTAGTTAAGTATTACGAATCAACTACTGTGAAGAGTAGTAGTGGCACTCTTTCCGGTGTGTTGGAAAGAGGGTGGTGTTCGTTGAACGCACATTCAGAACGCAAGTGAAAACACGACGGTTTGCGGTGACAAGCTAATCAGTTCATGTTGTTGGTAAATAACCGTACACCGCAAGAAGTAGGAGAAAGAGCAAGGGAAACCTAGAGTTTTTCGTTGACCGCTCTACCCTGAGCCCCTGGACGTGGTTTCAGGTTGCAATTGATCATGGTCGGAGGGTCCTACTCACGGTCAGTTTCCCCACACATTGCATGCGGCTGAAGGGGAATTAAAGAAAGGCTTGCGGCAATTTTCAGACTGATTCTCGTTACAAAAAGCCGCCTTTCCGCCCCGTTGTTTTGAATCGTGTTCCTTCAACTTCCTTGACAATGCAAATCCCACAAGGACGCCTGTCTATCTTTTCGGGGTGGGAGTGGGTGGGGGGTGGCTGTTGAGCGATTGTCTCTCACTTTGACCTCCGTGGTTGACTTCATGCGCGGTTTCGCTGCAGGCTGCGTAATCTTCCAGATCCTGGCTTGCCAGGTGTTGTGATTTCCGTGTAACAAGAACAAAATTGATGTTTCCTGTGCAAGCTCTAAACAACATCGAAACGCCAAGGAGGGAGGCCGCACCCACTGATCATGGAATAGCCGGCCTGCGACGGTGATAGATCGTTCCTACAGGGGGGGGTCAGCCGGCTGATGGATGGATGGATGGTTCTTAACAAGATGCCTGGGGGGGGCTAAATACAATTGTGCACAACGGTATTCCAAAGCGCGCACGCCAATCCCTGCCCCGGCAGAACTTGACAGTTGTTGAATAGAATTGTCTTGGAACACAATTGTTTCTACAGAAGTCGCCTTGTCACGCGGCCAAGACGGAGACAGTCCGGCCCTCCGGGACTTCGGTCCCGGAGGGCGGAGTCCGGACAACATGTAGTCAAGCTGCACGAGCATAATTTCGTCTCCAATGCGCCACCTACAAACGCTCCGCCGTCGTGCGCCACCTACACTACGGGCCGTTCCAAAATCACTCTACTTCTCCACTGATTTTGCGGAAGAATCTTCTACGGCCGGCAGAGATAGTCGGCGACGCCACAGCACTGGGCGTCGCCTCGCCACCGCCGAACGACTTACGACAAACCACGTCCCTGCCGGGTCACCACGCTACTTAGTATGCTTGCGCAGTGGCTCGTAATAGCCCACAAAGGTTTCACAACAGTCACTGACAACTTGACAAAAGTGACCACCGGTCTAGTCTACCGGAGTCCAGACCTGTTGTGGAGGGTCCACGATTAGAAACCGTGTGCACAATTGTATTCCAAGGCAACTGCACTGTGTTCCAACACAACTCTATTCGGCTGGACGGACTCTGAAACCGGCCAAGGAAAAAGACAATTGTATTCAAAGGACACAATTGTATTCCAAGACAATTGTATTTAGCCCCCCCCCCTGTAGCAGCATCATTCGATTCGTGCGGTGATACACATCTCGTATCACAATTTGTAGATCATTTCGTGTAGCACGAAGCCCAGTGTTTTCCAGCATCTGGTTGACAGATGAGGTCGTTTTGAAGGTTCACTTGATTCGGGGGGTTGAAAACTCTTTGTTTTGCTTTCATTTCTCAGAGTGAATGTTCGCGTGAGGCTCCGGATTTTTAGAGTCTCCGTTTTTAGAGTTGAAGTTCGCTTGAGAATCCGGGATTTTAGAGGCTCCGGGTGACCTTCGTTAGCGTGATTTGTGGATTTGAAGGTTTTTAGAGTTAAAGTTTTTAGTTGGATCTGATTCAACACGGACAAAAAGAATGCGGCAATCCCTCGGCACTTCTTGCTTTTCTGACAATTTCGGGCTGACAGTGTGTCAATACAGCACGCACACGATGAAGCTCGAGTCTTGTTTTCCGCGCGTTCGATGTGGATATGCCTTGTTTTGATACGGCTTCACTTCTGACTGCTTAGCAGTGAAGAGCATCGAGCAGAAGTGCGTAGTTTTGTTATTGTGAAGAGCTTGCTCGCATCGCCCGCGTTCAAAAAAAATAACCCGAGCGAAAATATAGACAAGCAGGCGAAGAAGAAGTAAAGGACGTCAAGAGATGTGTTGGAGTGTCAAGGGGGGGAGAATCTTCCTCTAATGTTTTGACAGGACACTGCCTCTCGTGCATGGTTGATGCTTGCGTCAAGTCTTTGCTCAAGAACGTCATGATAGGACACGTCAAAGAGAAAGGACAAGAAAAACTGAGTGAAAAGGGAGAGCAAGACACCGCACGAGCCCTCGCGGAACGAGGGCTTTCCGGTTGCTTCTATTTTCGCCGCGTTGTTGTGCGCACCCCGCTCTTCGTCTCGCGCTCGTGAACGCAGACCACGGCGAAGGACACGACGGGGGAGGCGCATAGGGAGGCCTAAGGGGGCGGCCGGCAGCAGCAGCGCTGCGCCAGGTGGCTCGCTTGGGTCCGGCCGCCTGGGCTCGCTCGACCCTCTTTCCGACGGAGCTTCCGGTCGCCGCACTGCGACATGCCCAGGGTTGGGACTAATTCGCGTATGTTGTCAGACCTCCGGATGCACGACTCCCGCGTCACGCTCGAAGTTTGTTTCCACGGCGGAGGTCAGGAAACCCCCCCCCCCCCCCCTCTTTTTTTCCGGCCCAAATCGCCCCAAAACCGCACTTCAAAAAAATTTTTTGCGCCGGTTTTCACCAGGGGATTTCGACCACCTCACCTTGAGAGAATTTGATTGGCCGGGCACTTGGGGACACGCCCCCCCCCCCCCCCCCCAGAACGAAAATAGGCCCGCCCGCGCGTCAGTTCGCGTGGGGGAACACCAGGGTGGCCCCGTTTTTGCGCAGGAGCGAAAGCCCGCCGTCGGGCCGGCCCAGCGGCGCGGCCGCGAGCACGCAGGCTTCCGATGGCAGAACGCCGGCATTCGCGGCCTGAGGGGCCGCCGCCTGTATCCGGTCCCTCAGCTCGCTTGCCCTGTTCGGGAGCTCGCCCTGCACGTGCTCGCAGGTGAGCACGTCGTCGGCGGACCAGCGCCCGGCCGGGTCACTCTCCAGCAGGCTCGCGCACACTTTTTTCAACCCGCCGCTGTACCCCCTCCCAAACCCTTGGTATCTCTCTGAGAACAGGTCCACCGAAAACCGCCTACCGACGACCCTCCGCCGAAGCGAACCTTTGCTCTTCGCGTCGAACGGCCGAGTGAGGGTGAGGAGCTCGAACAGCAGCACGCCGAAGGACCACATGTCCACTTTCGAGGTGTACGCCACCCCCCCTGCGCCGGCGAGCGCGTGGCGGCGCTGCGCCTCGTGCAGCTCGGGCGCCATGTAGTACGGCGACCCGCAGATGGCGAGCGCGGGCTGCTGCTTCGTTTCGGCGGCCGGCGGCGCGGCCGGCTCTTCGGAGCCAGCCTTCGACTTGCTGCTGCCCGACGCCGCGCTGCAGGGCTGGTCGTCGACGGAAGAGTCCGGCGACCGCTGGGAGAAGGAGGCGCTGCGGGAGAGGGTGCCGTCGGCCGTGCACGGGCTCCGGCGGTTAGTTTTCCGCACCGTCCACTCGGCGGAGGTGTGGGTGGCGAAACCAAAATCACCGAGTTTGATGACGTTGTCCGGCGTCACGAACACGTTCGCCGTCTTCACGTCCCTGTGGATGACCCCGGCGGAGTGCACGTATCGAAGGGCCATGGCCAGCTGGATGGTCCAGTCCAGGATTTGGTTCTCGGGGAATCCTTCCCGCTTCTGCTGATGCCAAGCTATCCGATCGCTGAGGTCGCCTCCCTTCGCGTGCTCCATCACGAGGTACATCTTCGGACTGACTTCAAACGCCTCGACGTACCTAATGACGTTCAAATGGTCCAAGTGCTCGAGGATTTCGACCTCGTTGTACACGTACCGAACGTCTCGGACCCGCCTCAGGTCGATCTCCTTCACCGCCACGAACCCGCTCCCCGGCCCACGCCGCGCGACCCACGCGTGCCCGAAGGAGCCCTTGCCCAGCGGCTTCACCACTTCGTAGCCCCTTTTCTGCAGCACCGGGTGGAGGTTTTCATTGTCGATCAGGCGCATTACCCGACCCGCACACACGCAGCCTGTTCACAGACGGCGTTTTCGTTTTTTTTATCTTCGTTTCCCGACGACAGCCAGCGTCAGACTAGTTCACCCGTTGTTTTTCTTTTGCTTTTAACTGCCTCAGGGCCACTCGGTGAGAGGCGAGGTCGACGAACGTGCGTTTTTTGCAATGGGTTTCGATGACACCTTTTCGAGAGCTTGAAAACTCCTTTTTTTTTTTCTTGTTGTTGGCAATCCAGCCGGAGTTGACGCGGTGTCAGTTGTCGTTTTTTTGAGTTGATTTTGCGTGGTTGCAGGCACAGTGGTTGCCCGGGGATGGTGTACGTGGGCAGGTCAAAGAGGAAGCAGGCAGAGTTGGTGACCTACTTTTCTTGGTGGACAGCCAACGGCGGTGCAGCCGCGGTGAACGAGCAGACTTCTAGCGACTGAAAAAGAGCCAGAGAGGTTGGTTGCGGGTGTTGCAGGAATCGGTGGGTAAGAGCGGGGGGATGCCAAACGGAGCAATTCCACCCCCGCTTCGTCCCCGCCTGTTTTCTTTTTTTTTTTTTTACCCTTTTAAGATGCGGATTATCGCAGGTTCGGCGTTCGGATTTCTTTTAGAGTGAACGTTTCTTTCCTTTTTTCCCCTTTCTTTTTGTATGTGTTCTTTTATCCTGACTTCACTTTCCAGGTTCACTTCTTTCTTTTTGTGTATCAGTTCCGTTTCTTTTGTTTCGTGCTTCGTGGCTTCTCTTTGTTCCTGTTAGGGTTCGTCGTACTCTTTTTAGCCTGCACAATACGTTGAAGGGCAACCCGCAAGATTGTAAGTACTAATAATTAGGGAGCGAGAGAGAGAGAGAGAGACGAGTTAGAGTGCAGGGACCATCTCTCCGGGGAGTATCCGGTCGCTGCACTACTACCCCGTACTCACTACGGCGGGCGTGGTGGTATTACGTGGTAGGCGCGGCGCGAGCCGCGACCCTGTCATAGAAGATGACTGCGTTGATGACGCAGTCCGGGGCGTTCTGGCTGGCGAAGAGACCGCCTGGCGGGTGCGCGCTGTCTTGATGTGTCGCGGGCTCTCCTCCGCCCGGCCTACGGCAGCGGCTAGCACTTTAATGGAAGTCTCAGTTTTCCACTGAACGAAAGGTGCGTCTAGCGATACTCAGGCACGGCATCGCTCCAGCGGTCACGGGCGCAGGTCGCTTCCAGCTTGGTCAACAGCCATTCCGTCTTTCGTCCGGCCGCAACTATTGTTTGCTCTAACCCTATAGAGCGGAGTGGACGGGGGACATATATTTAGGTCATAAAGTCAGAGCCCGGGCTGCAGCTCGGACACGGCACCTTCATGCGTTGCTTCAAAGGCACGTGTCGAGGCTATTTCTCTTCGCTGCCTCAGCAGTGTTGCTATTGGGCTATTCGCGTGTCTGCTGCCATCCTTACATGTGTAGCAGACTGCTTCTCCGGAATCGAACCGTAATTCCCCGTTACCCGATACAGCCACGGTAGTCCACACGACGTCAAAAGCTGATATGGCAGAAGCTCTTGCAAACTTGCACTGGCTTGAAGTCAGTGTGCTATCACTCGATTGACCTGTTTCATGCACACCGCTGTTTCTGCTAGGTTCTAATCTCGGCCATTTGTATCCACCTTGACCCTGCGGTTTAAGGCCCGGGGTTGAATCGAGTTGGATTATTCGGACATGCATTCGCAACGGAGTTAAAGTTGCCATTGGTGCTCACCTGCGAAAAGGGTTCCATGCTTTGATCTTTTGGAAATGCCCCGTAACTCTTAACGCGCGCTTCGGCACTGTGTAACTCCGAACCCGTAGAGAACTGCTTGAGTGTGCTCCTTGGCCGCCATTACCCAACACGTCTGACATTGCGCAGTGGAAAGGTGGCAAGGCTGCCGTGTTGCTTTCTTTCTGAAAATGCCCGAGACTTTCTGTATTGTAGCAGTCTGCTCTTCTGGAAAGAAGCCAGCGCGGCACATACGAGGAACAAAAAGGAACAAACTTGCACAGTATTATCTCCAGTCATTGTTGCAGCACAACTTTTAACGAGCCCATGTAGCAGTGCAGCTTTTCACGAGACTTTACATTCGCGGTAGCCATGAGGACAAGGCTTCTGTCGGTCCAGCTTCGTGATGTTCGAGCTCACGTGGCCATGGGAGTTGGGCCCATCGTCTGGGATCGTGAGTTGTCCGCTTTTGAGTGCTGGTGAAGCATAAGACTTGGCCACTGCTCTTTGCGGGTGGGTGCATGGACAGGCGCCCTTTCGCTCGGGTCAGAGATGCTGCTCCGCACTACGACTCTTCGGTGAGAAGCACGGTCACGGGTTTGCTTCTTCGTAGCGTTGACGCTGTGCTGAATCCTTTGCTAGGGTACGGTCGCTTGGCGACCGGTTGATGGCAATGCCGCGTTTCACACCGAACAAATTGAGCCGCCCGACTTGGCACCCAGAAAAGCAATGGGTAGTCGAACACCTCTTTTCGGGTCCCTCACCCAGCAATTCGTCGGCTTTGTTCTGCAAAGCAAAAGCAACACAGCCGGCTGCTCTAGGTGTCACCAAGCATAACACAGCAGGTGCGCGTTGGGTGCATCCAAAGCACAGTCTGCCACGTACGCAGGTGGACCGGGGCCTCTCACCTTTCATAGAGGTTGAAGCTCGCTCTGACCGCCTGGGACTGCCTGCTGTCGGATTTTGCGTTGGTGCTGTGTTGCAACGCCTTCATCGTGCAGCTGCGTTGGGAGGGGCTCTGTGCCACCGAGTTTGCGCCGGCTCTTCGTGCGGGTACGCGATGAGTGTATCCAAAGCACGACAGCCGGCCCTAGGTGCTTTCGTCGCTGCGGGCAGTGAGCTCTGCATGGTCTGCAGTTTTGGGCGGCGCGGGAGAAGTGACGCTGATGATGTCCTGCAACCGGGAGCCCCTTGAAGGCATCACGTTGGCCGGCCTCTGGAACGAGTTCGCGGCGCTGACCGGCGGCGAAGGGTGGCCGACCCCCGCCGCCGCGACGCCGGCGCCCTCGTTCCCGTCCTCGCTGCTCTCGCTCAGCTTCCGGTGACGCTTCGTCGACGGCTGCGACATCCGCACGTTGCTCGGGCGGTGGCGGCCGCGGGGCGTTTGGGCTTGGTCGTCTCCGGCCTGCCTTGCCTTCGGGGCTATGGGGGGCATCGGCAGGTAGTTGACCACCTTCCGGTCGTACCGGCCCCTCTTCTCGAGCTCGACCAGGCGCAGGCGGAGCGATCTGCGCGCTTTTTCGTGCTGCTCGCGCATCCAGCACTTCTTCGCATGCAGCTTCTGGCGCTCGTACGCCTCCGTCTCCCGGCGCCGGGCGTCGTCTCTCTCGGCGAAGTCGAACTCTTGCTGGATGATCGCCAGCTTCGTCGCGTTCGGTCGCAAGATCTGCCCGGCAGGGTCAATCAGAGCGTTCGAGACCAGTTGCGAGCGTACCACGTTCTTCCCGTAATATGTGCGCTGCGTGAGTGTGTGTGTGTGTGTTGTAGACCTGTTTTCACGTGGTGCCTCCCTGTGCGAGAGGCGTCCACGACTCCTTCAGTTTCAAGTAACCGCCGATGCTCCCGCAGGTTGCGAGTGGGGGGGTCCGTGTTCAACTGAGGGTGGTGCCTTGAACAGCACCTCGCGATCCCTTCGTTGTCTGCTTCGCACTCGCCGCAGCGCCCCAGTCTGTGGATCGAGCAGTAAACCATCCGCGGCCTTAAGCCGTCTCCTTCATGGTGGTGTTGTTTATACCGGCAACACGTATCTGCTGGTAAGCGCTTTTTCGCACATCCCTTACATACGAAATGTGTGCGCTGCGTGAGTGTGTGTGTGTGTGATCTCAGTAATGGGTAACCCCTGAGCGAAGTCTAGCCCAGTTGCGCAATGCACCTACGTTACTGCTGATGCACCAGCCGGCCGCTCGCGGTGGTTGCGACGTACGCGGAAATGCAGCCTCGACTGGCATTGGTTTCCTTCTTCGTGATTTGCATGTTGCTGTCTACAGCAGGTGTCCGGGGGTATTCGCCTTCTCGTACATGTGGTGCAGCGCGGGGCGTCATGCTTAGTACATCTTAAGGCCGCATTGGCATTCCGTCTCGTTGGCGGGTGAGATCGTTGACTGGGAGGGTCTTCTCGTCCTCTCCCCTTCCACTCTGCTGTTTCCTTCCAGGTCGCCTCGTAGTATCGCTCGGGTTGGATACTGGCTGCCCACAGTGTGTGTGTGTGTGTGTGTTTAAGTTCAGGGCTTTGAGTGGGTAACGGCTGAATCGAAGAGATGCATGTTCCGAGTGTAAGAAGACGGAGAATTCTCGGTCGGGGCGAGTGCACACCAGACTGCCGTCGAAAAGCGAGTTGTAGGAAGGTAGAGAGGCTTTCGACACGAAGTTCGAGTTCCAGACGATATTCGAGCGAACGTTTTTGCGGGCCTTCCCGCGGGCGTGCTGCTGGTGCGACGACTTTCGAGGCGCCGCGTGATGCGAGGGCGCGGCGGCCCCATCGGACCCACCGTCGCGCGCACTGTCCTTCTCGGACAGTTGTTCGACCGAAGCAGTCCCGCTCGACTTGCTCATCGAGTTCGATGCTTGATCCTCAGCAAACAGAACCGTCGCGTCCCTCTCCTCAAGACACTTCCCCCGCTCTCAGCTCGACGGAGCTTGACCTTGCGGATTCTGATAGTATCCGCGGCCAATCAAAGAGACACCGGAAAACCCTTCGACCGGAAAAAAACAGCACGCCTGCGCCTGCGCAAGCTCGTATTTCCCCGAGGGAAGACTTGGCCCCACACCTTTTCGGGACGGGGGCCCCAGCGTCTCGGTGTGGGGCCTTCGCGCTGTTTTGCCGGCTTTCGGCCACCACCCTCGTGTTGCCGCCTTCCCTTCTGTTGAGCTTTTCTAGCTATATTTGTGGATGAGAAGGTCGGTATTTTAAAGTCTCCGGTTGACCGTAGAGGCTTGGGTATGGAGGGGGTTTGAGAAAAGTGAGAGGGCGCCGCTCGTTTCGGGTGATGTGTCACTCCGTTGTGAAACCTTGTGAAGTCCCCTAACGCGTTTAGGGGTGTTTGGTATTGGGTAGGAGCTTGCGTTGACCTAGACTCGGTACCAAAGAAATCACGCAGAGGAGTAATGAATCTGCGAAGTAAACTCCGCAGAGCACATTGGCATGGGTTGCCGTGTGCGGCTCCAGTGATTATACTTGTTGAAGTACTAAAGGAAAGAGTACGGGGGAAGTAAAGCGAGCTGAGGACAGCATGTCGCGGGTACCGCTACAGGACGCCGGAAGCTGTGGACTGGCAGGCTGTCGAAGTCCTCTTCAACGAGCTCAACGCCCTCCGCACCGCCCCCCCGCGGGGGTTTGAACGCGTCTCGGGCGCGCGAAGAGCAGGGCGAGCGGGTCGCCGACGCCATCGAAACGCTGCTCGACGGCTGCCAGGCGGCCTGCCGCCGCCTGCTGATCGAAGGCGACGCGAAGGCCGCCATAAAAGGCGGGCTGAAGGCGCTCAAAGAGTCGTACTATTCCCCCGGGTATGGGGTAAGCCCTGCTTTTTAGATTTCACGGTTACACGAAGCTAGCGCACAACTCTAACTCTTTCCATAGGTGGCTATCGAAGCTGTTTTCTAAGGCAAGCAACGGTCTCAAGACACCCAATTGATCTAAAGTCACCCGAAGGCTCTAAAACCCCGGAATTTCAAGCGGTTTTTCTCTCTAAAACACCTTCCTGGCAGGAGGAGAAGAAAACAAAGACAAGACAACAACGAAAGGGCGCCCTTCCGCGGAACGGGAAGGTGGTGTGCGGCTGCGTTGCGTTTTCTGAATTCCGAGTTCGGGAGTAAAGAGTGAAGATGTCGCGGCTGACTAAGAAGAAGGCGATGCAGGTTGCCGACGTGGAGACGACGCTGACGCTCGGAACGCAGGAGCTGGACGCCGGTAGCTGCGGACTGGCAGGCTGTCGAAGTCCGCTTCAACGAGCTCAACGCCCTCCGCACCGCCCCCCCGCGGGGGTTTGAACGCGTCTCGGGCGCGCGAAGAGCAGGGCGAGCGGGTCGCCGACGCCATCGAAACGCTGCTGGCGACGGCTGCCAGGCGGCCTGCCGCCGCCTGCTGATCGAAGGCGACGCGTTCGTTCACCAGCATCTGTAGCATCAGCACGTTGCGGCCTCCTTGCTGCACCAGCAGCTGCCCTGTCATCATGGGCAGTAAGCAATGCCTGGACGTGGGAACTGGGTCTGTTTCATTCCTTTGGCTGCCCGTTTCGCTGGGCCTGGGCCTCCTGCAAAGCCCGCGGACTTCCCTCGAATTCTTTGAAAGCTCACACCATCAGCGACGCAGATGAGCACGTGATCCGGTGTCCGGATATCGATACCCGTGGCTTGGGTGGCACCTTCGGCTGTGCGAGGAGCGTCGTCACAACTGTGCCTCGGTTGTTCCTTGACTGGAGTGCTGGCGCGATGGGATGAGCCGCCCGGCGAAATATGGCCTGCAGCTACGCGCGACCGCAAGCAGACGGATGCGTGCGCAGCCACCGTTGCTAGCTCGACCGGCGTGTGAGCACGGCTTGCGCTGCCGTGGGCCCGATCGCGCTCTCCACGCGGTACCATGGGATTGTCCCAATGGCTTCTATCCCGGTGACTTGTTCTCGGCACCCGCTAGACAAGTATATCCCAACCGAACAAGTTACGGACTTCGACCGCATCTGCACTGCACTTCAGCCAACCTCCGAAGACACGTCACAAAAGCTCCCTGCGCACTCTGTGCAAACACCTCAGGAAGCGGGGAGAAAAATAATTGCTTTCGAAAACCAGCCCAAGCATGGTTGAGGGATAATAGAAAACGAAGTTCCCTCTGTTTTGTTCTGCTTTTGTTGAAACGCAAAAGAGGTTGAAAGCACAAAAGAAGCGGGGAAAGAGAAAAAGCTCAGCATCGACACCGCGCAAAGGAACAAAACGACCATCCAAGGTTGCGGATTTTGAGGGAGAGACGGTCTTTGAGTATTGAGCAAATTTCACTACCCTCTCCGAAAACTGTCCGAAACTAGTTCGGGTTGCGGTCATGTCCTTGACGTAGCTGTTGCTTTGATACACAAATATTTGGATGGAGACTACTGAGAGACGAAAACAGAGGAGAAGCCAGAAGGATGGAGCACACCGGGCGGCTGATTCAGAGAAGAATCAATGAAGAAAGAACAAGCAACGTGTTGTGTTTTGCTTGGAAACGAGAACGAAAGCATGGTACGTACCCAAGAGTGGGAATCCCTGAAGCAGATTTTCCAGAGTCACTTTCAAATGACGGTAAAAGGACCACTAAGCTGGTACGAGCGAACATGCTTTCCTTGTGCCGTAAGTGAATGTGCCGCTGTTCTAGGAATCAAGAATGATTGCGCTAACAGGCAAGCCGAGAGGCGCGCAGTCGCAAACCTTTTCTTCCTGCACAATAACCGAGGTACGGCTTCTCGTGTTCGAATCTGAATCTCATCAGCCGGGCACGAGCCGCCGATGGCCAGGAATAGTCGATTTCCCAGCTCCTTTCGACGGTTGAGAAAGGAGTTCGCGATAGCCTGGGGTCCTATATAGGCCCTTTGCAAAACTCGTGCGCGCTTTCGCGTCGAATCTTTTTTTACATAAGCGCCAGCTTGAAAGAAATGCTCGACGATGCTGCCCGACAAAGAACAGAAGGGATCCAAAGTGCTGTAACTACCGAACCACGTGTTGAACGGACGTGAGGTCATGCGGGTCTACCCCTACACGACAAATCACACAAACACAACAGGTCAAAAGTCCTGAGTGAGAAAACAACACACGGTGGTGTAAGCGAAGAACAAATCAGATTGTGTTTGTATTGTATTTGCCCCTTACCTCTATATTTCCCCCCTTCCATTCGGAGTCGAAGCAGCTACGTCGAGTATTTTTCGGCGAGCGACGGAACCCAAGAACCTTTCTGCCCCCAAACCACCCGTTGAGGTCCCTCCCCCTCTTCCTTTGGCACCGTCTCATATATCAATCCCCGGGTTCGTCGGTGCCCTCCGCAATCACCTTTCTACGAGTTATGAGTGGGAGGCGCGCAACGCTGTTGCGGGGCCCGCACTGGCTTCGTTTCTGCGCTTGTAAGGCGTGAACATGTAGAAACGGCCCCCGGTCCGTAGCGACAAATGAATGTCGAAACATTTTCAGGACCGCCTGTTTTTTGTTCGATACAGCACGTTTCAAAGCAGCCGACAATTTATTCAGAATTCAAGTTCGCTTAGAGCATCCTTTGAGAATATTTGTTTGCGCGGAATCTTCGTCCGTTTCTTTCGCTGTTCCGCGGCGCACAAAGGGGACTCCGTCCACTGTTGTTTCACTGTCGACGATGTGGCGTTTGCTGTTTCCAGCGTGAACGCTCACTTGCACCTCCGGAATTGTAGAGTCTCCGGTGACTTTCGGCAATAAAGATGTCCCTCGCAGCGAGTTCTTAAATGTGGTTGTTGCACGAGGTAAGAGTATCGTTGTTGGTGGTCGTTGGGGTTTTCGTTCGCCGAGGGAGAAAAAAAAAGCGTCGGTAGGTGCAGAGGGGTGGGGCCTTGCGGGGACCTAGTACAAAAAGGAGCAAAAAACGGGTGGGCTCGCGTTTTGTCAGCTTTTTGCTTGACCTTCCCACCTCGCCTTGGTTCCCTCAGAAATGAAGGTGTTCTGGCTGGGCCTGATTGCGTGAAATGGGGCTTGCCTTCTAACCAGCGTGCGTTCAGGTAAACCGCTGTCGACGTTGCGTTTTAGCGGTAACAAATGAGGCACTGTAGCGAGGCAGCTCCTTTGCCAAGAACCTGAGAGGGGAAGTTTCCCCCTCGACCCACCTCTGTAAACTTCATATTTATGCCTTTGCGACAATCTTTGCTCAGTCTTTCTGGGGTTCGTAACCTGAGAAGCCGCTGCATGCAAGCAGTTTCAACCAAACAGACTTTCCCAACAGACCATCTCTACTGAATGGGGTTCCACAAATTGCTACTGCGGGGCATAATCTGCAAAAGGATGTCGTTCTGTGGTAACATGACGCTACCCTTTCGGTGTCGACGTCGCGATGAAACAATTTTGGTGCTCGTCGGTCGGCCAAAGACTTCCCTGATGCACCAAGGGCAGGGAGCCTTCCAGGACGAAGGGGAACCGACGACGGTGAAAAAACATCGATTGCGCTTGAGTAGCGACTCGTCAGCAACACCCAACAAAATGCGACACGCATTCTGCCAGGCGCCCGCGGAGCAACATGCTACAACATAACTGAGAGGTGCGACGAGGCATCCCGGTTCACAATTTACATCATTTCCGTGGGGTCTCCCACGCTCTAACGCACCGACGAAGAACCGGGACGCTGACCCTCTTTCGGTGAGCACAGCTCGGAATGCTTTGCTGACGCATCGGAAACCCGCAGACCACGGTGGGCATATACGCAGAACCTTGCTGTTGGCTTTCCATTTGGTGCTTCTTGGCAAGCTTCGAGAGCAGAGACCTCCGAGCAAACGACGAAAGAGCCGCAGAAGAGATGGGAGAGGGGGGTGGATCATCCGAAGCGCGGGAGCTGCGCAGTAGAAAGCGGGCTTGCGTGGGGTGCTTTTGAACGAACGAAGCTAAAAAATGCTTACGGGCAGAGAGGAGCTCTTTTTCAGCTTCCAATTACCTGCTTCGGCTACCAGGGCGTTTGTTTGTGCGTGCCGGGTGATCGTTTTCCCACTTGTATTTACCCTGTGTATATTCAGGTAAGGAATTCTGATCAACCACCAAAACACGCTGTCTGCGTCTTTTTAGCCTGCACAATACATTGAAGGGCAACCCGCAAGATTGTTCGCACTACAAATATTTGAGACCGGGCTCTTTGGTGACGGTTTTCGCCCACGTACTACTTCTCGCTCCCCGTGTAATTGAGACAGCCGAACCGCTTCTGATTGGGCTGAGTTGCGAGGTGTCCCGATTACAAGCGTTCAGGCCAATAAACACGCGGCAAAGGCAACATTTCTTGGCATAGATTTCAAGAACATTTGAACTTCTTTGCGGTCTACCAGTCTCCCGTTTTCGGAAAAACGTCAAAAAAACGAGATTGTGGGGACTATTATGAGCATCTTTTGCTCAT
Organism: Diplonema papillatum; assembly: GCA_030068145.1. NCBI lineage: Eukaryota > Euglenozoa > Diplonemea > Diplonemida > Diplonemidae > Diplonema > Diplonema papillatum. The sequence goes on from JAPJBO010000016.1 coordinate 467,407, forward strand.
AACCAGGCGACAGATACATGACATGGCCGCGGGTGGTACGGGTTGGAGTGGGTGTTGCTCGCCAACCAGCTCACGGACACCGATCGGAAAGTCGGAAGCGCGAAAAAACGAGTGGTCACACCGCGCTGTTGGTTACAGCTGTTATCGGCGCCACGTTTGACATTCCAGTCTGTACGTGCCAACCTGCTTCGTGCCACTGCCAGAACTGACAGTACTTCTTTCTGTTTCGCACACACTTCGAGGGCCTCTTTCTGGTCACTCGGTGTCTTCGCGTTGCCATTCCGGTGTCAGACCTGGACGAGCGGACCCAAACTTAAAGCAAGCGGCAGCAAAAATCGCTGGGGCTCCTCATAAGCAGTTGCACCTCGAAGGTACGAACCACCGCTGTCACCTTTCGGACGAAGACACTAGGTGCCAACTTGGCAGTCAGAACGCGCTGCAGAAAGAAGATCAGGTAAAGGCGTTGGGGCAACAGGGGGTCTGTTTGTGTTCCGACTGAGATAATCAGTTGGACTTTTGGCTAATATTTGCCGGCATGGCGGAGACCCCCGCCCCTGATCGAGGGGGGCCCTTCTCCCATAATTTTTCTTTCACGGACAGCTGACGGCGTGGCAAACCTACTCGTCGTTCTCCGGTTTCATACCTACAACTGGATGGGCCTGGCTTGTCATGGGACAGGTGACACAGTGTCACAAAGGAAATGCACCAGCGCTGAAGGTGGGATACTGTTTTGACCTGCGTCAAAAACAGGTGTCGTAGTTACACGGGGGGGGTAGGTACGGGAAACTGCGCGTGATTTCTTTTCCGCACGTCCGGTGTTGGCGTGCACGATGCAGCCTCAGAAGCTGGAGTTAAAGAAGCGGGTATCACACCGGCTTTTCGGGTGCGTGCCTCGGCTGTTGAACACCAGCTTCGGAGGCTGGACTCCACTGGGTGGCCTCGATTCTCCAACCGCTTCGAGAGGGCGGGTCGCAGCTTCTTGGCGATGCAGCAGTCATAAAGGAGTTGGTCACGCCTCTTGCTGAAAGATGGAAATAAATACAAATGGGTGGGAAGGGGGTCGCATAATGACTACCAAGATCGGCATCAGGCCGGCAGAATAATGCATGTTCTTTTGTCCAACGATTTCGCTTTGAAGCTTAAAACCCCGGGTTTTCAGTAATGTCTCCGGTCAGCTTTCGGCAAGGCAGGCTTTGCTGTTGAACACAGGTACGGTGGAGACCAGCCTCACAAGCTGGAGCTAAAAAGTGGGTGCCACACCCGCGTTTCGAGTGTACACTTACACGCGTTTTGTGTGTGACCAGGCACACCCTTTAATTCCATATTCTGTGCCATCGTGTTGCAGCTTAGAGTGCGCGGCATGTCAGAGCGATGCAGCATAGTCGAAGGTTCCAGACTGACTATCCGTTTTGCGTTTTCTTTCTTAGCTCGACGAAGTCATTATACGCCATCTTTTCCTCTTCGTTTTTTTTTTTTTTTTTTTGCTTGCGGTCAGGCTATTAGCTTCATTTTTCCTCAGTTTTCCAAATTCCGTCTCAATAGCCAATTTGCTTTCCCCGCTCTGAAATCGAAGCCTTTGTTTATATATTCAGGCTACCCGAACCTTCCAAAAGGGGGGGGTCCGGGGGGCACCGCCCCCCGGCAAACGGTACGGTACATTCAGGTGGAGAACGAGTTTGCACTTCTCAGTCCGTTTGTCGCGTAAGACATACAACCAATGTACTGGTGGCACCGTTTGCCATCTGTGTGACCCTCGCCCCGCTGGTGCGAACTCCTGAAGCCACAGCCCATTTCACATTCATCCACTCAGATAGTGTGTGCTGGTAAATCATTGGCACGAGCAGATGCAGACCGGAGATCACACGGAACAAGGCACTTGTGTCAACTCGGAGAGAATCTGTCAAGAATTCTGGGCTGCTTCTGAGCCTCGACTCTCTCACTCGGCTCAGCACAGGCGGCAGCCCCAAACTTCTGCCAGTCAGCCCACCATGCCCAGCGGCGACCCACCACCTGACCGCCAGCCAGCTTCCTGGCACAGCTGGCCTAACCCACGCCTACCACCGGACCCCCACGACTTTTTTTCATCGAAGGTCGTTTTTTGCACTTTTTACTTTTATTTTTTGAGCCGCCCGGATTTCCAAATTCCGTCAGCTGACGGAATTTGGAATGGGAAGCTAATGCCCTGCTTGCGGTAGACCACACGGTGACCCGGTCATGTGCTGGTTGCAGTCATTGACTGCATCCTTTGACCGCGTTGGACCGCAAAGCACCACTTTGAACCGCCACATCTTCTTCGGACTTGCAGCGAAAGGGCTGACTGGTCAAAACTGCAGTCATGACCATGACCGGGGTACCGGTACCAAGAGGGCCACTTTTTGGCTCCCCGATCTCAGAACAGCTAAGTCCATTCCGTTGCCGGGTTTGGGACCTAGGAGTTTTTCTTTCACAGGCTTCGCAAAGCTCCTCGGAAAATGAGGCGAGTGGGGAGGAAAGGAAGAAGGAAAATTGATTGGTTGCTTTCCGTCCCTCCCCCAGGTCGACAGCTTGTGTCAGACTAACCCACCCGACGGCAGTTGTTTCCTTTATCTCTACCGGTTGTTTGGGATAGCAGTATTTTTTTTACCCCTCCGGCCCAACTTGGCAGGGCTTTATATGGCTTTCCTTCGTGGAGTGTCAAGAAAGACAGGCGCTTCGTTTTGTTTGTGCGCGCCGGTTGATCCCACTTGTATTTGCCCTGTGTCTTTTTCAGGTACGAACTTCTGATAACCGCCAAAACATGCTGCCTACGTCTTATTAGCTTGCGCTTTACATTAAAGGACATCCCGCAAGGTCGCTCGTACTAAGAAATGGTGAGGGTTGCTGTGTTCGCACGGAGGATGCGTTGCTGAGAGGGGCCTGGGCGTGGAGGGGCGGGGGCAGGCGGCCTTGATCCCCTGGGTTAGAGAGGATCGCTAGGAGGTTCCTGGCCACCACCCAACTCCGTAAAACATGTCCTCCGGCGGGTCAAAGGGCAGGCGTGCAGGAGGGTCAGGAGGCGTGTGGCACGCAGATAGAAGTGGATGAACTTTTCCCAGTATACTACATTACTATTACTAGTTTCGGTATAGCAAGCCATCAAGCCCAGGCATTTAAGAATCGCTGGTCCGGTGTGCGACAGCTTGCAGTTGTACGGCAACTCGACAGAGAGTAGACGCTTATCTTCGCAATCAGACCGCGTGTCATCCCAGCCTCCGTGTCTTCTCTGTGAAACGAGACAGACGTATATTTCCCGGTTCGGATATCAGATGTTTTGTTCCGCTGGTAGCTGGGATAGAGTAGTGTCTACTCCTCACGGCGCTTGTGCGCGTACAAGAGGTGGAGACAGTGCAGTTCTGGCGGACGGTGTTTCAAGTGCTGTTTCGCAGCCAAGCGCTTCGCTTGCAAGAAACGGGGTTTTCAAAAAAGGTGCCACGCTCTTTCCACGGCGCTCCGTGCCCGATTGGCAGACACCGTCCCCCACTGCTGCTCGGTTCACTACCACACCACCCTTGCCCACCAACCCGTCACCGTAATCGGAGAATCCTCTTTTTTTGTTTGATGAGGATTACCTCACTTTTGGGAGGCTGCCAAAAAGTCCTGCCCAACTGAACGGGCTTCGCCGAGTACGGAAAGCCTCGGTTGCGCTGATATGATCCGGGATCATGGCCATGAGGGCACAGTGCTCGGATTTATTGACGTGAGAACAGTAGCGTGCGAGAAACGAAGGTTCGCCGTACTTTGCTCAGCCTTGAACCACGAGCACCATTCGACTGGTCGTGAGTAGCTGAACTCTGAACTGAACTAGCTCTGTCTTGTGGAACTGCATCCAGATTCTCTCATAGATCGTGAACTAGCTGCCGATGCAGAATCGCTGGCGGTCCAGTGTTCTTAAGGTATCGGTTTATCCGAAGGGGTCGAACTGCAATGTCACAAGCAGGGTCCTCAGGCTCCCTCCAGTCGTCGTCGAATATGACTATTGCGCCGAGAAGAGGATGTCTGCCGCTGCCCCTGATACGCGTCGAATCCATAGCATGGGTTTCCTTGTTTTGTCCTGTGGTGTATGCGGCGCAACTTGTGTGTTGGTTTTAGCAGCGGAAGTTGCGAGAAGGAAGAAAACTGTCAACTGCAGCATGAAAAACTGAAGTCGCAGTTAGCTCGGTGTCACGCGTCGGCCTTGTGTTCTGCGTGTCCGTCTGCGCGCTTGTGGTTGGCGCAAGTACTAAGCCCTAGGATACACCACGCCTTGGTGACTTTGTATGCATCACACTGCGGTGCCACGTCGGGTGCAGCAGAGCGGGTTTTCCTGCCAGATAGCCCTTCATGCGTGTTACTCTTACGAGCGCACGACGCAGCTGCTTTCGCAGTCGCATCACAAGGCGGTTCATTTATCGAGTCCCGTTGCACAGCGGGTGCGCGGTTGCCGCACTAAAATGTGAGCACTTCGGTTCTCACTGGCGAGCGAGGAGAGGTGGGGTAGGACGTGAGGCCCATCGAGGTGCTAAGCCCCGCTAGGCCGTCGGTCATGTTCATGCCGGAGTCGTCTTCGCCGCCGTGGTGAGGCTGCGCATGCCCCTGATGGTGGTGCGAAGGATGGTGAGAATTCCTGCGATTCGCGGCGTGCATCGGATTCACGTGGGCGTGAAGGCCGTGAGGGTGGGCGGCGTGGCCATGGCTACCGCCGCTTGTGTGGCGGCCTGAGACCGGGCGGAACGCGGCATCTCCGTCGGGCGGGCTGTGGTGCCTGTCGTTGCGTGTGTTGGGTGGGTGTGCTGCACACTGCGAAGGGAAAATGAAAGGGATTGACGCCAACAGAGAAGCGAACGAATCTCGGGTGCCATATGCCGTTCTAGCGACGAGAACCTGATACAGAGCTCAAAACTTGTGTTCTTGGAGATGTATGGTATAACTGGTTGGACCCCTAACCTCGCAAAGAGGCAAAAAAGGGTGTATCTCTTCTACTCTTGCACGGAGTGCACACCCTTCTCTCTTTAGCCACATGCAATGCGCAAGGAAACTGAACTGAGTAGAAGCCACCCACTAACGCAACAAGAATACGAACTACGTAGAAGGGTTGCCACCAAAAACTACGTCCAGGATTTGGGTTCAGGGAAGTGCCGGTCAACAAGAACAAGAAAACGAAGAGAATTTTAAGGGTGCACACCGCGTATCCCGTGGTGAATTGAATTCACTGCCTTGGTGTGCGTCTGGCGACGCTATACTCCAGGTACGATCTCTTGCGTGGCGCGGCCGCGGCGGGTGGACGACGCCCTCACGGGCGGAGGAACTTATGCTGGCTCTTCGGCTGTGGTGTGCGTGCGAAGAAGGAGACATGTGAAACGCAGCCTCGCCGGCGGGATGCGGCGGGAGCAGCGTAGGCGACGTCAACAATTGAGGCGAAGTGACGCCCGGCTCGAAGTGATGCAGGTGGTTGTTTCCGGGACTAGGGGGATCCGGAGTGGTGTTGGACGCTCCGGTAAGGTCGAACACGTTCCCTCGAATGGCCTTGTCGTAGTCGTGCGCGTCATAAGCAGAACGGAATCGGTGCTTGTCATTCTCAGCCCCTTTCTCGACGTTTCTATGGTACACACCGCAGGCCACCATGCACACGGCACACAGCAACATCCCGAAGACCACAATCAAAACGCCCATGCCTCCCAACTCGGGTGGAGGCTTTTCTGGGGGCGCTGGCGTGATTGGCACTGGCTCCAAGGCGAAGGCATCCACGCCGGTGCGCACGAAGCCGCCAAACGACGCGAATCCGTCGTTCAATAGCATGGACCGCGCCTCCTGCATCATCTGGTTGGTCGTCAGCACGGGAATCTTGAGCGCATTGCCAATGCCCTTGTTGTTGTAGAGGACGTCTACGCGGATCACAGTCTCGCGCCCTGCATCGTCAGGGTACGGCTGCTGACTCTGCAATGAACCTATAACTATATACGGGTCGCCACCGAAGATGTTCTCGAAGTAGGCTCGCAGGGCGGGGAAGTGCGTCGCGTTGAGCTGGGTCCCGAGGTACAGCTGGAAAAAGGCGCGGAGCTGCTGCATCTCGCGGTTGCACGCGGGAGCAGCGGGTTCCCAGTAGGCGTTGGTGGCGCTGGCGGTGCACGTGATGTTGTCGCAAATCATCGCGTCGTGGGCGTTTTCGCCAGATCCAGACTCATCCGCAGAAGCCGGCTGGTCACTACCAAGCAAGTATCCAAACCTCGTGTGCGCGGTCCCAGCCGTTCCAGCAGACGACTCGCTATCACTGGCAATGTCCGTACTATTGTCATCATCTGAGCCACTGGCGTCAATGTCACTCCCTGGTGCGCTTCCATCTGTACTCGCTGGCGCACTTCCGCCTGTACTCCCAGGTGTACTTCCCACACTCTCTGGTGTTTCGTCAATGTAGACCAAGTCGCACGTCGTCCCTGTGCTCACCGAATCTGAGCACTTCATCACTTGCACGCTCTCCGGCAGTTCCACGTCGACCAACGCACAAGTATCGCTCGACGCAAGCGCGCCCCCGAACACTACCGCCAACAACACCACCGCCACGCGGTCGCGTTGCATATTGCCTTTCGGATTCCTGCTGCTGCTATTCTATTGACTGTGCTTTTCGTCTCTTTGTGTGTGGGTGTGTGTGGAAAACGCATACAAAAACGGAGGGATCGCAAATGAATCGGTCGCGTTCTCATGAACCGAAGTGGGCGGTGCTTGTTGTTCAACAAACGTACCTTTTCCCCACCGACTACAACTTTTTAGGGGCTTCCCAAAACAGGAGTTGCGCCCCCTTCTGTTTCATGAGAACGCCTCCTCTTCCTCGACCTATTCTAATACTTTAAATGGGCATGAGCTCGGGGTTACTTCACAGAGCCCAATGCAGAACCCAAGTTCTTAAGTTGGCCACTTCTGTAAGCAGGACTGGCGACGCGGGATGAACCGACAGCTGACTTAAGTCGGGTGATCGCTCATCACCGCCCATCAGATTGTTTGAGCGCGCTAGCCAGTGGTTTTCCGCTTAGCCAACAAAATGAAATTGGTTGGCTAAGAATTTTCACGGTTCACGCAACTAGGTCAAAATATTTTCTTTCGACCGATCTTTTTAGAGTTAAAGTTCGCTTGAAATTCCGGGGTTTAGGGTCTCCGTGTGACCGTTCAGGAATGGGTTCTCTTAGAGCAAGTAAGGGCTATATGGTTACGGGTTGTATATTTAGTGCACGCTTTGAGTTCTTTAAGGTGCAAGTGCCATCAAGGCAGGCGAGCACTCAGTTGAGCAGGGGTTGCCTCGTAGCCCTGTTGTCCGCGTTTTTATGTATTTCTTCGCCTTTTTGGGGTAATTTTGTAGGGTAAAACTGTTCGTTGCTCGCCACAGTTAAGGCACTCTGGGCACACTGGGGTACCCGTGGTTAGTGAGGTATTCGTCTGATGGAGTCGTCGTTGGTGTTTGGAGGCAGGTTGTGGCTTCCGGCTTAGGATGGAGCTTCCGTGGCGAAAACAAATTTTTTAGCCAACCCATTTTCGTGGAAAAAAGTTTTGGGCGAAAAAATATTTTTTAGCCACACAGGAAGAACACTGCCACTTGCAGAACTCACCTGCTTTGGTACGTTTCATGTAGTACGCTGCCGTCTAATAATCACTGAGACGACCAAGTTTCACAAGGTAAAGCACCGTACCTTTTTGTGTCGCCCCTTTTTTTAACTTGAGGTGATGGTAAAAACTGGTTTGGGAGGATGGAACTTCATTTTTTCCCCCCATCAATTCCAGGAACCCGCTGGGGTGATTTGGCCTTGTTTTCGCATCCTGCAGCCATTATTTCAGCCTAAACGAGCGTCTGACCACTTTCCCCGCCGTTTTGGAGCATTTTACGGGCACCTGAGTGGTAGGTTTCGAGTTTTGGATTTCTGGTGACACCCCGCCTGGGTTTTCTGATGTTTTCCTTGAGGAATTGCCTTGTGGGAGGTGATTCTGTCTTGTTTTTGCATTCTGCAGCCATTATTTCAGCCTAAACGAGCATCCGACCAGTTATTTTGAATTTCCCGAGCATTTTAGGACCACCCAAGTGGTAGGATCCTGGTTTTGGGCTGCTGGGGGCTCCCCTTTTTTTGAAAAAGTAGGGGTCTTTTAGGGTCCTTTTAGGGTCCTTTTAGGGTCCTTTTAGGGTCCTTTTAGGGTCCTTTTAGGGTCCTTTTAGGGTCCTTTTAGGGTCCCGGCAGTTTGGCGACACATTTTGCGGGCGTTTTATGAACCTACACCGGTGTGGATCAAACTTTCCTGGGGTTTCCGCTTGTTTTTGGGTTCCCTTTGCGGTTGTGTCCTAGTCGGGCTGTTTTTTGTGGCTGCGGTTTGGGTTTTAATGATTCTCCTTAAGGAATTGCCTAGGAATTGGCTTGTGGGGGTGATTTGGCCTTGTTTTCGCATTCTGCAGCCATTATTTCAGCCTAAACGAGCGTCTGACCACTTTCCCCGCCGTTTTGGAGCATTTTACGGGCACCTGAGTGGTAGGTTTCGAGTTTTGGATTTCTGGTGACACCCCGCCTGGGTTTTCTGATGTTTTCCTCGTTTTAGCGACAGGCCTGCAAAGTTCGGTTTGAAAACCGCTTCACGACGGAAGGGTACTGAGTTCTACCTAGAGGGCGAGCGCAACACAAGGACTGAGATACTGAAGGTGGTGTGAGCATGGAAATGCTCCAACACTGCGCACAAGAGGGAAAAGGCACTAACTATTTTGGGTTGTGTGCCGGTTAGAAGTGCTTGAAAAAAAGCGCGAGAGGCATCATCCACGCTTCAAAGGCCCACGCACTAATGCAACACACGTGGGATTTGTGCACGGAAGAGCACACACAGGACTCTCACGACGCATCCGTTGCGATGGAAACAAGCAACCCCGTCTCATAATCGGGACATACGAAAGCAGAGGGCTAGACCAACCGGCTTCCCTTCCGCGACACCTCTGCTCCCTTGAGGTTCCTGACTCGCCAAAGCGCCGCCGCCCGGGTTAAGGGGTTGCGGCATCAGGCGGGCCAGGGCCAGGGAGGCTGTTTGGAGGGGTCACCCCACCGTTCGCGGGCTTCGCTACTTCACTGCCCCCGGCTCTCCCCGGCCTTCGTCGAAATATGTTGCATTAGTGTGATTGTCAGGCCTTCGACCACCTGAGCAACGCACTATATCTGCAATAGAGAGAGCAAAAGCTGCGCCGCCCCGCCCAGCCCACTTCACGTCTTCGCATGTGAGCTGTGGGCCATGCTTCAGTCGACAGCTGCATCCATGTGTTCTGAGCCATGCTTTCCATCCTGCGAGCCCCAAGGCATGCTTCGGTCATCAGTTGCATCGGTGAGCCCTGAGCTCGCCAGCCGCATCTTTGTGCGCACTAGCGGAACTCACCTGCTTTGGTAATTGGTGGTTCCGTGTAGTACGCTGCCAACTACTAATTTGTAGTACCAAAATGCATTGTTAACACAAAAAAGACAGGCGCTTCGTTTTGTTTGTGCATCGTTTTCCCACTTGTATTCACCCTGTGTCATTCATCAGGTTAGGAATTCTGATCAACCACCTAAACACGCTGCCTGAGTCATTTTAGCCTGCACAATGCATTTTGATTGAAGGGCAACCCACAGACTGTTAGTACTCAAAATGCATGCGGTCGGCATCAGTAGGGTGAACCCAACCTGTCTCACGACGGTCTAAACCCAGCTCACGTTCCCTGTTAATGGGTGAACAATGTAACACCCTTTAGACAGTTCTGCTTGTCTAGATTAGGAAGAGCCGACATCGAAGGATCAAAAACCAACGTCGCTATTATCGCTTCCAGAGCGGTCAATCGCATTTCTCGAACCCATCGCGCCCGGAGGCACGCTCCGCGACCGCCGCCTGCAGGAGTTCGACGAAGACGTCGAGGAAGCGGTTGACCATCGCGGAGCGCCTCTTTTTCTCGGCGCGCGCCGTGCGCAGCCGCAAGGCGCGCTCCCCCGAGAAAACGACCCTCTGGCACTCACTGCAGAGTCGCGCGTGCTGCGCCGTGAAGCCGACGGCCTGCTCGGCGCCGGTCAAGTCCTTGTACCGCACCCTCCGCCGGAAGCTCCGGATGCGCGCCCGCACCTTCGGGTCCGCCACCTCGCGGGACCCCAGGCAGTACAACCCGAGGGCATTGATGTAGAATTCGGTCGCCGCCGGGTCCATCCCCCGGGCCGAGTTCGTGCCAAGGTGGAACAAGATTCTTTCCGGCGCCGGCGCGCTCGCCGCGTCCTGCGACAGCGCTCGGCCGCTGCTCTCGCACTCCCCTTGGGCGTCGCTCCGGCCCGCTTGGCTGGTGCCGTCGGGGGCGGTTTGATTCCCATCCGCGCTCGGTTCCTGCCCATCGGCACTGCAGCATGAACGGGCCGGCCGCGTGGCCAGCGACGGCGTTTCGTCGTCGCCGTGCTCGTCGGCGTGTCGGCCGCCGGCGTCGGCGGGGGGTGTCGAATTGTCGCCGCCCGTAGCTGCCCCGGCTGCCGCACGGTCTTCGTGAGCAGACGCTCGGCAACTGCTGGCCTCCGACGCAGCGCGGCGTTCGCTGGTACAAGCCGAAGAGCCCGGGTCGGGCACTACGGGTGCCTGCCCTTTGCCCCCTGCCAGGGGGCGCGCTTTGGAACTAGGTTGCTGCTGGTTGTGGTTGTGTTGGCGGGGTTTGCGGCGGCGGGGCCGCGGGCTGTTCTGGTGGACGAGGATGAGGTCAGCCTCGAAGGGGGACGAAGTGCGCGCGTGCGGCCGTCGGCGGGCCTTCGGGCCGGTACCGGAGCGCCGCGAGCTCGAGAGGACGGGCGTCGATAGTGAGGAGCCGGACATGGTCGACGAGAAGGCTGGCGTTCGCTGCTGTTGCTGCGCGTCTTCGGCCATGGCCTGCGCGATGTGCTGCTGGTGGAAGCGGCGCTTGGCACGGAACACGGCGGCCACGCGGCTTTGGGCTATCTTCGCGTACTCCAGCGCACAGTCTGCCGGGCGGGCGAATGGATTTGCAGCCGTCGACAGAAGCGGGTTGCTCCCGGGCCACGTGCACGGGGGAGTTTCTCCAGCGCGGCATCCCGAGGTTTCGCTTTCGACCTCTTCGCAGGGCGGGGTTGTGCCGCCTTGTTCTTGCTCTGTGCCGTCTGCCTCTGAAGGGGTGCTGCCAATATACATGTTTCCTGTGTCCCCTTGAGGCAAGTCGGGACTGCTGCTGGTCTGTGTCGCCCCAGGGGCGCCGTCATTGCACGCATCGTGCTGGACATCAGTACCGGTTTCATCGAGGGAACCCAGCTCCCTAGAAACGGGTCTCGTAGCGGGAGCCTGGGGCAAAGTCTGCAGACTTTCGGTTGTGCCTTGAAGCTCATGATCGGGGTCTTCGGAGAAGCTCTGCAGTGAGTCCTCTGGAGAACGTGTCTCCTCAGCGGTTTCCTGTCCCGCGGCGGGTTCCTCGGGTGAAGCAGGGTCCCCTTGTGGTATCGGCGTTTCGCTCTCTGCGTGGTTGATTGCCGCGGTGCTTGAAGGCGATTGGGAGTCATCTGCGGGATGGTGACCCTCTTGCGGTGCCTCGTCTCCCTGCAGTGAGCACCCGGGTTCGTCGCCTCTGGGCAAGTCTGCAGCCCTTTCGACATCCGCCGGAGACTGCACCGGACGGATGCTCTCTTCATCAGCATTCAGTAACCGGCGCCCCTTCCCATCCCCGGCACGGGACGCGGGGCTTCGGCTTGCAGACGGGGTTGTCGAAGCAGCCGCCTGAACCGCCTCCGGCCGCCCAGCTCTCGCAACCCCCCCGGCTTCAGGGCCCGCCACCGCGCGGGCTCCGCCCCCGCCGCGCCACTCGCGGCCGACCAGTGCGGCGAGCTCCGGGGCCAGCGGCGCCGGTGCGACGCCGGACAGCCCGCTGCGGAGACGGAGCAGCGCGTTGAAGTGGTCCCGCAGGGCCGCGTCTCGATCGGGCTCGCCGTACGGCCGCCGCCGGCCGCCCGCCACCGGCGGCAGCTTCCCGGCGGCGGGGGCGCAGGCGCGGTGGGCCTGCTTGATGAACGCATCTTCCCCTGGGGAGATCCGGCTGCCAGCCGGCGCGAGCGCAACGGCGTTGCTCGAGGGAAGCCACGGCCTCCGCTTCGCCGAAGCATCCCCCGCAGCCTGGGCAGACACCGGCGCGTCGTAGCACAGCTTCTTCCGCAGGAACACAGGCCGCAGAAGCCCGGAGAGCCCGGCTCCGCCGAGGTCGGCCACAAGCGCGCCGCCCCCGGTGCCCTCCCTATACCGAGCCTGCACGGCGGCCCATTGCCGGTTGCTCGAGACGCTGCACACGCCGTCCAGGACGCGGTCTGCCCGCCCTTCCCGCAGCGCCTGTGCGATCCCCTGCGCAAGTCCCTCGGTGCCGTTGAGAAAGTCCGGAGCGCAGCAAGGCATGCAGCGTTCGCCCTTTTTTTTTTTTTTTTTTTTGACCAACCGTTCCCCCTGTGGCAAGTGGCAATTGCAAGCGACAACGAGTCAACGTCTTTAGTGTGTACGTGCCGCGGGAAGTTAGCGTGCTAGTGAGTGTGTACGATCGTCAAGCGAATCGCCTCCCGAACATGTTCTTCTAGCGTTCTCTTTCGAGGTTGCAGTTAACTGTTATTACAAAAAAGAAACTGAGTAGCGGGCTTTCGTTGGTCCTGGAAAGCGGGGTGCAAAATCGGGCCAGCCGCGCCGCCCCCGGTGCCCTCCTATCTACCGAGCCTGCACGGCGGCCCAATGCCTGTTGCTCGAGACGCTGCACACGCTGTCCAGGACGCGGTCTGCCCGCCCTTCCCGCAGCGCCTGTGCGATCCCCTGCGCAAGTCCCTCTGTGCCGTTGAGAAAGTCCGGAGCGCAGCAAGGCATGCAGAGGTCGGTGCGGCGTTCGCCCTTTTTTTTTTTTTTTTTGACCAACCGTTCCCCCTGTGGCAAGTGGCAATTGCAAGCGACAACGAGTCAACGTCTTTAGTGTGTACGTGCCGCGGGAAGTTAGCGTGCTAGTGAGTGTATGATCGTCAAGCGAATCGCCTCCCGAACACGTTCTTCTAGCGTTCTCTTTCGAGTTTGCAGTTAACCACTTAAGGACGGAGGGGGGCAGGGTTAATTTGGGAAAAGGGGTGGCTCCATGGCGAATCTCAGGTATCCGTTGGAGCTCGGAGCAGGATTTCTGCTCGGGTGAAGGACGCATTTCAAAGATTTGTGTCGGATCTTTCCGATACAGCAAACAGCGACCACTTTCGACCATTATTTGGCCTCTCGCCCGCGAACGTGACACACGCGAACTTTCGTGAGTTAACTACCACTGTGGTAGATCGTCCGGAAGTGGTTAACTGTTATTACATTTTTGTTCGTGCGCACTAGCAGAACTCACCTTCTTTGGTAAGTTTCATGTAGTACACTGCCAACTACTAATTTTTAGTACCAACAATGCATTGTTAACACAAAAAAACTGAGTAGCGGGCATTCGTTGGTCCTGGAAAGCGGGGTGCAAAATCGGGCCAGCCGCGCCGCCCCCGGTGCCCTCCCTATCTACCGGGCCTGCACGGCGGCCCGTTGCCTGATGCTCGAGAGCTGCACACGCCGTCCAGGACGCGGTCTGCCCGCCCTTCCCGCAGCGCCTGTGCGATCCCCTGCGCAAGCCCCTCGGTGCCGTTGAGAAAGTCCGGAGCGCAGCAAATATGCAGAGGTCGGTGCGGCGTTCGCCCTTTTTTTGACCAACGTTCCCCTCTCCCTACCCCTGTGGCAAGTGGCAATTGCAAGCGACAACGGGTCGACGTCTTTAGTGTGTACGTGCGCGGGAAGGTTGCTTGCCAGTGAGTGTATATTCGTCAAGCGAATCGCCTCCAGAACACGTTCTTCTAGCGTTCTCTTTCGAGTTTGCAGTTACTGGGGGGGGGTCGAATACAAAAGGTACCTCTTGTATTCGGCGTGCCGATCCTGCAATTTTCCCGAAAAAGAAATGGAAAAAAGTACCGCAAACCCGGAACTCCTTGAAAGACGCACGTATTTTGTGGTCCCCGGGACGGTTCTCTTCATCGGAGCTGAACGTGAGCACAAATCCGCCGAAAAAGGTCTGCTAACATAACTTTTGGTCCCCCGGTCTATTTTTCACGGTTCTCTTCATCGGAGCTCATCGCGATCAGAAAACCGTCATAAAAGGTCTGTTATGCTGTTTTGTTGAACGCTTACGCCCGCCACTGAACCCAGATTCACCTGTGTTTCGTGTGGGCTACAGCACATTTACCTCCTTGGATCTTTTGCAGGTAACTGTCAATATTACAAAAAGAAACTGAGTAGCGGGCATTCGTTTGTCTTGGAAAGCGGGGTGCAAAAATCGGGCCAGCCGCGCCGCCCCCGGTGCCCTCCCTACACCGGACCTGCACGGCGCCCATTGCCGGTTGCTCGAGACGCTGCACACGCAATCGCGCGCGAGTGAGACAAGCCAACGTCTTTTATGGGTACGTGCCGGAGGAAGTTAGCCTAACAATTCCTCGTGTTGAGTCAAAGTCGTGCCGGGTTAGCAGCGGAACCATAAATTGATGTAACAGACTGCGGACTGGCCTTCCATCGGCGGACACAAATGCATGCGGTAAAGGGGGAGCGAGGGGACTGAGAATACCGTCATCATCAATACGCGGCGAGGCTGGACTATTTCTCTGAGAACAGCAAGCGAGATTTAGAAAGGGAAAAAGGAAAGGTATAAAAGAGGACGAGAGCACTAAAGAAAAAGCTGCGAAGTCTTCGTCTCACGTTCAGGGCAGAACACTGTCTCGCATGCATTGTTTGATGCCGGCATCAAGTCTTATGTGGCTGCGTGTTCAGTACGTATAAAGAAATGACGTCGGGATGCAGTGCGTTGTCTGTTGGCGACAATGTCACCCCGCCGTAGTTCGTGAGCTGGAGCAAACTGCAAGTGCCTCAAATACACTAGCCACACAAGCCGGTCGGCCTTGTGGTACGGTTTCGCATCACCTCCTGCTGCATTCGCTTGACCTGAAGCGAGAGCCACGTGACCTTTGCACTCGGAAACACGCGGGAAAGAGGATCCACTCCGCCAGCCGGTGGCCCTCTTTTTTCACCGGATGCCGAGTCGCAGGACCACACGAAGACGCCGACCGGTCTGAACTGGTGGCCGGTTTTTGAACAGCGTAAGGAGCGCTGGTATCACTTGCACACGAAAGTGCAAGCGGCGACTTCGTTTTGCTTCCCATCGAGGCAGCGAGAAAGACTTTGTTCACACTGAGGCAAGCAAGAGCGGTGGGCGCCGGACGCTGTCTCAAACAGCCGGAAACATTCGGCAGCAGTTTCCCGCTGAAGCAAGCAAGAGCGGTGGGCGGTGGGCGCCGGACGCTGTCTCAAACAGCCGGCAGCAGGAGTCGTGGTGTTCGCCCGCAGCTCGCAGTGAAACCGCGCACGCACGCCTACCAGGCAGACGAGCCCCACCCGGCAGGCCGATGGGCGAAAGGAATAGGGTTCAAAAACTGAAACGGTGAACCAAAGCGAAGCGAAGGTCAAACGCGCGTTGGAGGGGGTCAGTCGTGCAGCCGGGCGCGGGAGGAGTTTTCAAACTCTGTTTGTGTACTTTGGCCCGTCTGTTTTTCGAAACGGAAAAAGAAATAAGAGGACTTTCTTAGAAAAGAACAAGGCTAAGTGAAAGACCATGGAATAGTGGGGTCGCAGTTCTTCCGGCAGAGGGCAGCCCTGGCATTTACGCATGCAACTAGCCCGAAGGAGCACCGAATTATTCTATGCTTCGTTCTTTCACATTTCCACTATCAATTCCTTGCAGTATTTGCATACTTACAAGAAGACGGAACCGAAGGAAAGCAACCCCCAGAAGTGACCTCCAGGAAGTTAAAGGTAAAAGCACCCGAGCCACGGCCTCGTTTCTCGGAGGAGAGGCCCTCGTTGTCCTTGACGTTGAGTAAGCAGTAGGGCTGGTGTTCGGCCTTAAAAGTTAATCAATCAGTCCACAGGTATCGCGTGCTCTCGCCTTGCACGCCTACTGCAGTGGGTCCCGAGGTTCTTCAACGCAGGCTCGGAGATCTTCTGTTCTCCTGGCCACAGAGCTGTTTTCGATACCTGGAGGAGGAAATTGGAGTTTAACGTTCCTGCATGCTTGATGCTAGAGTCAGGCCTTCTTCGATGAAAATGAGAGAGAGAACAGATGTTAGACTTGCCTGGAGGAAAGAAGTACGAGACTCCAGTAATGAACCCCATGAAGGACTTGGGGCCCTCAGGGTCCTCTTCCACTTTCTACACGCATCAATTCTATCTTCTGTGCAAATCGGGGTAAAATAAAACATGCTAAACCAGTAAAATTGGTGGTAACCAGTGAAAAGGGATGGGAGTTGTGGACTGCGCTATTGCGCACCAAGGCCTCCATGTACGTTTTGAAAGAGCAGTGGCGCGCCGCCTAGGCTCATTAGCCAGCGACAGGAGTTGGCAATCCGCTGCGGGCCTGGCGTCATGCAACTCCCGCGGGAGAGGATCGTAGCGGGTTCCTCTGTCTTTATGTCTTACTTGTTTTTTTTTTTTTTTTTTTTTTTTTTTTTTTTTTGATTGCGGACTGCGGAGCTTTTGAATGCATGCGCGCTGCGAATGGGCTACAATTCCCCCACACCCTTTCTGCCCAGCTCAGCCGTTGGTGGGTCGCAAGTGCTGTCGTTGAGGCTCTTGTCCGGTTCCCAACGACGGCCCGTGATTAAACCGCGGAACGTGGGTCAAGAAACGAAGCGTGGGAAACGTTTCCGTTTCCCCATTCAATGAACCCCCGTGTAGGCACACGTCCACTCCTTCATTTAAGCAAACGCCGTGTGGGTGCCGGTGCACTTTGGGAAAAGGTTTTCGGTTGCGGTCCATTCAAGTATCCTCCTTCGGCACCCGTGTAATTTTGCCTCTCCTTCTTCTCGGACCTTATAAAAATGCCGTGCGCGTGCATCACTGCCCCGAGCCTAAGCCAGGGGAGGAATTCCTGTCCGTTCTATCATTTTCAGTGTTTTTTCGTCCTCCTGAAGCATGCCCGGGTGATTTCCACCGCAGAGTTTTGGAGGCTTCTGACCCCAGTTCCGGTACCCTGGGAACAACACCTCGGGAGCATCTGCTTGTTCGCTTTTACGCAAAGCTGGATTCAGGACGCAAGTAAAAACGCCACGGCATACGAGCTTTCCTCCAGAATTCCATGTTTGGTAGTAGTGGTAGTAGTTTGTGTCGTTCTAGTCCGGGAACAAGTCAGGGAAGAATCTGGGGCAATGTTTACAACCTAGTGACTTAAGGTAGCTGCTTCAGCGGCGCCGATCCGAGCGCACACAGCAGCAGTGACGCGTCGACGCAGTGCCTGATCGTTTTTTACGTAAAGCTGGATTCAGGACGCAAGTGAAAACGCCACGGTTTGCGGCGACGAGCTTCTCATTTCCTCCAACATTTCATGTTTGGTAAAAAGAAAAATGAGAAGTGAATAGGGGAAAAGGGGAATGACTAACGCCTAGTGCGTTGCTCAGGGTAGTCGAAGGCCTGACAATCACACTAATGCAACAAATTTACGACTAACGTCACACGAATGTCGAAGTTTTCCTAGTAACAGGTGATGTCGTACGCTGCGCAGAGGGTGGCGTACTCGCCTGAGTCACGGAGCGCTTCGACAGCGGAGTTCGCCGCCGTGCGCAAGCAGTTGTCCCTTTTGTTGAAGAAGAAGCCGAGGCCGTTCTGGATCACATCCGGGAATGCCTCTGTCATGTTGATCTTGTAGACAGAATAAGTAGCGGGCAGGTCACTCAAGTTAGGAAGCTCGC
This sequence comes from Diplonema papillatum, assembly GCA_030068145.1. Lineage (NCBI taxonomy): Eukaryota > Euglenozoa > Diplonemea > Diplonemida > Diplonemidae > Diplonema > Diplonema papillatum. The sequence goes on from JAPJBO010000016.1 coordinate 485,181, forward strand.
CCTCCGGTATCAACGCAATGGTCGCGGTTCCCTTGTGCAACCGATCGATCTGAGCATGAGCGCCGACAGCGCACCCTTCGTTTCTATCATGGTCGATGAGCACGGTGGCTTTCGGGTATAGCTTACTCACGACGCTGTTGTAGCCCCACCCGCAGTTCAGCACAATCACTTCGCCCTCCCCGTCAGCATTCACAGGTTCGTCCACCATCTTTAGTACGCTCGTCAACGGAGCGTAGGTCAGCATGTGTCCGAAATCGAAGGACTGCGAACGCGGCGTGGTTACGTATCCGAACGCCATGTCGTACCACTGGCTCATCATGCCGAACCCTGGGGTATCGTGCTGTGACCATGCATGGGTCCACAGGTCTCGGACGGTACGGCACGTGATGCCCGCCTCTTGGAAAGCGGCCGTTGCGCACATGGCTGCGAAGAGGTCCACTGCGAAGCCCTCCACCTCCTGAGAGGTGCTGTTCACGTCGTTAAACGGCGGGAAGTCAGCGTCGACGTGCATGATGATCGTTTTCCCCTTCAGGGACGCCGAGCAAGCATCAGCCGCGGGCGCGTCCGTTCCGCCGTTGCAAGCGTTGAAATTGACGCTGATCGACCCGTAGGCCGCGACGGCAGCACCGATGAGGAGGAATGCCCTCATTTGTGTGTCTCTTTTTCGCGGGTTTCTTTAAGGTGTTATTGCTGCTGGTTTTGAGGGATAAGGAAAAAGTAAGAAATCTTTTTGCGGTGGCCTCCGCTGGTCTGGTAGTTCGTGCTACCTACTCCGTTCTTTTACACTCGTTCTCTTCTCTACTCACTACTGTATGTACTCTTTCACTCTTTTACTCTCTTTGGCTAGCAAAAAAAGGGGGGAGGGGTGTTGTTGCCTGCCTTCGGTGTCCGTCGCGTCTTCTGCGCGTTCTGCACGGTGAGGTCCAGCTTCAGAAGCTGGAGTTAAAGAGGGTGTGCCCGAGCCACACCCGAAAAGCGGGTGCGCTACAACCAGAACGCGTGTAAATCCACGCCCGAAAAGCGGGTGTGACACCCGCTTTTTAACTCCAGCTTTAACTCCAGCTTCTGAGACTGGACTTCACCGTGTGTAGTGCACTGCTTCTCGTGCCATCTGTCATTGGCGTGGAACTGCCAGTTCCCTTTCGTGTGCGCTACGCCGTACCAGCCAAACGATGCCCCTCACAGTTTGTCAGGAACAAAGACGTGTGCTTACTTCTTCCATTCTCGTCAGAGCAAAACTCCTCCCGGTGTGTCTAGCCGACATGTGCAACCGGCCTGCTAGCCTGATGTTCACTGTATTGGTAGTCCGATTGCCCCACACACACACCAATCGGACGCTCTTCTCGCAACCACGCGGCCCGGTTTGGAATAGCGTCAGCGAAGAGGCGCGAGTCAAGAGCGTATCGGCCAAAGCTTTGCATGCTGCAGTTGGGTTGCTTAAGGCCACGACTCCGCCGCTCTGTCCGCCGGCTAGCCGCCTTTACGGGCTTGTGATCGGCGCAAGCGCGTTGATGCTTGTGTGGGAGCCCGCCCTGCGGTACCGCCGTGTGAAAAGCCTCCACACATTTTGGCCGCGTGCACAACCGACTAAAAAGAGTTCGAGCGCACACGAGTACTTCGGTCCTTTCTACCGGTACATGCACGTGAGCTCAAGGGGTCGCGGCCCGTCGCAAACCTGCCGGATTCAGCTGCGTTCCTGCCGCAATTAGCACCGCGAAGAAACAAACGGAAGGAGCTCGTTCGTTTCGCGCGAACGCTTGGTGGTCCCGATTGTCCCGCCCGTCGCACCCGGCGCAGGTCGGCGGCCGGAAACAGAGTAAAAGGATGAGCCATAAGAACAGAGTCACGCACAGCTAAAAAGAACCATGGCAGCGGTTTAACCAGAACACGTGTAGGTTAAACCAACCAACACCCTTTTCACCTTTTTGGGAACATGCTTCCTCCAGAACACCGTGGAAGTGAAACCAACGTGAAACACAACAAAACTGCCAGACATCGGGTCAGGCTTGGACAATTCGGCGTACAGGACAGATAGTCCACACCGCCGACGGAGAACAGTGCCCGCATCGCATGTGCTCGCCTTCAGTGGCCACACGTAGGTGCACCTTCGCAGTGGTTGAGCACCTTGCTTGCTTGGACACCTCGCGCGACTCTCGGCGACGGTGGTTGGAAACTTTTCGTGGTCGGACCGTCTTATTTAGCCAATCTGCGCGGATGACGTATCCAGGACTCACGGCAAGAAACGGTAAGAAGACTTGGTGCGATCAAGGCAGTCGAGACAGCTCGACAGGACGAAGTTGCCAAGCTCATCAGGTGAACTGGCGGGCAAACCAGCCCCACAAGCAACGTAGGTATCGTACCAGCGTTGGAACGGGGGCCCGCGAACGAGGAGATCGAACGTGGGCAGACGCGATAATCTGGTTCGCGGTTCAAAACCTCCGCAATTGGGGGCTTTCAGAGCGGGGGAAGCAGCTCAGAAGCTGGGAGAGGGAGACGACGTCAGCATCAGCTGATAGACCGGCCGGCTCGGCGGGCGGTTCACGCTTGCTTCGTGAAGCGCAGCAAGAAGTTGTTGGCGGGCATGGGGCGCGGCGGGTCGCACGAGAACCCGCAGGCGGTCGCTTTTTCATGCAGCTGCGAGACGTCTCTGTACCCCCACAGCGGGTTGCGCCCGCGGAGATTTTCGTCGAACTCGGCGTTGGAAGGCGTCGTGAACTCGTTGTTCACCTTGAACGGACCGTACACCACGAGACTCCCTCCGGGCACCAACGCTTTGCTGGCGCCTTCGATGAGGCCCAGCGTGGCAGGAAATGGACTGATGTGCGTTACGTTCGATGTGTACACCAACTGCAAACTGGACGGGGCGATCTTCCAGTTGTCAAGGCTGGTGCTGGCGTCGATGACGAGGGGTTCCTTCACGTTCGGGAGCTTCTGGAGGCACTGCCAGAGGGCGGGCACCTGCTCCGCGCTGTACTCCGACGGTTGCCACGTCGTCTTCGGGAACGCGGGGGCAATCACCTCCATGTGCGCGCCGCTGCCGCTGGCGAGCTCGAGTGCGTTGCCTTCCAGGTTGGGGAATAGCTCTTTCAGCACCTCCAGGATCGGGCCTCGGTTCCGCAGGGACGACGGGTGGTGCTCCATCACGCGGCGGATTACTCGCAGCGGAATGTTGAAAGTCTGCCGGCGCCTTTTTGTTTCCCCCTTTTTTTTACTTCCAGAACTGCGAGCAATTTTGGGATACTCACTAGGCCGGGGAGGATGAACACACACTCGTACCCTATAGGGCGGACTTCTGCTCTGTCCTACAAACGAGTTCTGCCTTCTCCCGCCTCGATACATCGCTGTTTTTTTTGCGTGCGCGTGTTCAAACGAAAGTAAGAGCCCCAGTTTGGGTCGATCCGGCACAACAACTTCGCGCGTCGCCGTGCTGCACTCAGCTCTCCCGGCAATAATCCGACCTGCCGGTGCCCGTTGTAAATTTCGGCCCTACGTAGCCGGCCCTTCTCGTCTGTACGTTTCTATCTTCGAAGTGCTGCACCAGGAATACGGGGAAATCCCCGCACGGAATGCATCATGCTTAAATTTCGCCACCCCGTCTCGTTCCCACACTCTTCTGGCGCTGACCGCACCAAGTAGCATTAGCGTGGTTGTCAGGCCTTCGACTACCCTGTGCAACGCACTATACCAAGTATCATCTGACCTACTTGCCGCTCGACACTAACAGAAGAAGGGTGAAAGGAGCGGCGAACATGTCGTTCATCGAAGCGGGCGCTCGTCTGCGGACACGCGTAAGGTTAGGTAGAACATCGGATCAATAAGGTGGTTTATTTCCGAAAGATTAGGATCCCGCAGATCGGTATTTGCTTACTTTCTGCGCCAAGGGGATGTCAGGTGCTGATCACTGTGCGAGCTGGTGAAATGCCCATAATCGCATGTCAGTCCTCCTATCCCGACTGGATCGTTCATCTATGTGCAACACACGTTGTCGATAAAGGAGTGCGACCAACGGAAACGGAAGAAGAAAAAAATGTGGCGCCCAGGCGTCTGAAAAGCAGCCGTCTGAAGGTCTTTTCCATGGGGGCGGGGCATTCGAAATCTCGTGGTTTCGAGCAGTTCTGAACATTCCGCAACCCGGATGCAGAGATCTGAAGGTGATGACACACTGACGATCTGCGCCGCACTGCGCAAATTTTGCCCAGACGTCTCCTTGCAGACTATGAAGGTTTTGATTCAGAGGCCGGCTTACAACGAAACGAAAATGGAACCTTTTCCCGATTTTCAGCACAGTTGCCTTTCTCGCTCGGCAGACACCGGAAAGGTTTCCCCGGTAGGCGGCGGGCGACCCTGCGACTCTAGTGGTGCAAGGAAGAAAGGCGCGTGCCGCGGCAACTGTCGCTGACCCTCGGGAAAAACAATAAAAATACAAGGTGCTCCAAAAGAAGACACTTGGGGATCTTGGTTTAATGTATAGACTCCATACGATGAAGTTTCGAGTCTTCTTCGGGGTGGGTCTTTAAGCCACATAGGGCGGACCACCATCATCGCGAAAGCTGAGTGTCTGCAGACAGGACAGCAGAGGGGGGAAGGGGCAAGGAGCGGTGCAACAGCGATTATTGCGCAAGCTAACGCTGCCGCTTAAAAAAAAACACCTGGGAGCAGACGGCCGCAGAAAAGTCTGTCCCATTCCCTTTCTCCTACCCAGAGGCCGGCTGCGCAGCAACAGCTTGACTTGGCGCACCGGACACCGTGTTATCGACAGGGTTGAACAGCGCCGGTCCTGCCACTTAGTTTTTAACCCTTTACGGACGGGGGACATATGATAAGATGCCAAAAAACCCCCCCCTCAGTGCTGATGCTAAGGCCCCTAAACTCGGCATCGTTGTCAGCCGGACGGCAACGAGGGGTGGGTGGGTACCCCCCCCCTCCTGCAGGGCCTGTGTGCAGCAGGGTGGTGACCGCTCTAAGGTGGTTTCCTCAGCAGCGACCAAGAAAAAAAAATTTTTTTTGGCCCAAATCCTCCCAAAAAAGCACTCGAAAAAAAATTTTGACCCACTTTTTCCACCATTTCACCTTAGAGAATTTAGCTAAGGTGGGTCCCACAGTAGGTCCACAGTGGGTTGCACCAGGAGGGGGGGGGGGATTGCAAGAACGTGCTTGGCTCCCCTTTGCACTAATAAAACATTTTTTTAAGTCACCCCATACTGTATGCCGGCCCCGAAACCCTGTCTGTGCGGCCGAAAACGGGCCCTAAACGGTTTTTTGGCGGGTTAAGTGAAGGTAAAGGGGTCTCAGAAGGCCCACAAGCGGGTTGCGGGGCCAGTAAGGGGTGACGTCGAAAAGTATTTTATTAGTGCAAAGGGGAGGGGGGGGTTTGGCATCGTCTCATATATTTATGTCGAAAACGCCAGAACCCGAGCTGAAGTTCAGACACTGGGCCTCCAGAGCAAAGACACGTCACAAAGGGTCAATTGTGGTGCTCGTTTGTGTGGTACGCTCGCGTGGTTCTTATTTGCATGCAAATGACTCCCCACAAAACCTTGCCATGGAGCGTCAGGTTTCTGATTTGGGCTCGTAAAACTCTCGAATCTGACGCATAGATTCCCCAGAAGGCTTTGTGCGCGCTGGACAACCTGCCTATCACTCCGTCCGCAAGTGGCTTCGCTTTCCGTGGGAGCGCATTGCAAGTACTCCTGCGCGAAACCCCGCACACTGCGAGAGTAGGAGAAAGGAGGGAAATTGGAGCTTTTCATCGACCGCGCTAGCGGTTTCAGGTGGCAATTGATCCTGATCAGAGGGCCCTGCTCGGACCACTCAGTTTCCTCACACATTGCACGTGGCTAGTGGTAGTAACTTGATATTATACAGCAACAATCTGACGATAGACTGCACAAGCCGCTACCGACGTGGCTAGTAGTGGTAAGTGTCGAAGCAGCCGGAGACAGCAGGCGCAGCACTTGTTTTGCCTTATCTTCTACTCTCATGTATGGACCCGCCCGACTGTAGGGGTGTGCCCTGTGGTGATGATGAGGTGGCCGGCCAGGCCCCCACGACGCCTTATGCACAACACGAGGATGCGGTCCTGATTAGGTGTGCACTCAGCCATCGCAGCGCCCCAGAGCTCGCTTGACCTGACACAGCGATCTGCCACCCTGGCAGATCGGCCGCAGCAGCAACCTTCGCAATGAAGGCGCACGCAGAAGTTGCACGTGGCTAACAAAAGAAAACGAGCGCGATTGCTCGGTCGATCATCAGTCCGCATCGCGGCGCACCTTCAAAAGAACTCCCCATCCTGGCGACTGCTGCGGTACCGCACGAATCGTGTCCAGGCACGCCTATTCAGGTTCTTCGGGACGGGTTGATTGGGAGTACAATCTCTTTATTACCCATCCGTTGACACCAATCTTCACGCCTCGTAGCAACTGCTGACGCAATTCCCACTTGACGGACATTGAAATACCCCTGTGTCCCAGTGGAGAATGCGCGAGTCTCGCGGCGTGGTAGGAGAGGGGGATCTCTTGTGCTGGAACCTGCTGCTCGCTCACTTTCGCACTTGGAAAGACAGGCGACAGTCGGAGAAATGTGTGGTACTGTCATGATGAGAATTGAGCGGCAAGTCAGTTTACTTGCCAAGATTGCCGTAAACGGTGGGAACTTGGAGGGGGGACGAATGGGTTGAGGGTTGGTTGAGCACCCTTTCAGCCGCCTCCGGAAAGCGTCACAGAGCGGCTCGGGTCGCCGCTGGTATAGTGCTCAGGCGGAAGAATGTGGGGAAAGAACGCCGTTGACATTTCGAGATTCGCCGATGCAAGCGCTTTTGCACTTGTTTTACCACATGGTGGGTCGCAGAAGACGAAATTCCAAAAAAGAACGCAAAAATAAGACGCGTCACTGGCTAACCACGTTGAAACCGGAAAATGATGAGGATTTCGTTGAACGCTTTGCCCTGGACGTTTGTTTCTTAGTACAGGGGCGTAAGGAAACGCCGTGGATGGCCTGTGACACGTTCTTATTTCCTCCAACATTGCATGTTTGGTAAAAAGATAATGGAGAATCGAATTGGGTATGCGTGAGTGAGTCTCAGGTGGTCCCAGGTGATGCGGTACGGTCTTCAGGCTGTTTTAAGCAAGCAAGAGCAACCAAAACGGTTGTTGGCAGTTAGATGAGATGGTGGCGAGGACCGGCTAGTCCCCGAGCCAGAACAACCGTCGCACCTTAGCTCCTGACTCACTGCTAGGGTCAAGGGATCGCAGCGCGCTACTCTCTTTTTTGGGGGTTGATGAGGGAAGAGCTGCGCTCTTCTTCATTTTGCGCGGTCCGGGCGTCATTTGGGGTTGAGAAGGCCAGTGTTCAAATTCGCCGGTTGACGTGCAGAGGCTGTCACAAGTCGAAAGAAAACTTGTGCCATTCACCGTGTCTGTTCGGCTCGTGGGTGTCCCTGTACCAAAGGTGCACTCGAATCGGAGAGTCGTCATCTTCCGGCTTCAACGCCTCGCACAAAACGACGGTTTGAAACCGGGTCCGGAAGACATTCAGGTCATCGGTCGCGGTAGCCCACGCGTTGGCGTACATCTCGCAGTCGCCTTCTTCGGGGGTGTCGCAGAGCGGCTCTGCGACGGCCTCCAGCACCTCCTCTGCGCTGACGTCGCTTCCTTTTTGAACGAGAGCCTGGAACGTGTCCACCAACCGTTCCTTCAACCGGAACACCTTCGGCCAAGAAGCATCGTCCAAGTACGTATTCGACATGCAGTGAGCCCCGCGCTTGATGCGCATGACGTCCGGACCCTTCCAGTCAACATGGTTCGTTCGGTACTCGACGACACCCTTTTTCAAGTCGGCTGTGATCAGGTTGAATCCCGCGTACACTTCTCTGGCGATGTCGTCAATAGGCCGTTGGTACGCAGCGTCTTCCACGAGGAGGCCCCTACTGCGATGCCCGGTGCCGTGCGGCTGCGCGCGGATGTTGGTGAGGGACGCGAGGATGCCGTTCTTCACGTTCAGGGCTGTCTGGTAGCCGTGCCCTATCTCGTCCCGTGCCGCCACAATGTCTTCTTCCTGGCGGATCGGCGCTGTCGGCCGGGTGACGAACTCGTCGCGGTTGCCGACGAGCACGAAGCGGAACCGCCGGTTCTCGTTGAGAATGAACGCCGTGATGCACATTTTCTTTGGGGGGAGGCGGCGGCGGGTGTGGTAGTGTCGGTGTGTTTATGGCGGTCGACGGTGCACGTCGTTCTGGTGTCTGGCAAGCTTTTGAATTTCTTGCTCGTATTGCTTGCCAGTGGACCTTTTTCGACCGTTTCTTGCAAACAAGTCGGGTGTTTTTAAGTCTCCGAACGACTCGTGAGGGGGTGGGGTCCTTAGCAAATTGCAAAGTTTGGGTAGAAAATGCATTGGGGAAGCAAAGCATTGGTTTCAGCAGTTGACGATTCTGCCGTTTTGCCTGCTGTCGCTTGTACAAATTGGATTTGTATGAATTTTGCATCCACTCTGTCCCGTTTGAATCCGCTTTGTCGCCCTTCACCTTGGGGCACAAGGTTTTGACCCTGCATGGTACCCTATGAAAGGCAGGCATACAGCGAGCTAAACAGTGGGCACTGCGACGCATGAAGAACTAAGCCAACTTGTCAGAAGCGCAAACACCACTCAAATTCACGTCGCAATGTGCACAACGACGAGTGTACTTTATCATCTCGCGGAAGAGGAAAAAAAGTCGCCGGGAAAATAGAGCTCAAATCACGCTGCATTAGGGAGGGGGGAGGGTTAAAAAAAAACGAGAAACGGGTAACTTCGTCTCTCCTTTTTTTTTTTTTCTTACCCGCGGAAGCAGTTGGGTCCATGCCGTCATTGGCAACCGCCACTAACCCCTTACCGGCCTCGAGGGGTCGGTAGGGTGGGGTCAAATGGTATATGCTTCGTAGCCGACCTTGAAAACTGGATAACGCGGACAATGGGGATTTTTCCACACGCCTGACTTTTTCGGCCTTCAGTTCAGCTCGCCTAGAAGCTGGCAGACCCGATTACGCAACGGGCGTGCTTCGATGTCCTGAGGGGGCCATATCGACGTACTCGTGTAGGCCCTGGGATACACCCAAATGGCCAACTCCATAGCACAGGGTCTGGACTTCAGATCCTAGAACCCCAGATGTGGTCGTAAAGGCGACACTCCCTGAATGCCCGCGGATTGAGCGTAGCCAGTAGGTTCCACCTCTACATGCGTGACTTCAGGAGGGCTGCCAAGATGACCGTCTGTACACCCAATATGGGTCGCCTGGGTCTTGCATGTCAACCTTCCGAAGCTGAATAACAACAACATACAGATGAGCGATGCGGGTCTGAACCCTGACGCTGTCGTCTCGATTCGCACCACGGCCGGTGGTCTTCTTTGCATGTTTCACAAAAAGCGCAGATCGGCTACACGAACTGAAGGCCGGTTGTTGCCAAGGAAGGTCTGCCTTGCCGACTGGTCGTAGTCAACAACAGCCCTGCTAACGGCAGGGATCTCCGGGCGTTTCCCTTTCTTATTTATCTTCTGGCATCATCGGAGGGCGTGGGGGCTTGACTAGATGAACTCGAGGCCCTCGTATTTGTTCTTGCCAACGAAGGTCTCCTCAAGTAGGACCTTGCCGTCCAGGTCGTAGACGACAATATACGTGCTCTGAGTTTGCTCTTTCTCGTTTTCTTCACTCTTCAGCGCCACCTGCAGGGTGTTTGGCTTAAGATAATTGTCTTCCGTGCATGTTTGATGCTAGCATCAAGCCTCGGGATACCTGGATGCGTTTAGAGTTAACGTTCGCTCGAGACCCCGCAATTTTAAAGTCTTCGGGTGACTTATGTTAAATGGGAATTTGTATTTGCGCCCCAACTACTTGTCATGCACTGCAACAAGGTTGCAGCGGGAACGTGACGGACTACAGTTAACTGCGGAGGGTCTGGAAGTGCAGGTTTGACTCAGCAAACTCGTCGGGTGACATCTCTCTTAGGCCTGATGAGCTACACATGGTGCATGCTCCTATTGCTGCTTCTTGCCAAGCCTTGAGACTTCCTTCCAATGCGGACATGCTTGTAGGTTGGGTTTGGACATGGTACGCTGTGGCAACAAATAATACCACACTTACGTAACCGGCGGGGAATTGCATTCTAAATGTTTGAGGGCGAAAAGACATCCAGATTGCAACATTGCACATCTCGGGTAACCCCTCGTAGCGTAGCTCTTTGCAATGTCTTCTGCCATGTGACACATCGGTTTCAATACTCTCTTCCGAGACTGCGAGGTAGTGCTGTCGTGAAGCGAGCGACACAGAGTGTAGAAGGCGTACCACGATTCGGTCGTTCGTGCCGGGAACGAACTTCGCGCTTGAGAATCCTCGCTCCGGGGTGATCGTCCCGATAATAGACTTCTCGCACTTAGTAAAGTTTTCGTCGCAAGCCTGTGTGTGGTGTGTGTGTGTGTGTGTGTGTGTGTGTGTGGACCAGTTTTTATCACGGCTCCTCCACAAACACGTGGGCCCTGAGGCTCTTGCACGTTTCCCGGTAAATACGAGGCGCCACTCGCTCCCAGCGAGGCCGTGTCAGAAACGACTGAAAAGACGCAGGCGTAGTGTTTTGGCGGCCTCGTCAGAATTGCTCGCGGGGGGGGGGGGGGGCCCTCGTTGCCTCGGTTCCCCCGGCGCCGCTTCCCGCTTCCGCGGTGGTGTACCACGCCCGTTTCGACTAAGGTCATCGCGGTAGCGATGACGACGAGAACACGTATAGGTGGGTGGGGATTGCAAGAACGTGCTTGAAGTGGATATGCGCTCAACACCGCACTGGTCCCGTCTGCGCCGTGTTTGCGGTCCTTTAAGCCACGGACACGTAAGGCGGACCATCATCAGCGCGGAACCTGAGTGTTTGCAGACAGGACAGCGGTGTGAGTCCGGTTGGTTGGTATAGGTGAAAGGGGGGAGGCCCTGGGACTGCCAAGACGCGACAACTCCCGCCCCTGTCACGGGGAACCCCATTGGTTTTCTGATGGTCGCGTTTGGCGTTGAGAGAGAACCATGATAGACGGCAAAATACTCGAGGGACTGCCTTGTGCTCATTCCGAAGGAGGCTAGAGGGGAGAATAGTTGAGTTGCAGCTCTTGACAAAGATAGATGGAAAACCGTACACCGCGAGAGTAGGAGAAAGTAGAAAAGGGAAACTAGAGTTTTCGTTGACCGCACTACCCTGAGCCCAAATCCTGGACGTGGTTTCAGGTGGCAAATTTGGCAAATGATCATGATCAGAAGGTCCTACTTGGGCGGTTCAGTTTCCTCACACATTGCATGTGGCTAAAAAAAGAAGGTGTTTCTATTCTTCGCTTTTTCTCACGAACGGGGGGGGTCGGTCCTGCTTTTGGCTTTGTAGGTTCTCCCGACTCCCCGCACAAACTCAAGAGGTCTAGTCAACTATTCCCTGCAGTATTAGCATAGTTCATCAAGAAAACAATACAACTACAAAGTCGGTCTTTGTTGTTGAACGCTTACGCCCGCCACTAAACCCAGATTTGCCTGTGTTTCGTGTGGGCTACAGCACATTTACCTCCTTTGATCTATCGCAACTGGCAGTCTCCTCAAGCATTTCCTACAAAGCAGGTGCTTATACAACAACAAAAAAACGAATACACACCACAACAACATTGGAACCTCGCTTCTCGTCCATTGCCTCGTCGTACGGCTCTGTGCTCACACGGCGGGGCAGTACGTACCACTTCCGGTGGACAGGCGACCAGCAAATGGTCTCTATGATCATGTAAGCCGGATGAACAGAGCTCGTGGTTGCTCGGATTTTGTTGTACTGGTTCGTCCAGTCTTCGTGGGTGACGATGCCCTCTGCGCTGATCTTGGAGACCCACAGATTGTTCCTCGACGTGATCTCTCCCTTCTCGTTGACGTACTCCTTACCGAATGACCCAGCGTACAACGTATTGTCTTTCACAGTGGCCCACTCCGTTTTCTGACCCTTCGTCGTGTCGCCGTTGCCTTCCATCATTACATACCGGGGAACTACCTTTCTGTCGCCCGTTATCTGCTCGAGGGGAATTTATAGCGATGAACTCCGACCGAAGAATTCTTTGAGTTGATAATGCATTGTTGGTGCTAGAAATCGGTAGTTAGCAGCATTACTACTGAGCGTACCTACATGAAACTTACCAATAGCAGGTGAGTTTCGCTTGTGCGCAGACAAAATGTTGTTTTCGCTGAAAGCATTTCTATGCAGCTCCACGAACTGGTTGAACGCTTACGCCCAGCACGAAAATCCAGGTGGTACCGTGTGTTTCGTGTGGAGTACAGCCCTCCTTTGTGATTTCGCAAATGGCGGCCCCTCGGTATTTCCTACAAAGCAGGTGCCTATGCAGTAGTTGTATTGCCTTAGCCGCAGACAGCAGGCACGGATGACAGGTCTTGCTTTGCTGTTGCGTTGCCGACAACCAACGGGTTGATGTACAGTCTGGTGTCTTTCGCCGTATCTTGTTGTCCTTCCTTTGGGTGGTGGTTCTGCTATCAATCCGTTTTCTTTTCCTTTTCCGTTCGCTGATTTTCTTGCTTTTTGTTCGGCTTATCCGCTTAGATCCCGCAGGGTCCATTGTGCCCACTGGGTTGCCTTCTCGTCTGATGCCTGCGTCTCCGGCTCCTATTTTTTGTTGTTTGTTCTCTTGCGGACGCTCCGGCTATCCCCCTTTCCTTCAAATCCCAAAGAACGTGAGCGCGTATGTGTTGTAATACCGCATTTGAGATGGGTGCAAACCTCAAAGACCAGTCCTGAACGATCGTCGAATGTGTAGAGTTTGTTGTTGAAAATTACCAACTCGCTGAGTTCCATCCCTCGGCCGGCTTCGTTGTGTTGCCCGATGAGTTGCTTATCACTTTCGGGTTGCCATTCGACGGTCCACTCGTCGTTGGAAACTTTCTTCAGAATCCCTTCCTTCAGATACGATACAAAGGACAGCTTCTTGCCTTCCTGCTTCGACTGCTTGTCCAAGTCCGCCACGATTGCGATTCGGTAGGTGCCCTCGTGCATGGTACCGTGCGTCGCCGCAAATGGACCCGCAGTGGCAATTGCCAACGGCCCAGACCCACCTGTAACCTTCTGGGACAAGAACACGATCATTAACACCACCGCTACGACACCGATGAGCTTCGTATGCTTCATCTTGCGAGTGAGCTTGTTGGACAGCAGTTTGAGCTCCAAGAACCCCATCCTTGTGTTGGTCTTCTTATTAGTATGTGAGGCTTTGGTAGAAGTGACCTACTGTGTTCTCACCGACCGAGCTGGACTCGTTGATGAAGCCTAGTATGGAAGCCCTCTGGTAACCACTGGTGATGTGCGGCAAGGTTGTGCTGCTGTGCAGCTGATAGCTTAATGACACCTGCATGGCTGGCTGCCGAGGCCGCATCACAGACGGCGCAAGTAGACGCAAGTTACAGGAGATGCAGCCACAAGCCACACCGATCCTCCCCACTGCACCCCGTTGCCGCCTCGTGTGAAAACATGTGTATGGCTTGAAATTGCTGTTTCATGAGAACGCACGAACCGGCTTCATCCTGAGCATGAAGCGAGACCAAAGGATCGTTAGGCCATGCTTTCAGACCGAAGATTGGTACTGAAGATCGTGTCGAGCAAGCTTTTACCCTTATGCTCTACGCGAGATTTCTGTTCCCGCTGAGTTGCCGTAGGACACCTGCGTTAAATTAACTACGGTTTACGTGTGACAGATGCGCTGCCCCACCAAACGAGGATTCGCGAGCCGAGCGCCCGTTTATCGCTGGAAACGGATAAGCTACGGATCCTAAGACCCTAGCACAAGGGAGCAGCTGCCGTCTTCCCATCATTGGACGGGGAAAGCGACAACAACAGTAGTGGTATTTCGTTGTTGCGGCGTCCACCTTCCTTGCGATGCTACCTGTCCCTGACTTTTGGCCCGGATCTCTCACGACGCTCTCTTTTCGTGGCAATTCACACAGCGACTTCTGCGTGTGCCGGACCCCCTCGTTCCAGATTTCCTTCAGGACCGGCTCCAGGACTGTCTACAAGGCGCTACGCTTAGACTTGACCGGCTCCAGGACTGTCTACAAGGTGCTACGCTTAAGTCTGAAGGCCGCACAGTGGACAGAACGGAGAACTAACAACAGCAAGAAAAAAGAACAGTCCGAACTCTCGGCTCGAGGTACACGGGACACCTTCTATTCCGCTTTTTCAACTCTTGCCAGAATACGTTTATTCTCCTCGATACCAGTATAATATTATCTTAAGCACAAGATACAGGATTGTTCATCAGGAGAGACGTGAGATTTGCTTACTGAGAGCGCAAATGGAGAGGGGCCCACTAAGGAGTACATCTCGATACTGGCTTCTTCTAGCTCCGACCAGACCGCGGGCAAACGCGTCGGTAATAGCCAATTGGGTCCAGGTGGAGTGGCGTGATCGGTGGTTTAGTCAAGAGAGCTGAAGGTTATTGGCGTGTTTTCCTACCCGCTTGTTAGGGAAATAACAAATGATTTCCCATGTGATCCCATGTGTATTCACTACAGCTGTACTTTCATCACACGTTTGTATCATGTGAAACTCCATGGCAAGTGGGTCGTCAGAAGGGGTTTCTCGGGCGCCGGGATAGGCGATCTTCCACGGACTTCTTACGGGACCCCCCCCTCATAGGGCTGCTGGCCGACAAGGAAGTAGATGGCTAAAGATAAAGTGGTGTCACCTGAGGGGGAAATCTCAGGGCCGCCCACGTGATAAGCCGTTAAGCATTGAGTTCTTTTGTAAGTACATGAACCACATGGATTAACATGCACTGTTAAGCAGCGGCTGCCGGCTTATCCCGTGACACCTTTTATATGAACGTTATAGAAAGAGTAGCGTTGGCACTCTTACAGGTTCGTTCCCTCGTAGCTCGCCGGGAACGGCACTCCAGTGAAAAACTGCTTGCAACGGCGGAATCGTACGGGTTTTGTGGAGCGGGACTCAGGTATGCGATGGTGGCCGCTTCGAGCTTGAGGCAATGCCGGGAGCTCAGGCTCTTGCTACCCGAGCAACTAGCAGATCCGAGCTGTTCCAAGGGACGACAAGACGCCATCTACACTGCTGGGCGGGGGGAGAAGACGAAAGCGATTCTTGCTTGCGCAGTAGACGTCGTCTCGTATTTTTTGCATGGTTCCCTTCACAAAGGTGTTTATTTTCTCTTTTTGGTCGGGACGGATTCCTCACCCCGAGTCGCCGACCTTCGCGCAAAGGACCGGCCCACGGAGCAGATCCGGCACGGTGAGCATATTGTTGCATTCCCCTTCCCCCGTCTTGTCGCGGGACTCACTGGAACACAGAGCTTTGACAATACGTTTGCTTTTCCCGGAAAGAGAAGACGGTGGGGGGGGATTGCAAGAACGTGCTCGGAATGGTGTGTGTGTGTGCTTGACATCCGCGCCGTGTTCTATCTGCCCCGTGTTCGGTCCTTGAAGCGGTTTCGTTAGGCGGGCCATCATCAGCGCGAAACCTGAGTGCCTGCAGTGTCTGGAAGAGGATTGTAGAAGAACGAGGGCAACACTGCTTCGAGTTTCAGTCCTCCTCTAATCTCCTGACACGTTGCTCCAGCGTGGATCCGTTCCAAGCGCGTCGCGCAAAATGAAGGAGAGGAGAGCCACCAAACGTGCACCTGAATACGACGATCAAGACGAGCTAAACAGATAGGGAAAAGCTTGCGCAAAGCGGGGCGGAACCACGACCTGGGCCGTGTGGGTTGCCGCCGGTGCCGCATCAAGTCATTCGGTTGCTTGTGTTGGACAAGAGGAGGTTGAGAGCAGAGGCGTTTACAGTTTTTCTTCTTTCTTCGACTTGGCATTCCGACCAGGGATCTATTTGGCTTCCAGAAATTAGGCCGAAACTTGTGACCCTGGGCCGACGTGAGGTCAAACCAAATGAGCCACAGGGGGTGGCTCAATGTTGCCGTAAACAGCTAAGTCAGTGCAACTTGTAGAGAGAGGGTGGTTGTAATCTTCGCTCTTTCTCACGAAGGGGGGGCGGAGCAGTACTCTATTTGGTCCCACAATCGTGAGCAGCAGCAAGGTTCAAGTATCTCTTTTTCAAACAATTACAAATCTCCCAATTTTTGCCGTAAACCAAGCCGGGCCGTCCACAGCACCAGCCAGCCTAGGCTATAGATCCCTGGCCCCTTCCAACTTGTTAAGACTTGTTCACAGGGTTTGTCCGTTCTTTTGTCTTCTTGTTGCGTTAGTGGGGAGTCATTTGCATGCAAATGAGTACCGCACAACCGTTTTTTTCACTGATCGGCGCGGTGGTTATTCCACTGAATTGAAAGGCGCGCTCTGGCTGGGTCGCGTGTTCGCTGTTTTCGACGTGAAACAAAAACAGAGTTATTTCGTCCTTAGTCGCACTCGCGTTGCGAAAGCGTAGGCGGACACGGTGGGGCCGGCCCGCCATGGCCATGATCGCAGCACTGATCGGACAGTCTAGGAAAGCGACCGGCCACTGACCAACTGCGGTGTTGGCCCAGTCGGTTTTGGAGCGGTCAAGAGAGCGGCCAACGGACATGGTGGGCCTGTAACCTCACACCTACCGCCAACGGTTGCATTTTCCCAAAGTGCCACAGGTGGGGGGGGGGGGTCGTTGTATAATGGTTTAGCTTGAAGGGTGTTGGAAAGGTTGAAAAAGGTTTTGGGGGTCACCGTCGGTTTGTGTTTTTATTTTTTTTTTTTTTTTTTCTGTATATTTTTTTTTGGGGGGTAATTCTTTTTTCGGGGGTTCGCGTAACCCTTCTTTTCCGGAAGATAACGTTATCTTTTCTTTTCTCTCTGGCGCTCTTTTTCTCTCTATCTCTCTCTTTGGCTAGCAAAGCGACTATTGCGACCGACACCACGACCACACCCGTAATGAATGTGATCAAGGGCCCCCCACGTTCTACATGTTGAGCAGGGGTTGCCATGTAGCCCGTACCGGTCTAAGCCTTCATTGCAGCTTCCATAAGCACCCCCGTTGGGACGGGTCCGACGGTCCGTTAGTCATCAGCGACATCGGGCGGGAAAAAGTAAATAAAAAGAAAGGGGAAAAATGGGGGTGTGGGTGGATAAGCTCGTGGTAGGTTGTTCGGAAATAAGTACAACCTCAAACTACGCCTAGCACAGGGCCAGGCGGCATATACGTGCCTTCATCCTCTCATGTTAGTGTGCGTTCACTCGTACAGACACTTCGAGTTTTTCCCGTTAGTCAGGGTAAACGGGTGCGGAGTGAAATATAGACCAGCCAGCAATCAAGAATCCGATGAGGCTCAAACGACGTGGATCAGAATCTCACACCCGCGAGGTGGCAACGTCTCTCATGCGCGCGGAGTCCCCTCAGACCTTGGAACGTCTGGCCATCCTTCGTGCATTCGACGGAGCAGTGTTGACATCGCAGCACCGGGGAACCTGTTAACTGCTGTTCAAACAACTGACCATGCGGTGTCAGACATTGGGAGTCCGGCAAGGGCGGGCAGGGTGGCGAATTACCAAAGGGGCAGAAGGAGTCAGGTGATCCTTCCGACTGCCGGCTCATCAAATTACCGGCTGAACCTGGGGGTGCAGGCAAGTCGGGTAGCCGATCCTGAGTGGGAAGCACCATGGAGGGTGACGGGGCACGGACAGTCATGTCGTGGGCATTCCGGGGGATCCGGACAAAGGCCGCGAGGTAAACGTCACCCCACGGAATGTCGTCGACAGAGGTGACGTGCAGGTCGTCGAAGAGGATCCACCCCGTGTCTTGCGCAGGTGCGGGGGGGGGGGGTGGGCGGCATTGACACGGGAGGGAAGGTAGATTCACTAAGAAGGGGACTGAGCATGATCATCGCACCCGTAAGCGGCCACTGTGCAGTGGGCTCAAAAGCTGCGATTCCCTATAGCTTTCTGCCACATTCCCGCTGTCGGAATTCGCAGATGCCAAGAAAAATGGCTATAGAAGCGGCCCGTCGAAGGGATTCGGTCGTGTCACGAGCGGCACTCGGTTTAGCCCGGGGAGGCGTTCTCTCCTCCCCACTGGCCACCACTACCTCTACGCTCATCATACTTGTCACTTTGCCGGGTTGAACCGCTTCTTGTTCCAGCGCATCCATGTCATCGCGTATCCGATGATGTCCTGAGAAGGGGTGTTGGTACCTCTGATGATGTGCAATCGGCTAAGCTTAATTCAAGTACAAAAGGCGATGTCCTATCTCCCATCTTTCCAGTGCCTTGTGATTTTCTTCTCTCAGGGTAAAGAGAGCAAAGCATCGGAACCGCTTCCGTGCTCATGCAGAAAGGCGGTACAATCTCTCAAGCAGTGTGCCTCTTGCTCTGCTTTGCAAACTCGACAATGAAACGCGGCTAGGCATACTACGTTCCCCTCTTCATTGACGGGGGCGTCGTCGACCATGCTGGTGAGGAACTCGTCGAAGATGAAGTGTATCCGGTGCTTGTGCAGATAGTCGGCAGATTCTTGGTTCATGTAGGGGGTCGCGTCTTCGCACGCCTGAACGCCAACTTCAGGGCTTACAAGATGCTTGATAAGGTGCGCGATTGGGTCCTCAGGCTTGTCCCTGAGCAGGATGGCAGTCAGCCGACTGATCATCGAAGCGATGTCGTGCCTCTTGTAGAAGTCGACCATAGTCTTCGTCTTGTCGGTGGCGTCCTTCCGCTGTCCGACAGCCTGCGAGTGCGTTTTTTGACTTTTTCAGAGCGAGAGAGAGAGAGAGAGGTTTATTACTTGTTA
Organism: Diplonema papillatum; assembly: GCA_030068145.1. Classification (NCBI taxonomy): domain Eukaryota; phylum Euglenozoa; class Diplonemea; order Diplonemida; family Diplonemidae; genus Diplonema; species Diplonema papillatum. The sequence goes on from JAPJBO010000016.1 coordinate 503,928, forward strand.
GTTGTCGACAACTTGTTTTTCTTGAGGTGTCCTTCAGATGTAAATCTAAAGCCGTCCACGTCAAATTTTGTTAAGCATTGAGTTCTTTTAAGTACATGAACCACATGGATTAGCATGCACTTTGTTAAGCAGTGTGAACTTGCAGGTACCACAAGGGGTAGGCTTGCATTTGTATTTTAGAGTTAAAGTTCGCTTGAAATTCCGGGGGTTTAGGGTCTCCGTGTGACCGTTCATGAATGGGTTCTCTTAGAGCAAGAAAGGGCTATGCGGTTACGGGTTGTATATTTAGTGCACGCTTTCGTTATGGGTTATGGCTAGCCATGTCCGGGACTGCTTGTTAAGCAGCGGCTGCCAAAACTTGCCGTGTCACCTATGATCAAAGTAGTTGAAGTATGGCTAAAGATAAAGTGGTGTCACCTGTGAGGGGGTAATCTCAGGGCCGCCCACGTGATAAGCCGTTAAAGCAGTGTGAACTTGAAATGCAGGTACCACAGGGGTAAGCTTGCATTTGTCATAGGCTAGGGTTATTTGAATACGTCGTCCGAGGACGATCTCAAAGCGGACGAGGACGGTGATAATAGGCTGGTGATATCCAGCTCCATTCTTCGTTTGTTGCGCTTTCGCGCCGGCTGTCCTGCCGAAGCAGTCGCTCGAGGGGGCGATCCTGACATGGATGAGGATGAAGTCGAGGTGGCAGGGCTGGTGATATCCAGCTCCATTCTCGAAATGTTGCGCTTTCGCGCCGCGTGCTTTTTTCCGGGTTTTCCCGCCGGGTCATTCGGTGGTGTCGGGAGTCGGGCTCTTTTCTGCCCCTTCCTTGGTGGTGTCGCTCGGGCCGGCTCGGTCGGAGCGTGCTTTTTCGCCATCTTGGCCGCCTTTGGGGACGCTTGACGCGTCCTCTTCATGCGCGGTGGTGTCGTCGGCTTCTGTCGGCCCTTCTTCCGCGGCGTTGTTGGCTTCGGCTTAGCGGGGGCTGGCTTCGGGGGCGCTGGCACGTGGTGGCCCTTTTTGCAGCAGGCTGACGGCCGCCGTTCCGCTAGCGTCGGTAAGCCGCGGCAGTCGTCACACGGACCGCGGGCGTGTTCGCGGCAGTCATGGTGGCCGGCCTTGCAGCACGCTGTTGGCGTGTTGCACTCCACGCATCTCGTCATGCGGTGCCGGTCGCAGACGGCCGGAGGTAAGCCGTCGTTGTCGGCGTGGTGGTGTCGGCAACATGCCTCCGCCGTAGGGCCGTGGTGGTGTCCGAGTGCGCGACAGACTGCGCACTTCCCTTTGTGATGGGTAGCGCACTTGGGGGCATTCTTCGTCGCCTCCGGCACTGCGTGTGGGAGGTGCAGGGGATCCGGGTTGGCCAGTGGCGCTCTGGGGATTACCCATCGCCGCGCTCTGTCCGTCCGCTCGGGCGGGTACGCCGGCGCTGTGCCGTAGCCGGTTTTCACCTGCTGCATGATGGTCGGCCCGGTTTCGGGCATGCGGTTAAGCAGCGGCTGCCGGCTTATCCCGTGACACCTTTTATATGTACGTTATTGAAAGAGTAGCGTTGGCACTCTTACAGGTGCATTCCCTCGTAGCTCGCCGGGAACGGGCACTCCAGCGAAACTGGGTATGTTACCATTTCAGGTTTGGATTTTGGGAGCATTGCCTCATGTGAATTCTGAGACCAATTTCTCCCACGAATGGTGAACCAGCTTTGGTGACCGCTGTTCCGCAGTGGATACATCGATATGTTTCCCGACTTGCGGATCGTGCTCGGTCATTGGAAGGGGCGCGGACAGTCGACGAGTGGTCTGGTTGAGATGAGGAAGCTCCTCGTAAGTAGGAAAGGAGAAAGAGACGAGTTGGAGTGCACGGGGCCATCTCTCCGGAGAGTTTCCGGTCTCCTCACTTCTCGACGCACTGCCACCGCCGGCGGGCGTAACTCGCTCTGGATGCGCGCCGCGGGTCGGGCGTGACTAGACTACCCTCGAAGAGCGTCCTTTCACGGACGAGGGTTGCATGACAGTGACAAGAAGACACCCGGCAGGTCCATACTCACCTGAGGCCTTCGGCTAGCAACAGCGATAGCACGTCTGCACTGGGGTTCTCTTACGTGAACATGCATGGCACCGGGTAAATACGACACGCGTTGGAGATAGCACAAGTGGAACATGAAGAAGCTAAAGGTGCACGCCTTTGCCGGGCCGGAGAACTGACCTTCATCCTTTTTGAGCTGCACGTCCGGCACAGCGAAGTCCAGGGCACAGTCACCCATGGCGCAACCGAACAACGAGTGCGGCGCGGTTCTTTGTGCTGCAATCAACCGAGGGGTTGGATGTGCAATCTGGTGTCGTTCGACCTTATTCCTCCCTTTCTCGGTTTTGTTTTTTGTATTTCTACTCGGGCGGCGGGCCGGTACAAGTCGTGCTTTCTTTCTGTGTGGCTCCCCTCTCTTCAGTTTTTTCTCTGTTTTCTTTTCCTCTTTTTTCGGCTTTCTTCTTTGCGAAGAGACTCCTGGGGTTTTGTTGTTTCAGGCAAGCTGACTCGGACGGTTTTTTTTCGCGCCGGCTTGCACAGTCTCAGACCTTAACGTTCCTGACCCAGAAGTCCTTTGGGTTCAGATGCCAGGAGGTTTTCGTTTGGAGTCCCCGATGGTTTTGGCAACAGAAGATTCCGTTGGGTTTCGGAGGGCATGCCCGAAGCTATTCCAGCAGACTCAGTGTCGCAAAAAAGTGGTGTGTTTCTGGCCAAGTCGAATCTTGGCGGGGGTTTGCGTCAGAAATCGCCATCTCGGGTTTCCAGTGTTTCCGGAGTGTGTCAAAGGATGCACATACGCCGGTCTTAACAAAGGGTTTCGGGTCCCACAAACGCAAGCCTGAGCAAAAGGTTCGTCTATACTCGCAAAGCAAGGAGTGGTCGTAACACCACACACGTACTTATTTTCGCTTGTGTTTCAGGGTGCGAGCAGGGAGTATGTTTTAGCCATTCGGACCTCAATTCCAGTTTCAGTGGGTCGTACGGTACTGTGCGTTCCCCCCTGGCTGCATCGTCGCATTGCCCACCGCTGTCTGCCACGGTGAATCTCTATCCGCAGGTGCTGCATATCGCCACAATTCTTCGCATTCTAACCAACCTCAACCTTGCAGGTGCATCACGGGCACACCACGGTATATCAGGTCCGTCCCTATCCTGGAGCTGCATCGGGTTGTCTGGTGGAGTCTTGCACGGGAAGAGGAGGCGATGGACCCGGTCAAACGAAAACCCTGGTAGGCTGGCTCAGCCGCACTAGACAGCAGTGTGATGGACCTTTCTTCGGAGGGGCTCACGCACTCAAAGATCGACTTATACGCACTGACAGCAGGGATCGACCTCGGGATACGGGCGCGAACTGACTCGCAATTATTCAATATTCAGGTGATCCTACCATGCAATGCGAACGCCCCACCAGACCGCGGGCCCAGTGCTTTTTGTCGACGGAGGCTAGAGGAGGAGGAGAAACAGTACACCCACACACTGGAAAATGGGTCTTCCTTCTACTTGCTGAACGCCTGCACACCCGGCACCTAGGTTTACCTGTGGTACGTGTGGTTTGTATGTGCAACTGGCCTCCTCGACTCGAGTGTTTCCCACAAAGCAGGTGCACATTCAGCAAAAGGGTGGAGCAGACGGCAGCCATAGTGTAGTGATAGGGGGGAGAAGACTAATTTTTTTAGGAATAAAGTTCTTTCTTGAGCGGACATCACTCCATTACTTGAACGCTTCTTCTTGCTTTTCCTTTCTTTATACAGAACGCGGGATCTGCTGGTCGTCGTTTGTGGGGGGATATACGATCAGGCGGCATTGTGTTTGCCCTCTAACAGCAGACTTGCAGCTTCGTGTTGCATCATGTCTTTCGACTGTTATTTCGGAAATCAGGAATGACGAAAACAACGCAGCTGCTGCGTCTGAGGAGAGCTAGAAGCGCGTCCGAAGCATGCAACCACGATCACCGGACACACGAAGCAAGAAGGTGTTGGCGAAAAGAGCAAAAGCGACTTGGATGCAAGGAGGCGTCTCCCCTTTGAACTTCTCATGGGGGTTCGCTGCCCTGTACGTACCACACCGAACAACCAATGGACGTGATGCCACAGCTGTCGTGTGCACGTACTCATGGTACACGTGGACGCGGGCGGCATTATCTTCCCCCCTTTCCCACTTGGTTTAGCCAGCAGCGGCTCGTGGTGAAAAGTGGTGCACCCTGTGCGCAAGTGTTCTCGAGCATGGGGTAGGTCGTCAGCGAGTTGAGCCGTGAAAGGTTTGCTTACGCACCTTCGTCAGAAGGACTTTCTCCGTTCCCACCATCTGCTGTCTCTCCGTCCACGCTGGGGTGCTGCCGTTGCTTGTTCTCATCCGCATCACCCCCATCTGGTAACCGTGCGACTCACTTGCTGCCCCAAGAAAGAAGACGGGTCCAGTGAGCTTCTTTGATAAACCCCTTTTCCAAATTAAAACATGAAGGGTTGGCTGTGTCCTCGCTTTCCTCCTTAGGGGGCCTGCGAGCGTTACCTTTAACCGTATCAAGACAGCTCGGGCAGGGGGCTGAGGACGATACACTCCTGCTTGCTTTGTTAGCATCAACTGCTCTGTGCGCTAGGGTGGAAGAAATACTCGACGTAGCTGCTTTGACTCCGAATGGAAGGGAGGAAATATAAAGGTAGAGGGGAAAATACAATACAAACACACTCTGATTTGTTCTTCGCTTACACCGTGTGTACTCAGGACTTTTGACCTGTTATGTTTGTGTGAATTGTCGTGTTGGGGTAGACCCGCATGACCTCACGTCCGTTCAACACGTGGTTCGCTAGTTACAGCACTTGGGATCCCTTCGGTTCTTTGTCTGGCAGTTTATTGTCGAGCAATTTCTTCCAAGCTGGTGCCTATGTAAAAATACTGAGTTGGTTTTGAGAGAGGGGAAGAAGACAGAACAAACGTTGATGTATCTTAGGTTTGCAAAAACGACGACACTGGTTCTAGTTTTATTTTTCCCTTCTTCTTTTTTGCTAACTATAGGGAGTCAACGCCTGGCCTCTTTTTTGAGTTGACTGCTGCCATAAGGCAGCAGGTTCAAACCGCGACCGTAACTTACTTTGTTGTGTGCACCCGATGCGACCGTTTGGACTGCGTTTCCAGTCGACGAACCGTTTCGTCTGAAACGGAGCCTGGAGACGCGGCCGTTTGTGCATCGGCAGCAAAGCGTGTAGTCACCGTCGCGGAGCCATTACCGACTGCATTTTTCGTAAGCGACTGTTCGTGTATCGTCTGATACGCGGTTGTAGGGAGGTGCTGTCAGTGCGCGAGCTCAGGTGGCTCCGCTCGTTTTCTTGAAGTGCTCACGATGTTTATTGCCAGTGACGCCTGAGTAACCACTCGGGATCGAAAGAAGGCGACAGACTGCATAGGCGCAAGACCTTCTGCGCGTGTAGAGGCGGTCAACTGGTCGAGATTCGACCTTATTCTTCAGTGGGAGACTGCTCTTTATTCAGCGACTTCTTTCGGTTTCTTCGCACTCGCGCAGCTGCACCGGAAACGGCGTTCGGGCCCTGGCTGCATGCCGGGGCGGACGACAAGCTCCGGTACGGCTGACCTACTCCGGTATGGAAAGCGTCATCAGCGACGAATGCGTCCCTCCGACCACTACCTCGTTCGGCTTTTGCGGGTTGATGTCAAGCGTGAAGTACGTCTCGGGCAGGCTGTGATACGAATTAATCAGGTAAGCATTGCGACGAAGCAACTTGAAATGCAGGTACGGCTGGACTCCTTGCGCCAGCACAAGGGCTACGCATGGCACGAATAGTAGGGGCTTGGAAGCGTGACTTGTCCTCATCGGACTACAGTCTGTGATACAGGCTTTCAACAGCCATGTAACCTCAGAAGACCGGACAAAATCTCACGTTTAATCTGCGAATGAAACTCCCTGCAACCCGGTGTCAGATGGTGGCGTCGAAACTCCTGGCTTTTCATGCCGAAGTACAACGACTATCACTCCATGCGTAATAAAGAGGCGCTGACTACTTACGCGCGACTGCTCTGGCCCCGGATCCAGCGTGCCCCACCTGACGGCGGAGCTCACCCCTGCCCAAATACATACTTTTTGATGCAGCCGATAAGGTCACCGGTCCGAATGTCCACCAGGTAGATAGCATTCGGCTTCGAGCCGAGGCACACGAGGTACGACTGGTTCGCGGCGAGTTTAACGGAGTACAAGTTAGACCCGTTGAACCGGCGGGAAATGTTTGGCGGAGTGGTTTCTCGCCCAGTTGCTGGGTCGAAGAGCATGAGCTGGTTGGTGGCGCGGTAAGACGCGACGATAACGGTAGAAGCCGCCGGCGCCACCTCAAGCCCGTCACTCCCGACATGGGTTCCGAGGAGTTGCCTGTCTGACCTCCCAGTCCTCAGGTCCCACACCTGGCACGCGGACTCCCACCCGCCGGTCACCAGTCGATGCGCGTTGAGGAATCGCACGGAGAATATGCGAGAGGTGTGCCCCTGCTTCGCGAAGCCACGGGCGTCGATGCCGGTGTCAAGCTTGTGCGACAACTTGCCGCTCATCGTGTCGTAAATCCTGACGATCCGGTCCGAGCCAACGGAGGCGAACTGCGTCCCGTCCGGCGAGTAGTCGACGCAGAGAATCTCGTTGCCGGGCTCCACGATAGCGCCGACGTACTCGGCATCGGTTTCCTCGTCCCACGACCACTGCTGGATCACGCCCGACGCGCACGCGACGATGAGGTCATAGGCTTTGGTCGGGCCGTGCGGCCTCCAGCGGATGGCTGTGGCTGCGTGGCCTTCCGCGTTGTGCGCCATCGAGCGCAGGCGCTGCACCGGGGTCCACGTGGCCGTCTCGAATATGCGGGCAGCTCCGTTGCCGCAGGCTGCGGCGCAGTACTTGCCGTCGCCGCTGTACCGGACGCAGAACACGCTTTCACTCTGCTCCCGCGCGGCGACCGTACCGCTGATGCGGATGCCGCCCATCGTTTCGACGGTGCCGTCGCCGGAGTGCTGCGGCTTCCAGCCCATGTTGCTCTCGCGGCGGGCCATCGTAGGCGGCGGAGGAAACGGAGGTGCTTTGCAATACGAACAGTTTATTCGCTTGTTCTTTCTTAGGTTTCTGTAGCGGTTAAGACTTCTGCTCCCGTGTGGGAATCTTGCACGACTTCCTCATGGACACCACCAGACTCGGCAGGCCATTTGGAAGGGCGCTTTCTCGAACAAAGAAGGTGCGGTGCAAATTCGGGCACCTGGTTGCCGCTATATAGGCGGAAACTGCCCTCATGGCTCCCATCTGCACAGCGGACGAACAAAGCGGCGGCCACGGACATCCGCGGAACAAGAGTTTTCGTGTTCTGCACTTTTCGAGAGTTGGGCAACGAACGAAAAGAAGGGGTTGCTGCAAGCAATTGGGCCGGAGAACGTTGCGACCGCAAGGACGAGGCTGCAAGGACAGAACGGCTTGTCGCTGTGGACATGCAACACAGTGACAGGGTTCGAGCGGGTTCGGCACGAAGTCAAAAATAATGCCAGAAGCTACACACGAGATGCAGCACGCTCGTGCGGCGTGCAGCCAGCAGCAGGAGGGACAGGGGCGAGGGTCGTCACGACTCAGAAGTCTGGCTTCTCCCACCGCATTTTGTTCTCGTGGTCATCGCTACCACGCTGACCTTTTCCAAGAAAGAAAATGCATCAAAGCAACTCAAAAAGCCCCATCGTCAGGCGGGACAGGCTAGATCCGCGGCGGCCGCTCGGAGGAACACGGGCAGGGGTAGTCACATAGTAGCACCATGGCCTCTCCCCACACACGTGCACGTGTCCACAGTCGCTACCGCGCTGACCTCTTTCCGAGAGAGAGAGAGAGAAGAGTTAGAGTGCAGGGACTATCCCTCTGCGGAGTTTCCGGTCGCCTCAGTACTGTGCTGGACTATGTCATCCTGGCAGATGCAACATAATAATATGCGATATGCAGAAGGACAGGACCAAACGCTACACTGCGGGTGTCTTCTTCTCTGCCCGGGACAGAATCTCCTGCAGCGTGCAATCAACGAGTAGAAACTTAACGGCGGAACGATTTTTCTTCTGGTACGCCAGCAAAGCCGAGCGCACTTCGCGGCATCTCTCGTATCCTGGGGTTCCGACCCACTCGTTGATGCCATCGGGCATTTGTTCCTTCGTCAGCTTGAGGTCGTTAATGTGATGCATGAGGTTTCGGAAGCCAAAAATACACATGCCGACCGTCGTTGAAGCTGGAATATCAAGTTGCGACCGGAGAGCGACGAGTACTATGTCGAATGTGATGCGCTCAGTGATGCAACCTTCGGTCATCTGCATTGCCAGCATCTTCAAGATGTCGCCCTCTCCCGTGTCTACGATGTGCCCTGGGCGGAACACGAGCGTTGCCTGGTATTGGCACCAAGGGTCTCCTGGCTTGAGCACGGCTATCACGTCTTGACATTCTTCAGTGATCGGCTGCCACCCGAGCAGAGTGCTTGGGGGGAACACGCCTGTAGGGTGTCCCCGATGCATCCTTTTCCCGCCTCCCCGAGCCCCTGCTTTCGATTCAACTGAGGGGTGACTCCTCTGTCATCGATCCGTTCCAGCTTTCTGCCCTCCTTGTGTTAAAGCCGGCAGCCACTTGACGACGCAGTGGGTCGACGTCCGTGTTGCAGGACCTCCTATGCCGGAAGAAGTGGTAATCGTGGTAAACTTTCTTTTTGTTCCTTTTACGGCTATTCTCTCCTTTTATGCGTCTTTTGCTCTCTATTGCTGGGAATACCGGTATTCTTGGACTTTTGGTGCTGAAGGAAGGGATGAATCCGTTCACTTCAAGAAGAGAAGGTCTACCTACCCTCCCCGCGGGCGGAAAATCTAGCACCAATTCTTCTCCAATTTCTTTGTTGCGATACTCGAGCTACGTGTGCAGGAGGGTGTCATTGCACCACTGGCAGGGAACAAGCCCCCGCTTCTCGCATGCTGCGGTTGTGGAGATCAAAAGAAACGAAGCGTGCGAAGTAGGGAACACAGAGGTTTCTCGTTACTGTCGACCGCTGAGCGGCGACTAAGGGAGTGAGATAATAATCATGGAACGCCACATTCGGTGTAGGGTGTTGCAGGTGGAACAAGGCCGCACCCCTGCGCCACTGTTGATCTATGTATTCTGAGACTTGCACGGCTTAATAATTGAAACAAGCACACGGCTGGCAGAATCAACCAGGTTTCGTGTCACTCGACTATAGATTGAGGAATCTGACAGGTCAGACATTCTGCGACACCAGAGAGAGACTGTATCGTGTCAGCCGTTAATGATGCATTTGTGCATTTCGTTTATTCTCGAGCTTTCGGGGGGGGTTGTCCTCGTTCGATGTTGGAGAGCTGAGAGGCTCACCAAAACCTTTGAGACCCGACCACGTAATAAACAGCGCGCGATGGTCTGAAAAGCTTCGAAATCCCGTGTGGCTCGGTCAATCAGGTCGATGAACCAGGCTGGGTGCTCTCCCGTCACCTGACGCCACGAGACACACGCAGCGGCCGTCACGCAAGGATGCGGTACCGACCGGTCCCCAGCAAAAAAGAGAATAGCAAATCCGAGGTTGCCATCCGACGCAAAACCAGGAGTTTAATTTTCACAGGTTTGCGGTGTAGGTGGGCGAGTTCGGAGTGCGGGTTTTGAGGTTCGGGCTCGGGCGCAGGCTGAATGTGTCATGCCGCGAGTGGCGATGTCCAACAAGACTGTGGACTAAAAGAAATGCGTGGTTTTGTTTTGCTATTTTCCTTGTTAGTTAGAAACGAACAGGGTATCTAAGTGCCTCCCGTTCGACCACAGAACTGAAGACTATATTATCATGACGACAGCACGTGTCAGTATTTTCCCTTATATCCCAACTTTGTGCTTTGTTCCCACTTTAGACGAATCTTGAACGTGGATTCTGGCTAAGAGGCGTTCAGTCATAATCCATCCAGGTAGCATCACGGCACTGTTAGATCAAATAACCATAGATACCAGGGACTGGAAACAGGAGTTCCTCTTGTACTACCTACTACCCCGTATTGCTGTCGCAGGCCCGATGGGCTCTCCCTCCATCAGTAGGGTAAAACCAACCTGTCTTACGACGGTCTGCACCCAGCGCTCGTTTTCTGAATGCGGATGAGCATCGAACCGACATCGAAGGATCAAAAAGCAACGTCGCTTTGAACGCTTGGCTGCTCTCAACTGGGATGTAAGGCGCAAATTCTGTTGGGCGAACAATTTCATCGTACCCTAGCCAGAGAAATGCACAGATCCAAAACTTGGCCCAAATTTTGGACTCAAAAATTGGACCCAACATTCGGACCCAAGATTTTGGAAAAGTGGAAATTTAAAGTTTCCTGTAACAAATGTGTGCCCTAACATCCCAGTTTGTGATATAAGGACACAACTTGTTTTGAGTGGATACAAGTGGGAATACACCTATTTCATCCCTCCCTTTGCGTTGCGTTGGCAGCTTCCCTGCATGAACAACTTTGATTGTACGATTTATCCTGGTTGAGTGGTTGTTGGCTTCCGGTAACAGCGGTGGAGACTATGAAGACTCTCCCGAAGCTCAACAAGACGACATCATCAGGGGCAGAAGGCGGATTCGCGAAAGGCGGCGCAGCAGAATCTGGGTCGACCAGAATGGGGTGCTAAGCTTTCATTGACACGTGACCAATTCGTGTGCAAGATTTCGGTGTCTTTTGAGCGTGTGGCGGGTCATTCTCAGCAAGCGAACGCATGGAATATCAGTCAAATTGCGACCGGTCAGTCAAGTAAGTGCACAATCATCACAGACTGACCGGTCGTACCAGCCTCGCACCCGCAGACAGCTTCTAGTCGTAGACAGGGAAGGGAACCGTTCAGACCAGAAACGCACTCATTCTTCCGATTGTTCTTCAAGATGCAGGCTCGAACCCGGAAGACGTCAAGCCAGACCAAACTACCAGTCATGACCAATGTCCGGGCCTACTGACATCGAGCACTGCAGCGCATTCCATACGTACTGTCATTCGGCACACTTCTTGGCCACCTCCCGATGCTTGGTTTCCTGACACTTTCTGCTTCCGGGACAGCTTGGGCAGACCCGCTAGTATTCTGGGGTTCTCAGCTGCCCATGCAATGGCCTGTATAGCTGTACACCAGGGAATCTCTGACCGGAAGCAGAGGTCGCCCTGGCGCCCGACCAACAGCAGCTGGTCTTTTGTATCTTGGCAGTCCCGCAAGATCGATGATCCTGAAACATACCTGCTCAATTATGGCCACCCCCTGCACGAGCCCAAATAATAAGCGGATCGATATTCGGCACGTAGCTCTTGGTAGACGAGCAAAGCTGCATGGAGCACAGAACGAGGATCGCGCTGATGACAGCAAGAAAGCTCGAACTGGACAAGGAATTCGACAGGGGATTGGGCAAAACAGCTACACTAGCAGAACTGAAGATCGGGACAACCCTGTCTGCGGCGTCATCAGATAAGCGACGGTATTCCCGGAGCAAAACAGCAGGGCTACCACCAACCACGAAACCCGTAAACGGCGGTTCCACGGTTGCGGGGCGTTGAATTTGCGTCAACTTTACACCAGAGACTCGGGGCCCTCCCTGTCGGTCTTCGGGAACAGAAACGACGGCAAGTAGTTCTTGGATGTGGAATAAAGCTGCACCGAGAACAGGACGAGGATCGCGCCGAACACAAAGTACGGGGAAGGCTGGAACTGAAACAGGGGAATCGACAAGACCGTCGCCAGCAGCAGCGACATCGCGACGCTGAAGTTCTTGACGATGTTGTCCGCGATTTTCATCACAAGGGCAACGATGATCCCGGAGCATGCCTGCAAAACCACGACCACCCACACGACCGGTGTGTACCCGTTGAAAAACCCCTCCTCGGCGACTATAGCACCGTCATTCGTGCTGTAGATTCCTGTTGGATTGGTTGACAAGATTGCCGTCGAATCCTTCTGCCCGAGGATGGAAAAATACTCGAGGGGCTGCCTTGTGCTTACTTCGAAGGAGGCTAGAGGTGGGAGAAACAATACAACTGCAAAGTGGATCTTTTTTTGTTGAACGCTTACGCCCGCCACTAACCCCAGATTCACCTATATTTCGTGTGGGCTACAGCACATTTACCTCCTTTGAACTTGGAATATGGTTGCGATAGCGGGGAGTCGTCGGCATGCCGATGAGTACCACTATGCCTGCCTTTCGCTACGTGACACCGGATGGTCGTCGTGGTGCAATCCGCGACGGCTGCAACTGCTGCTGGTGCTTGTGACGAGTTCGTAGTCAGATCCAGAATCGGAGTCCTCGTTCTCTCGCTCCCGGCGAGCGGCACGGCGAGATGCGGCAGTTGTTGAGGGTCGAGCTGTGTTGGCAGGGGTGCGCGATCGTCGTGCGACCCGTAGCGGTCGCAGAGGCCGAGGAGCCGCGTCTCGTTCAGACCCGGTACTAGTACCAGGACTCGCAGCGTCGTGTGTGCGCTTCCGCTGGGTGCCGCTTTGATCTTTCGCAACTGGCAGCCTCCTCAAGTATTACCTACAAAGCAGGTGCCTAGACAAAAAAAAGAAACACCAAGGGCGAAAGGGGTTCTCCTTCTGCTTGCTACCCAACCCGTTCAGCATGGGGGCGAGGCCCTCGACACCTTCGATGAGTGTGCTAGCCAACCCGGGGCGAGGGGCCCTCGACACCTTCGATGAGTGTGCTAGCCAATACTGCGAACGGCCATGAACTCGTGATAGAGGGGCACGGATTCGCCAGGGTGCAGAAGGACCTTTGGTCGTAGGAAGACGAACTTCTGCGAAAGCATTCGACAAGAATGTCTTCATTAATCAAGAACGAGAGCGTGGGGATCCAAGATGATCAGATACCGTCGTAGTCCACTGCTGTAAACGATGCCGTCTCAGGATCGAGGGAAGTCATTTTGGCTCCCACGGCACTCCCCGAACGAGAAATCAAAGATTATGGGTTCAGGGGGGAGTACATTCGCAAGGCTGAAACTTAAAGGAATTGACGGAATGACACCACCAGGCGTGGAGTATGCGGCTTAATTTGACTCAACACGGGGAATTTTACTAGGTCAGGACGATCTCAAGGATTGACAGATTGAGAGCTCTTTCTCGATGAATTGTGTGGTGGTGCATGGCCGCTCCTGGTTGGTGGAGTGATTTGTCAGGTTGATTCCGTTAACGAACGAGATCTCGACCCTTAAATAGGTGGGCGTGTCGTTGTAGGGGGTGTCTTTTGGCATCGGCGGCTTGCTGCTTACCCGAGACGCGCACTACTTCTTAAGGGGGGAAAACTTTGGGACTAACCCAATGTCTTTCAGATGGGGACGTAGGAAAGGTTTCGCGACACAACATACCCGCAGCAGCTAACGCTTGCGATGTTTATTTGTTCCTTGTCGGCAACGTATCGTATTTGAGGTGTCACTTACTAATTTGTGCGTGACTTAGAAATAGAAACTGCAGCATACCGATGAAGCCGGCTACGACACTCCAAAGGGCAAGCTGAATGTTCCGAACCCAGAGCGATGCCTGCGTCTGCTTCAGCAGCTTCTCCGTATAGACCTGGTTGGGTGGTGCTTTGAAGGAAATACTTGAGGAGGCTGCAGTTGCGAAATCTCAAAGGAGGTGCATAGTGTGGTACTCATCGGTATGCCGATGACTCCCCACTATCGCAATAATATTCCAATCTCAAAGGAGGTAAATGTGCTGTAGCCCACACGAAATACAGGTTTATCTGGGTTTAGTGGCGGGCGTAAGCGTTCAACAAGAAAGACCCACTTTGTAGTTGTATTGTTTCTCCCACCTCCAGCCTCCGTCGAAATGAGCACAAGGCAGTCCCTCGAGTATTTTCCCCTTTTGACGAAATCCTCTGGATCGGCCGAGGGCCCGCAGCATGCGGTTGAACATGCTCGAGCCCTCGGTGCGAACTCCTCCTTCTTCCGATTTTATCAAGCGATTGTCGGCCATTGTCCCCTGTGCGGACTCGTGCCCCGACGACTGCCCGGTCATGATCTGCAAGTACTGTTGACGCGTCGCTGCAGCTCTCTTGCGTCACTCGCATTAGTTTGTTGTTTGCTGCGACGGCACCGCTCCCTCCCACTCCTCGTTCGCTCTCGACAAGCAAATGGCAGGTGCGTATACAAAAATGGTCAAAGGAAATGCGTACCCCCGCGAAACCGGACGTGAAGCAGGCAACAAGAAGCGCAGCGATGCCAGCACTCTGCTCGGAGATCCCGTGCACGTCCGCGTCTGTTGTAGACTTCGTCGAGGGTGGCTGCAGCTGTGCAAGAGCCACACCGAGTGTGAGAACGATGAGCGCCGTCCATTGTTGCGCAGAGAGTCGGCGGTCCAGCATCAACACTGTGCACATGGCTGTGGTCAAGATTTTAAGCTGGTACGTCACTTGGTAGACGGCGGCGTCGAGATTAGCCATCGCGTAGAACAGCAGATTATTCTGCACGAGGTACAATAAGGCGGGCACGGCAAGGAGGAGCATATCCCTTGGCTTTTGGGCGAGTTCGGCGTTGAGGTGCGAAAAGATCGAAGTGCCGTACTCCGCCGCAAGCACAGCTACGCAGATGAATATCTTGCCGAATTCGGCGGTCACGACGGCGGTAGAGGAAAGGTACTTGGTGGTGGTCTTGCTGTACCGGAGTGTGAGCACCATCGCGGTTACCTGGAAAGTCAGCAGAACTGCGACGCCGATCTTCTTGTTCCTTTCCGACAGCAGCTTTCGGTGCGACGCTTCTGCCGCCTTGTCAGTCGTTTCATCGGTGTCGGGGGTCATTGTGGCTTTTTTTACGCTTTCGCCTCTTTCTTTCGTAGCGCGACAGCAAGTGCCAGATAAACCCCCTGAAGCTGAGACAGATGGGCACACGTTTTTTGCCTGCTTTTTACGACTGGTTTTCGGCGGTCGCACCTACACGGCGTATGCTTGGGGTGCAACTGTCGGAAGCAAACGACGACTTCGACTGGCGAAGAGCCATTACCGATGAGCCAGCATCGGCATTCCGATCAACCACCGAAGCCCGCTTGTCACGTCTTTTTGGTACACCGCAGAACAACTCACAAAATCGTAGGCGGACTTGAAACGAAAAGGGGCAACGCTATCTCGTCAGCGACGACTTTTGTTTGTTCGCGAAGAAGCAGACGCGAAGGGAGGAAGAATTGAAAAGGCGAAAAGAGACTCCACCCGACGCAAAGTCTCCGCCTTTCTTGCACAAGCGCAGACACGCGACCCAGGGCTTTATACGCTCCTTTAGAAGCGGTGAGTATCGTCACGTTGTTTGTACGTGCCGATTGATCGTTTTCCCACTTGTTCTAGCCATTAGGAATTCGCTGCCTTCACAATACAATGAAGGGCAACCGGCAGGACTGTTAGCAGCGCAAAACGAATTCCCCAATCTGGGGAAGGATCCTCCAAGGGTTTCATCGTGTTTAACAGATGCAATTTTTCAAAAGAGCGTACAACGATCCATGACAGCGTACTATTGTCACACCACATGAAGACACCAGGTTGAAGGAAGTACGCACAAACGAGACGGGCCTGAAGGGCGCGTAGGCCATCGGTGCACCTCCCGAGAATACTTGGCTACATAGCTGGCATGTCTTGCTAATCAACGCACAACAAAAATTGCACGCAGCTTTAAGTTCTAGATGCCCACCACTTTGTTTGGCCCCCGTCAAAGGGGCACTGAAGGTCGTATAAACCCCTGCTCCATACACGAACAAAAATACTGGAGGAGTTGCCTTGTGCTTATTGCGACGGAGGCTAGAGACTGTTGTTGAGCGCGTAAGCCCGCCACTAAACCCAGATTTACCTGTGTTTCGTGTGGGCTACAGTGTGAGTCGATGCCTCTCATATCACCTTTAAGACACGGCCGCGTCACGCATGCTCTACAGATGCTAGAGATCGGTGTGCTACACTCGTTGGGCAAGGGGTTGCATCGGACACTCACTCGTTGTGATTGTGGGTAGTAAACGGCATGCTGATGAATACCACACACAATATTTGAGATTTCGTAACTGGCAGCCTCCTCAAGCATTTTCTACAAAGCAGGTACCGTACTGAGGTACGTACAAATAAAAAGAAGAAACGAACATGAACGGCAGAATGCAAGCGAGTGGGGGGGAGATGCATCACGGGGATACAGGAGCTGCTTGACACCGAGAAGGGTCTCGGTTTGTTTGTGCACGACCCAAACTCGCCCATCGACGCAGTGGTCAAAGTCTTGGCGGTTCGGGGCAGTCATCTTTGCACGCGCGTGCCTGTTTGCGCGCCCGGGAATCCATGGGTTTCCTGCCGCTGTTCACGGTATTTTTTGTTTGCCACCAGTTGAAACGGGTGTTCCGGTGTACTCATGACGGGCGAAGAGAGGGAGGGCTGGCGGGTATGGCGATCACCACAACAGAAACACGACCTAACTAAACGAGAACTATGTGATCGCCCCCAGGGTAGATAGGGCAGGAGCGTACCCTAACCGCAGCTCGTCGGTGAAGGCAGACGAAGAGGGTCCTTGAGTTTGCGTGACACCGATGTAGTGCACTCATGACGGGCGAAGAGAGGGAGAGAGGGAGGGCTGGTGGGTATGGCGATCACCACAACAGAAACACGACCTAACTATACGAGAAATATGTGATCACCCCCTCGTCCCCCTTGGGAAGATTTGGCAGGAGCGTGTCCTAACCGCAGCTCGTCGGTGAAGGCAGACGCAAAGGGCGTTGTATCATTGCGCGTCAGACTCAGCACTTAAACCGCTTCTTAGACGCAGACGGCCTCGCGCGGGTGTTGGTGTGCAGCCCCGGTAGCTTTCCGGGAACAAAGCCGGTGTCATCCTTCACCTGTCGGTAGGAGTGTAGATTGAACTAGAGCAGGTATAAGAAGAAGAAGACCGACGGAAACCCTAAGAACATGTCTTTGCCCCCTTTGTGCCCCATCCCCTCGTCCCCCTTCAGTGCGTATAGATAGCAGTTTCAGTTTTGCATGCTGTTACAGTGGTCTGTGTTCGCCGTCCAATGGTTGTAGCTACTTTGTGGTCTCGGCCTGAAGCTACAGGCCTTACCGCTGGATGAATTATGGCTGAACGCCTCTAAGACAGAACCCAGTCTAGAGGAATGCGTAAGTTACTCAGGGCACATCGGATTTATCGAGCCACGACTAGCTTCGGCGAACGGCAACTTCCAAATTCACATCCAGATCCCGTGTCTCCAACCGGGTCCAGAGGAGTCCGAATGGACCGGCGGGCGTAACGCACTGAGGAGCCTTGTTGTTCCGAGGGTTTGAGCCTTATGGCCGGTTCCTACTGTCACATAAGGCATCCAGTGTGTTACGTGAATGGGGGGCCTCCGGAAATCAAGAAATAGCGAGCGGAGGCGCGCATTGCGCCGCGACGAGAAAAATGCACACCCCACTTTTCGCGAGGACGCACCGGGCGAGGGAGACGAAGGCTTGCTCAACGTTGTAGTTCTCCCGGGCTGACGTTTCAAAGTACGGGATCGACGAGCCTTCGCTTGCGCACTTTTGCGTCCAGGATACTGCCGCCTTCTGCGACACGGTGCGCCTGTCCTCCAGATCATTTTTGTTGCCCACGAGCGCGAACTCACGGCCCTCGCCGACCTGGATCGTAAACTCGTCTTGCCACGAAGACAAGTGAGCGAAAGAGTCTTGAGACGTTAAGTCGAAGACCTGTTGTGTAGGTTACGGTGATGTATCGGAATGGTCCCGAGACGGATGTCCGTAAACAAGAGCTCGGCGGGACTGCCTTGTGCTCATTTTGAAGGAGGCCAGAGGGGGAGAAAACAATACAACTACAAAGTGGGTCTTTTTTTGTTGAACGCTTACGCCCGCCACTAAACCCAGGTTTACCTGTGTTTCGTGTGGGCTACAGCACATTTACCTCCTTTGATCTATCGCAACTGGCAGTCTTCTCAAGCATTTCCTACAAAGCACGTGCTTAGGGTGCCCTGACTTTTTTTTTTCTGGTCCCGCGTGCGTACAGATTTCTGAGAACCGTCGGAAAAAAAGATAATCCAAGAAAAAGATAATTTGTACAAGAAGTGACCACTACGTTACAAACTGGTCGGTTCGCCTGTGTCTCGTCGTTCTGTGGAAGGGTTCTGAAGCACGCGCTCTCAGTGTGTCCAGAACCAGGCCACAGCTACAGAGAACGCTGTGAACGCTGTATGAACGCTGTGGAGGCTCGTCTTGGGACCGCTCAATACAGCAGACAACCCGTGGTTGTATTGAATGAGGATACCGCAGCCTAGCAGGCATCTCTTCTTGCGTACGTCCGGGAGAAGTATGGAACTCTGGAAGGCCCATGGTGGAGCAAATTCATCCCCGCACCTTGTCAACCTGCGGGGCTGCGAGGATACAAGATGTCTTCTTATTGTCGACAAAACCGACCTCCTCGAGTGCCCAACACCTTTAGCCCAAATAGGAGAGAATTGCTGAGGAAGATTTGAGGGGGTGTTTGACAAAGTTGACATCGGTCACGAGGACACCTTCAGACCGTCGCCCGCTGCCCCGAGGCGCACCAATCGGCCTGCATCAAGATACAGAATCTGCACCAGCCTATTCAGTGCCCAATGTGTAACACATTTCGCGGAATCTTTCGGGCAAGTGTATCCCAAGCCAAGCTTCACCAGGGTGCCTTGTCTCAACTCATCGAGGAAACACATTGCACATTGACATTTCCTAAGGAGGCTGCTACGAGTACAGTGGGCGAGGGAGACAGGAGGCATTGGCGGACGTGGTCTGGGCCCTCTCTTCAGGTAGTTGCAGCCGCTATGCAGTATCTCTGTATCTCTACGGGGCGAGGCTCGTTTCGTTCGAAAAGTCTGGCCCATCGCCTGCGGTGCGATCTTGCGTCCAAGGTTCTCGCCGCCGACCGAGCAATCAGGGACCTGGGGGTGAACAGCCTTTTGCGGAGTGGACAGCAAGCGGGTCCAGGTGCCGGGTCGCGGCCTTGTACCGCGACAGAGGCGGTGTGTGTGGCCGCGACAGAGGGGTGCACTGCAGATCGATCGATCTCGCAAACACTTTGGAATTGCGTTGTGAACCGATTTCAAACGGCGCCCCCCAGCTGGGGTACGCGTGGCTGGGACCGCTCTCTTCCCAATTCGGAGTCCAACAAGGAGATCCAGACAAGGAACAGCCGCCCCCACGACGACAACACAAATGCCTGCCCAGCCCGCTCCCGCGACGCCAGCCTCACGACGCCGGCGGGGTGCAGGCACCAGTTGATATATATCCAGTTGGTTCGACACATCGGCGCGTAATCGCCGCCAAAAAGCCAAAAAAGGAGATTTGGGGGTGCTGGTGTACTAAAGCTCAGCCGGGGTTCCGTCCGTGGGCGAGATCCGGGCCTTGAACGTGCCGGATGCCCCACACGCGGCAGCCGCCTCGAAGTGGAAGCGTGGCCCATGTCTCTGAAGAGCCTTCATCAGAAATGTAGGACGCCGGGGCGTCTCGTGCGATACGCGATTTCTTGCCAGGAATGAGATCAAGCTGTCATCCGTGTTTGCCACCAAGGGAGGGATGTCCTGTACTGCCATGTCGAGTGGACCTTGAACCTGATGATATTCTACGGAATTCAAAGATCTGTGATCTGTGTCGACAACGTGGACTGCACCCTGCGAAAATGTTGATCAACGAGTCTGTGCCGCCACATCGCAGTCTCAGAGTCAACCACGACAGATGTGACGCCTTACTGAAGCAGAGGCTCAGAGAAAAACGCCTTTATATGCCCTAGTTTTTTGGGCTATTTTTTTTTTTTTTTTTCCTGTTGACAACTTGTGTCAGACTAGCCCACCCGGGGATGGTTGATTCCTTCAGGCAGGGTCTCCCCCGTCCAGAGATTGCTTGGGTCCAAGATGATGGGCGCCCTTCGGCTATTTATTTTCTCTTTCGCTCTCTTTTTTTTTTTTTTTGCGTGCGTGCGTACATATTTTTTGGGAAATATACAGATATATGTGCACTTAAGTTTTTTTGCAAATATATGCATGTTTATTTGCAAATATATGCATATGCATATATTTGCAAAAAAAAACTGCATTTTGCGTATGCATGTCACAAAAAGTTGCAGTTTTCTGCGCATATGTCTGCAAGTTTCCCTTTTTTGGGGGGGCCGGGGACCAGAAACGAACATTTCCGGAGTTGGGGCTTGCACTGATAAACGAAGCAACGGACGATCAGCATCAACTGACCAAAGGTGATGAAAATGATAAGGTAAAAGTTTCTTGTTCTTCGCGTGTACAGGGTATAAACTTCTCTGGGGGGGGGTTTCCTGTATTAGCACTTTTTCGTTGGCTTCGTTTTCTCTTCATGTGCAACCGTTGTTCCGGAAATGTTCCCTTCAGTACAGATGTACCCAGGGTTTTTTCTGGGGTGGGCTGGAGTGGGGATTTTCCCCACTCCAGATTCTTGGCGAAAATCTGAGTGGGCTGGAGTGGGTTTTTTTTTTCTGTTCATTGCAGCATCGCCAGAAAAGCTGCGACCCCACATCGCAACGCAATCGCTCCAGAAGTGCGGAAAAAGGGGCAGAAAAAAGAAGAGAAAGGAAGAAAGAAAAAAAGACGAGACAGGCAGGAAATGCAGCACGTGTTGACAACCAACGACGAGACCCACCTGAGAGAGTACAGAACGAGCCCCTGTGCGGCGCCGACGAAAACGAGATGACACTGGAGGAGGTTCTCAACGGCTTCGTAATAGGTACCAGGAACCGGGATGACAAGGCGGCAGAACGGGCATCGTGGCAACCAACAAAGACCTGCAAATCGGTACCCGACGACTACGCAAAATCGCCATCCCACCGCCTCCGCACGAAAGAGCGGCAGCAAGAAAGAAGAAAGAGACGAAGGACCCTGTTCAACCTATCGCTTCGTATGAGCAGTGGGATCTTGAGGTCTCGCGGTTTTTGGATCAGAGCGTTGTCGTTGAAGACCTCGAAAGCTGCGTCGATGAGAAGGATGAGGATTCCGATGCGAGCGATGACTGGGCCAACGACGAACGGTTTGCAAAAGTCAAAGCTCGCTATTCGTGGCTTGTCGCGGGGCGGCACGGCTACTACTGTGCGCTGTGCCGGCACCACCGGATGCTTCTCCGAGGAATGGGGGGAAAGAAGACCGGGAGTGCTGCAGAAAAGTGGATTGAAACCCCGTTTGTGAACATGGACAAACTCGGGGAACGATCTACGTCCCATGGGAACACCGCCTCTCACAAGGCAGCTGCAGAGGCAGAAATGCACCGATTGACCGGCGTGGGTTTGGGGGGTTTGCGAAAGGCCGCAGTGCAGGAAAACCGTCTCCAGCTCATGAAGCTGGTTTGCGTGCTCTATTTTCTCGTCAAGGAGGGGATAGCCCACACAACCAACTACGAGCCCCTGATCCGTCTCATCACCCGAACCGACACAGATCTCCGGAGCTTTGTGTCTTCCACCCGTAATGCAACCTACACGAGCACCAACATTGCCACTCAAATCCTGGAGGCAATCGACTGGGTCCTGAGGACCGAAATTGAAGAGCGAGTGAAGAAATCGCCGTATCTCGCAATTTTGGCTGATGAGACGGAGAATGTGAAGCACCAAGAGGAACTCTCCATCTTCCTTCGTGGAACATCGGAGCGCGGGGTGTGGGACGTCTTTTGGTGCATGCTTCCATTAGATGCTGGCAAGGATGCCGCAAGTGTCACTAAGCAGCTCATCAAGCGCCTGCGGTACCGTCTCCCACCAGAGGAACTCGCTCAGGACGCGGCGGTGCCGCCCTTGGGGGCCCCTGTTCCCGCAGAAAAGTTCGTGGCGATTGCACTTAATGGCACGAATACCATGAGCGGTGAGTTTGGAGGGGTTCAGGCAAGGCTGAAGTGGGAGTACAATGCCTTCGCTGTGTACGTGTGGTGCAGTTCTCACAAACTGCAACTGGCAGTTGTCTGGGCTGCCATGCTCACCTTTGACGTTCTCAGTTGTGTCAACAGCCTGAGGGACTTGTTCTTCTTCCTCAGGGCGAGTACACAAAGGATGGGACGGTACCGCGACACCATCCAGGAGGTGAGGGAAAAGGAAAGGTTCAGCCGAATGCCGAACAAAGTCTTGGTTAAAAGCGGTGATACAAGATGGTTGACTAACGAGAGATCGGCTGCTGTGACCCTTCGCACGTGGCCAGCCATTTACGAAACAATCGAAGACCTCCGGGCAGAGTCCGGAGACGCTCTTTCGACTGGGCTTGTCACACGGTTGCTGTCCCCGGCATTCATTGCGTCCCTCTTCCTCTTGCGTGAAATCTTTGGGATTGTCTGTCCTCTTTCCCTGCAGCTACAAAAGGGGGCCTCCGCTCTCATCGGTGTTTCCCGACAAGTTGAAGTTGTAATCAGTTCCATCACTGCCATCAAAGACCTCGCTCCCCCGACCCTGGACCCCCAGTCCATCCAGCCTGCCGACATTGGCTACCACACGTGGCCGCTGTACTACAATTGGTACATATCCGAGCACGCAAGCGGGAAGACAGTCGGCAAGCAATCGTGGTCCCTTTACCATGCTGCGACTGGAAAGGTTTACTGTGAGAAGCTAGTCGAGCAGCTCAAAACCCGGTTCAAGGATTACGGTATCGTGAGTGTGCTGGCTCTCTTTGACCCAAAGTACGCGTTCGGACACGACTGCGATAGTGATGCAGCATTGATCGACACTTTCGTTGAACACTTCACAACGTGCAAAACGGTCCAAGTGACAGGAAAAGAGGACAGACATTTCCAGCCGATGTGGAGTGCTGCCCAGGGTCGGGGTGTGAAGCACGAGCTACCCCAATTGCTCAAGACCATTCAGATGACCAAGGAAAGGTGCACAGATCCCGAGGCTTTCAGCTTTCAGGATGCCTTGCTTTATGCCATGAAGCACGAGGCGCAAGCACTCCCACGTGCAGTCTCCGCCATGCGGTTGGTCGCCACTTATCCCTCAGGGACGAGTGCTGTTGAGCGATCATTCAGTGTTCTCAAAGACACCCTGGATCTTTTAAGGAACCGGCTCACGAGCGGACATTTGGATATGATCCTGCGCATCCGTATCGAGGGTCCACCAGAGCTTTCGATGGTCTTTTTGGAGAAGGTTGTTGACCGTTTTGTCGAGATGGTCCCGAGCCGTCGCCTAAACTTTGTGCAGGCGAAGGCCAATTCTGCATAGTGGGATCTGTCCCAGGTTGTTCCACGACTATCATTCCTAAATGCAGCACCCGTTTTTTTGTGACACAACCCTCGTTCACTCCCTTCCTGCTGTGGCAACTGAACCCATGTGAAGACAACGAACTAACCGGCCTAATAGGCACCAGGAGAACGTCGAACTAAGCTGCCTTGGGGGAAAAGCCCGCAGCCAGCACCACAAAGCGCAATTTGCGTGGATTGCTTGGCAATTCGGCTCTGAAAACGCGTCGAAAAGTTTCCCCACTCCAGCTCGAAAATTTGAAATCCTAGAAAAACCCCTGGTACCATTAAAAAAAAAAGTCAGAGCACCCTTATACAAAAAAAAAACGTGGGAGTGCTCGTTGGAGCTAAAACTAGAAGTTTCTGAAGCTCAATCATTATGCGGGCACTCAGAAAACTATGGCAAAGTGGTTCAAACCGAGCAGACCTATTCCAGTCGTATTCCAGTCGATATCCTTGAGGTCGAACCCCTGCGGTTTCCTAAATGCTTCCAACGGTTGTTCTGTTAAAATCCCGCCTTTTTTTGACGTACCACCAGGAGAAAAAGGGAGAAGGGGCGGGGTGTCATACCAACATGCACGCATCAGCACCGCGGTAATAAGCGGACCCGAGGCTTTGGAACCGTTCTTGGCCTGCCGTGTCCCAGATCTGGAGGGTGACCACTTGGCCGTCGATGTCGATGGGCGCCGTGAGGAAGTCTGCGCCGATGGTCGCTTTGTACCGCGAGTCGAACTTGCTGTTGACGAACTGATTCATCAGCGACGACTTGCCCACGCCCGAGTCGCCGAGGATGATCACCTTCAGGATGCACTTCTTCATGGCGCTGCTCGCTTGCATTTCGCTCCTTTTGGATAAAAACAAGAATTTAGGGTAAGCCCTGATTATTGGATTCCCGTTTAAACGAAGCTAGCGCGCACAAGGTTTGCCTGGTTCACACTTCTTCGTTCCGCATCACTTCGTCTCCCTTCCCTCCGGAGAAAGACCATTACGTCCCATACTGTTGAGCCCGGATCGTCTGGTCATGTAGCTAGTACTGTCGCACAAACGAAAGGACGACGTGGTACGGCTTGAGGAAAGCTGAAGCTGGCGAAAGGAAACAGGCAGTACGAGCGTCTGTTCTATTGTCTCGAGCTATTCAACGTATTTCATTGTGACGAACAGCGGCCTAATATGCCGCGGCCGCTGACTTCTTCTGACCGTGGAGCAGGTCCCGTCTCGGTGGGGGAGATCGTAGAGGGGCTTTGGCTCTCTACCAGCCGTTCCTTGTATAAAAGTGTGGTGCTCATCATTGCTCGGTTTCGCGGAGAACAACGAGAGAAACACGTCTGCTATCTCCAGGTGTCACTTTCCCACAAACGAAGCACCCGGTTCAGGTTTCTCTAAAGGTCTTTCGTAACCCTCCGCTCTTTTTTTAGAGTGAAAGTTCGCTTGAAACTCCGGGAGTTTTGTCTCCATATTCGCGAAGGGAGGTCCGCTGGTGCGGAGACAGAAACAGAATAGAGCATCTATTTGGTATCGGAATGTAGGTGCGAGACAGGAGCTTTTCGTGTTGTTCTGCAGATGCTTTGAGCCGAGTCTAGTTTTCGTACGTCTTCTTAACCATGGTTAAGGGCGCAATATGATGTCAGCCGAAACTTCGACGCCGCCCACGTGATGTTTGAAGCGCGACCTGGCCGACCCGGACACACCAACGCGCTACAAGACCAGGCAACCAAAAGAAGGAGGCTCGCGCGACCCAGAGATTTGGCTCAGTAGTCTAGAACAGCGTGACGGGTCTTCCCCGAAGGGCTCACACACTCAGAACTCGACTTACCCAACCGCCAGTCAATCGAGGTAGAAATCAGGTATTCGAATCTTAGATCTGAACCGAACGGTTTGTCCTTGCGGATTCGGGCTGGCCCCGTTGGTGAGTGTTCTACATGAATACTTTCATTCCCCAGGCTAACAAATTCGAAAGACGAACAGAAATGTTGCATTTCATCGAAGGTGGTCCGAAGGCGCTGGCATGGCACGTGAGGCTCCTAGGCATGAAAGCGCGATAGAAGCGGAGAAATGGCATCACAAGGGCCTGCATAGAGAGATGCGACACGGGAAGATAATGAGAGAATAAAACAAGAAAGCCGTACGTCTGGGTCAAAAAGGTCAAGCGTGACAACGTAGGTGCCACAGTCAGGGCGCCCGGATCACAGGAGGGAGGGAAATCGTTGGACGTTGAACCCCGTGCCGGAAGTGCAAGAGCATTGAAGTATGGCTTAAAGAAAAGCATTCGGGCGACTATCTTTCTATGTTGTTCCGCGTTACACGCGGCCCCAAAAGTTTCCACGCGCACGCGTAGTAGTAATTGTCGAACTGCCGAAGCAGCCGGAGACAGCAGGCGCAGGGCAGGTCACTTGTTTTGCCTTCTATTTTCTAGTTCTCGTGAATGGGGACCCGGCCCCGCCAATCTCGACTGTCCAATCGCGGCCGCGGGTTATGCCCTATCGTGATGAGGAGGTAACCTGGGCCCCACGCCGCCTTATGCACAACACGGCTACAACACGAGGATGCAGCCCTGCTTAGGTGTGCACTCGGTCATCACAGAGCCTCAGAGCTCGCCACTTGAGCTGACACATGGTGGTCGGCAACCTCCACAATGAAGGCGCGCGCAGCTGGAGTACGCGTAGGCAACTCCATACAACAGCTGCACCAGACGCAGGTTGATCCGAGAGCTCGCTAGGGGAGGTGGCGCTGCATACATGTCAGTCTCACGACTATCTGCTGCCACATTTACTAGTGTTTATTAGAGTTAAAGTTATTGTTGGAGGTGTCTGCTGATGACACGACTGTGTAGCACAACCGGTCCAGAAGTCTCGAGGGTACTCTCCTTGAAGCGCCTGGTGTTTGGGTGGGATGGCCCGAGCATGGAGCATGGATGTGCATGACATGATATGGCACTGTGCCACCCACCGTTTCCCAGCCACATGCGTGGGTGGTTCGGCTGGGACCCCCCTACACTGTTTTATTTTCTACGCTCCAATAGCCTGGCTGTGGGGGGTTCAGTGAAACCCGCGCAAACCCCACTTGAACTCTCGGGTTGAGGCCACAAACGCAGAGAAAGATCAGCAAGTTCCGGCTGTCCGAGGTCTGCTGGGGCGGTTAGAGGCCCAGCATACCCAAACACAAAACACGGAAAACACCAAAGAATGGGTGTTGGACACAGATTACACTTTGTCATAGTTTCGAGGGTTCTTTTTTGCCGTGGTCTTCCTGTGGAACGACTAAGAAGTTTCCACGCGCGCGAACGCAGAACAAATGAAATTTCATAGTCCACCCACTGACCACGTGCTAAGAGCATGCAATGAAGCTGGTGCGCTGAAACATGTACATACGAACAGGCTTAAAATTGTGGACGGAGGTGGGCCGCTGATGGCTGAAATTGGTTGCCTTGATTGATGTCGCACTCCTGGTCTACTTCAGTACCTTTACTTACGACTTTCAGGAGGAAATGCTTTGAGATAAAGAGAGACGAGCAGGCTTATTTTGAGCCCTCGAGGTGGGTGAGCTAGGTATATAGTACGGGCGCAGTCCCCGCAAAAGCCTCTGCAAACAACTGGCGAATTTCGTGGGCCTAGCACCTTTCGGAGGCAGCCTGCCGAAGGCTTGTGCAAGCAAAACACGGCATGACCACGGAAATTGGTGGGGTTTGTTGGCAAGGGCTAATTTGACACTGGTTTGTCTCCCGGTCTGTTGAACCCTTACGCCCAGCGAGCCAGTACTACCTGTGCTTCGCGTGGGTTACACATTTCCTCTACGATGTTTCGCAGTCTGCGGCCTTCGTAGCAGAAATTGAAATCAGGTGATTCGCGCCACCTGTTGCGCAACGTGGGCAGAAAGGCGGCACTGGCCCAACGCTCGGCAGCAAATTGCACTTCGATGGCACAGACCACCCCTCTTCAGCGCATTGTGACCGCTCGTGGCACGTAAAAAATAGGCGCAAAAACATCGCGTGCCTTTTTCGCGCGCAACTTGCGTCAAAGATCGCGGCGAGCACGAAAGCGCGCATTGATGATGGAGGGAAACAGAGACAGAGAGAGAGAGAGAAAGAGACGAGTTAGAGTGCAGGGACCATCTCTCCGGGGACTTTCCGGTCTCCTCACTGAGAGACATGAAAAGCCGGGGGCCGCGCACGGGAGGAAGAGCCAGCAGTACAATTTGCGATTGCATCGGGCTCCATTAATTTCTGAGTTCCACGGATGTCGTGACGACACAAGGCAGAAAAGGCACAGGGTTTTGGGTGCTGCTTGGGTGCTGCTACTTTTCGTTCGTTATCGCAGGCACCGCGGCTACACCAGTTTTCCACAGAAAGCGTCAAGGCGTGGCGAACGTCGGGCTCGGTGCTTGCGCTAACGCGAGCCTGTAGAGACGGGGCAAAGCTGCGGTCCACCCTGCTGATAGACAGCTACAGCTAGACTCTGTAGCTTGGATTAGTTTGGATTCGAATGCAACGAATCTGTGGCAATAATCTGCATCGCCGGCGGTTATCTCTTCGCACGTGAAGTGTCATGCTTTCATCTCTTTAGCTCGTCTTGATAGTCGCGTTCAAAAGGACATCCGGGCTTGAAGGCAAGACACGCATTGCAAGTCCCCCGCCCGGTTTTACGGGTCAGCAACACATCTCGGCGGTGGTCTTTTTGAGCTGGGTAGACCAAATATGCGAACATTGGATTTTCTTGGAGCTCAGCATGCATTTACTCTTGGGGGTTCCGATTTCTTCTGTTCTTGCTGATGAAGTGGCAGTTTGGAATGCTTCCATCTTGGCGCCATCATCCAGAGGGCAGTGCCGAGGATTCGTGGGCGTTTGAGGCTTATTCAGTGTGTCCGAGTTTCAGTAGCGACTGCTTGTAAGCTGCCTTCCTTTCACGCAGGTATTTCGGGAAATCGTTGCGGAAAGTAGGCGGGGTAAGAACCGACGTCTCCGAACACGCCAGGT
This sequence comes from Diplonema papillatum, assembly GCA_030068145.1. NCBI lineage: Eukaryota > Euglenozoa > Diplonemea > Diplonemida > Diplonemidae > Diplonema > Diplonema papillatum. Next base: position 532,101 of record JAPJBO010000016.1, read on the forward strand.
GTTGCAATCCATCGAGGGATTTCGACCAGGCATAACGAACGCCCACCAGGTTCTCCGTGCTGGCGGGGCAGGGAAACTCCTTTTCCCCGCCCATCGATCTGAGACGATTGTGTCCTCGTGCGGCGAGAGGATCCTCGCTCCGGTCGCCCAAAACAACTTAGCACCTCGATCTTCTGGACGGTTTTCGTTCCTGCATCAGATTTCCCGGTGTGTATTCTGCACCCGTAACCTGCGAAGTTAAGGTTCGTTAAACTGCTGCCGACGTTTCTGGACGCATGCTCTACAAGAACTCGGCCGGGGAACAATTCATGGCTCCGCAACCAAATGACATGAAACTGATTCCTTTTGAACTCGCCAATTTTTCATGCGCACTGTTGTTCCGGAAAATGTCATTTTCGGTGGAAACTAATGTTAAGACAAAGGCTGGACTGGGCCTGGCGGTTCTTGGTTGGGGGGGGCTTCTAATAGAGGGCGGTATACCGTTTCGTTTTTGGCGAGGGCGCGTGCGGCAAGGGACCGGAAAGCTTGCCCGATGTTGAGGTTGTCCATGGCGGACGTCTCGTAGTACGGGAGGGACTCTTCTGCGCGGCTGTTCGCCCATGCCACCGCGACCTTCTGCGACACAACGCGCTGTTCTCTCAAATCGTTTTTGTTGCCCACGAGCACGAACTCGCGGGGCTCGCCCACCTGAACCACGAACTCATCCTGCCAAGCGGACACATGCGCGAACGACTCAGCAGACGTCAAGTCAAAAACCTACAAGATGTTGTGATCAGTCGATGCACAAGTGTTGCCGGGTTTGTGTCGGGTTCTTGGAAAGGGTGTGGATCGCACCACTGGACTCAAAGAGGACAATACCGTTGCGCAGTCGACTTTTCTTTTAGACTGTTTCTTGCGTGAAGGAGTGACCGAGTCGGTACTTAAGCCTCCGAGTGACAATGCAAAGATAGGTCGGAGTCTGGGCACGAGGGGGTGGGATGGAAGTCATACCAACATGCACGCATCAGCACCGCGGTAATAAGCGGACCCGATGCTTTGGAACCGTTCTTGGCCTGCCGTGTCCCAGATCTGGAGGGTGACCAGCTGCCCGTCGATGTCGATGGGCGCCGTGAGGAAGTCTGCGCCGATGGTCGCTTTGTACCGCGAGTCGAACTTGTTGTTGACGAACTGATTCATCAGCGACGACTTGCCCACGCCCGAGTCGCCGAGGATGATCACCTTCAGGATGCACTTCTTCGTGGCGCCCATCGTGCCACGCTTCTTGCGCAAGGAGTCAGCACGCGCGGTTTCCGCTGGCTACTCGGCGGCGACAGTGCAACGCACGGGGCAGTGCCTAAAAAGCACCGCAAGAGGGCCGACGAATCGCTGCCACGTGCCGAGGACGATCTTCGGGTTCCTCCTCGCGTCTCGTCGAGCTGCTACGGCGCGCCAGCACTCAGACGTCCCGGCCTGCCTGCACTGCTGTCCGGAAACGCCAACCGCAGCACCTCCCGTTGATTGCCGTCGACAACCTGACCGTGTGCCCTCACGCGCCGACTGCGCGGGAGGAAGTAAAATCTTTTCTTTTTTGTGTTTCCGACGATCCCGTGGGACGTACAGACTGGTGTCTTTTTTTTTTTTTTTTTTGGTTGCTTGCGCTTTCCGGCTTGTTTGTCTATCCTCCGGTGCGCTCAGTCCGCTGAGCGTCGGAAAGACTTTCTCTTGTGCTGCAGTGTTTTCCTAGTTTCGGGTCGAGTCTGGTAAGTATTAACCCTGCAGTTCAGGCCAGGAAGATGGCGCAACGCCCTTATCTACGCACTCACTCGAATCTATCGATGAGACATGGAGGAACAACCCCAGTTGGTCCAGTCCTTCATTTGAGACGGATGCTCCGCTCGTCCATCTGTATGGCCGTCGTCAATGTAACGGTGTCGTGTTTAACATTGAGCGGTAGTCGCTCCAGGCAAATGTTCGGTTCAGCACAACAGTACCGAGCAAAGAAAAAGCGAACGTGGAAAGGAAGAAAGCGGCAACCTTTTCTCAGCCTGAGCCTAGGCTACCCTCGAAGAGCGTCCTTTCACGGACGAGGATTGCATGGAAGTGACAAGAAGACACCCGGCAGGTCCATACTCACCTGAGGCCTTCTCGCTAGCAACAGCGACAACATGTTTACACTGGGGTTATCTTACGTGAACATGCAGGGAGGCGTGGCACCGGGGTAAACACGACACGCGTTGGAAATAGCACAAGCGGAACATGTGTCTGCGACACTACAACTAAAAAAAATATGGATATCGTGGGGCACTCGAGTATGGCGAGCCAAGCAGCAGTTGGGAACAAAAGCCGCGGCTCTTCTTTTTTGGCAAGTTCCTAAGTCAAGCGCGTTTCAGGGTACGCACTCGAAAAGCTGGAGATGCCAAAAGGGCACGCCAACCCAAACACAGCAACCGTGTTCAAACGAGAATTCTAGGATGCTGCTTAGAGGAGTTTCATGACGTGTTCGATGGCTGACTGATTCGAGTCATGTGCATACGAGCTGAGAGCTCTGTACAGTTCACCGATCATCGGAGGGTTAGCTGCAAGGTGATCGCGGCACAGCGCCAGCTTCGCTGCTAAGTTAATGTCGCCGTATGTGTGGAAGATCAGCTCCTCGCACCCAGCAGCGGCTGCAGCACACAGCTGCAGCAGTGCCTTGAACTCGGCATCGCCGCCGAAGACGCCGCAGCCCCACTTGCCTGTCGCCAGCGTCCGCGAGATCGGAGCCTCCTGCTCCGACGGCGATCCCGAGACGGCGGCGTACATCTTGTTGACCTCCCGCTTCTGAAACCGGCCCGAAAACTGCTTGCTCGGGTACATGCCGTACGCATTGAAGTTCACCGCATCCGCGGCAACCACGCATACATTGCAGTACAAGCTCGCCTTCGGTCCGGACACGTTGGGCGTGGGGTCATCGTACGGTCCAACATAGCAGAAGGTGTCGGAGTACCCTGTGTATGTACTGTACTGCCGGCAGCCGATGACTCGGACCGCCTCTTCTTCGGAGAGACACTCGCAAACGAGCCGAGCGAGCATCAACCCGGGGGTCATGAGGAACCGTATTTCTTCCTGCACGCAGCCGTTCCCGATGACGCCGCCGCCGAGGTATCGGTTGGCGAAGTCGACTTGCAGACACCCGATCTTCGACTCGATGCATCCGGATTCGTCGACGGACAGCCGGGTTTGCAGCGGGACGGTGCATGCCTTCCAGTCCGGGAAATCTTGGACCGCGGTCCGGATGACCTGCAGCCTCGTCGGCGGCGTGCCGGCGCGCGCCAGCCGCTCGTACGACGAGACAAAGTACTGCACGAAGCAGTGCAGCTTTTCGACGGCCAGCCCCGCCTGCACCTGCGCCACCGGTGGCGTGAACAGCGGCAGGAAGTTCGCGTTCGCAAAGCCGCCAGCCAGCAGCTCCTCCTCGGTCGCCACGGCGGACCGCGCCCCGGACTTCGCGCCCTTGCCGCCCTTCTTCTTGCCGCCCTTTTTGCCGCCGCGCCGCGCGCCCGGCGCGTGCCGGTTCGGCACGACGCAGAAGAAGCAGTGCGCCAGCAGCGCCGCCGCCTGCAGCTCATCGCACGTCCACGACCCCGTCACACCCTGCCGCAGCAGCGGAACAGGGTCCCGCAGGTGGGTGTGCGTGTCAAGGACAAGCGAGCACATCCACGGCAGCACCGACTCGAAAAAGTACCCGGGCTTGACGACCTTCTCCAGGCCGTGCTCCAGGTAGTACTCGAGCATTCCCAGGTCCCAGTCTTGCGCGGCGTCTCCGCCGCAGGCGGTGATGGCTTTGACGAGCTCGGGCCCGCCGGCTATCGGCCGGGACAGCGCTTCTTTAACGATCACCCACCGAGCGTCCGTCGGATCGCGGCCGAGCAGCGTCAGCGTCAACCCGATTGCCGGCGGCGCCGCGGGCTCGCCGGCATCCGGCATCGGCATGTCCACGTCCCAAGCGGACTCAGCCGCGGCTTGCGGCTCGGGGGGGGTCGCCTCGCTGTCGCGCTTCCGCTTTTGGCTGACGCTGAAGCCGGCAAAGCTGGTCAGCGGGGTGAGCCCGTCGGTTTGCTTTTGCTCGCGCCGGGCGGCGGACATGTAGCAAACCCGGGCGAGCCTCGCCGAATGGAGCGAAAGTATCGTTTTTTTTTTTTTTTTTCTCGGCGGTCTTCTTTTTGAACTCTGTTTTTTCTCCCCCCTCGCCGGACAGGAGGGTTCCAACGACAACGCGTGGCTACTGCTCGCGCGCCTGTGCGTTACGTTTGTCTTGAGCCGCGGTCCCTCACACGTACATTCCCCCGCCTCGTTTGCTTGTTCGGTTAGCGGGCGGACCCTGCTTTGTCTTTGCCTTCTTTTGCCCGCCTACTCCCCCCTTCCTGGGTCTCAGACTGTTTGTACCCTTCGCACGAGTGCGGCCGCACTGCCACGTCAACATGTCTGCCACGACGTTACGCAAAGCCATTCCGGTCCCCGCTGGCGTGCAACCGAACAGGCTGCTCATTGGATATGCCCCACGAGAATGCAATGAAATAACCCTCCACGTGGAGGATTGGGGGCGTGCATGCCGTTTCACGGCATGGTCGCTTCTTTGGCCTTTCTTGGCAATGGCTTCAGCAGGTCTCGTTTCAGCGCTCAGACTCGTGGGGTGCAGAAAGGAAGGCCGAAACAATGTCTTTTTCTTCTGAACTGAGCTTGTTGCCGGGGAACACCCGGCAGACCGTTCTGATTTTCAGCGGGACTGAAGTTCACGAAGAAACTTGCGACGAACTTGCTTCTTTAGCTGTTTCGTGGTCTATTCAGTGCCATGCAATGTGCGCATGGTTCGCAGTTTTTCAAGCTTACTTTGTACACCAGAGTTCTAAAGAAAACTCGTGTGGCTTTGCTTTGTCCGTCACAGAGCACCCTTACTCTGGTTGCGATCGAATACATCAGCACCCGCAGTCCCGGCGGTGTCTGGTCGGATATCTGCGGTAGCATAGTCAAGATGGCACGTGAACCGTTCGAGCCTCAGCTGACCGTTGATACCGTACGTCGCAGTTGACGAGTTGGTTCACCAGCGAAGACTTGCCCACGCCGCAGTCACCCTGCAGCACCACACATCGTCGTCGGCTCGTGTGCAGAGTTCGGGGCACCCTTAGAGAGCAGCGAGAATACTTTTGATGCCGGTCTGGGCGTCGGGCGCTTGGGTAAGGTAAGAGCGGCATCCTACAGCACCACATCGTCGTCGTCGTTGTCGTCCGCCGGACCCTCCCAGAGGTTCGGTGCGCCTTTGTAGTACAACGAGTTCTTTTTGAAGCCGGTCGGCGTCCAGCCTTTATCCCAGTTCCTAACAAATGGACGATCGTAGGTGTCGCGGCTCGTGGACCAGTGCGGAAGGGTCTGGATGCCGTTCAGTGACCGAGCGCCGCCGACGGCCTGGGTTGGTTGGAGGAACGACGGGTCTGGCGTCGGATACGGCGACCTGTTGACGATGAGGTTGTTCTCGGCGCGCATGTACTCGAGGTGGTGCATGAAGCGGGAGTGGTCGCCGCCGATGTACTGCATCCGCGGCTTGAAGACGGTGCTGGGCGGCAGCAGGTCGACGAAGGTCGGGGGCACCATGTGGTGCATGAACGGCTCCACGAAGATGGAGAACAGCGGGCGCACCAACTCCGAGGCCGCCCAGTCCCCTGCCGCGTCGCTCGCGACGACGGCTGGGGGGGCGCTGTTTTTGAAGGCCCGTTCGGCTCGCTTGTGCGCGGCCCTCTCCCGCTGCAGCTCGCCCGCCGCCCGCGGCAGGTCGAACGCGTTGGCCCCGCCTTCGTCGGCGCCGGTGCAGTCCGCGAAGGAGACCGCATGGGTTCCGAGGTTCTCGGATCCGAGGACGCTCTGCAGTGCGGCGGCGTGCGTGTGCTTGCTGCCGCCGGAGAGGCTCCTCTTCGTCCGGCGGCGCCGCATCAGCATCTTCTCGGCGACGGTCTGCAGCGTGGTTGCGATACCCTCGACGCCGAGCTCGTCGTACGACTTCCGCCGGCCTTCGGAATCAAAAATGGTGACTTCTCCGTCCTGCGTGCAGATCTTGCCGTACGCGTACCTGCGTTTTGGTGTGGTTTGTTCAAATCTTCGGAACCCGGGTAGGATGGCGCGAGGGAAGAGCACCGCGCGCGTTGCTGGTTGTGCCCGTTCGGCTTTGCCTCTCTGGAAACTGCAGGAGCTCCGCAGAGCACGAAAAGCTTGGCTTTCATTGTGCGGCAGGCTGGCTTCCCAGATAACTTTGTGAACGTGAGCGTGAGTTCTAGAAGCAAGGGCCGTGGCTATACCAGGATGGCCGCGTGATAGCGTCGTGAGCCGAACGGCTGCCGGCGGGAGCAAGCCCCAGGGGCACAGGTTGATCGACAACAAGGGAGCAGTTAGGTTGCTTGGCGAAAACCAATCGGTCCCACTGTTCCGCACAGAAGGCGGTGCGCGAGGTGCAACGCCAACAATCGCAGCGCAGGAGAAAACGGCATACCGGGGTTGCATGTTCAAGACGATCATCACTGACCCGACATCCGCGAAATAGACGTGCGTTGTCGTCAGGGAAAGGGCGGGGTCTCTGAAGCGCTTGACGAGCGTATTTTGGTAGATGTACATGATTTCCTGCTCGACTTGCGAGCGCGAGTGCTGCAGGGCGCTCATCAGCAGCCCGAGCTCGTTCTGGTACATGGTGTATGGAACCGAAGCGAGCCCTCGGAACTGCTGCTTGAGCGACTTTTCCGCGTCCAGGACCTTGATCCTGTACCTTCGCTTCAGGAACTTCTCCTTTTCTTTCAAAAACCCATCCGACATCGAGAGGCCGAGCTGATGATGCTCCTGTGAGTGCGGTGGGGGTTGTAATAATAATCATCACTTACGTTTGCTGGAAATGTGTCAGAGACGTGTCTTTGCAGGCCCAATATGTGGTCCAATCGGATACCTCTACATTTGCGTGGGTTCAAATTTGATGGTCTTTTATTTCACCCCTGTAGAGCTGAAAGAACGGAGGGTGTGCTGGAAGGTCAGGCCTGCAAGCCTTGACCCGACACAACTGCTCGGGGCGCGGTGAAAGCCTGCACACCTTCCAATCACGAACGTGGCTGATCAGCTCTGTTTGCGAAATGTGCCGTTTAACCTGCGGCTTCACGACGTGAGTGATGCGGCCCAACGACATTGCAGCGCGTGACAAGAAATCTCCACGGGTTACACGAGATCAAACAAAGGCTTTCCACTCACAGTGTCAATCGCGTGTCTCGCATCCTCCCACTTCGTCTACCCCTCCCCCACCCTAACACTGGATTAGACCTATTTGGTACGTTGGATTGTTCACGAGAGCCTCCAAGCATACAGTGCATACGAGTCGTATTCTCGTATCAGATTCTCGTCTAAACTCGTCATACGAGTTTAGACGAGAACATTTTGACGGTGACATTTTACTGGGGGTATTTTGGCCCATTTTGGGACATATTCTTTGGTGCTAAGAAATGTTGTGTCCGGAGGAAACCTCCTGGGCTGGTTCTGGTCCATAAAAGACGCAACGCGACCAAAGAGGAAGTGATGGCAGCTGCAGAAGCGTTTCACCGTGATAAAATTGATGTCGATGCTGCCAACATCAATAATGCCGCCCTCACCCAAGCAACTTCAACATTCTGACCGTCACGCTTTGTTGCAATTCGTTAGTCAGGAACTCGCGAGGCAAAAAAAGCCTGAAACTCTCCGAAAACTGGCGTCCCTGATCGACGGAACACAGTGCTCGCCTGCTTGATTGATGGCACTTGCACTTTAAACAACTATGTGGGTGACTGGGGAAACATGGTCGCCGAGCGTGCTTGCTTATGGGCTATCATGGGACCAATCATGTGGCTCATCCGTCTCGTGCTAAACCCTCGTTAACATTTCTCTGTAACATTTCCCTGCTCTCATCTCTCGGTTCAAAGAAGTCACGGTGAGCACCAGGTGTCCTGCTGAGAATCGCTCAACGAAGTGCACAGCACGTGGTCGTCGCGGCACCGCCTCCGTATGCTTGACCGGATGTCGGGATGGGGTACTTTGCTGGTTTGTGGACATTCAAGTGTACCGGACCCCCGTCTTGCCGATGCTGTTGCGAATCTTCTTGGTCTTCTTGGTCATCCTCGAACTATCCAACCGTAGCCTTGAAAACCGTAGGCTGAAAAGCGACAGTTCGGGAGCAGGAATTCTTGGAATACAGGAGCTGAAGGGAGCGGGTCGCAGGATACCGGTCTTGTGGTGAAGGAAAGTAGCACAGAAGGCCAAATACCGTGTTCCACAGTGAAAGTAGCCTGTACTCGTCTAAACTCGTCAAAACGAGTTTAGACGAGTTTTGACGAGTTCTGACGAGAATGATACGAGTTTAGACGAGTTTGGCACGAGAATGCGAGTCGTTTGGCGAGAATTTGCCCTGAAAACCGAAATACGAGTTTAGACGAGAATACGATTCGTATGCACAGTATGCCTAAGGGGAGAACCAGCCTGCAACAAACTGAGGTGGCAATTTGAAAACAGGTCGCGCGAGAAAGGCCCATCACGGCTAGCTTTGGGCGGGTCTTGACAGCAGCGCCTTCCCAACCAGGTCTTGTTTTCCTCAGTGTGGTTCAGCTTGCATGTGGGCCACAGACGGGTCGTCGGTTGCTGCTGGAGTATTTGCGGGGCACATTTTCGTGACAACCTACCGCGCGTGCTACACTGTGGCGTGACGATTGGATTCGTTGTCCTGGCCGCCGTCTCCTCTGACTCCCTGCAAGATCAGCCCTCGTCTCGCCTCCATACGTCGCTCGGTGCAGTGTCAGCCCCCATTCACACACACACACACACACACACACACACACACACACACACACACACACACACACTCACAAAGGTTCTCCCCGCCGGAGACCCAGATAATTGGCTACCGCGGGTACTAAAGGGGGAGGAAAGGATGTACAACAGTCTACTGTTTTGGGAAAATACAGTCGAGGAGGCTAGAACACAAAGTCACCATGACCCGGACCAGCACAGTCGTCAGGTGGTGTGTAAAGTGCAAGCAGTAAAGATTTCAGTGCGAGGTGGCTCGTACTCGTAAGTGTACTCTCTCTTATGAACAAGGCTAGCGCTTGGAGGGCGGCCAAGGCTTTGCGGGGGAGAACTGGGCTTTCTCCCACAGGAGAGAGACGGAGCCGAGCGACGAGTTCACCGAGCTGTCGGAGAGGTCGGCGGCCGGCGTTTCGACGACGGGCGGGGGTCGCAGGTTGTGGTCGAAAGCGTCGGACAGGTGGGCAAGGTCGGCAGCGATACGTGCCGCCTCTTGGGACAAGGCCGACGACGACGAGCCTCGGGCGCCGCCAGCCGCAGGGGGTGAAAGCGAGCGCGCGGCGGGCAGCAGCAGCAGCATGTCAGCGGGGTTGAGCGGCGCGACGGCGCCCGCCGGCGTGACGGCCTTCCGCTCAGCCTCGGCGCTCTGGTAGAAGGTGACCAGCGACTGCCGCGGCGTCGGAGGCGCCGACAGCAGCCGCCGCCGGGGCGCGCCCTCCCCCGCCCGTCCCCCAGCCCCGCCCCCCCGCAGCGCGGGGAAGCTGCGGGCGACGGACAACGGTGGATACCTGCCGCCACCAGCGTCCAGCCGCGTCGGAGCGGAATGGGCGAAGTACCGGTAGTCGTTGTCGTACCCTGTCGGCAGGGGGTCCGTGGAGGAGGCAGGTGGCGGGACGGCAGGGGTGGAGAGGCTCGTCTCGAGGCAGTCCATGGCCGCGTCAAGGCGGAGGGCGATGGCCCGTTTTTCGTCGTGCGTCACTCCGACGGCCGCCGGCGCCGCGCGCGCGGCCGGCACCGGCGGCTCAAAAAAGTAGCCCGCCGGGTATCGCAGCCCCGGTTTAAACATCTCCGGGCTGTTCCACCGCCGAGCGTGCTCCGCGCACTCGCCGAGCCACGCCTGCGGCCGTCCGGGACTGCCAGGACTGCCAGACGACGACGGGGGAAGGGGCACGGGCGGCGGCCTACCGTGGGGGGTCCCGCGCTGCCGGGTTTCCTGAAGGGAGACGGGGGACGCCGATGGGCGGTTTGAGGAGGGCGATCCGGGGGGGGTGGTGTCGTGGTCGGCATCGGAGCATGAGGGTGTGCTTAGCAGGATGCTGTCCAAGTAGGCTTGCTTGCGGGTGAGCCATTCGAGCAAGTCGCCGGCTTCGGTTGCGATGTCTTGGACGGTCGCCTTCGCGCGGGCGGCGTCGATGGGGAGATAGGGCAGCAGCGGAGCGGCCGGCGCAGCGGGCTCGCCGTTACCCGGCTTTTCGTCCGGCTCGGAAGAGCCGAGGGAGCCGTCGCTTTCGTCTCGGCTGCCGGCCTCGCTGCCCGCGGGCTTCGCTGCGGGGTGGCGGGGCTCTTGCGAACCTGGCTCATGTTCGTCCACTTCTGTCGGAGGGGCTTCGCCGACCCCCTCGGTCTTCGAGAGCGGCTGAAGGTCAGCCGCGGCATCCCCGGCGAAGCGAACGGACTTCGTATTGACGAGTGGATCTGCGGCCGCCGCCGGGGAGACCTGCGCGCCGTCCGGCGTCAGGCACGGCTCCGCCGGAACCTCGGGCGGCGGCCCTTCTTCGACGCCGGTTGGCGAGATCTGCGCGACGGTCGCATCCGCGGCGGTGAAGGCGTCGGGGAATTGCTCCTCCACTTCATTCATTACCGCGTGGCCCGCATGGTTTATGAGGCGGTCCTGTTGCCACCTTTTGGTTGTGTCGGGTACGATCGCAGATCTTAGAAGAAGAAGGTGGTGTTGGTCATGTTGGTCACCGTTCGTTCAAAAACTTGCTGGCAGACGAAGAACAAAAATGTAGGTACAAAGGTGTGAGTAAAGACACAGATAACACAGCTGCAACGACCACCCAACAGACGAACTAACAGGTACCAGCTATACCCACATCCAAGGAAAGAACACCAACCCGCCTTGACTGTCGACCGGACACACAAAACACGGATCTTTAAACCGAAACAGCCTAAGAAGGTTGGTGTATCGATGCCTAACACTTGCCAAGGTTATCATCACCACGCTCTTCCCGCCGACTCAACACGGCCGCTCGATGAAAACGCGCAAGCGAGGATCTATGAACTCGTCAATAGATCGCAGCGATGTACAATTTTTACCCCCCCCCCCCCCCCGGACAATCCGTGACATTTGTCACACCCTCTGCTCAGGTTAACCGCGAAAACTCGTTGAAGGTAAGCCTTGTCTCCGCCGGGCTCTTTTGTTTTCTAGCGTTATTTGTGGATTAGAAGGTCGGTATTTTAAAGTCTCCGGTTGACCGTAGAGGCTTGAGTATGGCGGGGGGTTGAGAAAAGTGAGAGGGTGCAGCTCGTTTCGGGTGTTGTGTCACTCCGTTGTGAAACCTTGTGAAGTCCCCTAACGCGTTTAGGGGGTGCTTGGGATTGGGTAGGGTGTGGTCGTTCTGCTACGGCGTGAAAAGCCAGGAAGTTTCGACGCTAATCTTCGACTCTTGATTAAGTTCACCGGGTTGCGTGCTCGTCAGGAAGATCCCGGTGCCTGGCTTTTCTTCTGGGTGGTTTCGTGTTGATCGGCGGCTGTGTGTTACGAGGCACGGATTAGGGGAAAAAGGAAAAAGAAATGGGGGAGAAAAAGAAGGAGGGAGAGGGGAAGTTGGGGTTTTGAGGGTTGTCCTCGGGGTACAGGGGAGGGTTTGAGTGACAGAGGTTACGCTTGCGCTGTTCGCATGAAGGCTCGTTGGCTCGAAGAAGTGGAAGTGGCGTAGGTTATTGTTCGATGTTATTCTTACAGTCGTAAGATGTGATAAAAAAAATTTATTTAAAAAAAGCCTTATTTGACTGTTTGTTGTCCTCCACAGTCGGGGTTCTCTAGCTGCACGAGGCAGCCGTGGATGATGAAATTAAGTTCCTCGCTTACTTTGCTTATTCTTTTTCGTAGCCTTGAGCGTGTGCGATACCGCTGGGTTTCTCTTGCATTTTGAGATATGGTGGCGTAGACTTTTGAAGCGCGCTTTCCCTGCGGTCCGTCCGTCGTTGTTGCAGTATGGGCATTTGCGTTTTCCGAGGGCTTTCTGTGCCGCCTTTCGTACTGGGCTTGTTGCTAGAGTCATCTCTTTGCAGTGAAGCATGTGTGTACGGAGGCCTTTGGCGCCTTTGAACTTGTTGCCTGCGTCCGTGGTAGTTGCTTTGCAGGCTGGGCATGCCCAAATCAGCGTTCCTTCATGTTGTGTTTCTTCGGATGAGGTCTCGTCGTCTGAGGTAGGGGTGTCCCCTCGCAGTTCTTCGAGCAGTTCGAGTGTTTGTGTAGGGTCCGTGTCGGTGAGGTCTTCTTTCGTGTACAGGAACATGTACGTGGCGTTGTCTGTGTACGTAGGTTCCCGGGAGTGTGAGGTGGTTTCGTTGTTGTAATGTGTCCAGTTTTGGTCTGTGAAAGGGGTGCGGTTACGTTTGTGGATGGTGTAGTGGCCGGCGTTCTCTCTTCCTGTGTGTGTTATAACAGCTTGGAGTTCGTATTTGTGTTCGTGGTCCGGAATGTTGAGGGTGGGATCAGCTGCCACCGGGGTTCGATTTTCGTTTGCGAACTCGTTCCGTCTAAGACACAGTAGTAATGTGTCTTGTGCTGCTCGGATACTGGTTTGCGTTTCTGCTGTCTTTGTCTTTTTGCACTTGTCACATCTGTAATCTTTGGGGGTGCTTTTCTTGCAGAAACTGTCCAGACATCCTTGAGCGGTGCTGGCCTGTATTGCGAGGATTGTCATGCTGTAGGGTTGATCTTCTGTTTTGATGTAGCCGCAGTTGTTGCAATGGATTGTTGTCGTCTGTAGGTGTAATAATTCGTTGAAGGCGTCGCTGCAGTTTGGTTGGCACGTGCGGTGTTCTTCGTTTTCGTTCGCTATCGCAGCGAGTAGTTGAAGCAAGGCTTCTTCTAGGTCGTGTTGTTCTCCGTCGCCGAGGTGTGTGTCCATGTGCTCGAAGAGTCTTTGGACGACGTTTTGGGTTTTCCTGCCGCTTATCCATTCGTTCACGTCTTGGGTGCATGGGCCTGTTTGGTGTTGTGGACAGTCGGTGTACTTGCGTATTTGATTTGACAAGTGTGTCGCTGCTATGAGGTTTAGCGACGCTTGCAGGAAGCAAGAGTTTCTTGTCGTGTATTTGCGAAGTTGCTGTGGGTGTTTCCGCTTCGTTTTGGCTGCTACTGCTGCGGCGATGGTGATGGTTGCAACGAGGCTGGCTACTCGTTCCGTGACGGTTAATTCGTGTGAGGGTTGTGATGGAGAGTCAACGGAGGATGGTGATTCGCTCGGTAAGTGGGCTGGGAAGAAGTTAGTTGGCCTGTGTTTGCCGGCGTATTCCGGTTCGTTGATGCGTGGTTGGCGTGTTTTGTGTCGGGCTATGCAGAATCCAAGGAACGGCTTGAGCTGGCTGTGGAGTCGTGGCAGGTTGCAGAATTCTTCTGTGAGCCATGCGTTCCAGGGTGCGTATAGTACCCGTGGGTTGTGGCCTCTGTCGATCATGGCATATACGCTTCTCTGAATTTCTACACGCAGGTCTTGTAGGTGGTTCGTTTGTCGGATTGCTCGTATCAGCGCGCCCTTGAATATCCCGCTCGCTTGCGCTTTGGGAGCCGTTGTGAGGTGGTGGGTATAGCGGGTTCCGTAGTTTTTCGGTTGTATTGTGAGGCGGATGTGCGGTGCGTGGGGAGGATCCGGACGTTCGACGCGTATCCGGACTCCGAGAAATACTACGTCGTCGTGTGCTGTAGTTGTGTTTTTGTACCGCATGTTGTAAAGGTGCTGCGGTGGTGGTGTGGTCCCGAAGTTGAGGAAGTCGTCGATGAAGCGGTAGGTGTGTGCGTGTGCCTTCGCTTCTTCGATCTTTCCTTCATCTACGAGGCTGTCTACGTATGCTTTCTCGATCCGATAGCAGAAAAGGTTTGCTATGTCCGAGCTAGCATTACCGCCCATAGGTATGCCGTCGGTCTGCCTGAGTACTTGATCGCCTTGTGCTATGTAGCTGTTACCGATATTGCAAGTAGTTCTTTGACTGCTTCTCTGGAGTATGCGCGCTTCGTGTCGTTCGTCTGCCGGCTGAAGGTGAAGGTTTTCTTGCCTTTCTGTTTCGCTCCACGTGTTAGGTTAGGGTTGCCGTTCTGTTCTTCTGCCTGTATGCGATTCCGCCTGTATGCGATACTCGAGAAAAAAGGAGGGGGCAGGTGGCGGTCCAAGTTTTGTTTTCCTTTGTCCCTCCTTCCCGGAGAGCTTCCTTTCTCTTCTAAGCGTTGTCTCTAACACCACAGAGCTATCTATTTTTGCGCGTAACAAAAGGGCGGATCGGGGGGGAAGGGGACAACAGCAATCGACATCGTCTTATAACATGACACAATCTGCACGTTTATTCACACAAGTAAGGAAACGGGTCGAATACGAGCGACCGCGAATAGTGGTCAACACAGCTTGCGGCCACTCGAACAAATGATCGGCCCTCTGGGCACGATGATTTGACATCTATGTCGGTCCATTCCCACCGGAAGGACCGTCGTGCACCGTGAAACGTTTAAGGTTAGAATGCAAAGAATCTGTGGCGGCACAGCTCGACAACTGTTGGAATAGACCTGATAGGCCGTGGTGCGCCGTGCTAGACAGACAGGGTAGACCGGCTTCATAATACAAGACGGGAATGCAACTAGTCCCACACGGTCTAGACGGCGTACCTTTTAACACGGGTGTGCAAACAGAGATCATCAGCCTCACCGAGATGCCGATGATTGTAAAAACCGCTAGCGAATAGGACGAGTAAGCTGACAGAGGCGGGTGGAGGAGCGGATGCGAATCAAGCTGGGAGATGGATTGCAACGCAGTAGCAGTACTGGAGTGTCGCAGCTACAAATTGTTTTGTGTCACGAGGGAGGTGCAGGCGAGTGATGCCCTCTTCTTGCAAGTTGCGCAGAGCATTCCAACGCAAGCAGAAGGCCATTTGCCCTCAGAATGGAAGCGCCCTCTGGGGCTTCAGGAGTCTTTGCTTCTTCTGCGCTCTGCACACCACTGGTCCTGGATCCAGCAATAGCGGCTAGCGGAACAGATGACTTCTGCTACTTGTGGTAGAGGCTGCCGGGAAGTCAGATACGAAGCAATCGTCCGTTAGACTCCGTTCGAGCTGGGATATGGAATTCAACGGCTGCGTCGCTAGGGCAACTCGACATCGACTTCGGGTCCGGCCGGAAGACTGTATGCATTAAGTTAAAGCAATTGAAGCGCATAGCGACCACTGGCGAAAGCCTGACTTGTTGTTAGCAAGCATGTTTGTGCCCATATTTTTCAAATTTTGTTTCAACGAACGGTGAGTGACTAGCCCACCCGAAAGCGGGTCTTCTTCGTTTGCTTTACGCTGAAGGCAGGAGCCCCTGTGTTGCTTTACCTCCCCCGCCCCCTGCGAGCTGACATACCTTGAAGAACCCGGTGGCATCAGCGCGGAGCTGCGACTCCCGGCGCGCGATGCTGTCTCGCTGCTCTTTCAGGGCAACCTCCTGGTCCAGCAACGGCTGTTCAGCGGCCTCCATCTCCTTTCGTTTCTCGGTATACAGCTGATGGTCTTCGCTCAACCTGCAAGCGTGGCGAGTGGTTGAACGTGCACAGAGAGGCATACCGGACTGCGCATACAGGTTTACCCCGTATAGGTAGCCAGCTGGAACATGAAACGACAATTGGACAAGTGAACCCAACAGGGCTCGAGGTCATGATGATTAGCCCGGCTGTGTCCCTGAGCACCGCAAGGCGGCATTAGACAGTGTAAGGTACTCTTGATTGAAGCTGCGGACGAGATTCGAAGAAGCGCGCGTGGGAGCTGACTTGACTTGACCCGGGGAAGACGAGACGAAGAGCACACCTTTGCAGAACGTCCCTGTGGTCGTGCACGGCAGCCGCGGACTGCTCTGCCTCGCGGTGCGTCTTGGCCTCGCGGCACGAGACCGCGTGCAGCTGCTGCTCGAGCTCTATTTTCTGCTGGTTCAACGACCGGATCGAAGCCTGCTCCCTTGCGAAGGCCGCCTTCGCGTCCTCGAGGGAGGCTGCGAGCCGCTGGTGGGCGTCTTCGGTCTTCTGGGCGAGGGACAGCGCTTCGTCGACCAGGCGGGCGGCTTCGGCGATGCCTTGCTCCGCCTTTGCGACGCGCTGCTTCGTCTTCTTCAGCTCTTGGGCGCCGGCGTTAATGAACTTGTTCTGGCGGTCGATTTCCCTCCTGCAGCTCTCCAGCGCCTCCGCCAGCTGTTGCTCCTTCTGCTGCTGCCGCTTCAGCTCCTGCTTCTGCACAGCGAGTTCATGATCGGCTGCGAGCGCCTCTTGGATCACCGTGTTCAGTCCCTTCTTCGCCTTCTCCGCCTTTTCCTTTTTCAGCTGGGCGTCTGCTTAGAAGATCACAGGTATGCAACAGCAAGAAGGTTGAAGTATGGCTCAAAGTAAATCAGTGGTGTCACCTGAGCGGGGGAATCAGGGCCGCCCACGCGATAAACCCGTCGAGCACTGGGAACTTTTGAGTACATGGACCACATGGACCAGCATGCACCCGTTGAGCAGCGGCTGCCGGCTTATCCCGCGGCAAAAGTAGGTGTGTTTTGTGAGTTTAACTGCTGTGGCAAAAGCAAGCAAACCTGGGAGGGGGTCGTCGCAATTGGATCTGGTTTAGGGGAAGAGGGAGCGGTACGCCCGATGGGAGACAATGGCAACAGCTGCGTTGCACATTGAGAGAGCGGAGGGTAATTGACCTAGCACCAGCAGGGCCGTATACAAGCGCTTCTGACCACTTTGTGGTCCTCTGGATCATTACTGTTTTCGCCTTTCACTTCGCTGGTTTGCCCGGAGAGATCTACATCCAATAACATCCAACAACCCTTCCCAACCCAGGTAGTGGTGTCAACCAAACAAACCCACACCCAATGCTCGATGAGTCATTTCTCTGAGTTTCCTACCCAGCGGTCTACGTGCCATGATGCCCTGGAAGGCGTTCACAGATGGAATGCGAGCTTGTGGGGCGGGGGTACAAACCTGTCGTGTGGTCCTGCATCTCGCGAGCAAGCTGCTGCAGCTGCACAGTTTGGTGGTGCACATTGGCTTCGGCTGCAGCGGCTGATTCTTCCTGATGCCGGATGTGGTTCTCCGACTGCTCGAGCTTCCTTTTCCCATCGGCAACCTGCTGCCGCACCCCGGCATTCGCCTCCAAACACGCGTTGTGTTGCTCCTGCTTCAGCTTCAACACCTCCTTAGACGACTCCAGCTCCTGCTCCAAGCGGAACGCTTCCCAGAAGTCCCTTGTTCGATAGTACCTGCAAGTGGAGGTGGTGACGATGTGGCATGAAAGCACAAGTTGAGCCGGACAAAGTCCTCAGTCACCAATTTCTACCGAAAGTCCAAGGATTTGTCCGGCTCAATATAAGTCTAGTCCAATATGCGTCCGGTCCAATATAGTCCAGTTCGGAAAATTTGACGATGCTAAAAGGGGTAATCTGCCAAGTTCTTTCTGCCCAAACCCCCTCCCATCCCTTTTGACATCCTTCCCTATGGCTGCACGCCGCGTAGCCACCGCGTGTGCCGCCCACAAGCAGTTGAGATGTAAGGCGCATACATGCAGTCGATGAGGGTCGGGTACGTCTTCGCAAACTGCGTGAGGTCTTCAACGCGAAGTGCGTGGGCCTCGTTGGGGAGAGCGTCGAGGTACATGTTTTCCACGACTGACGAAGCGAAGTGTATGCCGAGAGTCTTGAAGCAGCGGGACAGCTCGTTGAGGTCGATGCAGCCATCGTTGTTGACGTCGATCTCCCTGAACAGCGCCTCCACCTTCTGCGTCACGGTAAGCGACGGCGCGTCGGGCAGCGCGAAGGACATCGGCTTCTGCGGGGGAGGAATCTGCTGGCAGGTTTCCGTGTGCCACGGGGTGACCTCCTGGGATGCGTAGACCTGGGCCCAAGGCGACAGCTGCCCGGCGGAAGTCAGGTCTTTCCAGGAGCTCGATGCCTCGTCGTACACTTGGAGCTGCGCGATGGCAAACGGCTCGGAAGGGACCCCTTCGGGCTTTTGTAGCGCCTTTTCCATGCCGTAGATGTGCTGCATCATCTCCTTGAGCTCAACGATGCTCGGGTGGTGCGGAAACGTTAGCTCGAGGTTCATCTTCGTCCCAAACAACTCCGCGGCTGCCAGCATCACGAAGCCGCTGGCGCAGTCACTGATGCAGTCGTCCTCGTCGTCGGTGTTGCACGCGTCGTACGTGCTGTTCGGAGGCGCGTCGCCGGCGGAGAATTCGGCTGATCGGCTCGTCTCCTTCCCGCTGCGGGAATCAAACGGCTGCGCCGCCGGGGGCGCGGGCGCCGAAATGCCGCCCGCCGGGCGCACCACGGACATCGGCATTTCCTTTTGGTGTGCTCGCTTGTCGACGGCCTGAGTGTTCGGAGAGAGTGGCCCAGAGAAATGGCAATATGACAGGCAGTCACACTGGTCGCGCGTTTGACCCTTCTCGGCATGCCTTGATCACCGCCTTCGGACTGTTGCGCTACTTCGACCTGGGTCAGTCAGCGTGCGTCTGGATTGCTTCTCTTCGCCACTTGGGCTCGGATAGGTTCCCGTTTGTGTCGATATCGAGGTTGCCCATCGCTCTTTGTCGCTCTCTTGTGAGCGCCCACTGTGGTTCGATGGCATTAGGTGCACAGCGTCTTGAAACTTTGTTCCACCAACCACCTTCTATTTAACAGGCTGCAGTCATCACCATGGCGGTGCTGGATCCGCGAAATCGTCTCAATCGAAGGGTGGCACGTGTTGAATATCCAGGTACGATGGCTCAAAGGTGGCCGTGCTGGTTGCTGACGGGAAAGCTAAAAGAAGGATGCTGTGCTACGATTTACTTGCGCAAGTACCAAACACAGGGTCCGCCAAAAGGCTCATACGGCTCGTACCCTCACCAGACTTGAACGCGGTTGGTATCTCGATTGAGGTTCAAAACAGAGCCGTTCCAGGTTCCTGACCTGGTTGTTGTCAGGCAAACTGACCCCAAACAACGAAACTGAAGCACTAAAAATTGGTTAATCCGATTCTGGACGTGAAAAACTACACCGAGAACACTGCACGACAGTCACCAGCTGAAAAATTCAACCTGAGCCTTTGACTTTCCTCGAATGACTGTCCTCTGCTTGCAGTCTGCGGCACGACCCGCAGACTGAAGGAAAAGGCCGAGAACAGAACAGAAAGGTTCGGATCGCTTCTTTTCTCTGTTTTTTTTTTAATAAGCACCTGTTTTGTAGGCACTACCCAAGGAGGCTGCCCGGTGCAAAAATCTCAAAGAGACAACAACTGTTGCCGTAGCCCACGCAAAACACAGACGAGGCTGGGTTTCGGCCGCAAGCGTTCGGCCCATGTTCAGTTGTATTGTTTCTCCTCTAGCCTCCGTCCCAACGGCCGGGCGGCCCCTCGAGTAGTTCCCGTATCCCTGTGCTTTCGATCGCATTTCTTCACTCAGAAAAGTGGCAGGGGCGGCTAGCTCATAAAGACGAAGCGTCTTTCGTCCGAATGGTGTCGTACAGCCGGCCTAGTCAAAGACAGTTGCAGTGGTGATTGTGGATGTTGTCGTACTGACGAAGCAGCCGGAGACCGCAGGCGCAAGGGTCGGGCCTTGCTTCGTTTTATTTCTTCCGGAAGGGGAAAAAGAAGTGTGAAAACGGGTTTTTGCCTGGAGGCTTTTCGTGTTATTCTGAAGAAAAGGTGGGGATGGAGATGCTTCTCGGCGCATTCGTGGTACGAAGTCGGCTATAATTCAATTACTCCGTGCAGTGCGGGGTAAGTGGCAAGGGGACACAACGTGTTGGCTCGGTCGAACTCGACGCATGTGCAGCTTCGGCCGGATCGTTACAGATCAGCTCCGGGTGTGCTACGCAAGATGTCGGCTCAGGCCGGACTCGACGTGTATGTCAGCCCCGGCGGGGTGTCCTACATAATGGATCAGCTCCGGCTGGCCAGCAAGTCAGCATACTCGCCGGGTTCGATTTGTGCGCAACGACTCGTGCAGAGAAACACACAGGCCGCCCCGGACTTCTTGAGTGATACGATAGAGAAAAAAGATCTCGAGTTGGGTTCCCGTACGAGTTCTCTCGAGTGGGTCGAACGGCTTTTTCACAAAAGCAAGAAAATACGGAAGAAACGAGGAACGCATGCTCTGAACTTGAAATGCAAATGGTCAAACGTGTCGCTTGTACGCGGTTGGTGACAGGGAAAAGGGAGAACGGTGCAGCATGAATTCAGTGCCGTTCGGCTCAAGGGACTGTTCGTAGCTCGTTGTAGCGGAGACTACCCATACGCGGCGGGGGAAAGGATGACAGTAAGGTAGCTCCATTGGAAAATACAAAGTTCCATGAAGAAATCTCGGACGGTCGGTGCTCGTGTCCTCGAATGCTCCATCGGGCAGCTCCTCGCCTAACTTCGGCTTGGACGCTGTTTGCTCGGGGTTGATTGAAAGGTTTGAGCTCTATATATGTATCTGGTGGCAATGCTACAGCACATCAGTTGCGCTGGTTTGGAAGTAGTGCAGGTTTGAAACTGTTGCGCGGCAGAGGGGCAAAATGCCAGTTGCCGCAGGAAAAGTCCACAGCTGTAGCTTCTCGGTTATCTGCGTCTACAAGCCCGACGAGCTTTCCGCTCTTCACGAGGACGAGCTGCGGTTCCACAGGCGGCTCCATTGAGCGAAACATCGTAAGCTAGTGCACCTCCACCACCATCCCGATGATTGAGTGCCACGTCTATTATATACGAGAAAACGTCCCATAGGGCACCAATGGTTTGCTGCGATAGATCCAAGAAAGGAAGACCTGTTATTCTTCCGACTCGGGGCTGGGTGATTGGGATCTTCTTGTTGGTTTTTGCATGAGGTAGCACAAATCGCCTCGCGGGTCTATCGGTCGTGGAACACGTGGCAACTCAGCAGAAGAACGCGCGCGGTAAGGCAGTGACCCGCTCTACGGGGAAGGGCCAGCACCTACCGCTTGAGCTCGAGCAAAGGCCGACGCGGTCAGGAAGACACGAGGAGAGTGCGGTTGAATGGAATAAGGTTTGCGTGCCAGAGGCAGTGGCTGATGAATAAAACAGACGGCTGTGTTGCACTGACCGACCGACGGCACAGGGCGCAGGGAATTTCCCGCGGCTTTTCTTTTTTGCTGCCGGTCACTCTCATTGGCAGTCAGTCAGAACTGTATTGACCGACGGAATCGAAGAGTCCACGACGACCTTTCTTTCCCCTGCTTCGCCACTCACAGGCAGTCTGTCACATTATTGGACACAGCGTGTTTGACTTTTCTTTGCGGTTGGAGACCTTGCGCCGTTGGACGCCTCGTCAACGAGGCGCCATAGTGCCGGCCGCTTTGTCTCCGCTGGTTTGAGTCGGTGGACGCGAGTGGTGTGGGGACTGAGAAAAGACATTTGCCACGTCGCCTACCTGTTTGGATCTATCAATGGGTTGGTTGCTTCGGCTTTTCGGGGGAATCTTAATTTTGTGTTTGGGAAGGAGCTCGCCTCTCCTGTACACGATGAACCAGCACCGGGGGTGTGGCCAATGTGTCGGGTGTGAGCACACCCGCAAATCCAATGTGAAATCCAGCGTGGCGCCCGCAAATCCAGTGTAGAATCCAGTCCACACCCGCGAAAACAGGTGTTCACACTGTGGATGTGCGGGGGGAAAATGTCACACCGGATTCCATACTGGATTTGCGGGTGTGTGGTCCTATTTAAGATGGATTGTGCCTGGCGCTCCCTTAAGGTTGCTGCCCGAGGGAACCGGCTGTGAGCCGAAACTCGACGCCGGTCTCTCTGGGTTGCATCAGGAGAGAACTTCGCGGCGGATCACAAAGCACCCGCCCTGCACGAGGCACGCGCCCAAGACCCATGCACGGCTACCGTAGCACCCTCCATGTTTGCACCTTCCTCGGATGCTACGGCCGGGAAGGGGCTTCAATGTAGTTGGGGAAACACGTTCCCCTTCCCCGCGTTCTGCGTGTGGGGTTGCCACCGGGCAACTGCCGCAGCTGCAGATGCGTCCTTCGCCATTGGCTCAATTTCGGGAATAACACCCCGGCGAAATGTACCGCACAGTGTAACTCCCCCACCCGGTGCAGGAGTACACCGTGTATGGGGGGAGATCTTAGTTTAGCGCTTCGGCAAAATATTGCCTCATGTGGGGGAAGGTCTGTCTTTCACGCGCGGCAGTGAACGTGTCGAAGGTAACGAAGAATCGTTCACGCCGGCGCTCTTGCTTTTTTTTTTTTGCTGGCTGCATACAAATTATTACAATATTTTCACCGTGCCATGTGTTGGAGAAGCTGAAACCGCAACCCCCTGGCGCCTGAAGCCAGTTTGCCAGAATTATCAGGCACTGCGTTCAACGAAAACAGCTACTGGATGCCAGCTCGGCAGATTCTCGTTGTCGGATCTCTATCTGCAGCGCAAACGTTCGCTCAACCGGTAAAGTAAGGGTGCAGACCATTATTGCTTGCTCGTTGTTTGGTCTTACGTTTTAAGAAACTCAAGTCGGACTTCAAAAAGCTCGATCGTGTGTGTATGTGTGTGGCCGGGCGCCAGTCTGACATAAGCCTGAAAAGGACGAGCCAGACAAGGGTAGAACCCGCCAATTTTCACGAGACCTTGAAGAATAGTTTCGCAGGCTTACACACGTTCGATTCTAGCTGCACTAGCCTCTAGCAACCGTGTGCTAAGTACGCAAAGGTAACCCGATGGCACAGTTCTTTGGTCGAGGTGGATGCTATTTACGAAGACAAGAACCAACGACCAATGCTAGCAATACACTGTAGAGTCCAGAAGCTGGAGCTAAGCTGGCGCTAAATTAGCGGGTGGCACACCCGCTTTTAGGGTGTGACTCTGGCACATCCGCATTAACTTCAGCTTCTGAGGCTGGACCCTATCGTGTAGCAGCGGTGTGTAGATGAACTAGTGTGTGTTAGCACACGACTCAAGTCGGTGCAAGCCTGCGAGCAGCAAAAACTCAAAAGAGGTCTGGAGGTCTGGTCAACGATTCCGGCAGGAACTGCCGTACTTCCAGTAAAAGAAGTTCCGCACTGCTTCAAAATCCCATGGCCAGGCCTTGGCAGCCTCGGCGCACTGCGCACAGGAGGTACCGGTGGCAGGGTGTGGTTGCATGTGAGGGGGGGTCGTATGTATTAGGCTACGAAGCCGATCTTCGGGTGATGTGTTCAAAATAGGCTCAGTGAAGTTGCACCACCCAGCTGTAAACGATCTTCCGCAACTCATGAGGGGAAGGGGAGGGGCGTCGCTCATCTGTGCCTTCTTCGTGAAACAGTCTTTCTAGCTAAGGTACTCCACTTCTGCTACCTATGCGGCACTAGGAAAACGGGGCTTGGGACCACCTTAGATTTTTCTTGTTGGTTGTTGATTGCTGAGAA
Organism: Diplonema papillatum; assembly: GCA_030068145.1. Taxonomy (NCBI): domain Eukaryota; phylum Euglenozoa; class Diplonemea; order Diplonemida; family Diplonemidae; genus Diplonema; species Diplonema papillatum. The sequence goes on from JAPJBO010000016.1 coordinate 555,526, forward strand.
GGGATGGATGTCTTTCAGGTTAGGATTGTGATGAAACCGTTGACGTGGCACCAGAACATGAGGACACGGCGGTGATGGCTCGGATGCCATCTGTGCTCGTTTTGTGGAACGGGTTCGTGGGAAGCCGTTGGTGTTCTTGTGTTTTACCTTCGGAACAGCACACTTCCAACTTCAATATCCGCATGTGGCATGGATCAATCACCTGTATGGTAATTTCCACGTAGTACGCTGCCAACCGTCACTTTTTGATAATGACAACCGCGGTTGTTACCATAAAAAAGAGGGCTTTGTCATCACGACCATCGGCAACAGTTTCCTCACATCGTATAACTATATTTGCGACTGAGAATAGTTGAGCGGCAGCTCTCAGTTCTTTGCCTCTTCTTTCAAATATCTGAATCTGTGTGCATGACCGCACAAACTCAAGAGGCGTGGCCACCTATTCCCTGCAGTAGGAGACTTCAAACAAAAATGGAACTTCAGATTCGTTACTAGTAAGGAAAAGAAAATGAGACTATAAAGTAGACGGGTAATTTTTGCCTGTTTTGCGCTGCGGGAGCGTTTGTGTGTCGTACGAGAAATCATTCCCACTTGTAGCGAGAATGCGAGATTGCTACCTTCGCAAGGTTTTCTTTCAGCTTCGTGAAGTACGAGAGACCCAAGCACACTGTTGTGATCCTCCGGGCATCGGATGAATCGCGTGCTTGTCATTCCAGACCCCAGCCGCGTTCGCATGAAATTGCAACACGCGACCGACAACCGACTCGGATCATCAAACCTCAGTTTCGTGACATAGAGACATAAGGTCTATCCGAGGCCGGCCTTTTGGTCTGCTGGCAGATGTTCGCTGAATGATGTGCTGGCAACCTTTCTCACCATTCTCTACTCTCCACACCTATTTTGCTTAACCCCGTGAGCTAATTGTTGTCAGCCACGGGAACATTCGCTGCCTGCATGACAGCTAATCACGTGTCAACCCCGAGCCGGTTCAGCAGCGCTACCGGGCATTGGGTGCCGTGATGGCGGGCATTTTTCTGGCCCATTCCGAATGGGCCGGTGCCGCCCAGTTTTGTGCAGACCCAGCACACGTGCGGGGGATATGTCGCGGCGAGAAAGAGCCGACGTTCAGCTTCGCAAGGGAGAAGTCCGCGCAGAAGGGCGCCGGCAGCGGGACTGGCAGCGCCCGCACCCTCAGGCTGGTGCCATCCTCCGGCGGCTGCAGAAGCAGAGCGGCGTGTTCTTGCAGCGACATGTGCTGATACGGCAGCATCTGCGATGACTTGAGTTCCTCATACCGCCACAGAGCCCGCTCGAACGCGAGCTCCTCGCTCGTCGCTGCCACGTCGCCGGCAGCTCCGCAACCACCGCCGTACGATGCGACGGTTCCGGTTTCTGCGGACTGCCGTCGTCTGCCCATTTCTTCAGCAGGCGCGTCGCTTTCTCGGTCGAAGAGAACCACCGCGGGAAGGGACATTCGCTTGCGGGCGAGCGAGGTGAGAGATGGATTCCTTGTGCGTTCGTCGTCGTGCGCGTCGAGGAAGGATGGTTTCCTCATCGACCTCTCCCGCATCCGAGGTGTCGACACCTTCGAGCAGATGCTTAGTGCGGGGGTGGCCGGACGAGACGCGTTCAGCCTTGGGGTGTCGTGCTCCGAGCCGCACATGGACTCCACCATATCAACCTCCAACTCTTGGCAGATCTCGGCGCTCGTTCTTCTATTGTAAGGATGTTGCGCTAGTTTGCCATCAGGCTGATCCAAGACGTTGGTGGGGAGAATGCTGCATCGAGGAGTCCGGCGGAGGACTCCTTTTAAAGGGAGAGGCGTCAGCCCACCAGGGCTGCGACCCCCCGACGAAGTTGAACGGTTGACAGGCGAGGCGACCGCGTCGCAGTAGAGCGAGTCGACCGTGCTGCAGCTGCTGCGCGGGGAGTGAACGGCGGGCAGCAGGGGCGGCGCGCGCCGCAGGGACGAGCGCAAGCGGGGGCCGGCCATGTCGGAGGTTTCGCTCGGAGTTTTCGCCAGGGGCCTTACGACGACACCGTCGGGGTGCGCGCTGCTCCGCGACGACTGCCGGAGAAAGGTGGGCGTGCCTACAGTCGCGCGCGGGGTGCCGTGCTGGGAACCGTTGCCGAGGACAGATCCTCGGGTGAGGATCGCTTGCTGCTGCTGCTGCTGCTGCTGCTGCTGCTTGAGTTTAGCGATGTCCAACTGCAACACGCTGACCTTCCGCCCGCGGTCTCTTGCAGCGGAGCGCCCCGTGGCAGGGCGGCACGTTACCTCGGGTGTAAGCTGCGTGTGGGCTCCGCCGACGAGCCTGCCTGCCTCGTCGAGCACGAACGGGCGGGTCTCTTCTTCAGCAACGGCAACCGTCTCCGCCTCGCAGGAAGCTGCCCCCGCGCCGGCCGAGTCGAGCAGGTCGGAGAGGTCGCGGTCCATGGGGGTCTGCGCCCTCGTCCCGCGGGTGGCGGCTGTTTTTTCGGACAAAAACGTCTTGCCCGTCCGCTGCAGCTCGTCGGCCTCTTCGTCGTTGTCTCCCCCTCCTCCTCTTCCACCTCCACCGCCACCTCCCCTCGCCCGCTTGCATACGGTCCACTCCCGGGAGGCCAGGTCGTAGGCCAGGAGGGACAGCGTGTTTGACAGCGCGAAGCACACGCTCCCCCCCCGGTCCGCTGGCGCCGCGGCCAGCGCCGCCAGCGGAGGGCACGGGCTGCCGGCCCATGCGGCGAAGCCGTCGCCCGTCAAGCGCGTGCGGTGCAGCTTTTGGGATGCGTCGTAGCACACGATAGTCAGCGGCGACTCCGCCGCCCCGGCACAATCCGACCCAGCCGGTTCACCGTCGTCGGAGACGCCGCCGGGCGCGGCTTGGAAGGAGAGCGCGTGGAACGGCAGGTCCGACGCCAGCTTCCGGCACGCCCACGCGTCCCCTCCCCGGGCGAAGAGCCAAAAGTCGTTGTTTTCGGCGCCGCCGCGCGCCGGCAGGACCCCGCCGCCCGCCACGACGCCCTGTGCCGTGTCGACCATAGCGTGCCCGGCCAGTTGCGGAGGTGTGCCTTGGCACTCCTCGCGCGTGCAGAGCCCGGTGTCGGTGTTGACCGAGTACAGGTCGTGATTGCCCGACGGCTGCTTCGAGCGCGAGTGTACGGCCGAACCTCCCTGCAGCAGGAACGTCGATTTCTCCCCCAGCAGCCCGCACATGGCCGCGTTTTCCAAGCGGAACCCCGCTGTGTCCGGGTCCGGGGCTCCATCCGATGCATGCGACAAGGTGACCTGCAGCGGTCTCCACGACGCCTTGCTGTCGCCGCCGGTCCTCCGCGTCTGCTTCGTGAAGGAGTGCACGGCGCCCTTGGCGCTGTAGCCCACCAGCCTCTTGCCGCAGCCGGCAATCCCCTGCAGCCGCTCTTGCTTCTCGGCCGCGGCCCACCCGACGCTCCGCCGCAGGACCCCTTCGTCGTCGAAGCAATGCACCACCTGCGGCGGCGGCGGCGGCGGCCTCTTCGCGCCGTCCCCCGGCGCGCTCACGCACCGGCCTTGCCCGCTGCTCGGCGGCGGCGCCGCGTCCCTGAGGAAGCACAAGTACCCTCCCCAAACGGCAGTGGACATCGCATCCGCCGGGTGCTGCGTGCGGCGGGCGGTGGTGGTGCGCTAGGCGTCGAGCGGGGAGGGGTATAGGTACGCCCTTTGTGTACCGTCGATCCCGAGGGACGATCAGTTTGGTGTCTTGTGACGTTTGTTTGCTTGGCAAGGGATGTTGCCTTTTCTTTTTCCTGGAGTAGGGGAGGTTCGCCTTCAGAGAGATGCTGTGGGACAAACCCTCAAGCTTAACCTCGGGTTCATGCGGTCGATTTACACGCGGTTTTGGTTGTAGCACGCCCGCTTTCCGGGCGTGACTCGGATGCATCCTCTTTAACTCCAGCTCCCGAGGTTGCACCTCGCCGCGTAGGGGCGCAACCTCCTGCTAGCCACGGTGGGTAACGCGGCGGCAAGGGAGCACAGTTCCCACTGCGATTTATCGGCGGTGGAACCAAGTATGCCTTGGCTGTAAGAACGAAGACCGCGGGCCAGTCGCGATGGTCAATGGGGAAACTCAGCAGGTCGCATCAGCACGCAACAGCGGGCGGGGTTCGCCCTCGCACTACCAGCAGCCAGGGTCTTCAAAAAGCAGGATTTTTCGTTCGCGTTTTCCAGTTGGTTACCATCTGCGCACTGACCGAAGAAGAATCGCACGCCAGCAATGTTTATAACCCACTCAATTCTTCAGCGTTGTGTTGTTGCTGGTGTTGTTGTTGTTGTTGTTGTTGTTGTTGTTCAAGCCTACCGGCTCTGCGTCTCCCGGCAAGTAGGGTCATGGCATAGACGGGCGTCTCTCTAGAAAGCAAGAGCGAAAAAAAGAGTGGAGGGAACACAGAACTTGCTGATGGGTCGCACTGACGCACCCGTAGAAGGACTCGTGGCGGCAGGGTATTCCGACAGTTCCGACAACGGCGAAGAGAAGTTAAGAAGGAGACGAACAAGAAGCAGAAAAAGAAGGGGCCCGGAAGCGAACGAACACGAGTCAAAAAAAGAAGAAGAGGGACAGGGGGAGGAGCAGAAGGAAGAGCGAGAATTCATTGGTGCGGAGAGCGTGGAAGGCATCAGATGGCCCATGGCTGCCTCCACTGATGCAACACGACACCAGATTCGTGCGGAGACTGCGAAGAGTGTCCGCGTCCTCATCTCTGCCCCGCCCCGTCCAAAAGAGCATTCAGAGTGGGGCATCCGTTCAACGATGCCCGATTCAAGTTCGGGACTAAATCGGCTTTTTTTTTTCTTCGTGCGAAGGTGCGAAACACCATTAACTGTTGTCCCTGCCGCTGGCACTGTTCTAATGCGTTCGGCAACTTTGCGTGCCAGAGCAGCAGTGCTGGAGAAACATCAACTGGAGAGCACATCACGCGGCGAGCACCGTCGCTACATGGCAACCCCTGCTAAACATTGCATGCTAATCCATGTGGTTCATGTACATACAAAAGAACTCAATGCTAAACATGTATGCACGTGGGGGGGCCCGAGATCGCTTTCCTCGCGAACGTGAACTCGGTGTCGGTCACAAGAGCCATGGACTTGGCAAAGCACATAGGAAAAAAGAGCGCGCGCTAAAATAAGTCGAATGGTCGCCTCCTCCATCGAGTTGCGGAGATCATACACGGTCAGGTCCAGCTGGAGTTAAAGAGAGTGTGCCCGAGTCACACCCGAAAAGCGGGTGTGCCACGACCAAAACGCGTGTAAGTCCACACCCGAAAAGCGGGTGTGAACCCGCTTTTTTAACTCCAGCTTTCACTCCAGCTTCTGAGGCTGGACTTCACAGTGTACCCACGACGAAGACCTGGGTGCGGCTTCGCTCGGTGAATTTAGAAAGTGAAAAGACGACCTACCTGCGTTTTTAGAGTTAAATTTCGCTTGAAATTCCGGAGTTTTAGGGTACCGTTGATGAATGGGTTCTTTTAGAGCAAGAAAGGGGTATATAGTTACAGCAGTACATTTTGAGCACATCGCTACTGAACCTCTATTGAATTCTTCTTCGGTGCAGTTGCCTTCGGAGCCGTAGCGCCGCTTCGGTGTGCGAATTAAATGACTAGTTATTTTCACAAGTTATGTACCTTACTAGTGCGCCGTGAACGAATTATACTGATCACAAGATCTGTATATTTTGTGCACAACGAAAGTTATGGCCAGCCATGTCCGGGACTGTTTGTGACCGACACCAAGTTGTAAATTTGTTGCATTAGTGTGACCGACACCAAGTACATTCCTTCGTGAGTGTTTTTACCGTGACTCTTGCCTTCGTGGCGCTTCCCATTTGCAGGCGTGGTGGCAGAAGCTATTCAAGCACTTTTGCACTCTAAAAAGGAGAAGAAGAACAAGAAAGTAAAACAAGGTGGGGTGGGGGAGAAGGAAAAGACAAAAGAAATCCAAAAGAGAAGAAAGAAAAAGAAGAAAAGCGGACAAGAACACGCCAGAAGCGCGGAATTCCGAGCTCATTCGTGTCTGTCTGAAACGCCTTACGAACCATCGAATTAGGAGCGGACCATCCGGATGGGTGTGGGGCATGGGGGGGGCGGGTTTTTTGGTTCGCTGCCCTTTGGGCTGGCTTGTTAGACATGCAAAAGTGGCACGGCTGGCTTAGCTGAGTTTGCGCAAACGTACTTGGTCAGTAGACTCGTGGAAGGTCCCCAACAGTTATAGCCAGCTACTTGGCAGCTACCGTCGAAAGTGGAGGGTGTCAGGACTAGAAGAATATTGAAATTGCTGCAAACCCTTCTTAAGTTATCTTCCGGGGGCTGCGAGCTCGAAACGGGATCCACTACTGGCTCCATTTCACGGCGGTCCTTTCAAAGATATAGGTTGTCGCAATTCGCAACATTTCTGCATCCCAGTGCAGCTCACTCTTGCTCCCCAAGGTTCACGTGGAGAAGGGCTGACGAGGACACGTACGTGCGAGGTCTTCATGACCCTCGTTTGCAAGTGATGGTTTCTCGTGACGTTCTTTCCTTTTCGTCGCCACATCACACCGTTTTACAGCTGATATTCCTTTTCAGGTACGAGGAACGGATTCGGCGGCCTAGAGTTGTGCGGGATTGGATAAGAGTGCTTGGATCGAGCCCGTCTGTCACTACTGGAAAGCTTGGTGCTGCTGTCTGTTGTGTGTGTAGTGAGTGCGGAACACCCAGCCTCAATCCGCACGGTGGACTCTTGGAGCTGCGGACACGCCTGCGAGCATCCACGTCACGCTGACCCATCTCGAGCTGGAAGAAGCTGACTCACGGGTAGTCGATGCATTCGCGTGGAAAGCGCAAACGCATCGAAACACTAGCCTGGACGTGTGTTCCCGTACTGTGAGCCGCCATCAGCGTCAGGCCGATGGTCGACCAACGCCGGTGCCGCACCACTGACAAATGCACCACCGGTACCACCAGTGACGCATAAGCAGGGTTTGCTCGTGCGCACGGAGCGTGCGGTATCATACACCTCGCACTCCCATTGGCTTTTACGTGTGAGGAACACCGAGCCCGCAGCATGGGAACTTCCTTTGCCTTCGTTTGGCCGAGTAGTGCTACTTCAACTGCAGATGCGAGCATGCAAAAGAAAGAAGCAAAACGAACGACGAGGAGGGTGGCCCATGTTTTTAGCTGTCGTTGTTTTCCTTCTTGTCCTTGTCGTCGTCGTCCTTGTTCCGCCGGATGATCGACGTCGTGGGCCAGATGCGGACCATGCCGTCTTCAGACCCAGACGCGAATGTCTGCGAGTCAGGCGAGTATCGCAAGTGGAAGACCTGAGGGGTGGTTATTATGGCATTCAAAAGTCGAGCCTGAACGGTGGCAGCGGTGCCTTGCAAGTAAAGCTATTCATCTTGCGACTTTGCCAAGCTCAGTCGCTGAGAAGATGTTGTTGTCAACTTCGTACGAGCAAGAGTTGGGCCCGTTCGGGCTGCAGCACATTTACCTCCTTTGATCTTTCGCAACTGGCAGTCTCCTCAAGCATTTTCTACAAGCAGGTGCTTATATAACAAAATATCTGAGCAAACTCTTGCGGTTCGCTCTGTCAGCAGCATCAAAAAGGTAGGTACATACGGGTCCGTGGTGACCTTTGTGGCTCTCTTTTTCTTCTCCAGTTATGATGTCGTACTCCTTTGCCTTCAACTTGCAGCCGACCGCGAAGTGCTTGAAGTCCGGAGCAAGGTCCGCGCATTCTGCCTCCTCTGTCAGCTGGTATTCTTGGCGCTGAGACAGATCTTCGGGCTTTAGAAGGGTGACCATCTTTCCGGATGCAGCGATGAGGAGCCTGTGTGTGTGTGTGTGTTTGGGTATGTGCTGTGGACTCGTTTTACGTGGTGCCTTCCTGCAGAGGCGACCACTCTTCTTTCGGTTTCAGGCCAAGTTCACGTCAATCGCTGCAGTGTGGCTAGAACGAAAGGACACTCGCGGTCTTAGGCAGTCTCCTGTCGACGGTGCTGCCTGAATCGCAACGGGCTACCGCTAGTAGGTGCTTCTTCACGCAGTCCTTGCACGGGCTTCCAATGCAGGGTGCTGTAGACCCGTTTTTATGGGGTACCTTCCCTCATGTATGTGCGTGGGTACGTGTTTGAGTTCAGGGTCACTTGCAAGTGACGGCAACGAAGCACGACAATTGTGCGCTTGTCACATGTACCCTTGCCAGCACGCTCCAGTTGAGGTGTGGGACTCGTGTTGGTGTTGCCACGGTACCATTCGTTCTTATCAGCAGTCTGGTGCGTTTCTTCTCGATAACCCCATGTTGCACACCTGTTGGCACGAGAGTATTCGAGGGAGTTCAGGTTCTCCATTTTCAGAGAGTGCGTCACGTAACCCGTGCGCAAGTCCCACTTCTTGATGACGTTGTCGGCTGCGCTCGAGTAGATGGTGTTGTGGTCATCTCCCCAGTGCACGGACATTTTCTGCTGGTCGTCGTGGCCCTCCCACACTACCGGCTCCGTGTCGTACTTCTCGGTGTCGAAAATCCGGATCTTCTTGTCCATCGAGGCGGAGACAATCTTCGGCTGAGACCGGTGCCAGTCGACGAACTTTACGCAGTGAGGATGCGTCCAAGAGTGCAGGTCTTGGCCGTTCAAAGCGTCCCAAAGCTTCACCGAGTAGTCTCCGGACGCTGTGGTAACATGCGTGGCTTTGTCGTTGAAGCAACTGCAGAAGACGGCTCCCTTGTGGCCGTCGAACGTGCCGACCCAGTCACCGGTCTCGCCGTTGCGAAGCATCGGCTTGCCATCGTGACAGCTGCTCACAAACCAAAACGTGCCGTCGACGATCTTCGAGTAGGCGATGTGGGGCACTGGCCTCGTGTGCCCACTGCAGACTTTCACCTTCGCGTCCGGAGAGATCGGGTTCCTCTTCGGCGCGTCCGCCATGTCGCCTCCCCCGGATTCCTTCATCTTTCCAATGCACTGTGTTGGGTCGTTGAGTTATTAGCCGCACACTGACAGCCTGGGGCTTCGAGCGAAGACACAATCTAAATGCAACTACGACGCGCTGCAATGAAACATTCCGCAAGACTTGGGTTCTGGCTGAGAGGCCGTCAGCCACCCTTTCACAACTCGCATCGCTATCCATAGATAAGACACCAGGGGCAAGAAACGGGAATTCTAACCTAACCTAAACCGGCACTGACATCCTGCATGTGTCCTGAGAGCACTTTTTCCCGAAGCTACGGGTCCAGTTCGTGTCGTTTTCTAAATCTAAAACCCGGTTCAGCCCAATGCGGGTTTGGAAACCGGAGACCCGGCCCGACCATAATATCTGGGTATACCGGTATTCTATTCCTCAACAGAGTTCAACATTTTGCGCTCTACCGTTTTTCAGGGTTGCCAAGGTAACCTTCCCCTGCCTCTTGACCAAGTGAACATGCACATGAACTCCTGCTGAGAAGCTGGGTTTATTAGAGCTCAAGTTCGCTTAGTCTGTTTTTCATACTTCGCAGTCGGTCTGACTCAGACGGACCGGTTGTTTTCGTACTTTTTTCCGAGTCAGAAAAAAGTTAGACGACCGTCTGACTCGGACCGAGTCGGAAGAACGAAAAAAGTCAGACGACCGTTGATTTTTGTGGGTTATTTCCGGTTGTTTTTCTGGGTTCACTTGGGTGATGACCGAAGAGGTGACCGGCGCAGTGCACATCCATTGCGCTGTTCTCATCCAGAGTCCATATCCGGGCCTAGGCCCAGTGGGGGGCCACAAAACTCTTGGCACGGGATGGGCTGAAACCTCGAGAAAATGAATAGAACCCCCTTGGTAATGTGACTGGAACAGACTAAAACTCGAGAAAGGTACTGGGGGATCTCGATCTCGCTTCCACAATTTTTTCGCCACATTTCCCGTCGCCGGTTTGGGAGCACGGCAGAAGTGGCAGCGTAGCACCTCTCCAAAAGAGAAGGAACCAGCAAAAAGAAGCAGAGATTGCAGACACTAATGCGCACTTATCCGAAAAAGTTTTCCGAACCGGTCACAAAAGGCTGCGTAGGGATCGATCCCGCGTAAGCTTGTTTCGCAGTGGTTCAGGCGACCTCCGCCACCGGTGTGCGGGAAGGCGCCAAACTTTTTTTAGCGGAGAGTTCGCGCGTAAAGCACCACCCACCCCATGACACTCTGACTCTGAGTCTGAGGGGCGTCGCTCAGTGCCGTCGAGTCCGGGGCTACGAAATGAGTGGTAAATTCGTGATGCGAGCTGCCACAGCGGGCTTAAAGCGCAGTGCGCCGCTTATGTCACGCCGCAACTTCGACCCATGTACGAAGTGAACAGTTGTGGTTGCGCACTCAGCCCCGCGAGAGACACACTGGATCCACCCACAAACCCAGTGAGCTGTCTACCGCCCGAAGGCTGTGGTGCAGCTTGTTCAATAACACGGGATGATAAGCCTGCAGCCACTCTCCATTTTGTTGGAAACTGTGGATATCGCTGAGTAGTGAAACTTGTGCTCCATCGTTTTCGACAAACTCTCAACGTTATGTGGCTTAGTTCGCCAGCGATCGCCAAATTTCGCCAACGCTCATGTATCTTTGGCGAGCTCGCCGGCGAACCCTGGCGAACCTTTACACAGCCAGGACCAGGAATACCCAACGGAAATCCCGTCTGTTTTCGTATTTTTTTCGTACTTTTCTCGTACTTTTTTCTGACTCGGTCCGAGTCAGACGGCCGTCTGAATTTTTTCGTACTTTTTCAAAAAGTACGAAAAAAGGACGAGAAAAGTACGAAAAAGGTCAGACAGGCGGCGGACCCCGGAAATCTCGACTGAGTCAGACCGACTGCGAAATATGGTATTTAGAGTGTAAGATCACGATTTGAGAGGTGCGGCACAAATATTTCAAGTGCGGCCTTTGTTGGACAAGAATATTACCGTAAGCAGAAAAAAGTTGACTGGAAATATGTTGGACCGGACAAAAGTTGGACCGCGCGACGACCAAAACAGTTGGACCATTTTGTCCGGTCCAACATATTTCCGCCCAGGCACGTATCCACTTAGGCGGGGTTGGGCCGATGGGCATGAGGAAAAAAAATGTCCCTTGACAAATGGGTAGCCAGGCGCGAGAATGCGTTGGGTTTCTTCTTGAGCGTACCAAGATCGTCACTGTTGGCGGCTCATACTTTTCCTTCACTGTCGGCAAACCTCGATCCACCTCGTTTGCACTCTGCATTTTTGCGTTTGCACTCTACCAAAGCAATGGGACAGACGGTGGACGCATTTTGGTCCACCCTCGGCACTGACCAACCGCAACCGGTCGCGATCAAACATCCTTCCACGCAAGGAAGAGCTTGTGATTACCTACCACAGGGCCATGGCTACCAATGGCTGGACCATGGCCAGGGTCAGGGTGCTTCGTTGCGAGTTGCTGGAGGGGACACAGCGGGTTGCGCAGTGCCCCTGACGGCGGGCCCACGCGCGACTTTCAAACTACGGAGTGGAGCGAGTGTTGTTCAGTCAGTGCTGGCCAGCCGCGAAATTTCACTAAGTACACAGGACCCCCCAAAAAAAGTTGGACCGGACACAAGTTGGACCGCCAGAGCCCAAAATAGGTGAGTTGGACCATTTGTCCGGTCCAACTTATTTCCGTTTACGGTATATTCACCTCTCGCCCTGTCCCCTTCAAGTCCAGCGTCCAGCGGTGTCGGCGGTCGTAGCCGCACACGAGAAGCGCGCATCGTCGGTTTGCGCAGCCCAACAAACGGGTGCAAGGAGAAGAGTATTTTGTCCCACATCTTCCCCAGCCGATTCTCCTTCTCGTCTGATGATGATGTATTCCGCCTTGTGTCCACAGCCGCACGGTGTTATCGCAGCAATGCAGTCGGTGCGTCGATCAAGAAGGGTTGGCTTCCTGAGGTTTCGTTGCCTGCAATCGTCGCTGGCTTTCTCGTTGACGATTAATTGCACAGCCCCCAAAGACTGCTTTTCGTGCGAAGAAAGGCGATAGAACGGTAAGGTAACAGCGACCCCCCTTCAGTGAAAGCGTTCCGAGAGGCACCGGGGAACAGAAGCACGACACCAAAGACGGAAAAGGCTAAACAAAAACCAAGAAACGAGCATTTCCTCAGGGGAGTGCATTCGCTTCCAAGAAGAGAAGAAGAAAAAAAAGAAAAAGGCCGCTCCTGGTCCAGGAACGTGACGGTCAACCACAGCTTGCAAAGCTTGAGTCGGAGGCAGCACAGTGCTACAACCCCGTCCGCTCTGCCCTGTGGCTGACCGTCTCGACGAGCTTGTGTTCAGCGCGAGCGCGAAGCCCCAAGGTGCGCCACGCCTTGATGCTTTAGTTTGAGAAATCGGTAGCCACTTGACCCGTAGGCCCGTGGCTCTGCAGTACCGCCGAACACGTGAAGCTTGGCTCCCGTGTAGCAGGCTTTCCCTGGTACCCGCCACCAACCGAGAAACGAGCATTTCCTCAGGGGAGTGCATTCGCTTCCAAAAGAAAAGAAAGAGAGGTTCCAGGTGCGCTTTGAGAGGTCGGACAAAATTGAAAACGGTTTTCTCAATTGCCGATCTAGTAGTAGTCTGGCGCAAGATGACGGCGGAACCCCCTACTTTCATTGACGTTCGGCAATTAATTCCCAGAGAAAACATGAAGAATATTCAGAGCAGCAGCCTAGCACGGCAAACGAGAATGAAAAAGAGAACGGGAAAAGAAAACAGCTCCGAGAGCCAGCAGCGAAAAGAGAGAACAAGAAAAGAACGAGCGCGGCTGATGGCGTCAGGAAGCGAGGAAGGTCCAGGGGTTGGGACGGGTGGAGGGGTGGAGCAGCTGCCGAGACCTGCTGCGAGGAGAGACAGTTTTCGAAGCGTCATTCGGTTGATCTGCCTTGCGGTCGGCACCGCAACGTGACGTCTACCTTCACGCATGGAGTGCCCGGTTGTCTGGGCAACCGTGAACACTCTCGGCGAATGTGCCCGCCCCAAAACACGGGACAATCGCACCTGGTGCACACGTCTTCATCGGAGTTGGACAAAGAAAGCGTCGCAACCTGGGAAGACCACACAAAGGGACCAATCGTATTGCGAGGCGACGGTAGCTTCATGCGCCACGCCCATTCCCACGGGTGCCAGCACCTGCGAACCCATCAATGAATTGCATATCCCCGGAAGCAAGACGTGTGTCTGGTGACATCAGACACACATGGACTACTCCCGTTGAGCGAGAACTCGGCGGCAAGCCTTTCAAAGCCTCGGAAATTATCGGTGGCAAGCCAGAAGAAACCAATGCCCGAAGAAGCACGGAGCAAGATTTGTCATAGATAGATGTAGCCGCCGCCGTCGATGCAGCAGACGACTGCCGCCGAGCTCGCGGGGAGCGGACAACAGCTATAGAACGATGACAGCGTCGCATCGCCACTGCTCCTTTTTGGCATTTGCATGCTCTGAAGTTTCCAGGAAAGACTTGTTCACGCGCCGCGTGAAAGCAGATGATGAGCGGTAGCAAAATGATGTCCGACGACTAGCGCCATGGCAGCAAACCGACAGCCCGCAGGGGCGCCTAGTACGGGGCATACCGCTGTGACGGGGCGTTCGGACCTTGGCGGCGCGGGCCTTCGTCGTGGGGTCGCCTGTACTGCGACGGGGGCTTGTCGTACCCGCCGCCCCACGAGTCGCCGCCTTTGCGCCCGTAGGATTCCTGGTAGCCGTAGCCCCCGCCTTGGCCCGAGTACCCGTCGTCCCCTCGGTACCCCTCTTTGCCGTACCCGCCGCTCCGGTCGTAGCCGGACGAGCCGCCGTAGCCGCCGCCCTTGCCGCCCTTCCCGTACCCTTCCCCTTTCCCGCCTTTTCCGTAGCCGGAGTCACCTTTTCCGTAGCCACCGCCGCCGCCGCCCTTTCCGTAGCCGCCGCCCTTTCCGTAACCCTGATCCCTCCCGTACCCGTCGTTCCTGCCGTACCCATCGCCGTAGCCGTCGTTTCTTCCGTATCCGTCGTTTCTGCCGTATCCGTCGCTTCTTCCGTAGCCGTCGTTTCTGCCGTAGCCGTCGCCCTTTCCGTACCAGTCGTTCCTGCCGTAGCCGGCGGCGCCGGCGGCGCCCCAGCTGTCGCTCCTCGCGCCGCCGTAGCCGGCGTCGCGCCTGTAGCCGTCGGCGCCGTCGCGGCCCCAGCCGGCCTGGCGGGCGGGCGCCCGCGCGTCAGAGCGCGGGTGGTCCGCCGCGCCGGCCGCCGGGTCGCGGACGGGCAGCGGCGGCAGGTTGTGGCCGTAGTTGCCGGGCGGGTGCTCGACCCGCGACGTCTCCTTCGGCACGTTGCCGCTGCGCTTGGTCCCCTCGTGGAACCACTTGTTGCCCTTCACCTCGACGCCGTACACGCGCAGCTGATCGCGGATGGCATCCGCCTCATCGAACTCGCGCCTCCACCTGCAATCCTGCCGCTCCGTCAGCAACCACTCGATATCATTGTTCGGGATGAACCCCGTGGCACCATTTCTCCCATCCTCGGACGCCCAGCGGTTGTCGTAGTCCATCACGTGCACCCCGAGTTCCTTCAGCTCGTCTCTCACCGAGTCGGCTCCTTCGAAGTTGCGGTCCTTGCGGAAGACATTGCGCTCGTGCACCTTCTCCAAAATGTACTCGAGCGACAGGTCTTTGCTACGCGAGTCCGGATCCTGGGGTCCCCACCGGCCGTCCTTCGTCCGCCAGCAGAAGTACCGATCGAACAGCTCGACGCCATTCTCTTTCAGCTCCTTCTTGTACTCGTCGGCCTTCTCCTTGTCTTCGAGCTTGATGGCGTTCAACCGAAGGGTTACCAGGCGCTGGATATCGGCGGTGGGATACAACTCTCTCCAGTCTTGCCTCGCCTTCTCTCCGTTGCTGAACTCGAAGAGCGTCTTGAAGTCGAAGAATTGGATGCCGTACTTCATCAGGTTGTCGCGGATCTCGTCGCTGAGGCCGAAGTTCTTGTTTTTTTTGTGCTCCCACCGCTCCGCGATGAGCTCCAGGATCTCGTCCTTGGTCAGGCCGAGGCCCAGGGGCAGAACGTACGACTTCGACTTGTCCAAGCACCGAACCCCGTACGACCGCAGCTGCAGCTTGATTTCGTCAGCTCTCGGAGTCCCGAGCGCACCTTGGCGCTCCTGCCAGAGCTTCTCGACTTGCTCGACAGTCACGACGTTACCACTGTCGTCGAGCACTGCCGTGTTAGGGTCGTGTTCCTTTAAATTCCCTGCGTCGTCATCTTCTGCCACCTCACGTGCAGCTTCCACCTCAGCTTCTCCTTCTACGACCATGTCTTGCACATCGTCGACCTCTTCTTCCTCCACCTTCTCCACGGGTTCCCCCACTCGCTCGATCACCTCCTCCTCGTCGCCATCGATTCGTTCGCCGTCTGCCATCTTCTTTGATAAAACTCTCCCCTCTCCCCCGTACTGGCTTTTTGTGTTTTTTTTTCTTCTATACTCGAGAGGGCTGCCCTTGTGCTCGGAGGCTAGAGGGAGAGAACGAATACAACTACAAAGTGGATCGTTTTGGTAAAACACTTACACCCACCACCCACATTTACCTGGGTTTCGTGTGGGCTGCTGCACACGTTCCTCCGTTCAGTGCTTGAAAGATAGGCGAGATGAATTAACGCAAGCTCAGCCCCACAGCTCGTCTGCAGATGCACGGTGATTAGATTCCTGATTGGGTATTTGATGCCACAACGCCAATCCAAGCCCGTGCTAACAATCTAGGTCAGAACTCGGAGTGCGTGAGTTCCTCAGGATACATCGAATTTGCCGAGCTACGACTAGCAGCGACGAACGCGCCAGTTCGAGTCTGCCCTGGTTAGTATTGACAGAATGTGAAGCTTGGGTCAGGAAGAACTACCCAAGTGCGGACAGTCAACTCTGTTCAGGCGAACAAGAATCGAATCTGGTTGAAACGGCACGTCCTGCGAAGGAAGGCGCACTTTTCCGACGGGACCTCGGCTCGCGGTGCGCCGATGAGAAGAGCGGGGAAAGGAGAACAACGAGGCAATACGCGAGAGGGGCAATTTCTCAGGGGACGCGTGGCCAGTCCTTTTTTTTCGCCTGCGCAGAGACTCGCAGCGCGCGCGCGCTTCACACGCGCCCGAAGACGGCACACGCCGAATACCGAACAAAAAGAAGAAGCGAAAGAGAAAATGGGAAGCTGTCGTGCAGACCCCGAGCCGGAGACTCACACTCAATACCTTCCGTGTTGGTTTCGTGACTCCCACACGAGAGATGGTTGTGGTGTAGACCCCGAGCCGGAGATTCACACCCAATACCTTCCGCGTTGGTTTCGTGACTCCCGCACGAGAGTTAATGCACCAACCGTTTATGTATCGTGCTACGAGGCCAAAACGGGGACGCATACTCGACTTGTTCTGCATGCGGCAACGTTATTCACGGGACTCCGTGCTGTGTCGTACGGGTTACCTGCAACCGCATTGACGCTTATTGAAGGGCTCTGAGGTGAAAGGAGGGCGAAGGTGTACCGTGGTTCGCCGAGGCTTTCACCAGATTGCGGAGGAGATTGAGCTCTCCCGCGTGGCGAACTTGGGGGACAAGTTTAGTTCGGGGGAGTGGTGGTGTCGTCGGAGAGCCGAGCGAAAGGCCGTTCCAAACTCGTGGCAAGCAGCAACCACACAGCCGGTTCACAGGAAGGGGAAATGACACGAATTAACCATCGTCCTGCGGAGTAAATGACCTCACTAAATTGACGAACGGGACTGCCGTGTCCCCCCCTAACCCTGGGGACAACATATCGTGCCAAAAAGCCTGGAACAACCAGGACGTTCCTGATCATACTCCCTGGTCATACTCAGAAGTGGTAGACATATACGCCGGTAAGGCTCAGTATCATCGTGCTTCTCTGCCTTCGCATTTTACTTATGCCATGCTCAATACCATGCTCCCGTGTATATGTGAGGAATCTGTCCCAATGCATCCTGGAACAATTCGGGCTCTCGCTCTGCTACCAGGCTATTGGTGGTATGACCTAGAGTCTGCCTCCTCCTTCCCAACAATTCTTAACTTTGAAGGCCCATCAATATTATGGACGTTGAATTCAAACTGCGTTGTGTCCCTCCAACCAGCCGGGAAAAGGTGCGCAAAGACTGAGCAAAGAAAATGCCCGCACCCCCCCATTTCCGAGTCAATCTCGTAGCAAGCTTGGGCCTGCTACTGAAGATCATCCACTCGACAAGATCATCCTTCGACAAAAATCTGACCAATCACAAGGATGACACAAAGCGCTGTCAGGTACTTGCACGCGATGTAGAGGACGGGGTCCTGGATGTAGTCCTTGAAAAACAGGTCCATGGTGTACTGGATGTGATGCGAGCCGACAACGCTAACGTTGTACGCCAGAACTGACCCGAGGATCTGTGTTTATTAGAGTTAAAGTTCGCTTGAAATTCCGGGGTTTTAGGGTCTCCGTGTGACCGTTCATGAATGGGTTCTCTTAGAGCAAGAAAGGGCTATATGGCTACGGGTTGTATATTTAGTGCACGCTTTCGTTATGGGTTATGGCTAGCCATGTCCGGGATTGTTTGTGACCGACACCAAGTACATTCCTTCGTGGAGTGTAGTCTTGATGATAGTCTTTATTGTGTGTACTTTGTGCTGTTGGCGATGAAGACTCGTCGGTTGTCCGGGTGGACCTCTCTTTTGATCGTATCTTTGCCTCCTTCCTGTTTACGGCGAAAATGGCTCAGTCAGTTGTGACGGCGGCGTCAAAGTATTAGGTAGGTAAATTTCCCTTGTATCCCACCCCAAACAAATTTGTGCCCTTATATCCCACTTCAAACAAATTTTGTGCCCTTATATCCCAATCTGGGATATAAGGGCACAAAATTTGTTTGAAGTGGGATATAAGGGCACAAAATTTGTTTGGTCGTGTAAAAAGTCTTTTGAGGGAACCGAACCGGCCACCCATGGTGCCGGTGGCATGTGTGCTTTGACTCGGCCACAACGTCCAAAAATTCCAGGGCAAAATTTTCGACCAAAATTTGCCCCAACATTTTGCCCACAAAATTTTGCCCAACTAGATTATGGCCAAAAATCTGGACCCAAAAAATTCGACCAAAAATCTCGACCAAAAATTTCGATGCCAAAAAATTGGACCAAAAATTTGGACCAAAAATCTCGACCAAAAATTTGGACCCAAAGTTTCGACCAAAAATTTTGGACCAAAATTTCGACCCCAAAAATTGGACCCAAAAATTTCGACCAAAAATTTGGACCCAAAATTTGGACCCAAAATTTCGACCAAAATTTTTGGACCCAAAATTTCGACCCCAAAAGTTGGACCCCAAAAATTTCGACCAAAAAATTGGACCCAAAATTTCGACCAAAGATTTGGACCAAAAATCTCGACCAAAATTTTCGACCCCAAAAATTTGGACCCCTAAAATTTGACCAAATTTTTTGACCCAGTCCACCCCCTTCCATCCGTTTTTGGTGTTTCCTTGTC
Organism: Diplonema papillatum; assembly: GCA_030068145.1. Classification (NCBI taxonomy): domain Eukaryota; phylum Euglenozoa; class Diplonemea; order Diplonemida; family Diplonemidae; genus Diplonema; species Diplonema papillatum. The sequence continues at coordinate 573,962 of JAPJBO010000016.1, forward strand.
CGTAGGCATAAAGCTGGCTTCAATGCCCCACCCGAGACGTCTCAAGACGTTCTGGGTGCCTCAGAGCGACTGGTTGCACCGTTTCACAACTTCAAGCTGGCCACCGCGGCCACACTCGATCCCCGATCGGGTGCCTCAACTTGGGAGGCTCAAGCAAGTACTCAAGAGAACCGCATCAGAGCCAGGTGCCTGGCTGCACCGTCTGACCGTGCGGCGTGTCACGGCGTGCCACGCTGACGTTCGGGGCTAATCGCGGTGACAGAACTGTAGTAGCTGGCCAGATGCTACAGCCGAGAGTCAGGCGAGACAACTGATCTCATCAGACTCATGATCCGTAAGCGAAGATTACTGCAGTGAAGGAAGCTGTGTCCACCGTCGTGCAACCGGTGTGTGTGCAACCAGTTGCGGTGCAGGCGTGGGCACAACGACAGTTGATGACTTTAGGAAGGAATCAGCCATTCTTGCGTGAGCTGCAGATTCCGTCTGTCGGCAACAGTGTCCGACTGTGTCGCCACCTTGGGTTGTTAGCCCACCGTCCTCCGCGGTTCTGGCCATCTGTCTTGTAATCTGGGTTCAGTTCCGAGTTTGGTTTCCTATCCGAGGCTATCGGGCACTGGTTCAGTTTCGGGTTGAGGTTCGGTTTCGGGTTCGGTTCTGCCACCATCACTCCTCACCCGAACTTCTGGGTTCGGGTTCGATTTCGGGTTTGGCTCGCCGTGCCAGGGCCCAGGCATGGGCGTCAACTCGCGACACGTGATGTCTCCATGTCACTGCCAATGTCAGGAGCATGGCAGTGCACTCAAACGCCACCTTTCGCTGTTGTTCCTGTCTGTCTGAGCCCTCAAACTTTGAGTCAAAGCGCACGCGCCCGCTCTCCTCCTTCGTTCGCTGCTGTGACAGGGGCTGTGCTGCAGTGTGCACGCATGCACGTGGCAATAGCAACAGCAACAGGAGTCCAGCGTCGGGACCCGGCTGGACGAAAAGTTTTTTTTTTCGCCGTAGGTACAGGGGTTTTTCCACTCACCAGTTTCGGGCCAAACCCGTGGTTAAAAAAAAATTTCACTCCGGCAGAAAAGTTTTTCTGCCGGTGTGGTGTGGTGTGGGTGCCAGTCGACACGTGCCTGTGTCTGTCTGTGTGTGGTACGCGTCGTTGACCTCGTAGCCCCATAAGCGGGGGTCCCTCTGGCCCTTCACCCCACTCAAGTTTGGGGTGCTAGCTCACTCCCTACCCTCTTGCTCCTCTTTTCAATCCGGACACTGGTTGACTCGATTTCCGCCTTGGATACGGTCCGCATCATACAGACCTGTTGTTGGGCCGCTTAAACCACACCCTGACCACACACAACACGCACCCACTTCACCACCAGCCCACCACCCACGCCCACCCACACTGTCCACCACAACCCGCGCCCTTACCACCCACAACCCACGCCCCGACCACACACAACACGCACCCACTCCACCACCAGCCCACCACCCACGCCCACCCACACTGTCCACCACAACCCGCGCCCTTACCACCCACAACCCACGCCCCGACCACACACAACACGCACCCACTCCACCACCAGCGCCCACCACCCACGCCCACCCACACTGTCCACCACAACCCGCGCCCTGACCACCTACACCCAGCAACGCAAAATCCCTTTAGTGAAAAAAGTGTTTTCACCAAGCCCATTTTGGGAATTTTTTTTTTTTTAGTGAATTTTTTTTTTTTCACTAAAGGGGAAAATCCCTGCGTAGGTATCCGGATGGTCGAGCCAACCACCCTTGGGTTTCAAGGTGAGTGGTCGGGGCTTCAAGCCCCTCCTCGGCAAGTTTTCCAGCATTTTCCTCGATTCAAATTTGTCAAAACAAATTTGTGCCCTTATATCCCAGTTTGGGATATAAGGGCACAAAATTTGTTTGAAGTGGGATATAAGGGCACAAATTTGTTTTGAGTGGGATATAAGGGCATTACACCTATTAGGTATCTTCGAAATGAATCCAGGCAGCACCACCGAGCATACGACACGTAAACGATGGCATAGTGTACACTCAAAATGGTACGCGGCAGCGTCGTGTGAAACCACATTGTAAAGTGTCGGCGCACAGATATATCGAGCTCTTTCTCTCGTCTCTTTCTTTTTTTTTCCCCCCCGACGACAACTAGTGCCAGACTAGCCTGCCCGAAGGGAGTTGATTGCTGTAGGCAGGTTTACTCTACCGGCGGAAGTTGTTTGGGTTAGCGTCCTATTTTTGTCTCGTGCCGTCTCTAAAGTAAAAGAAAAATTCCGTGGCCTGCCGCCTCGTTCGCCCTCTGGGTGTCCCGCTCAACGATAAAACTAAAACTCTCGATAGTGTCCGCATTTCTCTTTATTTGTATTGCGCCTTCTTCCGTCTCTGCGTCGCTGCAGAAAGGGTAAGGACCAAGCTCAATAATTCTCAAGTCGACGCGACAATTCAGATCAAGCATACCGATCCGACAGGCGAAGCCAGCAGCGTGCTCGAACTAATTCCACCGAACCCTGTGAGGTACGCAAGCACCGTAGCATTTCTCCTTTGGAGGGCGGCGCTTCTCGCGAGGGGCGCAACAGCTCTGCGCATCATTTTTGTGTCTCCCTTTTCTTCTTTTTGGGGGCGCTGCGATCGAAGAAAGCACTCTGCACGGCCAATACGGCCGATTGCACATCTCCCACGGTTGTGAAACGAATGGATTATTGTACATTATTGTATTTCCCCCGCCGACCAAGAATTATTGTATTTTTATTGTACATTATTGTACATTATTGTATATTATTGTATATTATTGTACATTATTGTACATTATTGTACAGTTATTGTATATTATTGTACGATTATTGTACGTTATTGTACACGCAGTGCTGCAGGGGGTAAGGCGTGTGGAAGGTTCACGACAGGTTTTACATGGAATGGCCCGATGAACTCGACAGACTTCCGAACATGGTGTCTTTGTCATGGGTGTTCGAGCGCAAAAAGACAGCGTTGCAGTTCAAGAGGGTGAAGATGCAGCAGGTGCCATATCATGGGCTACCAGAAAGAGCGACAAGCATTCGGAAAGGCAGTTGCCACGACAGGTGTCTTGGCGAGGAGGACGTCTTGGTGGATCTTCACTTCGACAATCTTCACTTCGGCAATCTTCACTTCGGACTCAGTTCAGTCCGGAAATTGAAGTGAAGGTTTCCCGAGGTGAAGACCCTTGATACAGACGTTTGCTTCAAAACGACGTTTTCAGGGTCGAACGCAGCAGGGAAGTGAAATACATCGTATTTTGTTCTTTCTCGTTTCCCCGACCGAGCATGCTCTCCAGGGCGTGAACGGAAATACTGCCCCTTTCATTCAGATATCTGCTGCAATTGAGCGCAGCGAGATAGCTGTCAGAAGCAACGGAACTCCGCAACGGAATATACATCTCTGCAAACTAACTTTTTGAATTGGGTGGTAAATCCAGGTGCGCCTGATGCGCCTAAAGGGGTTATGGAGTACGCGCATTTTTGGTAAATGCTCGGACTGTGTATTCCAGTCTTCAACATCTGGGAAAGCCTTTTTCGAGTTGCTGTTCTGCTCAATCCTTTCTCGATCTCGCAGTTGTGAAGTGCACTGGGCAGTTTCTTGTTGCAGTTTGTTCGTTGACCTTTTCGTGGAGTTTCTTCCCTTCTGCAGGAGTTTGGCCTCAGAACCGTGGGCCATGTGTTCTATTTGCAGAAAAGGGAGGCAGTTCCCGTCATTTCTAGGATATCAGAAGAGTGCCTGATTGCTGCTGGAGCATCAGGATCGCTGGGACTGCAGTCGTACAATAATGTATTGTATATTATTGTAAATTGTTGTACATTCTTGTACATTATTGTAAATTATTGTAAACTATTGTATTATTGTACAGTATTGTATACAATAATATACGAAGATCTGTACAATAAAAATACAATAAAATACAATAAACGATTCGTATCACAACCGTGATCTCCCCTCAATTAAAGACTCGCCGGCGGCAATGCTGGACGGAGTGCGTACCAATCCATGTAGTTCAACGTACTCAAAAGAACGCAGTGCTGGACGCCGCTGGTCGTGGCTGGCGGCTGTCCTAGCACTTACTGAACGAGAGCCGCAGGGAACTGCTTGTCTGCTGGATGTGCAGCACAGTCGTAAGCCGGTCCCTCTCCTCCTGATAGACCGTGTATCGCGGTGGACAGTGAAAGCCAGCGGCAGGCAATTATATGGGGGGTGGCCAGCTTGAGCACTGCAGCTTATCTGCTGCTCCCGTCCAGGTACACCGGCTCTACTGTGCAGCGCTATCGCTGGCTCCAGCATTGCTGGCAAGTAGCAGGCTTGTGGCCACACACAACACGAGGACCCAGAACGGAATACTCGAATAGCACCACGTGACTGAGGTCATGTTTGATTCAACTAGTTTGAATGATACACGTGCTAGTATGGACTGAAAGGATTTCCAGATTCCTCGCCAGGCTCCGACTGGGCGAAAGACAGCATGCCTCTGAACTCTGGAAGTTATAAGAAAAACGAAATGAGGATCTGAGAGGACGCTGCTGCGCAGTACGTGTTAGCTAGCAAAACACTGCGGACAGCTCAGAGGGAGCCGTCCCTCCCACTGGCAACGCAGTGTACGAGTTTAAACAACAGGCTAGCCCAGGGAGGCGCGGGGTAGCTTGGACATCGCAGATACGGGCCGACACATGGCGAACCAGTACATTGGCGTGGGCGGATGCTCACCTTCATGTCTCCCGCGAGCTACAAGCAAAATACTCATGTATTCGTCGCGCGTTCACCGTCCCCGACGATGACCTCATCACGGCAGGGAAGACAGCGCAAAATATGTAGCGTCTGTGGTTTAAATAAACCACGGGCAGCCGCATCCCGAAGCTAGCCCCAGTTGACGTCGAGGTCCATCAGCTCGTCGGCGCCGGGTCCCCCAAGCGGGCCCTCCGGGACCTGCGAGTTCTCGCTGTCGGCGGTGTCGGGTAGCGAAAACGGGTCGGCCGCCTTCAGCTCGGCCCGCGGCCGATCGTTGGGCAGCAGCTTTTTGCGGAGGACGAGGGTGCTGTACAACTCCATCAGCCCCTTCTCGATGGGCGAGATCTTCTGCCAGTGCTTCCACACCCCGTATCCGTGCAGCAGCTCGTTCCAGGGAGGCGTGCTATGGTACGTGTACACGAGCTCAACCTGATTGGTGCACTCGAGTACTTCGAACCCGGCTAGTTCGGCAGTTCGCAGGATCTCGGTCAGGTTAGCGACAGGCACGTTCTCGCACCGTGCGCCTTCGCCTTTCACGTGGAGGGACAGGTTCAGCTCGTCGGCAACCTTGGCCACGTTCATCGTCAACAACTCGGTTTTGTAAACACCTGCATTTCTTTTTTTTTTAGCCACATGCAATGTGTGAGGAAACTGAACAAGTAGGGCCTTCTGATCATGATCACTTGCCAATTTGCCACCTGAAACCACGTCCAGGATTTGGGCTCAGGGTAGTGCGGTCAACGAAAACTCTAGTTTCCCTTTTCTACTTTCTCCTACTCTCGCGGTGTACGGTTCTTTGGCGGATAGTCTGTTTAGCACTGCAAAGGAGGAAGCGGATGCGACGCATCCGGCATCGTCATTTGTTGCAAAACGAGAGGCGCTAGTAAGAGATGCCGTGCAGGGAAGAGGCTGCAACCACGAGCGTGGTCTACCGCACCATTGTTGTAAGCAGAACCATTGACAACTGGTTCTACTTATCCTTGTCCATTGTGAGAGGGCCCTGAACCAGCCGTAACCCGACAAGGAGGACGAAACGAGAAACGCTTTCGCGGGAAAGAGATAGCTCGGCGATCGTTGTCAATATGAAGGCGCGTGCTGTTCACCCTTTCACACGAAGGGCCGTTCGAGAAGGAGGCGCTGGCATGTCAATGAATGTTTCGCTGCATGACGCTTTCGTCGTGAGGCTGTGCCACAGCGACTCCCCCCCCACTTCATCAAAGACAAGACGGGCATACCGCGATTCTCAACCACACCCTTTCTGAAGATCGTTGAGCTGTCGTGGACGACAGTAAAGAACACTCCCCCGTCGACCAGAACCTCGCGAAGATCCATGAAAAAGCGGGCGGCAAACGCCTTCTTGCCAAGAGTTGTCGCCATATCACCCGTGTAGCACGCGAAGACGGAGCAATCGCTCGTCTTCAGCTCCGGCGGAATCGAGCCCCTTCCTTCAGCTACAACTTCCTGCACGGTCCAATCACCTGTAGTGTTTCAAGGTTACCATATTGTTCCGGAAAGGCAGCTAGACTGAAACTGCTGTTTAAATATAAAACGCTAAATGGCGTGCTTGGCTGTATATCGAAACAGCTGAGGTCGGTGAGAGTTGCATTGGAGAAACTCTTTCTTTGTTGCGACAAGATTGTGTAATATGTGAATGCATATGTGCAGAATTACCAGCCGCTTTTCCAGCTGGCAGCACCCTACTAACGGCGAGGGAACAGGCAGAAGTCTGGACTCTGGTGTTCTACGGTATCCGGGTGTCCGGTCGGCTTGCGCTTGAAGCTCCCTCGTGTTTACATCGTTGCAAGAGTATCCGGTCGCAGAAGGTTAGGCGAAGTGTGAAGCTCTCGAAAAGGAAGAACACACCTCGTCGCTGCCTGGCAACAGTACCTGCCTTCGCTACATCGTCGGCTTTTCCGACAACTGTCAAACGATCCGGCCCGTCGAGGCCAAGCCGAACGAGTTTCCCAATGTGGTTGCCATCTGTGGCCCAGTCGACAACTTTGCTCCTGTCATGTTTTGCTATTGGTGGACAATCCCCCACAACGACCGCACGCGCACGGTACTTGTCTTTCCGAAAGCACGGATGACATGAATTCGATCCGTCTGAGCAGCCTGAGGTGAATAGAGGGAAGAAATGCGTAGTTTTGTTTTATTGGACTGTTATTCTTTTACTTGTTTGTTGTCGACAACATATTGGTTGAGGTGTCATTCAGATGTAGATCTAAAGCCGCCCACGTCAAATTTTGTTAAGCAGCGGCTGCCAAAACTTGCCGTGACACCTATTTGATGCAAGGTAAAGGAGAAAGTTGAAAACAATTGTATGCGCCGTGTTGAACTCCTGGATTTCGAATGTTGAAAGGGTAGTGAGCAACCACTGCACTTCCCACCGTACTTTGGAAGCATACTTCGGTTCTACGTACTTCTTTGTCAGCAACTCCTTAGTCCAATTCATGACGCCGGAGGCCTGGCTTCCGGCTGGCGGAAGCTGCGACATGCTTGTGGCTACAGAGACCTTCTTCGGGTCATGGTGCACTTCCTTTTGCGGGACCTGTTGTTGAGCACCACTATTAAGATATCATCGCAGTGCCAGAACCACCAGGTACTGAACAGTAGCTGGCTTAGTGAATGGGTGCTCTTGAAGGAGACTTCGCTTGAAATTCGAAGTATCCGGGCGGCCTTCGGCTTCGTCTCGGGCTCGCTCCCTAAAAAAGAAAGGCGCTTTGATTTGTGGGCCGCACTGAGCCTTGTCCACACCCCTAAGAGTCGCGATGGGCAAACCACACCGCACCGAAGTTGCAGGGATAACCCTTACAGCGGCGGCCGCCCGAACCTTCCTAGCGCACGTGCCACACGGTCCTCAAAAGCTGGAGTTAAAGTGGGTGTGCCCGAGTCACAACCGAAGCGAGCACTGCAACCAAAAATGCGTGCGAATGTACACCCGAAACCCGGATCCGCTTTTTAATGCTCCAGCTTCTGAGGCTCGACTTCGCCGCGTATCCGGCACGTGCACCATCGAGCACTCTGAATACGCAGTCGCTGTCCTCTGGAGAGCTCTTCCCAGCCAAATACATCCGGGACGCAGTCGTCTTTTGCCTTTACTAACTCAGCCATGCTGGCGTGTTGCTTTTGTTTGCGCGTGCCGGTTGACATTCCAGTTTCTTTTTACCCGGTTTCGTTTCCGATGACCAAGGACATATGCTCTGCCTTCGTGCGGAAAATCAACAAAGTTGATGCCATGGACAAGGGGAAACAAGTGGTTTGAACTAGAGAACGGGATAAGCTGTGGAAGGAGGACTGGACTGGCGAGAGTGTATCATCCCCATCGCATTCCTCGACAGCCAACAATAAATTTGTCGCATGAGTGTGTTTGGCAGGCCTTCGACTACCCTGAGCAACGCACTGTAATACATCAGACGGTGTTTGCTGTTTCCTGTGGTAGTTCTCTACCGGCTGGTGTTGTTTGATTTCGGGAGATTGAAACGTGTGTATCCCCTGTCTGACTATTTTTCGGCGGGTCGGTCGTGCCAGGTGAAGAAGGTGGCAGTGAAGGAAGCGATTGCGGAGTAGCTAAAGATGTATCCCTTTATCAGGCCGCGAGACGGGGCGGGAAGAAGCTTGAGAGCGATGTGGCTTTCAGGCTCTCGTCCCACAGCGTCTGCTCGTTTTCCGCATTGCGAACGGGATAAGCTGTGGAAGGAGGACTGGACTGGCGAGAGTGTATCATCCCCATCGCATTCCTCGACAGCCAACAATAAATTTGTCGCATGAGTGTGTTTGGCAGGCCTTCGACTACCCTGAGCAACGCACTGGAATACATCAGACGGTGTTTGCTGTTTCCTGTGGTAGTTCTCTACCGGCTGGTGTTGTTTGATTTCGGGAGATTGAAACGTGTGTATCCCCTGTCTGACTATTTTTCGGCGGGTCGGTCGTGCCAGGTAAAGAAGGTGGCAGTGAAGGAAGCAATTGCGGAGTAGCTAAAGATGTATCCCTTTATCAGGCCGCGAGACGGGGCGGGAAGAAGCTTGAGAGCGATGTCGCTTTCAGGCTCTCGTCCCACAGCGTCTGCTCGTTTTCCGCATTGCGCTCAGCGGGCAGTAGCACCGCTTCTCCGGGCTGTCCCGGCGTTGACGGACCGTAGAACTGCAAGCTTTCGACATCGCGCGCGCAGCAGCAGAGGGTAATGCCCATGGCACCGTCCTCACTGGACTGCCCGTTCCGGAGTGCTTGGTTTAGGATGTACTGGTCAAGGTACCGGGTTCCACCGTTGGCAGCGGTCTTGAGCTGCAACCCAGTGGAGGTTGGGCCTGGGTGGGCGCAGAGGATCTTAACTTTCTTGGCGAGGGGGTCCTGCTGTTCAGCCGCCTTGTCGTGCAGCGCATATGTGAACATCAGGTTCGCCAACTTCGACTGCTTGTACCGGTTCCACTTTCCGAGGCCCGGGAATCCATCACCGCCGAGGTTGCCACCATTCTTCCTGTAGAATTTTTCCTCGACGATAGGCTTGCCGGGGGCTTTTCGAGCTGAGCTGGAGTGGTTAACGACACGTGCCTCACCACGTAGTTCTGCGGCTTTGAGGAGCAACGGCCAGATGGCAGATGTCAGGAGAAAGTGCGACAGGTGGTTTGACTGCATCTGCACGTCGAACCCGTCGGCCGTCGCGACATCGAGTGTCGCCATCACCCCTGCGTTGTTGCAGAGCACGTCGATCCCTTCCGGAAAATGCAGGGTGAGCTCCTCTGCTGCCTGCCCCACGCTGGCAAACGACTGCAAGTCGATTGGCACCAAAACTGCGTCGCTCTTCGCCTCGTGCAGCTTCGCCAGCGCGGCATTCGCTCGTTCCGATGGACGGTTCAGCATCACGACCTTCGCCCCCAGCTGGCCACAGGTCTGCGCCAGAACTAACCCGGTGCCAGAGGTGCAACCAGTAATAGCAACTACCTTGTTCTTCATCTGCGGGAGTTTGCTCGCCCAGGCAGTGTAGAACACGGTGGCCGGCGGAGACGAGGGTACGTTGCCCATGACTGCAGAGGGTGCACTTTTTGTATTTGTGTGGTAACCTGGATTCGTTCCGCTTGCAAACAGTTCAAGGCAAGGCGCACCCGATAAGCGGCGGAGTGGTATTCGAAACACATCGAAGAACTGCAAACTTCTGCTGCGCATTCCCCGAGTACGACCCGAACCCTACGAAAGGTGAAATGCTTCACAGAGCAATCTTGTCTGGCGGTGGCGCTCTTGCGACTAGCTGAAACGCTTACGCCCGGCAGCAAATCCAGATATACCTGCGTTGCGGAGACCTGCCTGTGGAACGGCCCGCTGACGGTTCGCTGGCTAGGTAAGGTGCGACTAATGTGGTAGGGTAAGTGTGCGAATATATCGATACCCCTCCTCAACTTGACTCCGACCAACCTCAATGGTCAACCGGAGACTCTAAAACACCGGACCTTAAACCTCAAACAACGCTAGAAATAACTTGCGCCCGCCGTGTACGGCCCTTGACACTGCGTGCCATCCAGACGATGACCAGTCCGTCACCTCTGGCGGTTTATCCGTGATGATTCCGACCCGTACCGCTTTGGCGCCAAGGTTATGCCAGGACGTGGGACCCCTGGGCACTTCGTCCACTTTCGGGACCGGTGCAATCGCAGTCCTCCCGCTCAGCCCCGGCTGGTCCTGCAACCGGCGCAGTGCTGCATTTTCTAGGGTGTGCTGGGTTCGCATTACGGCAGTACCAGCAGCACTGTATCCTCTACACGGTGTAGTGCATCAGCAGCAGCGTAGCATGCAGCGTAGCATCACACGTTGCAATAGGAGTACGGTATCCTCAACATGCAGTGGTGTACGTAGCAGCAACACGTATCTGTGTACACAGCACCACGACGTAGTCGGAGTACATGCTACCATCCTCTACACGGTGCATAACAGCGGCATACAGATCGATGAGCTGGTGCCCCCGGTGCTGACAAGCAACTCGAACCATAAAGGCAGAGCAAGAGAAAAGGGTTCCGGACAATATCAGTTAATGACACCAGCTATTCACCAAGGACGGATGAAGAAATAGAACAAGGGTCAAGGGGGGGGAGGGTGCAAAACAAAAGAAGAAAAGCTAAGAAAATAGAGCAGCCGAGGGTGCCCGAAGGGTTTTCGCCTTGATGACACCCGGCAGCTCACCGTGGTGGGGCAGCCCACACTGGGTACAGAAACAATGTCGTTCGAATGGAGCACTGTGTGCACGCACCAGAGGCAAACAGGTCACGCCCGACTGCGCCTGCGGAGGCTGGTGACAAGCTATCCTTGGGCCTCTCTCCCTGGAGCTGCGTCGCATTGCCCGTCGCTGTCCATCACGATGCATCAAGTTACGCGGTCTATCAGTCTATCAGGTCCATCCCCTATCTCCTGGAGCTGCCTCGAAAGGTCTGTCTTTCGCGGTGAGGAGTAGTCATTTGGGTGACTAATGCGGACGCGGCAGATTCCCTGCATTCTAACTTCAGACTTTCGGGGTATATCACGGTCTGTCAGGTGGTGATGGGCCGGCTTCGCTGCTCGAAGCGTCCCGTCTCTAGCACCCCGCTGGACGAATACGGCAGACTCGTGGTACTGACAGCCGAAAAGCTGTCATGCTTTCGCAGCAACCCAATCGGGTCGCTCGGAACTCAATTCGCAGAAGTTGCTGTCAGGGAGCGAACTCCGAGCCAAGCTTGCTCGAAGGGTGTCCGAGGCGAGGGGGAAGAAAGCTGCATGTTGATTTGCACGGGGCAGCCCGTGGTGACCAGCGAAACTGCGGTTCGGCTGGTCACTGCGGGTTCCGGAAGGACTAGTTGTCCAGCATGCACAGCAGGGCTACCGAGCGCATGATCCAGTGATCCGGCCTCGTCACCGTTGACGGAAGGTGGAGAGTTGTTACAAGGTTGGTCGACAGACCTGTGGGCGTGAGTTTGGGTGGCAAACGTCGTCCGTGGGAAGCCTCAACTTGAAATACGGTTTCGCGAGGGTACAGGTGAGTCCTGAACTGCGGTGCTGTTAGGGAGACCAGGGCAAAAATATGCCTTCGCTCTTTCGCGATCCTTTCAAAAACTGTTGCGTTGACGCATCCATACAAAAAGAAATGGCAGAGGTGTTGGCCATTTTATTTCCCTTCTCTGGGCCCGCTAGCAGCGACGGACCTCGCTTCGCGGTGCCAGCTGTTTTCCAGCTGCATCAGCTCGTCAGCCGTGACTGCTGCGTTCTGCTTCGGCGGCATCAGGTCTCGGTTACTTATTTTACTTTGAAGAAGGCCGCGAGAGTCAGCTGAGCCGGGAGCTACCGGAGAAGATGTGTATGTGCTTAGGTATTACAACCTGGTTCGATTGCGGGATAATAAAACCTCGGGGATAAAAGACTGCGTGGTTTTGTGTCTAACAAATGCAATTTGTCGAGAACAAAAACAGATCGATGGCAGCGTACTATCTTCACTCCCGTTAGATGAACAAAACAGGTTTGAAGGAAGTGCGCACAATAATACATCCTCCTCCTACTGTGTATACTGGCTCTGTCTGCTGCTTCGTCTGCTGCTTCGTCTTCACCGTTGCGGATGATGCATAAATCGAAAGTAGAAAGGTCAGGCAGTGATTCGGTGTGTTTGTCACAATCGTCTTCTTATGCGCGGAGTCGCTGCAGTACTTGGTGATTAACGTAAAAATGAAGCTGTGTCCGGGGCAAGGGTGGGTGGGCAAGCGAGGGGTGAAGTTACGATGTTTTCGGGATAGCGACGGGGTTATTTAACCTGTAACGAGTGTTAGGTATTCGTCGGATATATTAATCTTCTAAGATCTGCGATCTTATACGACAAAAAAAAAAGAAGAAGCACACCTGTAGTGGACAAGGTCCCTGCCCTGGTAGTTGTTTTGTACAGCGGCGACTCATACGTGGAGCTGGGATCGCCTGTGCTTTCGGTGACAAGAATAGGCTCAAGCCATATCACCGGGAATTGCGTGTACAAGGTTCCCTTTTGCGATTCCACCAAGGTTTTCTCGTTAGAGTCCCAACGGCAGCCTTCCAAGAAGAAGCCGTAGGTGTAAACACCGGCAGGAGGCTCCTCGGGCACTGAATCTGCATCGGTGAAGTCCATCACGTGTGTCCGGAACTTGAGCTCATCAATCGGAATTCTGAAGCGTCGGCTGTGCGTCTGCAGGACGGCCGTTAGGAATCCCTGTGTGGGTGGGTGGCTTGTTTTCGGTAGCCTGAGCCCTGTGTATCTGTCAAACGATATGCGCAATCTTCCGTCTCCAAACGGATCTCGCCGCCGCTGCCGCCGCGGCCAGCGCCGTCCCTGTGGTGCCCCCATCCGCAGCACGCGTCGGCGCTCGTGTCAGCCGGTGCACCCGAAGACACTGAACGCGCAGGCCGTCGTCCGGGCGGTGGTGCACCTGGCAGCTCTGGTTAACTGCGAGGCTGTAGTTTCTTTTCACATGCCAGTGTAGGAGGGGTCTCCAAACTAGCGTGAAACGAGATACAAAAATGAGGGAACGCCCCCAAGCATGGTCTTGGGCATACCTGAGGGAAGTAGAAACCGGGGACCCAGAAAGACGTAGGCGGACCGTTGTCGTTCCATTCTTTCAAGAACAGCACCCGGTTGCAAGTGTCAAGGTACCACGGAGCCAGTGGTTTTTTACTCAAGTAGCTCAACTTCATGCCGCCCCAGTTTTCGGGGACCCTGTGTGGTGTGTGTTGATGTGGAACAGATGGTCTCCGCTTCAAAGTGGAGGCGCAAACTCAAAACAATGGCACGGAGTTGCTCGCTCTTAGGATACGCTTGGTGTAGGCTGTTGGGCGCATACTTGTTGATGAGGAAGTCGTTAAACATCCGTTCGAGCTGCTGACTCATGACAACCTCTCCCTTGATGGCGGCCATGAGGTCGATGAGCGACTTCTTCATGACACCGAGGAGGAAGTTGAAGACATCGATTTCCTGGATGAGGAAGGTCCCAAGCGAGATCATGTCCCCGGCTTCGGTTATGTTGTACGTTTCGTCGCTGGCGGCGGACTTGTCGATGGTCTGGGGGAGACGGTCGAGGAAGTCTTGCGCGATCTCAAGCGCCATGTCGTCAGCCGACCTACCACCTCCACCCGAGCCAGCTCGTGGCTGTACGTCCACGAGCGTCAGGATCATCCTCTGAGACTCGTTCTTTTCTCTGGTGATGTCAGCGTTCCCGTGCAACCCGAACACCTCCGGCTTTTCGTACGGCGGCAGATCCGACAAGTAAGACCGACACCCCTCCAACTCCGAAACTTCCTCGGGAATGCTGTACACCCCGTCCGGTGTGATGTCGAACTTCCCACGCACCGCATCCGGGACGAAGAACTTCGCGAGTGTGTACCTGAGGCACCGCGTGTCGAGGAAGTCGGTGACTCGGCCGCCGTAGTTGATGACGCCCGTGAGATACGTCAACGCGTCGAAGGGCAGGTCTTCCGCGTCTGCGGCCTCGAGGTAGTCTTTCAGCGTGACGACGGAGGCGGCGAGGTCTGACTGGTTCCACGCGTAGCGGATGTTCCAGCCGAGGGCGCCGTACTTGCGGCGCTCTTGGATGATGCCGTGGAAGAAGGTCAGCGCGAACAGCAGCCGCCGCCAGACGTCTTTGTTCTTCGACACTCCGTCTGCCCACATCTCGTCGGAGATGGCCCCGGCGAAGCTGTCCCGCAAATTGGCCTTCAGCCCCTGCGGCGGCTCCTTCGTGATCTTGATGCCGTTCTGCAGGATCGACACGGGGAACTTCTTCTCGGGCCTCGACGTGAGCCACAACCGGAAGTCCGGATGCACCTCCTTCATCAACAGCTCCTCGCACAGCTTCTCGAGCGTCGGCATCCACGACCCGTACACGTGGCAGTTCTGCAGGTACACCCAGTCGCCGGAACGCATGCCCTCCTGGATATACTGCTGGGCGAACGTCCCTTGGTCCTGGCCGAGGGAACGCACCAGCAGCCGGTTTCCCCAGCCTTTTTGCCCGGCGAACTCGTAAAAAACGGTGGTCGGGTCGGTGCCTTCGGTCAGGACGAAGATGACCGGGCTGACGTTCGTCGAGTCCTCGAACGAGGCCGCCAGGTCGAACTGCGGCGACTCGGTGAACATTTTCCCGAGGTACGCCCCAACCACCTGCGTGATGCCGTACATGACCTTGTCCTCGCGCAGACAGCGGAGGACCAACAGCTTCTGCATTTGCGTGAGGGCCTCGAAATCCCCGGGCAGGGGAAGGAGGTGGGGCTCGTCGGCCGCCACCCAGTCCTTCCACGCGTCGTGGTTGTCGGCAATGTGGGTCGCGAGGGCCGAGAACGCGGGCTGTTCGGCCAGGACTTGGATTTCGTCCCAGTTACTCGTCTGCAGGAAGTCGGGCTTCGGGACGGGCTCCTGCGGCCGCAGGCCCGCGGCGCCCCGCAGCATGAACAGCCACTCGTCGTTCGATATGTCGCCGCACGCGCGGAAGATCTGGGACACCATCAAGAACGCGAAGAGCTGCTTGTCCTGCTCGAACAGCCCTCGGCAGATGGTGTTGTACGTGTTCTCGGTGGTCGCCCCGATCAGGATGGCGGTCCGGGCCTCGATGTCGTCCGCTTTTTCGGCCTTCTGCAGGGTCAGCTGGAACTGGCCCTTGAAAAAGTCCAGCGAGTACTGGTACATGTGGTCCATGCCTTGGATCTCGGAGATGACCGAGTAAAGAAGGGAGCCCCGTGTGGCCACGGGCCTGTACCGCTCTCGGGTCGCCGCGATCTCCGCCTTCGCGGTTTCTCCCTTCCTCACGTCCACGGAAATGGCCTCGGAAGTCACCTTGCTCTCGCCGAGGGTGTTGATCAGCGCTTCGTTGTCCAAGATGTTTCCGGTCGCATCGGCGAGCTGGCTGAGAATTCGGTCCTCGATGTCCTTCAGCTGCGACTTGCCGTCGGCAATTTGGACGACGACTTTGTCGAGTTGCTCTTCGAGTTCCGCCTTTTCGTAACGCACGACGTCGGCCAGCAACTGGTCTTCCAGCCCCTTCTGCGTGACGGTGAAGTTGATGATGGTCACCTTGATCTGCAGCTCGGGCATGTAGTGTGGGTTCGGCATTTTCGTGGTGATGTAAAACTTGAACGTCGGCTCGTACTCCACCTCACCGTCGCCCAGCTTCATGAACAGCCGACCTCCCTTCTTCACGGTCTGGCGCAGGAGCACTGGGTCCAGGGAAGCGTCGAGCTGTTCGCCGACGTTTTCAAGCAGCACCGGGGTTCCGCTGCGGATGCAGGTTTCGAGCTTCTGCATGAACTTGTTTTCCGTCTGCTTCAGCACCATCAGCCCCGTGTCGCGCTCCATTGCTTTAATCCAGCTGTTCGCCTGTCCTTGCGGGTCGATGCACAAGCACCAGCGATGCGACCTCTCCACAATGGTCGCGTTTTCGATCGAGAAGGTGTCCAGCGGCAATCCTGCGCGTGGAAAGAGTGGGTGAGAAAAGTAGTACCAACTGGTGCGACCAGTTTCAATTTCTACCGGGTTTATGCCTGGTTCTTGTCGGGTTCTTACCGAGCTCTGTGAAAAGGTGCGGATCACGTCACCACCATTTTACGCAAGCCAAAAGAAAGGTCAAAGAAGCAGACCTTTGATGCCCCACGTTCGAACACGGACGGGGTCTGCGATGGAATCGAACTTGAAGCTGGTCGACACCGGAATGCTCTTGTCGGCCATGGACTTCGTCCAGCGCCCGATGAGCTCGCTTCGGAATTGTGCGGTGAAGGGGCCTGTGTAAGCGACGGAGCCCGCGGCGAGGAGCATCGTGCCGACGACGGTCTTGTTCTCCTCCTTCAGCTGCGCCAGCTGCTCGAGCCACCTGCCTTTTTCGTTCGACAGCCCGGAGATAAGCTTGTCGGCTCGGACGAGGCGGGCCTCGGTGATGGCAACGTCGGTTTCGAGCATCTTCTTCCGGTCGATGGCTCCCTGCATGTTGGCCCGGAGCTTCGCGACCTTGTTCTCGACGTCGGTCAGGCGGGCGCGGGCGGCCTTCAGCTTTTCCTCCGCTTCCTTGAGCGAGCCCTTGGCGACTTCGAGCCGCTTTTTGAGGGGCGCCATGTTCTTCGTCACCTGGTTGAAGCTCACGACCGCGCGCGCCCACATGCAAAGGGACATGCAGGCTAGCGACGAGGACTTCACCACCTCGGGTTCGAACTCTGAGTTGTTCATGTAGTTCTTGTTCATCTTCTTGATCGTCCCGTCGGGGATCGACTCCGCGTCGACGTCTTTGAGCTGCTTCATGAAGTCCATCTTCGACAGGTACTTCTTCGCTGTCTCCCACGACAGGTTCTTCTCGCCCAGCAGCAGCAGGACCGCCTCGAGCACCAGCTTCACCCTCTCCGGTGGCGATCCCATCGTCTTGAGCAGCGTGATGTCGTCCTTCGAGAGGGAGTCGAGCGCTGCGAGGGCGCTGTGGAACGCGGGCATCGCCTTGTCCACTTGCTCTTGGCACTCGTCCGAGATGCCTTGAGCTTCTGCTGCTTTCACGGATGTGTCCGCCTCTTCCTTCTGGCAGTCTGCTCGGATCACGTCTGCATCCTTTTGCTCGACTTCGATTTCAGCCATCATCGTGTCGGTATCCTTCTGGGCTTTGACCAGCTCGGGCTGCTTTTTGGTGAGCAAATCCTTCATCTCGTCGACCTCATTCGTTGTGTTGGACAGCTTGTCTAACCCGCCTTGGAATCGTGCCATGTTGCCTGCCACGAGCTTCGTTTGGTTGGCGAGCATGTCCTGGTAGCTCGAGATCAGCGAAAGGTACGAAGTGGGCGTGGTGTAGTTGCGCCGGCGCAGGGCGTCGTAGAACTCTTCACTCGCTTCGCTGACCGAGCTGTGGATTTCGACGCACATTTCGCAGACGGCCTTCTTCACGGTGTCGTCGCCCAGACTCGCTTGCGCAAACGCCTTTTCGGCGACCGAGAGCAGCGCGTCCGACGGCCACTTCGTGTACCAGTCGATCGTCATGCAGTTCACCAACGACGGGAACATGCGCAGACGGTTGCGGAAGGCATCACCGATGGGGCTCATCGTGAATACTACTTTCAGGTTCTGGCGGACCATGCTCGTGAAGTGCGCGATGATCACATTCCGCGTCTCCTGCTTGCCGGCTGCTTTTGCGTATTTACGGCACTCTTTCAGGATTCGATCGATGTCTTCGGGCTGCAGGAGGTTCGGGACCTCTCCCGTGTTCAAGATGTTGTTCACATCTTCCAGCTGCTGCTCGTGCAGGATCTGGCTGTCCGTCATCAAAAACACCGAGTTCTGGTCGTCGCAGGCGGAAGCGAGCATCGCCGTTCGGAGGTCCTCATGGAACTCGTTCATGCCGTAGTTTCGCGTGATCGTGATCGAGAACCGCTTCATGTTGCACATGAACGTGGCTAGCGACGCTAACGACTGCCTGCCCGACCCGCCAACACCGACGAGTAAAGCATTGCCTCTTGGCTGTCGGATGACGCGGCAGATCCGCGAAAGGTGGTGCAGCGCGTCTTTGAAAAAGACCAGGTCTCGCTCGGATCCCTCTTGGATATTGTAGTCCAGCTGATAGTCGTGCACGACCATGTCGTGGTACTTCTGCAGGTCCTCGATTTCGGCGTACTTCTTGTCGATCCTCTGCATGTAGTCTCCGAACAGGACGTCCTTGTACGCGGGGACCCACGACTCGTTGAACATCTTTCGGAACAACTCTTCGGAGAGCCGCCACCACCAGCTTTTGTCGGTTTCGTCCACCAATCGATCGTGGAACACGCGGGATGCTTCGTGCGTCCACAGGCGGAGAAGCGTGGCGCGAGAGGACACGGCCCCAGCGTCGACTTGCAGGACGCCTTGGATGACCTTGCTGAGATCCCGGAGGTTGAACGTGTAGTGGGACTTCGCTGGGGTCGGCTTCAGCTCCTTCGCGATCCGATCGTAGCACTCGAGCGTCGCGTCGATGATCGGCCCGCACAAGCCGCGGACGTCGGCGTCGAAGACCGACAAGAACCCGCGCAGGATCGAGAAGAAGATCTTCTTCATCGACACCACCGACAGGCTCGGCGTGCACAGCATGTGGAACCTCGAAGTCAGGCGCTGCGTCATCGAGTTCTTCCCTCCTCCGGGGGGCCCGCAAGCGGCGACGATGACGAGGTCTTCGATGTGCTTGAAGAGCGACACTTTCTTCCGGTCGTAGAACCCGCCGTGCGCGATCACCTGCCGCAGGAGCTCGAGGGGCGGCGATGCGCCGTAGATTTCCGGCTTCGGCATGTTGATGTCGTCGACGAAGAAGATCAGGCGCTTGCCCGGCGAGGCGCCGAACAGGTTGTTCTTCTTCTTGTGCAGCTTCGTCTCCATCCGCTCCTGGAGGTTCTTCGACGACGTCTGCGCGCTGAGCACGCACGCGAACGACGCCCACGCGGCCTGCGGGTTGTCGGCGTTGAGGTCGGACGAGATGAAATCGCTGGTGATGGCAGACTTCCCGACGCCGGTCACGCCGTTCAACAGGATGTGGCGACCGACTGACGTCAGCAACCGCTGATGCACCCGCATACACACGGTGTCCGACGTCGGCACGAACAGGTCGAAAAACGAGGCGCTTCGGTTGTACAGGAACTCGGGGACCTTGTGCTCCCACGGGACGAAGCTTGCAGACTTCTTGTGGATGCAGAAGTCGTAGATCGAGCCGTCCTGGGGGAGCTGCGGGCAGATTTCGGTGAGGATGGGGCGCGCGCGGTCCGAAAAAACGGCGCGCGTGCTGTCGCTCACGTTGCCGCCGATCGACCAGATGACGGCCATGACGAAGTACATGTCGAAGATCCGCTCGAGGTACTTCGGGTCCTTCGTGTCGGTGGGCGTCACGTCGACCCGGCGCGGCGCGTACGGGTTGACGTCTCCGGCGGCTTCTTCCTTCGCTTCCCCTTCTTCGCCATCCCCCTCGGGGTCGGGTTGTTGGTCAGGCTGCTCTTCTTCGTTCGTCGTTTCCTGGCTCGTTGTCGGTGCTTCGTCGTCGTCGACGTCGTGGTTGACGAGGTATGCTTCGATCAAGTGGAGCATCGAGACGACCAATTGCTGATCGACTGAAGCGATCCACTCCTTGCAGCTCTCCCGCAGTATACTGAGCACGCGGTTCATCGTAAGCGCAATGAGCTCCGTGACGCGGTCGCCCCTCCACTTGTCGGGGTACTTGCTCTGCAGCTTCGCGTTGAAGGTCCTCGCGATCGGGGGCCATCCCGTGCTCTCCAAGTAGAACGGCTCCAAGTACACCATACCGCAACGCGACACCGTGGCAGGGGAAGCGACCGCCAGGTCTTGAACTTCGAACACGAACAGCACCTGCGTCGGAATTTTGATCCTCTCGCCGCTGACGAGGCAAAGCATCCTGTTGTCGTCCAGCACCGTGTTCAGGTTCTCGATCCAAACAGCGTCGACGGGCCCGTCGAAGATGAGCCAGTTCCTGTCGGGGATGCCGTCGTTTCCTTCGCGGGCAACTTGCTTGGCTAAATGTGACAGCACGCCGTCTGACCACTCCCGAGTGACCGAGTTGACTTCGCCGTACAATTCGTCGGAGGTGATCGACTTCGGATTCACCCAGTGCGTGTGAACGGTGTTGAAGAGTGGGTTCTTATCGTCGGGATCGTGGCCGTCTGCATTCATCTTCGTGAGCGAGCGCTTCAGGGATTCCATGCAGGTCGTCTTTCCAGTCTGGGTGAGCCCAACAGTCATCATACCGTGGCGCACAACCATCGTATCGTAGCACTGCGGGTGGGAAAAGTGCTGCCGAAAGAGAAGAGAACCTGACTGTGCCGACAATACAAAAGCAGAGGTCATGGCCCGAAATATAACGACCAAAGTTGGTTGGGTCGGTAGAGCATGGGGAAATCAGGCTCGAGCTGTGGTACTTTTCTCGAACTGAAACTATCGCCCGATCGTCCGTCATCGGTCGGTCTTCGAAGAGAGCTATTTTTCACACAGTGTTGTGGGCTTCATACCTGGACAATTTTGGTCGTGAAGGAGTCGACGATCTGTAGGCCGTTGTCGAGCATGTCCTTTTTGACGTAATCCTCGAGTAGGTCGTTCGGGACGGTCTCGATTTGCACGGTCGGAAACAAGTCCTTGATCAGCGCCTGGAAGAGGACCGTGTCGTCGCGCAAGAACTTCGGAATGTTCGAGTCGCGCATCGCGCGGATGAGCAGCATCTCCTCGTCGTCGTCGGGCGAGCCGCGCTTCAACTGGCCAGCCATGACCAAGATGGATTTGACCGCCCGCATCCCGAAGTCGTAGTGGTACTGCTTCGAGAGCTGCTCGGAGCTCAGCTTGTACAGCTGGACCATTTTTTGCGCCAGCGACTCGGCCTCTGTGAAGCCCTCCGAATAAAACATGATCTGCGCGATCAGACGGTAGTCTGGGATCATCATGCAGATGGGGCGGAACAGCGTTTTTAAGTTGTCCGGCAGTTCGGTTCTCCCAGCGTACCCCGGGTTCATGGTGATGTACACTCCGAAGCCCGGGTTGAGTTTGATGGTCTGCCCCTCGAACTCGCACGTGGCGTGCTTCTGCGCTAGGTTGGTGGTGATGGTGAGCATTTGCATGGCCACCACAGA
Source organism: Diplonema papillatum (assembly GCA_030068145.1). Lineage (NCBI taxonomy): Eukaryota > Euglenozoa > Diplonemea > Diplonemida > Diplonemidae > Diplonema > Diplonema papillatum. The sequence continues at coordinate 595,289 of JAPJBO010000016.1, forward strand.
GAGCACCTCGAGGTCGATCCGATTGAACTCGTCGAAGCACGCCCACGCGCCCGCCTGGGCCAACCCGGCGAAGAACTGGGCCATCGTGCTCACGTTAATCCCGTCGGAGCAATTGAAGACGACGACCTGGCGGGCCAGCCCCTTGCCCAAGTCCTTCACCGACTCTGTTTTCCCCGTCCCCGCGGGCCCCTGCGGCGCGGCGCCTAAGTTCATCGACAGGGCGCCAGTGCAGGTGAGGAAGGCTCTGTCGGTCAATGGGGTGATCACCAGCCTCATTTGGTTGCCGAGGTACTCGTATCCGTAGGTGAACTTCGACTGGCAGTGCCAAAGGCTCACGTTGTCGTCTGTCCAGTAGTACCTCAACTGCATGGACCACGCGAAGTCCGTCGCCCGCTGCACGTCCTCGGCAATGATGTGCTTGATCATATCTCGGTTGTGCACATCCATCACGATAATGGTGTTCACAATCTGCCGCTTCAACGTGTCCAGGTCCTGCTTCACGACTTCGACAGTCGACTTGATCTGCTTGTTGTACGCGTCCAAGTACGTTTTAAGCGCCGAAGGCTCATCTTTCAGCTTCAAGATGGCTTCTTCGACTTCGAAAGTCCACACGATCATGTCTACGCACAGAATACATTGGGCGGGGAACTGGAAGTACCATTCCCCTCTGGGCCACTTGTAGTATCCTTGGTGGCAGCGTCCCATGTGCAGGAGAAGCGATTCTTTCATCATAGCCTCGATCTTCCCGAGCCAGACTTCGACGTTCCCCTTCGTCTCGACGATCTCCGCGAATTTGACCTCCTCGCCTTCGTTCGATGACATCGCCGACACCTCGCTGGCGTCTTCGTTGTTGAAGACGATCCGCTTCATGTTGTCGAAACACTTCCCCAAGTGCGGCTGCACCTTATGCGGGTTACGGACGTCCGACAGGATTTCGAGCAGCTCGTCATTCGATAAAAAGTAGAACCGCGGGAACGCCGCTCGCTTAGTGGCCAGGTACTGCTCTAGCTTCTTCTGCACTTCGTCGAGAATCCGGTTGTCTTCTTTGAGCATGTTCAGTGTGCCTGGCTCGTTGCATACTACGATCGCGTTCTTCTTTGTTCGGGCCCGGTTGACCAGTTCTTTGTAGTCTTTGTCTACCTGCGAGAACATCTTCGATTCCTCTTGCAGCTGCTGCTTGATGTCGTCGGACGAAAAAATGAACTCGAGGTACATCCATGATTGCTGAAGGGCAACCCACTCGTCGAGCACGTCGGAGACGGTTGCAAGGTTGCGGTCCCAGTCTTCGACAAGCTTTCGGATGTTTCTGGCAGATACGTCGTCGCCGGAGGCGTACCGGGATGCTTGCTGGGTCTGGATGGTCAATTGATGCTCTTCCAGCTTCTCCATGATCTCCGTGAGGTCGCCGAGGATGAAGACGTCCTTAGCGTCTCGGTGCTGCTTCGTGGTGAACTCAAGCTGGTCCCACGCCTCTTTGATCTCTCCGATGCACTTTCGCACGCCAGCTTGTCCCTTCGCCTTTCCAGACACTTCTCCGACCATCTCCCTGTGGTCGAATACCTTGTACGCGCGCAGGGACGAGAGCGTGAAGTGGTCCTTTTCCGGGCCGTATGTCTTCCCCATGCCCCTGAAGATTTCCTCCCAGTGCTCCGGGAGCATGTCCTTGTTGCAGAGGTCGAGCATGACCGGCAGGTTCCGCATCTCCTCGGTAACGGATTCGACTAGCAATTCGGACACTTCGTCGCCGATCTCTCTGTGGAGGGTTTGCGCTTTGACATTGAAGCCCTTGATCTGATCGTTGAGCTGCGATTCGTCCACATCGCGCACTTCGCGGGACTCCCACGTGTGGCGCTGGTCCATGAACTCGTCGTACGTCGACCACAAGTCGTGGCGTTTTTTGAAGGTGTCTTTGATGGCGTTGAGATTGGTCCACTCGGACGGTGTCGTGTCAAAGAGGCGTTGATACTCGGTGTACATCTTCACCTTCTGCTCGATCGACTTGATCGTGTCGTCAACACCAGCAAGCTGAGCAAGGACATCTCTCGTCTCCGCGTGGCTGGAGACGTAATCTCCGTGATCGAGAATGGCCATCGTAGCGAGCAGCTCCTCATTGGCGATGTCGATGTAGTTCTCAAGGTTCGACGACATCCCCTTCAGGTTGTTGATCTTGTAATCGCCGGCCTGCTGGATGTACTCCACAAACTGGTCCCTCAACGGGACGGTGTGTACGTTGGGTCCACCGAGGAGGAGGTCCTTTCTGCCTTGTTCGTCAAGGGTTGGTTTGATGCCGTTCATGTCGGCTATTTCGTATAGCCTCTGAATATCGTCGCAGCGAGCCATCACCGTCTGCGACTCATCTCTGATCTCGTTCAATGATTGCACGAAAGCAGCGAAGGGCTGAAGGGTGTTCGGCCGTGCCACCAACTGCCGCATCTTGTTCTGAATGTCACCAATCAGGTCCGTCGTTCGCTTCTTGGCGACCTCAAGGAGCTTCTTTCGCACCTTGGTCATGATGTCATCCAGCTTCTCTTGGAGAGTCGTGCGTAGCTTGTTCGAGTTGACAAGCAGCATGCCCTGAGGCCTGTTGAATAGGGCATCGAGCTCAGACAACGCTTGCTTCACCTTACCCATGGGCTTGTTGGCCTGGCTCGGGTCCTTGTGATCTTTCACCGACTGCTGCTTCGGGTCGTGGATGTACTTTTCGAACTCCTCCGGTGTCAGCTCCTCGGGTTCCGCCTCCCAACGCGCTTCCACCTCCTTCCAGTCGACGTCCACGAATATGAACCACTTTCGGTAGCTTTCGTACAGCTTCGCCTGTTCGAAAGCGGCGGCGAAGTCCGTGCTGATGAGCTGGCACGTCTCGCGCTTCATGAGGTTGTGCCTGTTGAGGTGTGGAACGATTGTGAATTACGCGAATGCAAGCTGGCTATGGACGGCACGCCCACCTTGGGGGAAAAAACACTCGCGTATTCCCCGCAAAGGGCCTGTTCAATATGCATTGTTTCTTCCCTTTAGCTTTCCTTCGAAACAAGCACCGGGGCGACCCCGAGGGCATTCGAAGACGCTAGGAAGACTGGTATGCTGGCTCTCTTCTTTTTTGGCCGTGTTTGAGCGGCCAAAACGGTAGAAATGAAGCAAACGAGGTGGGGCCAGTACCTGAAGTCGTTTCGGATGGCGGTCCCGACTGAGAACGTCTTCGGGGGAGCTGCGAAATGTATCTTGACGTCACGGATGTAAATGAGCCGCGTCACCTGCCCGACTAGGTGAATTAGCTCGTCCAGCACGAGACCGTACGTGTCGAGGATCTCGCGCTCGGAGGGCACGAAAACCAGGTCCTCTTCGCCTTGGAACGAGATGGTGATTTGGAACATAATGATCTTCTCGGAATCCGCCAGGTTGAGCACCTTGTGGAACTTGTGGACCGCAGACAGCGCGTTCTTGAACAGGTTTTCGGCGGCGATGTAGTCTACGAGTCGGATGAACGGGTCGAGCATCGAGTGCTCAGCCATGGCGCGTTTGAGCATGCGCATCCGGTCTTGCTGCTCGTTTTGCGCGTCGACCATCGACTTCATGCGCTTGCCTCCTTTTCCCTTCTCTTTGCCGTTGACCATTGCATTGGCGAGCAAGTACTGCTCCAGCGACTCCTGCGTGGTTAGGTCCGGCACGTTTGCCCGCTGCGTGACTCCCTCGCACAGCTTCAGCAGGCGGTGCTCCATGTTGTCCATCACGGCTCTGAACTCTTGCTCCGCTGGGGTGCGGCAGAGCGCGGCTTGTTCTTCCTTGAACTTGTCGTGCGTGTACACCTCTTTAATCTCGGGATAGTACACCAGTGACACAGTGCTCAAGTCGAACGCCGTTTTGTGCATCTCTGAAAGCGTCCCAGCGAACGTCTGCTTCGAGAGGAAGAAGTTACGGCACAACCGTTTCCGGGTCTGACAGTACAGCCGGAATCGGATGTTCCGGCGCCACTGAGTGAAAGCTTTGCCGACCAAGTAGTTCTTGAAGAACCGCACGCGGGTCAGAACGTTGAACAACGTGCTTTCTCGCATCCAATCGGATAAGGATACGACCTCTGAGGGGTGGCCAGGCTTCACATGGACGCACCCCGAAGCTGATATGCAGAAGTGTTCAGGCTCCTGCTTTCCTCGCAGCACGACTTTCAAGTCGTATGGCCGGAACAACAAGCCCTGCGCCGCGCGGTTCAGGTACACGAACTTCACGGCCGAGGTGTTGCCGGCCTTCGAGAAGAACGCGATGACGTCTTCCGCAGTGGACAGCTGTATGATGTCCTGCACGTCGTCGGGGGCGATCGACGCTCCCTTTTCGGTCTTCTGCCGCCGGTAGGCGGCCACTTGAATCGAAGTCATCAGCACTTCGTCGGGATCCCGCGTCGTCATCAGAGCATTGGCCTCCGTGCGGGGCGCCGTCATGGTCCCAACGGGGAACCCCGGCAGGGTTTGGGCAGCGTCTGGTTTTTCGATGTTTGGCGGACGCACTTTGCGGGAGACGGGGACATCAGGAACGGGCGTCCTCGCCATGCCGGGTACTGTCGACGCTCTCATGTTCGGGATGTCGTGTTCGTACACTTCGCTGATTTGAAAGTTGTAGAGCGGAGTGCGCAGCGGGTCTGTCGTCGGATCGCGGTACGGCTGCTTCGCGTGCTTTTTCTTCTCCTCCTGCTGCTGCCCGCGGTGCAGGGACGTCCCGATGCTCCCGGTTGCGAACGCTTGCCGACCCTTCAGCTTCTGCTCCAGCCACTCCTTCTTGCTCATCCCCTCCGACGCGTGCGCCCCGCCATTGCCCTCCATTTCTGAAGGGTTGCGCGGGGGGCGGTCTTTTTTTGGACGCCCGCTCTTTCACGTTGTATACCACTTATTTTTGTTTGCTCTACGTGCGCCCTCTCTAGTGTATCCCGCTTTTTTTACTTTTCAGCTCGTTTCCCCCCCTTTTTTCTACTTTTTTGTCGAAAACGTTCTTTTCGGTGTAAGCGCCGACCCCGAAGGGCGAGCAATTGGTGTGTCTTTCGACCTTGTTGGTGTTGCGGTTGGATAGGAGCGTGAGACTTATAGAAGTGACATGCGGAGGCATTCAGTGTTTTCCGCGTTAGTCGAAATGCGAAAGAACGCAAGGGACACTACGCACATCATTTTTTGACCATGCAGCCAGGCTGACCACACTTCCCTTTTCCAGGGCGAAACTTCGCATGAGGATCCGGAATTTACGGTCTCCGGTGACCATTGTCGAAAGGGTTCCCTTACGGTATCGTATTCTGGTACGCTCTCTCTTGTCTGCGCGCATTTCAAATCGCATGGGAAAACCTTCGAACGCCAGGAGTAGAAAAGTGTGATAGTCACCGCAGTGGCCGAGCCCGTGGAAACGGTTCTCTTTCAAAAAAAGGTAGCTTGGCGAAAAACGTTCGTTTTCTGTAGGCGTGTAAAAGCAGACGACAGGACTTCATACAACGCTTGCCAAGTGCATGTAAGGTCGCAGGCAATCAGTGGTGAGGTCGGGCAGCTCTGTTTTGCAACGAGGAGAGGGCGGGGTGTCGCTCCTGTTGCTCCAGAACTTCGGATGAGCCGTGATGCGCTCCATGACCGCGGAATCGCGGCCGAACGGCTTCTCTCCGGCAACGCGCACATTCGGTCGCTTTCGACTCCGCTTCTTCTTCTGCGGCGCGGCCGTGTGCGGCGGCGGGTCGACGGACGACGATACCGCAACAACTAACAGAGCGGCGGTGAGCAGCCCAACGAGCCAAGGCTTCACAGGTGCACGTGTCGGGGCGTCTCGGTAGTATCCGACTTTCAGCGCTGCTGTAGGCTCGCGGGAGGGCATCGAAATGTAAGATGACACCTCCGCCTGGTTTGTTTGGCCGCACGCTTCGCGAACGATGACCGAGTGGTAGTTTTGGGGAATGGCACGGGATCGCAGGAGCTCGAGGAGCGACGACGCAGGATGCCTGCCGCTGCTGGTGTCGGCGCGCATGAAGAACCTGCGCAGTACAGTGCGCTCGACCATCATTTCAGACGCTGTGTGCGGAGAGACCGTGTCAAGGCGAACCACTGGTTGGCCCTGCGGGTTGTACGATCCGTACGTCGAATAGCACAACCCTCCAGCTTCCTTCGAGTCAGACCCAACTGGGTGTTTCGGCCGGACTTGGCAGCGCATTTTATCATGTGAAGGTGGTTGCCCCGTCCCCACGCTCCTGTTTTGTGTGTGGATGAGTTGTCGTCTGGTGGTCTTCGTCAGCGGTACGTTTCGGTCCGGTGTCAGGTAAGTATCTTCACACGTTGAAGCATGAACCTTTGTCTCAGTCCCGCATTCGAATTCTTCCTGACTTGAAACACGGAAACCTGACGCCGCCGTAGTGCATTGAAGTGTTTCCACCTTGCCTGCAGCCCCGCTCCGTAGCAGTTTCCCAGCACGGAATGAGAGTTTCTTAGCGTTGTGGTTTAGAGGTTCGACGATTCTTCAAAGATTTCTACGACATTGCATTTTCGACTTCAAGCTGGTGCGGCTGAGACATGAACGGCACGACATGTAAGGCTTGGCCGGTTAGTGGCTGAAGCATTTGGGAAAGTGACGGAGACAGTGTAGGTTACGTGTAAATGTGTGGCACGGCGCTGTCACCCGCGTTGGTAGGCAAAGCCAGGCGCCCGCACTTCGTGGACGTAGGAGCCGTCAGGACGCAGGCAGTCGGCGATGCGCGGAAGACACCTTCGATCTTCACGGGGCAAATTTCTAGCTGCTCAGAAGCAGTGGCATCTTGGTTTTCATGAAGAAACGCAGCTTGCTCGAGGCAGACAAGAACGGGTCGGGCGTGTGCACGGCTGCAAGGAGGACGAGGAGCTGGCAGAAGTGGCGGTACGACAGCGAAGAAGCCGCCTTGCCGGCCGCAAAATCGACCGCGCTGGTGGCGAGGGCCGAGCTGGCGAAGAGGACGGAGTTGATGGCCAGGTGCGGGGACCACGACGGGAACCCGGGGTTCCCCGCGCTGCACACGAGCTCCAAAGCGGAGTCCGTCGAGACGCAGTCGACGCTCGAGTACCGCGTGAACAGGCTTTTGACATCCGAGCGGTGCACTTTCAGCAGGTCCGCCGCTTTTTCGTCCGAATACAGCGAGACGACAGCGGCCAGGTCGACCTGCGACGACTCCCGCAGCAGCGACGGCAGCTGCGAGACGAGGGAAGCAACCCGGTCTGGGGCCGGCGAGAGGCCGGCAGGGGGAGCCAGCAGGGTCAGGGTGACGAGCAGGCGGACGAAGCCGTGGAAAGGCAGGAACTCCCCGTCGTCGTCGGGCTGGTGCTGGCGGGCGATGTGGTCGAAGAGGAGGCGCTGCAGCGGCGGGGCCCGAGCGGGGGTCGAGGAGGAGGAGCGGCGGCCGCCGGCGCCGGGGGCGCCGCCCGCGAACGACACGCGGCGGTCTTCGCCCGGGGCTTCCTTGTGGAACAGCGACGGGAGCGCGGCCCGCAGGTGGTCGTTCCCGGCGCAGAACAGCGCGAACTCCGCCGCGCCGAAGCCCGCGCGCGCCGCCTTCGCCGGCTCGCCGCCCGGCTCGGCCCCGCCGTCGGCGGCGGCCGCCGGGCCCCGCTTCCGCGCGCCGCCCAGCGCGTACCACGCGAACACGTTGCGGACGCACTCGATCTGCTTCGCCACGATTCCATTAACGGCGCCGAGGGACTCTCTACACTGCTCTACAGAAGGCAACCCGGATTTCGGCGTCGTTGCATGGAAGGCTGCCGGGTAGGTCTGGCCGCCGCTTGCCATGTAATACTGCGCAGACGACAGACAGGATTCCAGTCCAGGACCGTCCCAGGGCAAACCAGCGGACGAGAGGAGAGAAGCTTGAGGGCTGTTGGTCGTTTCCGATGCGGCGGCGGCCTTGCGAGAAGAAGAAGAGCCCGGCGGCGGGGTGTGGGCGGCGTGTGCGTCGCGGGGAGCCGCCGACGCCAGGTACTGCGCGCGGGCGTGGACCAGCCAGCCGGCACGCTGCCACTGCACGGCGGTCCTCATCTTCGCGACGAGGATGTCGCGCTGCTCGACCAGCGCATCGAGATCCGGTTTTTCGGCCGGTTTATTGACGCCCGTGGTGCCCACCGGAATCGCGGCGCCCGCCGACGGCGGGGCGACGCGGTGCGTGAACCGTACGAACGCGTTGCACAGCAACTGAAGGAAATCCTGCCCCTCGCAGCTCTGCACGTCCGAGCCGCGCAGGTTGTACGTGCAGCCCACCGCATTCAGGCACTGCGCGATGCACTTCGCCCGTTCGGGCTCGCTCGCTTTGGCCACGTTCAACGGCGCGCCGTGCGCGTGGCCTTTCGGCGGCCCGCCCAACCGAACCCCGGTACCCCCGTCGTGCGCGGGGGCGGCGAGAGCCTGCGCGACGGCAGCGAGGTGCTTGAGGGTGCGAGCCTCCGCCGGCAGCGCCTTCGGGTCGATCTCCGGCCACGTGACCGCGTTCGCGGAGAGCCACTCGGCAAGGACGCCGTGCAGCTGGTCGACGACACCGGGCGGCGTCGCCTGCTGCCTCGCGCCGCCGCCGGCGGCTGCTGCGAGTGCCCGCTCGATGCTCGGCAATCCGGCCCGCGGGACCGAGTCGAAGAACCCGTCGACCGTGTCCATGGTTGCCCGGAGCAGGTCTGCCGCGGCTCTTCCGCGGCCTTCGGTGTCGCGGAGGCGGGAGAGGAGGGTGCCCGTCTGCTCCTTCTCGGCGCGGAGCATCTCGGAGAGGGCCGCGTTCTTTTCGCGCAGGTTCGCCTTCGCGAGCTTCAGCTTCGCGACGTCGCGCTCCCGCGCAGCGAGGTGCAGGGTCAGCAGCCGCACCTTGGCCAGCAGCGCGCCCGTGTTCTCCGACGCCTGCAGCGCGAACCGGCGGTGGGTGCCGACCGCCGTCGCCAGCTTCCACTTGAAGAAGTGCAGGTACTTCGCCTTCCGGCGCCGGCTCGACCGCGCTAGGTTCGACAGGCTGTGGGAAGCCGCTTTTTTCCCGGTGGCCTCCCGGCGCCAGGTGCGGAAGACGCACGCGCACACCATCCCCTGCCACTTCGACACGACCGTCGACATGATCTTCGACGTCGCCTTCTGCGACACGGTGTGCCGCCGGCTCCTTTCGCGGCACCACGCGAGATCGCTGGACACCTCCTTCGCCACGTCCGCATGCAGTGTCAAGTCGATGAACCGCGAAGGATCGGCGAGGTTTCCTTCCGCTTCGTCAGGAAGCCGCTCATTCCCGGTGCTCGCATCGCCACGCGGCTCTCCGTGCTCCGGCGGGTGGTTTTGGGGTGCGGCGGAGGTGGTGTCGTAGTCGGTGTAGGCGGAGCGGAAGAGGACGCCGAGGAGCCGCATGAGGACGGGCTCGAACCGCTTGAAGACCGACGCGCACAGCTTGACGAGCAGCATGCTGGCCGTCGCGGTCAGCAGCGCGTCCGGCGCGTGGGCCGGGTCGACGAGCACGCGCACCTGCTTCAGCACCGTGTCGCAGTACGCGGCCGCGCTTTGGCACCGGGCCGACTCCCGCTGGTAGCTGCCGAGCAGGTGTCGGTACACCGCCCGCGTCTCCTGCTTGCGGGAGGGGTCGAGCCGCCCAGCGAGCGGGTCCTCCATGTACGAAACCCGGGCGTCCTTGCCTCCCCTCGGCTTGCCGAAGGGATACCGCGGCGGCGGCTGCGGCCCCGGCGGCACCGGAGCCAGCACGGTGCTGCGGGGGTCGCCTGCGTCCGGCGAGTCTCGGGAGAGTGCGGCAAGGGCCTGTTCAACCAGCTCGTCGGGAGTGTGCGTGCGAGGGGGGGCGCGGCGCTTCGCGCCGGGGCCGGTGAAGTGCGGCCCGGGGCGTGCTGCGCGGAGCGTGTGCCGTCGGCCGGACGACGCCCAAATCGGCGCGTCCCGCTTGCCCGCCGGCCGCCGCGCCTCGGAGCCGAACGGCGCGCTCCGCGGGCGCGGCGGCACGCACTCCGGCGAGATGCAGCAGTCCAGCGCGGTGCCGGGGCGCCGGGCAAACCGAGCTTCCCGGCCTTCGGCGCCCACCGCACCCCCCGGCGCGGGGAGGACGTCGTCCAGCCGCAGCGGCGCGTCTTCGAACACAACCCCTTCAGGCGACCCAACGCGCGCCCCTTCGGCCGGTTCGCTGGGCGCTTCGCCGTCGCTGGCGCGGTTGGCGGGTCGGGTGGAGACGCCGACGGCCGGCCTCGTGCAGGGGTTTGCCATTGATGCTTCGTTTGCGGTCCCCGAGACAGGCCTGTATTGGGCAGGCGTGTTCTTTGCTATGCGAAGAGGGCGAGTGCGTGCAGATTTCCATGCGTGAATTCGTGTTTTTTAGAGTGTGTGTGTGGGCGTGTGTGTTAGAACTCGAGAAGGGAACACTTTTCTGCGCGGAGAAAAGCGGCTTTCTCACGTCGCAGCCCCTTCGGCCGGTTCGCTGACCGCTTCGCCGTCGTCGGCGCGGTTGGCGGGTCGGGTGGAGACGCCGACGGCCGGCCTCGTGCAAGGGTTCGCCATTGATGCTTCGTTTGCGGTCCCCGCGACAGGCCTGTATTTGGGCAGCTTTGTCGTGTTCTTTGTTATGCGAAGAGGGCGAGTGTGTGCAGATTGCCATGCGCGAATTCGTGTTTTTTTGAGTGTACGGTGTGCGTGTGTGTTAGAACTCAAGAAGAAGGGATAACTTTTTTGCGAGGAGAAAAGTCACGTCACAGCTCGCCCTTGCCTGCTGCCCGTAGTGACCCCGCACTGTTCGGGACCATCGCCTCGTTGTAGTCTACGGTTCCCTGCACAAGGCCCGTGTGCTACTGGTTACAACATGTATCCGGGGGTAGACGGCGTCGTCTGGGTGTCATGTTTTGAACACTTCGCTTGCACGTTCCGCCGTGCTTGCTGGCCGCCAGCTGTGGGAAGTGCTCGACGATGGTTGGCTGCATCTGATCTATCGTTCACACAGCTCTGCGACCTGCGGTTAGCTATATGCCGCAAGTTTTTACGGTCACTCTTGAACGCAGTTGGTGCGAGCCTTTTGCACCTGTCCTAGCTTCGGCCGACACGTTGTTCTCGGCAAGAACGCAGAGAAGAAAGGGTGAGGACTGCAAGAAAAGAAAGCGGTTGAGCCTGAAGGCAGTCGAATGTGTCAGGAAAAGTAGCCAAAGAGTAGTTCTGCGTTTGCGCTCGAATCGCGTGGCTTAACCTGTTGCTTGCGGAGGTCGGCACCGAGTCGTCTCGCTGAGCGTGAGACGACGGCCCTAGCAATGCTCGACAATAGATAGACCCGTCGCTTGCTTCCGCTTCTTTGCCGTATCCTGCCAGAAACATCCTCTTCGCTCCCTGGTGAGCTGTAGGCCCCCTCACTTGCATAATGCATTCACGATGTGTTGCACCTGACTCTACAACGTGTGAATACACACGTAACGTACTTCGGCATCATGGTATGCGCTACCACATCCGGCGTGGGTGGTTCCATTCGGACCACCGCGGGGGCGGGGAATGCTCTGTCGTTCACATTGCTCTTGAATGGCTGAGGCCACTCAAGAACAACGTGAACGGCGTGACAAAAACGACGCACGCATCTCCGGGGAGGGGGATGACTGCACTCCAAGGTATATAACGCCAAAAGGTAATCGTCGGTGGTAAACCCACATGCAGATCTACAAACCTACGTGATATCAAACGAAGTACCAGAGGGTGCGCTACGCTGTACTTCAAAACGGACACAGGACGTACGTTTGGTCAAAACCGCCAAGGAGGGAGTGCAGCAGTGCAGGACCCTCCGTGTGGAATCGAGTGAGAGCCGGACTCGGGAAAGAGGGGAAGAAACGGCAAACAAGGAAGAAGAATGGAGAATGGATTCGCCCCGAGGCCAGGGAGCAACGGTCGAGTGAAAGCCTGAGTTGGCTGTCAAACCTCCGTCAGCTCTGCCCTGGCTAACTGTGGGTGTTCAGCGCAAGAGACAAGCCCTACCGTGCGCCACCCGGTGCTGCTTTTGTTGGGAAATCGACAGCCACTTGACCCGTGGCTTTGCAGCACCGTCTGAAGCTTCCCCCTCGCATGCGCTCACTAAAGTGAGGTGTCTCTGCGCGGCCAGCTGCTGTCCGGGCAAACAAGAAGAAACTGCTGGCACCTTGTACGCCCTAACGGAAAATGCTCGCCTCGACCAGCTCCATGTCGTCGTAAAGACCGTGGGTCATGTCCAAGATCTTCTCGTTAAACCGCCAGACCTGCACCATGCCGTCTCCCTCGACGGAGGCAACGCAGCCGTCAGCCTTCATCGATGACAAAGGTGGACACGCAATGGACTCGCACAGAGACTTATGTCCGAAATGCGTCCCCAAAAGACAAGCGTCACCGTTCCCTCCATCGGACAACGAAGTGTGCGCGTAACGCAAGTCGTACACCTCCAGCCGGCCGTCCGCGAGGCCGACCATGAAGCGGCTGCCGTCTTCGGAGGACACGCCGCCGGACATCCATTTCATGCACGTGATTTCAGCGCCCGCTTGGACTGTGAGGAGGGGGGACTCGATTTTGCGCATGTCGCGGAGCTCGACCTTTCCGTGCGTGTCGCCTGTGGCCAACAGGTTCCCGGCGAGCGTTTCGGAAGGATCCGCGTTGAGGTGGAACGACACGCAGTTGACCCCGAACGAAGGGTTGCCCTCGATGGAGTTCTTGTAGTTGGGGCTCACGGTGGCCGTCGCGCTCGGCGCGCTGAGCGCGCGCGTGTCCCAAATGCACAGCTTGCAGTCGTCGCCGGTCGACGCGAGGAGCGTCGGGTCCCCCCGGTTCCAAGACACCGCACCGACGCAGTCGTCGTGCCCGTGCATCACCGCCAGCGGCGCGATCTCCGCCACCCCCGGCTGCTTGTTCTTCATGAGAAGGTTCCCCTCGCAGTCCCAGAGCATCACCGTCTTGTCGTTGCCAGCAGACGCCATCAGCCCTTCCTTGTACGGGCTCCATTCCAGCCCGAACCCCGCGCCGTCGTGTCCCACCAGACGGGCGGCCGGTGTCTCGGAGTCTGTCTTGAGGTCGTGCAAGAGGATGGGCCCCGTGGTACACTTGGCGGTGAAGAGGTTCGGCTTCAGCGGCGAGTACGCGAGCTTGACGACGGTGGTGGGGTGCGGGATTTGCCTCCGGACCACGGTGATCTCGCACCCGGACGGGCCGTTTCCTTTGCTCCGCCTCGGGTCGCCGCCCTGCAGCGACGGCGAGAACGTGTACGGAATCACGGTTTCCGCCACGAATATGTGGTTGGCCCCGTGGGGGTTCGACGTGCCCAGGAGAAGCTTGTGGACGTTCCCGCCGACGTTTCCCGCGTACACCCGCATGGTAGATGGTTCTTCCGGGTATTGGGGCAGCCACGCCACATCCATCAACGACTCCGACACCTTCGTCGAGTTCGCGAATGCGTACATAACCTGAACGATGTCCTCGACCCAAGCCGAGTACTCTTCTTGCTTCTTCTGCTCCTTCTCCTCCTCGTCGTCTTCTTCTTCTTCTTCGTCCTCATCCGAATCCTCTGCGGCGCAGGCTGTTTCTTTTACGGTTGCCGCGCTCGCTTCTTTAGCCCTCTTGGTCGCGCCGTCATCCTCGTCCCTCTTCCGCTTCATCAGTTCGTACCTCTTCACAAAGTCGTCGCCCATTCCCCCTCCCTTCTTCTCGGTCGGGAACAGCAGCACCGGTGCGCTCGGCTTCTCGTCGTTAACCTGGCCCTGGTCGCCGGCGTCTTTTACGTCTTCCTCCTCCTCCTTACCGTCCGCCTGAGGGCGCTCCGTCTCAAGTGACGGTGGGTCCGACATTGATCGCACCTATTCCTTTGATTCGTTCCTGTGGATTTACGACTGACAAACTGCTGTGATCGCACCTATTCCTTTGATTCGTTCCTGTGGATTTACGACTGACAAACTGCTGAACTTGAATCCCCTTTGGACCCTACCAAGAATACAAACCACCGGGATGAACTGGTCGATTTCCGCCCAAACACTACCAAACCTCGTGAAGTTGTGCTCCTGCGAGGAGCATATCAGAAATCTATGATTTTGAAGGAACAACCTCTAGAAACCTTTCGTCGTGTATGGAAATGCCCGGCGTGCCCCCCAAGTGAGTCAGGCTCGAGGTCGACTTTCTGCTCGCTGCGCCCCGAGCGCCGGGGATGGATTGATCAGTTCACAATCTTGGACGTTGGGCGGTTGTCAGATTTTGCACTTTCGAAGTCCAGGTTTCACACCCACGGCCGAACGTGGGAGATTGGCGAGCCCAATATCAAATACGGGCCGAATCTGTCAGGGCAAGCTGAGCTGCCTAAACACGCATTCGTCATTCGTTTCCAAGTCTGCGTGGCCCGATGGGCGCTGGGGCGGCGAACCCCTCTGCCGCCACTCTGTGAGTGACCCCACCTCGGCGTAGCAAAATGTGCCAGACTTTGAACAACAAACACTACCGGTTTTGCCGCCTATACGCACGCGCGATCTCGGCGCTTGTGCGGTCAACACTGCGGTGGTAGCGTCCCTCTCCGCGCGAATTCCTCGGGAGCCTCCAGTACTGCTGCACCAGCGCTATCCGAGCGAGAACATCCCCACATTCGCGCCGTTCTCATTTCTCGTTGCGGCAAGCGCGGACAAATTTCGCCGAGGGAAACGGGTACGGGAGGCAAGGATGGCATGAACAAACTATTCGGGAAATCGGTCTAAAGGCAGCAGAAAGAGGTGCGACACGGAGGCGACGAGAGAGGTTCGGCAAGAAAATCGCAACCAAGCTTTGCGAATTGCAACGTGGCCGTCTTCGGCTTTGGGTTTGTCGTTGATTAGGCGCACTGGTGTGAGCTCTTTGCTTGTTGGTGGATCCAGTGGCTAGCGGAGGCTAGGATTCCTGCTGGCCGTTTCGTATCTTCGCTTTCCCCCCGCAGTTTGTGGCTGACGAGCCGGGTGGTTGGCTGCTTTTTGAATAAGCGCCCGCTGTCTAGTTGCGAAGCACAAAACAAGGAAATGTGCAGCAAACCACGCGAAACACCAGCAAATTCGGGTATTCGTGCAGGGCGGATGTGACACCCCGCAGTAAACCCGGATATGCTGTGCTTGGGGTCCGAGCGCATTTCTTCCCTTTGTAGTTCACAACCGGCTATTTAACAAGCACAACCGGCGGGATCGATCAGGCTTTTATGTTGCCGCTTGAACCAGGCTGGAACGATGCTATTCGGAGAATTGCTGGGAGGGTCAGGTATTGTGCGGTAAATGCAAAGTCTTTGAACTCTAGGTCTGGCCCGGAACGGCTCGCTGCGTACTTGTATCAAGCGGTTTTATGGGGTGCGCACGTCCTCGTACATGTTATGTTATTCTATTATCAACAACGGCGGGGGAGGGGATGAAAGGGAAGGGGGAACAGATAAGAGAGACGCAGAGACGAAGCCACGTTTTCCGCAAGATCCTGCTGGTTGACAAGAATACTTCGGTGCTCGTGCGGGGGGCAACAGGCAATCCTGCCAGTGCTGCTCTCTGGCTGGGGACTTCTCTGCCAAGGACCCGAACAGTTACGGTAGAATGCAAAGTATCTGTAGCGGTGGCCTGCAATAGACTAGGTCCCAAAGGACCCGAAGAGAGACGAGAGACGTGGCCAAGTGAGGGGTCCCGTCTTTTTTAGGCTGCCCGTCCCCAACGACTCGCAAATTCAATAGAAACCCCGCGAGGGACGAATAGTCGTGCGTTCACTCACGCAGGTCGAGGCTGCAGAAACTGCGAGATGCGGTCGAGCCAGAAGCTTTCCCGCGGAGACGCGGCCGTCGTGGCAGTGAGGGCGGACTGGTTGCCGACGTTGTACGAGGTGTTGACGCTGGAGGAGGACGCGGACCACGCGTGGCACGGCGGCGGAACCCACGTGGGCGCCGATTTCGCGCCGCTCGAAAGGAAGCTGCCCGCGGCGCTGTTCTGGCGGATGGTCAGCCGCGTGACCGCGTCGCCGTGCGCGGTCCAAAGGTTGTCCAGTCGTGCGTTCACTCACGCAGGTTGAGGCTGCAGAAATTGCGAGATGCGGTCGAGCCAGAAGCTTTCCCGCGGAGACGCGACCGTCGTGGCAGTGAGGGCGGACTGGTTGCCGAGGTTGTAAGAGGTGTTGACGCTGGAGGCGGATGCGGACCACGCGTGGCATGGCGGCGGAGCCCACGCGGGCGCCGACTTCGCGCCCCTCGCGCCGCTCGAAAGGAAGCTGCCGGCGGCGCTTTCCTGGCGGATGGTCAGCCGCGTCATCGCGTCGCCGTGCGCGGTCCAAAGGTTGTCGCTCCGCCGCTCCGCGCATTCCTTCACGAGCAGGGACGACACCGTTTGGCGCAGCAGCCGTCTCCTCGGCGTTGTATACAACTTGCTAGACCGAAACAAGCCGGAATAACCTCGGGATACTGGATACGCTCGCATCGACATTAGAACGCGACTCGACGGCTCTTCAATGACTTGCAAGTATTCGATAGAAAATCGGGGACGTATAGTCGTCACGCAGGTTGAGGTCGAGCCAGAAGCTTTCCCGCGGAGACGCGACCGTCGTGGCAGTGAGGGCGGACTGGTTGCCGAGGTTGTAAGAGGTGTTGACGCTGGAGGCGGATGCGGACCACGCGTGGCATGGCGGCGGAGCCCACGCGAGCGCCGACTTCGCGCCACTCGCGCCGCTCGAAAGGAAGCTGCCGGCGGCGCTTTCCTGGCGGATGGTCAGCCGCGTCATCACGTCGCCGTGCGCGGTCCAAAGGTTGTCGCTCCGCCGCTCCGCGCATTCCTTCACGAGCAGGGACGACACCGTTTGGCGCAGCAGCCGTCTCCTCGGCGTTGTATACAACTTGCTAGACCGAAACAAGCCGGAATAACCTCGGGATACTGGATACGCTCGCATCGACATTAGAACGCGACTCGACGGCTCTTCAATGACTTGCAAGTATTCGATAGAAAATCGGGGACGTATAGTCGTCACGCAGGTTGAGGTCGAGCCAGAAGCTTTCCCGCGGAGACGCGACCGTCGTGGCAGTGAGGGCGGACTGGTTGCCGAGGTTGTAAGAGGTGTTGACGCTGGAGGCGGATGCGGACCACGCGTGGCATGGCGGCGGAGCCCACGCGAGCGCCGACTTCGCGCCACTCGCTCGAAAGGAAGCTGCCGGCGGCGCTTTCCTGGCGGATGGTCAGCCGCGTCATCACGTCGCCGTGCGCGGTCCAAAGGTTGTCGCTCCGCCGCTCCGCGCATTCCTTCACGAGCAGGGACGACACCGTTTAGCGCAGCAGCCGTCTCCTCGGCGTTGTATACAACTTGCTAGACCGAAACAAGCCGGAATAACCTCGGGATACTGGATACGCTCGCATCGACATTAGAACGCGACTCGACGGCTCTTCAATGACTTGCAAGTATTCGATAGAAATCGGGGACGTATAGTCGTCACGCAGGTTGAGGCTGCAGAAATTGCGAGATGCGGTCGAGCCAGAAGCTTTCCCGCGGAGATGCGGCCGTCGTGGCAGTGAGGGCGGACTGGTTGACGTTGTACGAGGTGTTGACGCTGGAGGAGGACGCGGACCGCGCGTGGCACGGCGGCGGAGCCCACGCGGGCGCTGACTTCGCGCCACTCGCGCCGCTCGAAAGGAAGCTGCCCGCGGCGCTGTTCTGGCGGATGGTCAGCCGCGTGACCGCGTCGCCGTGCGCGGTCCACAGGTTGTCCCTCCGCCGCTCCTCCACCTCCACAATGTCTTGCCGCTCCACGCATTCCTTCACGGGCAGGGACGACACCGTTTGGCGCACCGGCCGCCGCCTCGGCGTTATATACAACTTGCTAGACCGAAACAGGTCGGAATCCCCACAGGATACCGGATCAGCCCGCATCGACGTCTCACGCATGGCCTCGACGGCTCTTCTGTAGGCGACCATGCCTGCCCTCGGGTCCAACGCGCGCATCGCGCTCTTCTCCGGGGCCCGCACGAACGCACCCACCGCGGCCAAGACGGGCGCCGGCCAACTTCTGGGCGAAGCTTTGCCGCTGCCGTTGTTGTTGCCGCCGCTGTTCCCGCGGCTAGGCCCCTTCCACGGGGGCGCGTGGGCCGGCCGTGCGCCGGGCGACGGCTGCCGGCGGTGCGTCGGCGGCTCGCGGCCGTCGTTTTTGCCGCCGGCGGCGGCGGGCGCCGCGCGCTTCTTCTTCTTCTTCTTCCCCCGCGTCTTCGCCGCCCCGCGCCGGTTGCCACCGTGGAAGGCAGCCCCGCCGTCGGACAGCCCCGCAGCGCCCCCCGAAGACACCCCCGAACTGTCTGACTGCTCCGCCACCTCGGCCGACGCCCCCTCGTCCGCCAGCCCAGGCGACCCTCCGTCGCCGCCGGCGCGCTGCGCCGGCGCGGCTTCGGCTGCGCCGGGGTGCCCGCCGTGCGCTTCGAACCCGACACGGCGGCGGTGCGGATTCCGCCGGTTTCCGGCTGGTTTCGGGCGGGGGTCCCTCCGCGCGGTGTGGTCGTGCAGGCGCTGCAGCAGCCGCGACGCGAGATCCGGCTCGGCCGCAACGGGATACGCGCCGCTCAGCGCATCGGGACGCACCGGTTTCCCCCGGGCGGCGGCGGGGTTCCCAGGGGCGGCGGGGCGGGGGTCGCGCATGCCGCGCAGGCGGGACCACCAGGTATTCCGCCGCTCCGCGTCGTCCTCGGCCTCCCGCTGCGTGGCCCACAGCTTCTGCGCCCGGTACAGCTCCGTCGGCGGCGCCGCCGAGCGCCGCTCGCGGGCCATCGACGCCTCGAGCGACTCGCCCTCGAACAGCGGCCGCAGCGCCGCCCTCGCCAACCGCTCCCGCTCCGGCTGCGGCTTGCGCAGGTACCCGGTGCGGTACGACTCCGCCCGGTGGAACCGGGGGTACGCAGCGGGCGTACGGGCGACGGTCACGATCAGGTCGTCGTCTGGCCGCCGGCGGCCGGCCCCCGCGGCCGGCGCAGACCGGGATCGGGGCATCGGGGCGGGGGGGTCTGCGTGGCCGTGCTCGGCAACGCGGAGCAGGTGTGACGGCGGCGTTGACGAGCGGTGCGCGGCGTCGTGCCCCTCAATGCCATGTCGACGGCTCGCGGAAAACGAGAGAGGGTCGATTTGCGGCTCGCTGTAGCCCCCCCCCCCGGTGTTGCCGACGAGGGAGCTGCCTTCCAAGCCGAGGGCGCTGCCGCGCTCGGCAGTGCGCAGCAGATGCGACGGCGGCGTTGACGAGCGGTCGGCGGCTTCGTGCCCCTCAAAACCATGCGGGCGGCTCGTGTAAAACGAGAGAGGGCCGATCTGCGGTTCGCGGTAGCCCCTCGTGTCGCCAACGAGGGACCTGCCTTCCAAGCCGAGGACTTCACTGGCTTGCGGCCCGTTGTTGTCCATCGGGTCGCTCGAAGCCACCGCGTCCCTTGTGAGATCTCTCGCGCCTGCCCGCATGCCGTTCGGGTCCCTCGGCGCGAAAGCTGTGCGGGAGTTCCTCACGGGCGCGAGCCCGGACCGCCTGGCCCTCGCCGTCTTCTTCCCGGCGGCGCCGGCGCCGGCTGACGGCGGCTGCTCGGCCTCATCGCTGCTGAAGGCGGCCGCGGCCTGTCTCTCGTCGCCCCTCCGCAGCCTTGCCTGCTCCCCGAGGCTCGAGTCCGACGAGACCGGGCTCAGCGTCCCTTCGCTGCCGCTGGTGCGGTTGTGGAGGCCGGTTCGGGGCGAGCGGGACGCTTCTTCTTCAAACGGCCCGCTCAAATCAAACACGCTTTCCGACCGACCGCAAATCGCGGCAACGCTGTCTCTGAAACCGAAGGCTTGGTCCCGCCGTCCATCCCCACCACCTTCGCTGTGTACAGTGAAAGGACGGCTTCCAACATCGTCGTCAGTGTCGAATATGGACACATGCCGCACGAGGGACGGAGATCGTCCCTGACGCAGTACTTCGGAGGACGCCCTATCGGCGGAGATGCTGTACGAATGCGGAGCGTCTTGTTGATCACCGGGGCCCGTGCTCTGACGCGACAGGTACCGGGTTGCGGCCTGCGGCGACGTGTCGGAAACCGGCGAATACCCGCTCCTGGCCGCGGCCGCGCCGGCACCGACCGAGCCGGGCGGCGACGGCGCTGTGCGCGTGGGGTGCCTTCCGGGGGAAGCACTGGGAGGGCGGTGAGAGTCGGGCTGCGAGGAGTTGGCCCTGGGGCCGCCGCCTGGGGAAAGTATTGGGGAGGCGGCTCGTTGCTGGGTGATGAACAACGTGCCTTGCGAAGGGGACGGCGGCGGTGACCGGCTGGGCATCCGGAGCTTCTTCAATGCGCACGGCTCGCGCGCAGTGGCCATGCACGCGTCGCTGGGGTCGGGTCGGAACGGGACCAAGCGGTTGGTTTGGTCCGCTAAAACGGCACCCGCACGCTCCACGCCAACGCGCTCAGTCTTTCCCCGGCGGGGAACACACGCTTCGACATCCCCGACCGGATACCGGGGCAGTGTCGCACCTTCTGCGCTTTCACCCATGTGTTCTCGAGTTGGGTGGAACTGGACGGCAGCTGTGGAGGTTGACACGGCAGTACTGTGCGGGAAGGCAACTGGCGGCGAGGGTGGCGGCGTGCGGGATGGCCTGCGAAGGCGGGGCGGGGACGGCGTCGCGGCGACGGCTGCGACGGGCGGCGACTGCGTCCGGTTCGCAGCGGAACCGGCGGAGTTGGCGGCCGGTGACACGGCGCCCGGCGAGCGGGTGCGCGGCGGCCGGCGCCCGCCGCCGGCCGATCCGCTTCGAACGACGCCTCCGCCGGCAACCCCGCGGGGCGAGTTCCCGCCGCCGGTGCCGGGGACGGCCGTTCGTCGGTGCAGCTCCGACAACAGGCGCTTGCGCCTTGATGCTTCCCGGTTTCGCAACGCGAGGCGGCAGCCGCCCTCTACCAGCAGGAGCCCGATGCTCTGCTGGCTGCGCACCCAGTGGGCCACGACGGATTCCCGCGCGCCCGTTTCGAACCGGGAGAGGGCGAGCAAGGCGATGAACTGGGCCTCCGCGAAGGCGGTGCCCCAGAGGACGACGCGCCGGCTGCGCTCCTCGCGGAAGATGGGCGTGTGCCGCAGCAGCAGCGACGCCAGGCGCGCCTTTTGGTGCAGGTCGATCACCTGCCGCTGCGCGTCGAGCTGCCCTACGAGCACCGCGACACGAGCCCGCCACTCCGCCTCCGACAACCGATCCCGCGTCGCCGCTTCCTCGGCGGCAAGATGCCTGGCCGGCTGTGACGACGATGAGGTGGTACGTTGACCCCACGCGTGGAGGCGAGTGGTGGTCCGGTCGGTCGCGACGATTTCATCGATGACCCGTTCGTCGTCTTCGAGGGAGCGTTCGCTCGGGTTCGAGCTCGGGCGGCTGCTGCTGTAGTGGCACCGATGCTCGTCGACGATGTCGTGCACGACTTGCCGCAGGGACACGCCTTTGCCGGGTTCGGAACTGCCTTTCAGCTTCGTGTACAGTGGCGGCTCGTCCTGCTCCGATTGCAGCGGTGATGACGGCGGAAACAGGGGGCGATCGGTTTCCTGGTCCGCATGCGAAGGGGAGTCAACCAAACGGTCGTTGATGACTTCCAAATTGACAAGCCGTGCCAGCAACGCCCGTGTGTCGTCGTCCTCCGCGGCGACACCGTTGCTCTCGACACGCTTACGAAGGGCAACCAAGCGAGCACGCAGCCCATCCTGCGATGCCACGTCTGAACCCTGCCGTGCGTGACTCCGTTCGACGTCTCTTACGCTGCGCCCGAGCACTGGGCTCTCCGCCGACCAGGTACGGCTTGTGAGAAGGGCTGCGCTCAAATCCGCAGTCAACGTCTCGTTTACGCTTTCACCGGACGGCGAAGCGGTGGCCGGCATTTTGAACGATCCTTGCCCTTCAAGACGGCCACTCGCTGGCGCCTCGTCCGCCGCCGCCTGCGCCAACCTTCGGCGGACGGCCGGTGAGTTCCGGCCGCCCGGCGTCGGCGCCGCAGGCTTCGAGCGGCCTGGCGAAGCGGCAGAGGCGGGACGCCCGCTTTTGGACACGCGAGGCGAACCGCGTCTTTGGGCCGGTGACTCCGCGGGCTTGCCGCGCGCCTGCTGACCCTGCAGCTGCCCGGCCGCCTGCAGGTGCGCTCGTCGGCCGGCCGGTGTCTGCGGTGACCCGCCGCCTTTTTGCGGCACCTTCGCGAGGGCTCGGGGCGCCGTCTCCGCAGGAGTCGCGGCGTCGCGCTCGATGGACAGCCGGGCTGCCGCTTGCGGCGGCGGGGTCTGCTGGCGGGGCGCGGGGAACGCCGGACTGGGGGTGCGGTGCCGAGCGCCCTCCCCGCCGGGCGAAGCCGCGCCGTGCGCGGCTCGCTCTGCGTCCGAACCAGGCGATGACTCCGCGGACGCCGGTTCCGGGTCGAAGATCGCCGACAGTTCCCGGCGTAAAATGTCTCGGATGCGGGACTCCGTGAGCCGCGGACGTTCTTCGACGGCGGCGGGGGGGGTGTCGAGCTGCTGCGTCTTGTCGCCGGTGGTGAGGGTTCCGATGGTGCGGGCCAGGCTGGCCATGCCGGAAGCCATCTCTTTGCCCGCTTCATTTTCGACGGCCTTCTCCGCCACCCGCCACGCCATCTCGGCTTCGGCTCCGGGACCGCGCGCCTTTTCCCTGGCAAGCAGCATGTCCGCCCACAGCTTCTGCCCGTCGCTCCCTTGCTTCTGCACCGACGCGACGATCGTCTCGCAAAGCGCAGCCAAGCTCGTGTTCGACAGTTCCGCCTGCGACCCAACGGACTGCACCACCTCTCGGCACATTGCGGACACAGCGGCCAGCTGCGCACCCCAGACTCTCTCTTGCTGCGCCAGTAAAACTGCCATCGCGCCGTCGCTAACTGCCGCGCCCTGGTGTGTCGGGACACTGTCGTGCTGCTCGACGTCCTTCACTGGCGATTGCGCGGCACCGGAGACCTGCTCGTTTCTGGCCGGGCTTCTCGTGTTTCGCTCCCCTATTTTGACACTGGTTCCGCCGACCTGGGTTTCTTGATGCAGCGGAGTAGGCGGGCTAGACAGGCCCGTCGGTGTCAGCCGCGGTTTTCCGTCCGGGCCTGCAGCTTGGCCGTGATCCCCGCTGGGGGTGGCTGCGGTGCCCAGTGCGGACTGGACGAGGCGTTCGAGTCTCTGCATGCCCTGGGCGACCGCGGCTTGCGTGTCGCTGTGCAGGCGGGCTTTTTCGAAGACGTCGCGCTCCCACGCGAGGCGCTCCCTCAGCTCGCTCTCGCGCTTGTCGGCTTCGGTTCGCACCGCTTCGAGCTGCTCTCTGTTCTTCTCTTCGATGAGCGCGGACAGGTGGTCGCCGTGCTTGATTTCAGCGCTCAGGCGCTGCTTCAAGTCGGCGTCGGCATCGCGGCGCGCTTGCGTCAGGGCGGTTACTTCGGCTTCCAAGTGCCGCAATTCAGCCTCGAGCACGCTTCTTTCGTGCTTCTCGTTGTCCAACTCGCCGAGCAGCTGCGATTCAAGCCCGCCCGCCTGGTGCCGATGGCTGCCATGAGGGGTAGAAGCGTCCAGCAGCGATTCAAGCCCGCCTGCCTGATGCCGATGGCTGCCATGAGGGGTAGTTCCGTAGGAAGCGTCCAGCAACGACTCAAGCCCGCCTGCCTGGTGCCGATGGCTGCCATGAGGGGTAGTTCCGTGGGAAGCGTCCAGCAGCGATTCAAGCCCGCCTGCCTGGTGCCGATGGCTGCCATGAGGGGTAGTTCCGTGGGAAGCGTCCAGCAACGACTTAAGCACGCCTGCCTGATGCCGATGGCTGCCATGAGGGGTAGTTCCGTAGGAAGCGTCCAGCAACGACTCAAGCCCGCCTGCCTGGTGCCGATGGCTGCCATGAGGGGTAGTTCCGTGGGAAGCGTCCAGCAGCGATTCAAGCCCGCCTGCCTGATGCCGATGGCTGCCCGCTACTTGCGGCCCGCTGGGCTCGAAGATCGGCGAGCCCGCACGGCTACCACCGCCGGCGCCCCTGCCTGGGCTTGCTGCGTGTTGCCGCTCCAGCTGTTCGGCCGCCTCTTCGCCGGGCAGGGAGAAGACGTGCTCCAGCGGCATCGTGGCTGCGGGTTGGTACACGTCCTGTCGAGGTGCAGCGGCATAGGCCGGCCGGTTCGACAGTAGCCCGGCAGGCGGTGGAGATGCGCTCTGATACGGGGCGTCCTGCCGTGTTTGCAAAACGGTCTGCGGGTGGGATCGGGACCACGGAGACTCTTCAAGTTCTTGCGGCGCCACGTGAGTGGAGTATTGAGTCGAATGGAGCTCGGTCTCTGGCCGATCAGGCTGCATATTGCTCGAATGTTGCTGCCGGACCGAAGACGATGAAGACTGATGGCGAGCTGGTGTTCGGCCGCTCGGTTGTACTCGCATGGGTGATGCCGTGGTGCCAGTGTATGCCTGGACCGACACTTGTTCACGGGAGGCTTGCAGTTCCGGCGTGCGCGGTGTGTCTGCTGGCGGTTGCTGGTTCGCAAAAGAACCGTAGACTGGATATTTTTCATCGCTGAACGTGACACGGTGGTGGCGGTCACGGTGGGGTGTTACAGGCGCCGAGCTCTCCGCGCGAGGGAGAAACGGCGGCGACTGTGTGTCGGTTTGTCCCTGTGACTGCGGCCGAGCCTCGGAGCCAAAGTCGTCGCTGATCTCGGCATACGGTGGTTGCTGCACGCCAGACCGAGATGCGGGCGAGTAGGCGCTGGAATCGTGTCCGGCGGAGCGGGAATGGGCCGGCAGCCTGCGTGTGAGCGGATCTGCTTCACGCGACGGTAAAGCGAGGCCTGGAGGGTCCGTTTCTAGACCGGTAGTGTAGTCGCTGTTCGAGACGGATTGCTCTTCGGCAGCAGTGCCTCCAGTGGTGTCGGGACTACGCACTGGCACAGCGAGGCCAGGTAGCTCGGTGTTGCTGTTGCTGTCGGTGATGGATGGTTGCTGCTCGTGGAAAAGGATGCGTGGTTTGCGGAGCTTGGATCGGAGCTGGGGCCTTGAGCTGGCGTCGGTGCTGCCGGCGCTGTCGTTGCCTCTGGGTCCAAGTCCGCTATTGGTTTCGTCGAAAACGAGGCTCGCCGCCACATCCTTTCCTCGGCCATCCGCCGCCCTGCGCCACGCGTGCTCTCGAGCTGATTCGGACCCGATTCTGTGCTCAAGAACCGCTCGATCACTGTGCACCGCAGGTGCTCCCCCTTCGCGTGATTCGCGGTTCATCCCTTTTTGCGCTTCGCCACTCTGCGACAAGATAGTGGGTACAGTCCGAGAGCGACGGCTGGATGATGGTCGTGCGGCTGCTCCTTGCTGCTCTTTAGGATGGGACGTCGGGGATGGCGTGCGAGCGGAGCGAACGACCTGCAGGGTCGTCCTCCAGTCCTCCCGGAGGGCCCTGATTTGGGCGGACGCGCGGGCCAAGATGCTGCGGCGCCTCGACTCTTCGTCGTCGTCGCCGCCCGGGTTGCTGCCGCGGGACGACGCGCAGAAGGAGAGGTCGATTTCGGACGCGGTCGACAGCGGCGCCGGCGGCGCGAGCGCCATCAGCACCGACTCCAAGCCCTCGACTTCCTCCTCCACCTCCGCGAGCTCTGCCGCGCCGCCGCTGGCCTCTGTCGGTGCGGCCGCGTCGCCGTCTCGCGGGGCCTCCGGTGTCTGCAGCCCCGCTTTGCGCTGCAGGACCCCCCCGCCCCCGCCGGCTTCCGACCCGGGCACCTTCGGCGTCAGCACCGCGGGTGGCGGGGGAGGACCGTGCTGCTCCCTTCCGCCGCGCTCGGCGGGCTGTGCTCCGGCGGCCGGCCGCACGGCGGCCGGCCTGGGTGCTGGCGTGCCGCCGCTGCCGCCTCCTGCCTCACGGGCGATGGAGGCCCCGCCGCGCCGCTTCTCGTCGTGAACAGGCTGCGCGCCTCCCTTGCCGCTGCCGCCGGCCTTGGGCCCCCGCAGCCTCGGGTGCGGCGACGAGCCTCGGCCGGCACCCCGATCGACATCCAGGCGGGGCATTGCGGTGTCGGGCGGGGTTCGAGACGGGGGGCTTTTGGTGGGAAGCCCGTGCTGTCGGTCGGTTGGTTGCGGGGTGCCCGGAGCTGTGGGTGTCCGTGTCGCGCTGGGGCTGTGGGCTGGTGGCGAGGCCGAAGGGAAAGGGATCGCACCGGGTTTGCTGCTGGGGAAAGCGCCTGGTCGCCCCGATTCGACGGCCTGCGCCCCGCCGAAACGAGGAGGGCTGCGGGGGCTGGGCTGGCGGAGGGCTGCCGCCGACGACGGAAGCGCGGAGGTGTCGCTGAGAAGCTGTGCGTCTGCCGGATCGACGGCGGGCCCTCCTGGTCCGACTGGGGTCGCGGCCGTGCTCGAGGCGGCGCTGTGCCGGCGGTGGGGTGCCGATGCAGTCGGCGGGGATCGAGGCGCTGAAGAGAGGATACTCGAGTTGCTGACACGGCGGGAAAAGCGTTCGCGGCGGTGCGGCGGTGCAGTTCTCTGAGCGGTGATTCCCATCGTTGACGAACCGTCATGTCCGCTTGTGTGACTATATAAATGGTCAGCAGGACCCGTTCGTTGCCGCTCAGGCGCGCCCGAGAAGTCCGTGTCAGGGATTTGAGCATACGAACCAGGTAAGTCGCCGGACACTTTGAAAGCTGGGTTGCTAGGTGAAGCTCGAAACGCTGTGTAAACGTCTTGATCCCGTTGCGGCTTTCCGGAGTTGGGGCTCTCGGATGCCGAATGGGTACTGGGATGCTCCGTTGTGCGCATGCGATCTCCAGAAGGACTCCGCGATGGGGTGCGGATAGGCGATGGGCGTAACGAAGCGGATTCGCGCGAAGGGGAGAACTGCGTACCTAGTTGGGGAGCTGGAGATGAGGTCGGCCTGTACCCTTGGTCAGCTTCCAGGCGGGAGGTGGCGCTTGGGTGTTCTGTTGCCAAACGTGAAGAGGTCCTGTGTTGGTGGTGCGGTGCAGGATGAGGTTGGTGATGGCTCGATTCTTCTGATCCGGAAACGGACCAAGAGGTAGGAGAGTATGATGAAGGGTGATTCGTGTCCTGCTGAGTCGTGTCTGTGGCGTTCACGTCGGATGCGTTGAACGCAGCGAATACACCCTGCGGCCATGTGGTCATAAGCGCGTCGTCGTGTTCTGGCGGCATGCTCTGCGTTGCAAAGGCAGTCGGCGGCGTCGTGATGTGTCTGTGTTGTCCACCGTCCGAAAACGATCGCAAAGACGACTGATCCTTCGACAAGTCACCGAGCGGCAGACTATGCGTCCCCACCGCCGATAGACCACCACCTCCTCTGCCCACCCCGCGAGGCTTCAAACCTACCTTCTGCTGGTGTTGCTGCGACACTGTGTTGCACTGCCAGGCCAGGTGTCCTTCTGCCCCGCAGGTCAGGCACAGCACGCTGTTGTCGTGGTCGTCATCGCCTCGCCATATGCCTGGTATCGGTGACCAACCCGACACGTCTGGGTCATTGCGGATACCAGAGGGTGGACTTTGCAATTCGTGCTGCGCTGCGTGGAGTGGGCGGGTGTACGGTCCCAAATTCGGGCCGACGGCACGAGGGGACACCGGGACTGACGGAACCGACCCTTCTGGCTCGTGAGCCAGGGGAGATGAGAGGAAGGGGTACAGGGGAATGTAGCCGGAGTGGGAAAGCGGCGATCGCTTCCGCGCGGCGGTACCATGCAAAGGGGGCGATTTCGGGGTGCCCAGAGGGTGTGTGTCGGGGAGAATGGGTGAGAGCGCCCAGTGTGGGATGGTGCCGTCGGTTGCGCTGCTTCCTCCGGCGCTGCCGACGACGATGTACGGAGACCGGGGAGCGCGCTTTGGAGGGGTTCGAGGGGCCAGTTGCGGGGTAACAGACTGCTCGGACCTGCTCTTCCTGATCTCGCGCTGCTTCTGCACTGCGCGTGCCATGGAGAACGCCATCCCCACGTTGTAGAGGGGGCGACCGGAGCCGAGTTGCCCCATTTGGGACACGCTTCTCTTCAGCTTTCCCTTTTTGTCCGTCTTGGCCGGGTACACACGGCCTTGGTACACGGAGCTCCCCGTCTCAGCAGCATTTGCTGCCATCGTGACAGCCGACCCTGCTGCCGCTCACATCTACCTTCGTTCCTCAGTAGAGAGCGAGGCCGCGTCACCACGTGTGTCCAGCCGGAGCGTGGTTATTTTCTCTTTCTTCGCCTTCTTTTACGCTCTCCACGTTTCCCCAGGATCCTAAAAGTGCAGGTTGACAACACTCTTTGTTGGCAGGGATGTTTCAATATGTCAGATGAGGAGAAAACGGGACTGTGTCACGATTTGGATACGCGTTGCTCATTCGTGAGGAGAAGTCCGAGCTCATGTGCAGGCAGAACACTGGCACCCAGGCATGGCTGCTGGTACCACGGGTAAGGGAGGGGGATTCAATTTCACGTGCGAGACCCTACCCTCACACGTTTTCGTTCGGGTGGCATTGGCACTATCTGCACCTCGGGCAACGATACCACGTCCTTGCCGTCTCTTTGGCAAAATCGTCAGGTGTTCGGACACTAGCTCTACGCGCACCACGCCTCAGCCACTTGTTTGCATACTTCGGACGTGCGATTAAGAATCTCAAAGCTCGAGAACCTGCACCTGGAGACCCATTGTGAAATGGCCAACGGCGTAGCTCTTCCATGACAATATTGAAGCATGTTACACCCATGTAATCACTGGCAGTTCGCGACAGGTTGGCGGTCTCTATACGTTGAGAGAGAAACGGTCGTGGAAAGAGAGAGGTCCCGAGGCCGTGGACGACTGCCTGCCGGCAAGCGAGCACCTACTTCACCATTTTCTTCCTTTGATTCGCCGTTCATCGGATTGGGGGCGCCCAGCCCCGGCAACGCGCCGATTCGAGAGGGCAACGTTCGCAGCAGGAATGTTCGTCGGGGTGCCTCCACATGGGCGCGCCCACCGTGCGAGCACCTCACCCGCGCTCAGGGTTCGTCAAAGCTTCGTGGCCATCGAATCAAACCCAAGGGCGCTTGCAAAATCAAATTATTGGGCGGAGACCTCGCTTCTGAAACAAGACAGTTGAGTTTTTTCTGAGCTTTGCGACGTCCTCTAGCTCTTGCGAAGCTCCCGACGAAAGGAGTTGCCGGAGTGTGAGATCCTACGTAGCAACCGTTAGAACCTGAAGCAAATGCGATAAGCCAGGCACCGGAAGTCGCGGTAAGTTCGTTTCAAAAACCACAACGTTCCTTGGTGCTCGGGTCGTGAGAGGCTCTCTAGGCCCGGACAGGAGCAAAAGAATGAAAGCGGGTCTCGAATGTTTGTGGTTGCTGCAGTCTTCGGGCTTCCGAGTCTCGACGGGTTCGGAGTACGGCTGCTGCTAAGCTGTTAACCGGTGCTCTCTTCAGCTCTTCCCCCGCTGGCCCTCGGCAGTTCGACTTTGCCTGTGGACCGGCCAATCACTCGTACGCGAGCAGCCGACTAAGACAGACATCAACGGACATCAGGCAAATGGTCCGGAATCTTCCCCGCGCGGGTGCCGCCCCCGTTAGCGGCACATCCGCCGGCGATGCCGGAAAAGGACTCGTCCGGGCAGTTGCCGCGGCGGGCGCCTTCGGAACCTTCCTCTCGGAGACTGCCGTTGCTGACACTGGCGGCGCATCCTGCCGGCGATACCGGAAAAAGGACTCGTCCGGGCAGTTCCCGCGGCGGGCGCCTTCGGAACCTTCCTCTTGGGAGGCGGCACCTCACTTCTTGCCGGCCGGCGACACCAAAATCACACCGTCGCCGCGAATGTACAGCATGTCGAGCTTTCGAACGTTGGGCTCGCTCCGCCCCTTCTCGTACGTAGCCTGGCCGCGGTTGGTTGTCTGATGAAACCTACTTTCCGTGGGGAATATACGAATATACGTCAATGTTTTAAAGAGGGTCTGGCGGAACCAATCATAGACATGGTTCACGCAATCTATTGGTTCACGCAAGTGCGCGATGCAGAACATCTTGTGTGAGTACGTCACGGGGAGTCAACGTGACAAGGTGGAATAATACAACAATACGTATGTTACGGAGAGAAGACGTCATGGCGCTTGTGTGACCCCGACCCTTCTTACTCAGGCCGGCGTCTGTGGGAGTCACGCCGTCAAACCTCCGACGGTCCTGCGTGCCGCACCGTGCCGCCTTTGGAACCCACTCCAAGGAACTGGAACCCCTACAACGCATTCTTAAACCCAACAACCCCCACCAGTCCAGCTGGAAACCGGCCCCCACAGTATTAGTAACAGTATGGTCGAAGCTTACATTTTGTCGAAGCTTACAGTACAGGCAGGGCTTACGCTCCGTTTTCGGTCTCAGTAAGAATACGTGTGGTCCACATGTGGACGCTCAAGTTAGAGGGAAAAGAAACCTTTCCCCCTATGTGCGCGTCACTACTGGACTTGGCGACACGTGGCTGTGCGGCCTTGGCGACTTGTGGGCCTAGACACCCCTGCATGTGGACCAAGCTGTGGCGAGCACATGTGGGGGAAAGAATAAATCAAAATCCACATGTGGTACCTGTGGATCCACACGTGGAAGCACACGTGGGGGGAAAAAGATCCAAAAAGTTAACGTGTGGAAATCCACACGTTCCACACGTGGAGCGTAAGCCCTAAGTTTACGACACAGTGCAAGAAGTCTCGAACAAATGTGCTTTCGCCCTTTCACTCTCCGTACCCGAAACCGTTGCGTTGACACATCCACGCCATCCCCCCCAAGTTGTACACAGGCGGACGCCAGCCACTTCGCTCCACAGCTATATTTTCCGGCCCCGTTCCCGGCGTCCTTTTCCTCCGAGAAAAGGAGTGCTGCTTCTATTCCGAGAATACTATTTGCGCCAGTGCTCAAATGGAAACGTCCAGGTGGATGCAAGCTACGATGCTCCGAAAGACAGGAGTGCCCATCTGCGTAGGCGCTTCGTTTTGTTTGTGCGTGCCGGGTGATCGTTTTCTCACTTGTATTTACCCTGTGTGTATTCAGGAAATTCTGATCAACCGCCAAAACACGCTGCCTACGTCTTTTTAGCCTGCACAATGCAGTGAAGGGCAACCCGCAAGATTGTTAGTACCAAAATTGAAAATACCTCCTCCACGCCAGACATCATGAGGTTAATGTGAGTATCGAAAGCCAGGAGCATTCCTCGGAGCTCACGGTCGCCTCGCATTTGCACTTCGACAGGCTTTCCGAGCTGCAACCTGCAAGTGTGAGTGTTCGTGACGCTGTATGGTAACAGCTGGAGCGAAGTATCGCACCCAGGCACAAAAAACACCCAATGGAGATACACTGCTGCTGCATTGGTACGGGAAAAAGAATGCCCGTGACACCAAAAACCGAAGACATGCATCAATGGAAAAGCACAGGTGGCCAACAGGATGAAAAGAGCCCCGCGTGCTGCGGAGCTCGTCGCAGATAGCCGGTCTCGACTGACGGCACGCCAATTTCATCTTCGACAAAACTACACCATACCGCATGAAGTCGATTGGCTGGTTAACTTCCGTCATTGTGTCTAGAGCAGCCCACCACTGCGGGGCCCAACCCCCTTCTCCCTGGTGCACCTTTTTTTGAGATTCCGGGGGTTTAGGGTCTCCGTGCGACCATTGTTAAATGGGCTCTCTCAGAGCAAGAAGCGGCTATATGAGTGCGGGTTGTTTCTTTGGTGATTTTTCTTTGACGATGGCAACGTTGCGTTGCACGAGAGAGCTTGCAATATGATTGCGTCTAGCCCGCGGCTGGCCTAGCGCACTTGTGTCAAAATTGTCACTGCACATTCGTCCAGACAATATGGGTACACCCAGCTTAGTGGAAGTCAGTCGGGAAGGGTAATTTCCCTATGCAGCCGTATCACAACCCGCCAGACCTTTTGCTTGTACCTTTACAGTCTGTTTAATGGTTGTTCGCTTGATGCTGGTTGTATCTGCCTTCCCTGCTATCTGTGAATCGACTACCGAGATTGGAGTACGCAGATGTGACGGCAAAGATGGGCGCCAGTGCCTGGAAACGTTACATGATAATTCAAGCACACCACTGCTAAAGGAGTTCGACCAAAACCCCGCTGGGTGAAGCTCGGTCCCCTGCTCCAGGTTCTTAAAAAGGAAAGGAATGCGCAAACCCTGGTACATTTTCCTCTTTCGCTCGAGCGATTGCGACATTTCGCTTAGAGGAAGTTCGCTGGAGAGTTTCTTGCGAACCGAGAGAGGGAACGAAATGGAAATGGTGGTCTGTTGTAACTAACTTGTAGGATTATTTCTTTCGACGGTGTACCGCGGGGCCCTCACTTGAATTAGTCCAGATTTGTCCGTGGGCGTGCACTCTCATGCACTCAGGACTTGACATAATCGCTCTGAGGCAGGTGGCTTTCTTGTCTTTCTCGTCCTAGCTTTTTCGGCCTACGGCTTAGTTCCCATCCCAAAGACCTGTTTTCCCCCTGTGCCAATTCCGGAACTTCTTGCCAAACAACCCTATTTCAGCATCCAACCTGCCAAGGAAGTTCAAATTCCGGAATTTCGTACTCGAGGGATCGGTTCCGATATCGGCCGCACCGGACAGGGAAGACAAGAACGACAAAAAAACACTGCTGTGTGTAAGCACCAACAGATCTGACTACTGGATGGGTGGTGTCAAAATCATTGGAGGAAAGCAGCAGACAGCTCTTGCCCTGAGGTAACCAAGAGAACTAGCCTCTGTGCATGAGCAAACAGGCCACAAGTGGGTAACATGGCAAGCCAGGGCCCCTAGAACTGGTCGGTGGTCACAGCACCCGCAATTGTAAAAGAACAAGACAGTAGGCGCAAAGCAAGACATTGTGATACCTTCCCTGTACAAAAGACTCCATGGAACAGAAGGGGGGAAATGGTTGAAAAGCTGTTTGGTCCAACAAACAAACGGGTTCGCGGCTTGGGAAGAGACACAAGCGCCTCTCTTCCTGCCATCCCGAGTGTCTGAAGGACAGAAAGCTTCGTTAAAGCACAGGGGGGTTCTGTTTCGTTCGACGAGCGTTCCGCGTAAATGTAGTGAAACACATGGAATGTCAGCGTTAGTATGTGTGGGTGTGTGTGTGTGTGTGTGTGTGCGTGCGTTAAGTGCATGGCTCAAGGCGGAACGTCTGAAGCAAAGTATAGCCCACGTGTCACCTTTTACCAATCGGGTTTGAGTTTCCGACACGGTGTCTGTGTATCCGGCCAAGATCTTTGATGTGTGCGATGAGTCTTTCTTTTTGGGCCGCCATCCCTGGACGAGGGGCCCTGGTGCATTACGGTCACGGGAGGTCCGAGCGAACAGCTCCCCCTTATATATGCTTTGCTTTTGGAATAGTACAGGTATACTGAAGGGAACGTTTCGGAACAACGGTTGCACATGAAAGGTTGAACGAAGCCAACAAAAAATCTCTATTACACACAAAGGGAAGTGTTTTCCCGAACAAACCGGAGGTGCGACCGTCTAATCTGTTCTTTCTTTCTCTTTCTATCCAAATCGCATCGAGTTGGACAACAGTACTCGAAGCGCTTGCCTGCCTTCATGGCACCTGCACTTTGCTGATCTCATGGATAACAGTACTCTAAGTGGACACACCAAGCAGACCCTTTCCATGAGAGCAAATCTGAGTTCTTCAGTGTAAGGGCGGAACTCTGCCCCGAACACTGGTGAACTCCGTCTCAATGTCCTGAGTATGGAGTAAGGCATTACCTGAGGGTGTTACCTGAGGGTGTTACCTGAGGGTGTTACCTGAGGGTGTTACCTGAGGGTGCCTCGAGCCGCTTTGGACTATCCCGCACCGAGATTGTATCACCGATGACGTTGCCTTTTCCAGCGCGCGGCTGATTCCAAAAAATGGTCGCCCGGTCGAGTACGCAGGCAGGGTGGTGATCGGGCAGCTTCTGCATCGCTGTGCTCGCTGTCTTTTCGCGACCTTCTCTGGTTGAATATCGACTTCGATAATATGCACAGATGGAACATGGGACCACACGAGGCAAAAATGAATGCTTCAAATACGAGCGGTGGGGTATCGGGCTCTCATTGGGGCTAGCTGGCGCTGGGGAAGCGAGGGGAGGGTGAAAAGAGGGTCACCAACGGACTGCGATACTGGAAGCGCCTACTTGGTGCCGGTTTGTTCCTCTTTGCGGTTTGCGGTCCTCAATTTGCATAACACCGTCAGCGTCTGAGAAAACAGCACCACGCTAAGCAGGGGTTTGTTCGTGCGCACTTCCTCCAAACCTGCTTTGCGGAGCGAGGACAGCGCGCTGCCATCGATCGGTTTTTGTTCTTGACAAATTGCATTTGTGTGACGCAAAAAACATGACTTCGTCTTTGACGGCAGTTGAATGCCGATCAATCCAGGATAACACAAGAGTGCGACGACGCACCCGCCAAATGCACCGAGTCATAAAGAGTGGAAAATGGCCAACAGTTCACCGGTACTGGCCGGACGACCAGCAACAGTGCTATGATCGTGTGATGGCATCTCCGCGATGTACTAAGCAGAGCCGCGCCACAGACAAAGTTTTGCACGGCTTTGTCCAGCAGAGTAGAGGGAACAAAACTCGACCAGGTCACACACCGGATTCCAGGTCCGACGACGGAAGTGTCGGGGTGCGTAACGGATATAAGAGCAAGCCTTCGGGAGTACGATCTTGTTTACAGTGAAGGCTCGGTTGAGAATCCAGAATGCTAAACTCCGGGTGACCTTCGTCGTTTTTAAATTAAAAGAAGGAGCGGAAGATTCAAGAAGTAAAAAGGCGAAAGAGGGAAGCCGCACATCGCGAGAGCAGGAGAAAGAAGAATGGAAAACAATGTTGGTTGATTGCACTACCCTGAACGAATCATGGTCAGAGGGTGGAAAACAATGTTCGTAGAACTGTATTACCCTGAACCGAACATCAGCGGAGGTACTTCGGGGTTCGTAGTTCCCTCACAGATTGCATGAGCAATGACGAGCGATGCCGAGTGGCAGGGACGTAATAACATATGTGCAAGCCCTGGTAGCTAACGAGTATGAACTGGATTATTGCGCATTGTACGAACTAGTCCTTAGACGAGCACGCTTTTGCTCTTTCCGTGCAGTTCGGTGAACAGTACAGCCTTCTTGCATACTATATTTTGTCCCGTAAGGTTGCTGTGCCATTCGTTTGTGGTGCAGGCTTGTGGACAACCAAAAGAAACAGCAGGTCAATAGGAAAGTTGTTGTTTCAGGACCGTGTGTCTGCGGCGTCATGTTGCCTCGTGTGTGCTCCTTTCGAGTTTGCTCTTTGAACGTCGGAACCCTGTACCGCCTGTCCTTTCGGTAGGACGGACAAATCGATGCGATAGGAAGTCGCATGTCGGCGCAAGGGCAATCATTACTCGAACTCGGCAATTCAAAAACTCTGCGCCACTGCGGATACGCTTTGTGAGCCCTCTGTCAACCAAACCTTCCGTTCTGGCGGTGAAAAGAGGGGAAAGGGGCTTGGAATGGTATTTGGGGGGAGGGAGGCTAGGAGAGAACTGTAAGAACAAAGCATGCGGACAAAAAAGACCGTACGTACGAAGGTGTCGGGCAGGGCTTGTCCCTTTTGCGAGGGTTTGCGTTGGCACACCCCCGTTCCTCAACAGCTGCGCCGAGTATTCAATTTTTTCAGCCCCGCGTGCTCGAGTAACAGCACCTTGCATGTTGTGAGAATTGTCATATTCGCAGGAGTGCTTGGTAGCTTGAGCATCCGCGTTTAATGAACACCTACACATGCACGCAACCACGGGGCTAACACCTGGCCGATGATGACCAGTCCGCCAACTTAATGGATCACCTGAGCTTCATCATGTACCGAGGCCGCTTATAAGTGGAACCCCACTTGAAGGCAGCGTGGCCACTCTCCACACATGCATCTGGTTAAGGTACTATTCTTCTGAGAGCTGATTCCATACTAAGATCCGTAGATCGCATTTGTCATTCAACGGATAAGAGACCGGTTACGCCAAGCACCAAGGAACGTCGTACGATCTTTGCGCCGCATTGCACGAATTTTCGATGAACGCACGCAAAGTAAAGAAGAGAAGCAGAATGCTTTGACTTGGTTTTGCAGAAGCCCTATCAAATCTAGCATACTTCTGCTGGGGCAGCAGGTGGTCGTTCTGTGCCGTGCACAATAAACAGTTGACGGAATAAAGACAACCTCGACAACAGCAACTTGACTCGCGGCATGGCGAAGACGTCTACTTCTAACGCCGGGTTCGCTGATCTTTGCACACTTTGCAGATCGCCGGAGGCCGGCGACCCGGCGTACCGGACGGACTCCCGCACTCCTTCCTAGTGTTTAATATTGTGGTTCAGAGGTTCAGTGTTTTAGGGTCTCCGGTTGACCATTGAGGCTCGGTGTCTGGTAGTCAAAGGGGAAACTACGGCTAGCCACGTTTGTAACTGATGCGGCCGACACCAAGAACCCGTACACCGCGAGAGTAGGAGAAGTAGAAAAGGGAAACTAGAGTTTTCGTTGACCGCACTACCCTGAGCCCAAATCCTGGACGTGGTTTCAGGTGGCAAATTGGCAAATGATCATGATCAGAAGGTCCTACTTGGGCGGTTCAGTTTCCCCACACAGTTGCATGTGGCTAAAAAAAATTCGCTATAAATTTAGTCTGGGGCCAGTCACTTCCTTCCTATTTGAGGAAGTGGCAAAGAACACCACCCCAGCTGCCAAGAGCTGCGATTCGGTTGTCCTGTTATCTTACCTTTTTTGCCTGTTCTTGTCCCCCTTCTTCTTGCACTCCGTGGGCACAACAAAACGCAAGAGGTCTGGTCAACTATTCCCCGCAGCAGCTGCACACATTTCAAAGAAAGAAGACGGTCGGTCATCCTCTTCTACATGAAGGCCGTCGGCTGGTTGTGCCGTGGAGAATGCGGTGCGGTCGGAACGGGATGAAGTCGTCGTCGACAGACTTCGAGTCGGAGGTCGCGAAATATGCCGGGGGCAGCTCGGAAGTGGTCGTAAACTCTTTACTGCTCCACATGGC
Source organism: Diplonema papillatum (assembly GCA_030068145.1). Classification (NCBI taxonomy): domain Eukaryota; phylum Euglenozoa; class Diplonemea; order Diplonemida; family Diplonemidae; genus Diplonema; species Diplonema papillatum. The sequence goes on from JAPJBO010000016.1 coordinate 632,171, forward strand.
CATGACTAGTTCGAACACGCAGTAGAGGGACACGATCACCGCAAAAATGACGACGGCGTGCATGCACGAGCCCGCGACGCCTTGGTACTTCGCATCCACGACGTAGTAATCGGGCAGCTTCGCTTCGACCGAAAACGCACATGTGTCCACCATTTTCTATGGGTTCCAGCTAATTTCTGAAGGACAGAAACGGCTTCTAACCTTCTACTGCGGTACCGCCTGCGTCGTGCACTGTTCCGTATCGCGTCTCCTGCCACGACCCTGTGCTAGTCGGCAGCTGCGTTGCGGTGGGTGAAGCCGGTGGTTTACTTGTGGCGCTTCCCTCTTTTTACTTTGCCTTTTTCCCCCAAGATTTTTTGTGCTTTGCGTTCCTCAAGGGTTGGGAGACCTGCAGAGCGGGTGTTGGATTGGAAGAACTTCGGAAGAGGAACCGTCTGAAAAGTACCAACACTGGCGAAACATCCCCATTTTAAAGTTAAAGTTCGCTTGAAATTCCGGGGTTTCAGGGTCTCCGTGTAACCGTTCATGAATGGGTTCTCTTAGAGCAAGAAAGGGCTATATGGTTACGGGTTGTATATTTTGTGCGATCGACGATATACGTCGTTCTGATGGGTGGCGACTTTGCTTTAGTGTTCGCTTCTTTTCCTTTTCCTTGACAGGCTCCTCTTTAGTAGTATTGCCTTTACTGCCTCTTCGTGTCGCGAATGGTGTAAGAGTGTTGTGGCCTCGGCTTATTGTGAATCATCGGTCGAAAGTTGGTCAGAAAGAAGTCAGAAACGGGTCGCTGATTGTTTTTGATGGAAGTCTGAAGAAAATGGCTTCGAGAGCCATGATCTCGGGACGGCGCGTGCAAGCAGGGTCGATTACAGGCACGCGAACAAGGTGCGTCTGACGACAGCCGACGTCGACGTGACGCGCGCTGCCGCGGGGTTGGCTCGATGGTGGTGAATCAGACGGCCCACAGCCACAATACCCAATGTATTGGGTGAATGTTGTGGTCATTCTACTACTAGCGTTTATTCTACTACTGGGTGGGAAAGCTGTAGGTGCGCAGTACTGCCCCCGTGCTCCTCCACAACCACGACGCCTGCAGGAAACCCCAGCGGTCGACGAGTTTTGACGCAGTTTGTCGGAGTTTGGCCAGAAACTCGGCCGGTGAAGCTCGGGCCCTTTGCTATTCGCGGCTCTTTTGCAGTGGAGCCTGTTTTTACTGTTTTTTGAGTGGCCAGCTAGCTTGGACTACAGACCTGTAGCTGGCTTGGCTGGCTCTGTGAAGCTGGGCTGGCTGTCTGGGATTGGCTCTAGATAGACTGGCTCTGGCTGGAAGCTGCGGGCCCATGCAGCCGGGAAGAATTGGCATAATTGCATGCTGCGCGGCCCGGAACCGTGTCCGGAAACCACAAAAAGAACCCCCAGATGTGTTCCCAGGCCCTCGCACGCGGTCTTCGGTGGCCAACGGGTCTGTTCTGAGGTCGAGGAAGACCTGGGCCGTGCCCGGAACATGCGATGCTAGTACTCTGCGAGTGCCCTGCTAGTCGGCGCGGTGGTTTGACAAATAGAGGGAGAAGCGGCCATCTTTTTGTGAGAGTGCATTTCTGCAAAAGTCTGCAACCCATTCGCATAATTTCACTGCAAACTGAGAGAAAGGGAGGGAACGAAACGGAAACGAGAGGTTCTGTTGGATTAACTTCCTGGGAGTTCTTTCTTTCGATGGCGCCTTTCGTCCAGATCTGTCCAAGTGTCTTACCCGCTCGGAACGAAGGAATGTGGCGTCAGAGTGCTGGAGGGGTCATACCACCCAGTCGACCCACTCTCCCGCTTCTGAGGTACCGCCACGGCGCCACGAGCGTCCCGACGATCCTGGTAAGGCAGACGACAAGAAATGCGATGCACCTTCTATCTGAGGGGGGCGTGCACACGCAAGCTCATAAAGCTCGACGTACCTGGTGTGATCCGGTGGCCTTACTTGGGTATACAAGGGGTGGACTCAGTAAGTACTTGAGGTGTGCTTGGGAAGTTCTTGGTATGTGCATGGGAAGTTAAATTTTCTACTGTGGATCACACCAGTACAGGAAGGCACGAAGCAAGACATTGTGACACCCCCCAGAAACAAAAGAAACCATGGAACAGCAGGGAGAAATGAAAAGTCGTTTTTCCCAACAAACAAACGGAGTTTCACGGCTTGGGAAGAGAAGGCACCTTCTACATTGCCCCTCTTTCTGCCTCCCGATTGTCTGAAGGGCAGAACGCTTCGTTAAGGCACAGAGGGTTCTGTTTCGTTCGGTTTCGACAGAGCGTTTTGCGGAAATGTAGTCAGAGTCATGGAATTCAGGCGCAGTTTGTGAACGGCACAGGCTGGAAACTTCTCCCTTGTGGCAACAAGCGCTTGTCAGTTCTAAGTACCACAACAACTGACGATGTTTTTTCCCGGGTTGTTCGTATTTTCTTTCGTGTGGGTGCGTGTGTTGGGCGTAGTATACTTTCGTAGCGGCTGTCCTCAGTCGGACTTTTACCTGGGACATTGGTCCGTGACGGCCAGGAAGCCTGCTGGTGGATTACTCGCGCAGATACACCGTTGCACGTGACAAGTCAAGCGAAAACCTTTCGTTGGATGAGAAGAACACCCTCCCATCTCCAGTGAGAAATTTCATACAGAGAACACGAATGGTCTACCGTATCATTCTGTCATTCTATCATTGATCAGTTGATGTTGTCGTCCCCACGGTGAAATTGCAAGCACACCACCCTGCATGTTCCAGAGTCCGCTCGAAGCGGTGGGACGGATGAATCCAGGATTGAGTCTGCGGGGCACATTAGGCACTTATGAGCTCAAAAGTCTCGAGACAGTCAGGCAAAGGTGGCAGTCCGTGGAGCTCCAGGCGGGTGCCAGGCTTTGCTCTCACGAAACCTCAGGTCCTGCTGCTTTGGGCTGAGTGCAAGAAACCTGGAACACAAAACAAAGCCCCACGCAGCCAGAAGCTGCTCCGAGTGTCACAATTTGTTGAGAATTCAAACCAAGCCCATGCAAACAACTACTCGTGCGAGCTTTTGTTTGCGGGTGTCAATTCGTTACAGGGTTCCTACCCCTAGAAGGGATGCATGTCCACGGAAATGTTCTGCACAACAACAGTTCTGGTATCGGTGGAAACACACGCACACACACTCACACATATGCACACAAGTGTTGCCAGTTCGACTATCGACTTCGAAACATTAAATGACGAGCGATGGGATCCATTGGGGCTAGCTAGGGCTGGGGAAATGAGGGTGAGGTGAAAGGGCAGTCGACGGACCGGATACTGGAAACGCCTACTTGGTGCCGGTTTGTCACTCTTTGCGGTGCTCCATTTGCACGACATGATCAGCTTCCGAGAGCAGCTATTGGGTTAGCTCAACCAAATGCGTCCCTGAAAGTGCCTACTAAAAGCGTCCGTGTGGAGGAAACCTCTGCCTTGTCTGATCGTTCATCAGATCACACACGGGGGCGTCAATGTATATCGACAGCAGAACGATAGAAAGCATCGTCCCAGAACAACATGAGAGTGCAAATACTCCCGCCTAATGCATGCTTCTTGCGCAAACAGTGCTGCGAGATCGTATCATCTCGCGAAAAAAGTACTGAGCGGGAGCCGAGCCCAAGACAAGACTTTGTCCGAGTAAAGAGAACAACACTCGGCCAGAAGGCCACACCGGATTCCAGGTCCGACGACGATCGTGTCAGGGTACATAACGGATATGAAAACAAGCTTTTCGGGGAAGTACTCGGGGTTCCTCTTAGAAAGGAAACGAAGCGGATGATTCAAGAAGCGAAAAAAGCGAAAGAGTAAAACCGTACATCGCGAGAGTGGGAGAAAAGAAGTGCGCAGCTTTGCTTTGTTCCTTTACCTGTGAAGGAACGGAAAACAATGTCTGTTGACCACACTACCCCGAACCTGGTCTCTGGACGTGGTACGAGGTGGCAATTGATCGTGGCCAGAGGGTCCTACTTGGGCGGCTGGCGGCCCAGCTTCCTCTCAAATGGCATGAGGCTAATATAGAGATTTTTCGCATGAATGAACCGAAAAACAAAAACAAAAAAAGCGGAAAAAGAGTAGGGGGACAAAGACGGAACTGAAAACGAAACGTATCCAAACGGTTGCCCCTCTTTTAACAATCCTTTTTTTTTTTTTTTTTTTTTTTTTTTTTTTGGCATGCTTCTGACTTCCTGCGTCGGTACAAAAACGTACCGCAGCGGAGTCCAGGGAAGGAGCATCAAACCAGACCATCGGCACGGCTGTTTTCCTTCCGGTGCGAAGGCCGAAGTTCTTCATTTTTCGCCAATGATCCTGCTGCAAGTTTACCAACAGCGACCTTGTTGCGCAAGCTGACGACTTGCACTACCTTCGTTGCATACAGCTACCTTGTCACGCCGATTGCTTCCTCTAGCTGGTAAATATTGGGAACTGGACTAGTTGCCATGAACGAACTCCCCAAGTGCTACCCACAGCCAAACAGTAGCAACGACGGGCGGTGGGTACACGTCGTAGGAAGTAAGCATTGACGTATTTTGAGTACATGAATCACAATAGCATGCACTCGCAGGACGTAGGCAGTGCAAGCTGATAGGAAGCTGCTGAGTAACAACTTGATTGCGGTTCTCCGTGTTCTCGGTGAGAACCCGAACAACCGGTAATCGTGAGGCAAAACAGCAGACGCTTGCCGTAGAACGAACCGCTCCAAAAGTAAAGTCAAAGCGCGCGAGCACGCTGTTCTTCCCCGGCGCGGTTAGTTAAATGGCCCGACATTGGGTAAGATTGTTATGCTGTTGTAGTGCAGGCTGATTGATAACAAAATAGAAAGGATCCGCGCAACAACAGGAACCTGCTAGCAAGCCCGTGCTTCCGCAGCGCGGTTTGACTGCTGTGTTGGACCCCTGTGCACTGCTGATTGCCCTTTCGGCGGACAAGCATGTCGCGTATGGGTCCGTGTGGAACTCGAACCCAGCGATTCTAAAACTCCGCGCCACTCACCGCAACTCTATCGCCGTCAAGCACACCCTGCATTCTGAAGGCGAAAAAGAGGCGAGGGGTAAGGAATGCGAGAACTCGCCTACATGGCAGACACGGTGGAGCCCAGCTTAGAAGCTGGAGCTAAAGCTGGTGTACATAAAGCGTTTTTCGGGTGTGACATTCACACGCGTTTCTTGGTTGCAGCATACCCGCGTTCCGGGTGTGGTTCGGACACTGGCGTGGTGTTTGCACCACTGGGGGGCGTGGGGGCTAGGGGTCGGCTGTGAGAAAAGAGCATGCGGGCAAAGAAATCGTACGTACGAAGGTGTCGGGCAGGTCTTGTCCTTTTTTTGTTTGTGTGGCAAAAAATACTCGAGGGGCTGCCTTGTGCTCATTTCGAAGGAGGCTTGAGGGGAGAAAACAATACAACTACAAAGTGGGTCTTTTTTGTTGAACGCTTACGCCCGCCACTAAACCCAGATTTACCTGTGTTTCGTGTGGGCCACAGCACATTTACCTCCCTCTATCGCAACTGGCAGTCTCCTCAAGCATTTCCTACAAAGCAGGTGCTTATACAAAAAAAAAAGGACCGTTCCTTGGTGATGCACTTTTTCAGCGGCCCGCGTTCTTGCGGGTAACAGCGCCGTACGTGCTGAGTGAGAAAGCTTTTCAGAGCAGGCAAACCACTGCTGGTAGCTTGGACAACCAACCCCGTGCTCCACCTCGGCCTACATTGCTCATACCTCCACTTGCACCAGTACGCGGCCAACTGGGTGGTACTCGTGAGCTTCATAACCGAGGCCACTTCCGTGAAACCCCGCTTGTAGGCAATGGCCGGGAGAGAAGCCCGTCGGCTGGCGGGGGAAGTCATTTTGGCTTCCACGGCACTCCCCGAACGAGAAATCAAAGTAGTACGTTGATGCCTGGTTCGCATTGATTTAGTGTCAATTTGCTAAGATCCATGTGTAGACCCAGCTGACCAGAAAAGAGACCGGTCACGCCAAGTGTCAGGAACAGGGTTGCTCGATACCTTCGCAGTCCAGTCTTTTCGCCGCATTGCACGGAATATTTATAAACAGTAAGGAAACAAGAGAAAGTGGCGTGATGCTTTTGAATTGCTTTTGCTGCAGCTGAAGCAACGCCTGAACCGCTCCGTTCTGCTCTTTTACAACAAGCTCGTGAAGGTGGCAGGCACGAGCCAAGCTAGCACGCAGCGGTTGTCTTTCTGTGCTGACACGAAAAGACAAGCTCGCAAACGCGCCAACGCGACTTGGTACACGGCGTGACGAAGTCGTGCTTCTTGTCGCCCCACGCCAAGTTCGCTAAACTGCAAGCTGTTGCAATGCAAGCAAGAAAGAAAGGGGACGACAATAAGCAAAAAAGGGGGGGGGGGGAAAAGGGAATAGTGTGTTCTTGACTTATTCCTCGAAAAGGAGGGGGACCTGCGTTGGGGTACGCCGGACCCGCCCCGCCCCGGGCGATCGTGGGCAGAACAAAACGCAAGAGGCCTGGTCAACTATTCCCCGCAGCAGCGCTGCACACTTTAAACGGGAAGTAGTCGGTCATCCTCTCCTACCTGCAGGCCGTCGGCAGGTTGTGCCGTGGAGAATGCGGTGCGGTCGGAACGGGATGAAGTCGTCGTCGACAGACTTCGAGCCGGGGGTCGCGAAATATGCCGGGGGCAGCTCGGAGGTGGTCATGTACTCCTTACTGCTCCACATGGCCATGACTAGTTCGAACACGCAGTAGAGGGACACGATCACCGCGAAAATGACGACGGCGTGCATGCACGAGCCCGCGACGCCTTGGTACTTCGCATCCACGACGTAGTAATCGGGCAGCGACGCTTCAGCCGAAAACGCGCACGTGTCCACCATTTTCTACGGGTTTCACGCTGCTGTTTGAAGGGCTAGTCGCTTCCAGCTTGTCACTGCGGTGCCGCTTGCTGTCCGTGTCGCGTCCCCTGCCCCGAGCCGCTGAGCCAGTCGGCAGCTACGTTGTGTGGAAAGGGGGGGAGTGAAGGGTTTGGTGTTTTACTCCGTTGTTGTGCTTTTTTTTTCTTTTTTTTTTTCCTCTTTTGGGGTTGCCTTACTTTTTTTGTTTTTTCCCTCGGAATTTCTGTGTTTTTTGCGTTCTTCTCGGGGGTTGGGAGACCTGCAGAGCGGGTGGTTTAGGTTTGAAGGAAAAGGTGCGTTGAGCAAAGTGCGAAAGGGAACAGCACACGACGACGATCGAAGTGGAGCCCCAAGAAAAGCTTTCGCACCCCCGTCGCGGAAAGTATCGTCGATGCTGCCGCAGTTAGGGTTGGAAGAAAAAGCGTGTCTGCGTCGAAATGTGCAGTTGGCTGTTATCTTTCCTGACGCAATACATGGGAAACCACCACAAAAGTGCCGCTCGACGTGACACATGGCTCGACGTTCGTCAGAATACTCTTCTTAGTTGCAGGCCAAGACGCCTGTCTAGATGAAGCTCATTTTCGTCGAATAGCTCACTCTTCTTGAACTCTACACAGGCAACGCTCTGATCGTGAGCGGTAAGGTGTCTGCGAAGCGCCGCCCTGGTTGCACAGTTGCGTGTTCTTGTGCGGTGGATCGACCCGAAATACTCTTCTTAGCTGCAGGTAAAGAAGCCTGTCTAGATGAAGCATTTTCGTCGAATAGCTCACTCTTCTTGAACTCTACAGAGGCAACGCTCTGATCGTGAGCGGTAAGGTGTCTGCGAAGCGCCTGGTTGCATAGTTGCGTGTTCTTGTGCGGTGGATCGACCCGAAAGAGCAGAAGGCGGAGGTAGGAAACAGAGCTCTACACGACGAGTACAGCAGAACATCGACAAGAGTTGGGCACGATGTAACAAAAAAGAATTCGGGCTAAGGTACAACCGCGCTTGCGGAAAGTGGACGAACAATTGTCAGAATCCGGCGGCTGCGTCAGCAGACCGCGCGACGTACAAACAAAAATGCCTTTTTATTGAAAGCGACTGGTGGCACCACGGACACGCAGCAAACGCATGGCATAACGGTGATTTGATTGGATGGCTAGCGGCATGCTGCGGAGCAGCAGCATCAACCCGGTGAAAACCTTTCGATTCGATCCAGACGTGTCGATGCTGGTTCCCGCGCTGCATTGTAGCCGACGACTTTCGGAAACCTCGCAGACGGCCGTCAGTTGCGAAGATTGGGAACCCCCGGCGAAACCCCCACACAACTGCTTCTATCAACAACAGGCTCGCCTTATGTGTGCGTCACCTCACCGTCAAACTGTTGACCACCTTTGGCAATGCCGGAAGCGATGATTTCCCCCTTGCCTTCATCTCCGGTCATCCTGTTAGAAGAGCAGTCGCCTGTGTCGGGGTTCCGCGAAGAACCGAGATTGTCGTGGGAAATGGTGGGTACGCGGGCAACGGCGGGCTGAGGGCAGGGAAAGGGGAGCCGCCGACCAGCCTCACAGGCGACGGGCGGGGTTCTGGGGGTGCCGCTGCGGCCTCGGACACCCCGCGGCGGAGCGTGAGCGACGAATCGACGACCCTCGCCCGCAATGCAGCTGCTGCGCTTCGAGCTGCATTGTCATCTGGCTTGGCCACCTTGAAGCTCGGAAGTGGGATAGAAGAGACTTCCCTGATTTCCCTCGTTCTTCATCTCCGGTCATCCTGTTTGAAGGGCAGTCGCCTGTGTCGGGTCCCGCGAAGAACAAACTCGGAAACAGCAACATCAACAATCGTTGCTTGATCAGGGCTCGAGGATTGTCGTGGGAAATGGTGGGTACGCGGGCAACGGCGGGCTGAGGGCAGGGAACGGGGAGCCGCCGACCAGCCTCACAGGCGACGGGCGGGGTTCCGGAGGTGTCGCTGCGGCCTCGGGCATCCCGCGGCGGAACGCGAGCGACGAATCGACGACCCGCGCCCGCAGCTGCTGCGCTTCGAGCTGGTGCTGCAGGGCTTTGTGCCGGAGGTCTTCAAGGTGGGCGTCCTTGACCGCCAGCTCCTCTCGGACCCGTTCCAATTCCGACTGCCGCCTCCGGCTTTGTCGTTCAGCCGCCGCCGCCGAATGCTCTGCTTGGTCCGACCGGCGCTGAGCGGCAGTCAACTGGATCTGAAGGGCCTCCGCCACCTTCTCAAGCCCCGCCTTCTGCTCTTGTAGGGCAGCGTGCTTCACGGCAGCTTCGTCGCACTGCTTCCGAAGACACGCCTCGCGCTCGGCTGCCGAGAGAATGAGACGGTCCTTCTTCAGCATCTGCAGCTCGTAGTCTTTCAATTTGGACTGCAGCGCCTCCACTTGCTCCAGAAAACACGCTTCGTTCGTCTTCGCGAGCGCACGCTCCGCCATGCACTCTTGAGCTTGCTCCTCCAGTCCGGTGAGCTGCTTGGCAATCTCTTGCAGCTCGCGGCGTTTCTCGGCGAGCTGGTTGTCAGCATCTTGACGAATTTGGTCGGCCTGTTTTTTAAAGTGAAAAAATGCTTGAAACTCCGAGGAGTTCACGTCTCAGCAAGGAGTATCATCGGTAGGTGCTATGATCTCGTTCAGCAAGGAGTATCATCGGTAGGTGCTATGATCTCGTTCATTGGGCTTCGGTCGTTTGGGGTGTTCACTTCTCCGGCGACTTTCGGAGCAGGATGTTATTACCGGTAGGTACTCTAATCTCGTTCATTGGGCTTCGGTCGCTTGCAACTCCGGGGGTTCAATTATCCGAAGCAAGGAGTATCATCGGTAGGTACTATGATCTCGTTCATTGGGTGTCCGTGGAGGCGGTTCCCAGATCCCGGGGCGAAAAGGCAAGATACCTGCTCCGACTGTTCTTTGAGGGTCGCTTCGAGCTGCAAGATCTCGTTTTTCATTGCATCGATAGCATCTGTGCTGGTTTGCTTGTCCCGGAAAAGCTCTGCTTCGAGCTCTGCGATGGTGGCGTCGTATCCGTGAGTTAGTGCCACGATCTGTTCGTCACGGCATGTAGCAGCGGTGGACAAGTCGATACGGAGATCAGCGATGTTAGCCTCGTACTGACGCTGCTGCAGCACGAACTGATCGCGCATGGCTGAAAGCTTGCGGCACTGTTCTTGTTGTTGCTCTTCAGCCGCCTGGATTGCAACCTCTTCCACTCGTCGGGCCTCAGATGACATTGCTTCCAGTCTCTGTTCATACTCGCACTCCCTTCTGCTGTAAGTTTGCACAGATGTTGTCAGCTCTCGTACTGTTGTTTCCAATCGATCTTTCTCTACTTGCAGTGCGTTCACCACGCCCTTCATGGCGATCACGACAGACTGCACACCGTCTGCCATATCGACGAGACATCCCTGCACTCCGTCGGCCCCGTTGAAGCCAACTACGCCTTCGCCTTCGGCTGTGGCCTCGTTCAGCTTTGCTTTTGCTTGGTTGACATCCCGTTCCATCTCGTTGGCGGCGCGTGCTTGGTTTTCGAAAGAGTCGCGTTCTGCGGTCAATGCGTCTCTCTCCTTGGTGGCCTTTTCGTCGTTTTCGTCCATGTGTTTTCTCCAGCACTCGACAGTGTCCAGCCACTTCTTCCTGTCTTCTTCACGCATGCCCTCCAACTCGTCGATCCGTCGGTGTGCCTCCCTTAAACGATCGACCACCGCCTGTTGGGAATCAAGGGGGGGCATCTTAGTTTAATGTTCAGACAGCATTTGATGTTTTGACAGAACACTGCCTCTCATGCAGGTTTGATACGAGCATCAAGTCTTCTTCGAAAAAGAAGATGTTACCGTATTTCTAAAAATGTTGGCCGGAAATAAACCTGGCGCCCCCCCAAAACCCGGGCAAAACCGCCAGGTTTATTTGCCAACATTTTTGCAGGTTTTTTGGGTACTTAGCAGATTTCCCCCCCCTCAACCACCCACCCCACCCCGCACATCCAGGACGGCTGTAACCTTCGCGCACACCGTCCTCCTCCCCTGGAACGCAACGCACGCCGAAGATAACCCGCCTCCCCAAAGGCAATATCCGGCTTTCTTTGTGATGCTAGAATCAGGTGGTGGACATGAGGCTTGCGGAGTCGTGTCTTCGATGAACGTCTGACATGTCCCGGTCTATGCATCCTTCTCTGTTCGCAGCTGTCTTGGCGCACAACTCGGTTGGGGCATGGCGTACGCTTGTGCAACATGTTGGTGGGAACGCGAGAGTAGGACAAAGGAAGAATTCCTCTTTGATATGTTGAGTGTGCTGCACAGCCGCTGTTGGATCCGGGGTGCTCCTCCCAGAAGCCAAGTCCAGAACTTCTTTGACTGGAGGTGGCAGCAACCCACGTGGTACGGCCACTTCCGTAGGTCCATAGTCCCCCTTTTCGAAAGTCTTTTCCCTGGAGAGTATTAGGCATGCAATATTTTTGATCGATCAACGTAATCGCTCGCGGGAGCGAGGTCGGGCGCGGTCGCTGGCGGGTCCTTCCACCGTGGCAAAAGGCTGCAGAGCCGACGAAACTCGAGTCGACCATGAGCATCATCACGGTAAGTTCGGCAACGACGTGGCTCCTCAACCGGATTCCCGCTCTTACCTCCAGGACCAAAGCTCCACTTGGACGTGCTTTTGGGGGTGGCTCAGGCTAAGAAGTCGTCGGTGATGGCGATCATGACGGCCCGTGTATCCAAGCCGCCGGCGATCCCAGCAAACCCTTGCGATATCCCTGTAGGCGGGAGAACAGCTTCCGGTGAAGGCCCTGCCTGACTAGGTGTAGTATGAAATGTGCTAAGTACAACCTGCTTTTACCAAAAAAGAATAGGCGCGATGTTTGTTTGTACGTGCCGGGGGAGGATTAGCCTGTTAGTGAGTGATAGTGAGTGCATATGATCGGTAGGCTAAACTTCTCCCAAACACGCTGCCAGCGTTCTCTTTCGTGTTTACAATTAATTGTTATTACGAAAAAGAATAGGCGCGATGTTTGTTTGTACGTGCCGGCCCCTTGTAGTAGGTGTCTCTCCTGAGAGTCTTTTACAGCGTCGTGCAGAGTTCTTTCCAATACTTTCGTTGGATTGGAAGACGCGTATATGCATCCGCTGGCATGCTCTTCGTCGGAACAAAAAAGAGCTTCAGCTGGTTCCCCTGTCTCTTCAAGGTGTCTTGTAACGCTTTCAACCAGGGTATCCCTTTCCGCACAATGCCTATTACGGCCCTGTTGTCGACTCCCACCACCAGTAGGGTGTTCTCCTGGGGCTGACCCCGAACCATCATGAATAGAGCGTACAGCTCCTTCAGATAAATTGGAGACAAAGCCAAACATCTCGGGAAGATTCCGTAGTGTGCTTGGCCGTCAATGTAGGCCCAACCGACACCACTCGCATCCGAAAAGCCGTAAGCCTTGTCTGCAGGGAGTGCCTGCCAGAATACGAAAGCATTTTTCTCCAAGCGGTGCACCGTCTGACGAAGGAGGCGAAGAAGCTCCCCATCCAATGTCTTCCAGCTTCGCCAAAATTCGCTATCTCTAAGGTTACCGTTTCGGGTGATGCCCGACATCCAGTGCAGCAGCTGCAGCAGATCGGCAAACGGCAGTCTCAACACATGCTGTCTCCAGATGAGACACCCTGCGAGCCGCCACCACGACCGTAGCGGAGCACCTGGGGCGAGCAAGAGTCTCTTGGCCGGTCTATGACCTTCTCAACCCACGAGGGATCCAAGCGCCATTTCTTGTCGCTCAGGTTAACCTGCAAGCCGAGCGTTATGAAGACGGAAGAAGGCTCCTTCTTCTCCCCCATAATCGGAACACAGTTCCTCAAACCTGTTACGAATCCTTCCCAGAACGACTTGGTCGTTGCTTAGGAAAAAACAGTTGTCGATCCAAGCGAAGCTATCCGACTCTGTTTGGTGACCCTTCGTGGCGAGCTGTGCAATCAACTCGGACACTGCCTGAGCCAACTGAGGGGCGCCCCGGTATTCCATCGGCAAGACCTTCCATCGGTAAATCTTGTTGTCCACCCGGAAACAGAAGTAGCGTCGAACCTGTTCATTCAGTGGAAACTGGAAGAAAAATGACTTAAAGTCATATTCCGCCAAGTAATCGAAACCCATCATTTTTTCAATCATCGATGGGTAGGAAGGCAGTTTGCATGGCGGGCATGGGGTGTGAGCAGTCGCCGCGTTCACGCCGGTGCATGCCAGAATGAACCGAAGTTGTCCCTTTTTAGACTTTTCGACACAGAAGGCGGAGTGACACCATCTTCCCGTCTCCTTCCTACGAACTTTCTCAACGATGCCGAGGTTGAGTAAGCGAGACACGTGAGGTGAGAGTTTCTTGTTCGCCGGACCCGGAACGGTAGGCCGGCCACTACCTATCAGGGAACGAATCTTGGCTTCTTGGACCCACTCGAAGTTGGGCTTCAGCGCCGGGAGGTCCGATACAAGCTTTTCCACGTTCACCGTGGAACACAATGCTGGAGCCACGACCCCAGTGTAGCATGTGCTTGTCTTCGGCTTCGGCAGCTCTTGGTCCTGACTGAGCCAAGTCTCGGCGTAGTCGTAGGGACCTGCGAAGTTCTTCAGCGTCACCGGCCATGTCACCGTGGGTTCGTCTACCTCGGTAGGAGGGGTGTCCAGGGGACATTCGGTACCCGAGTGGATCAGGCACTTCACTTTTGAAGTAGGCTCAGCGGAGTAGCAGAATCCTGGGCAGCCCCCCACAAGTGATGAGGGATGTACTGGCGCGTCGTTTCCACACTCTTGTGGCGACCCACCACCGCTCTGATCCGTCTTCCCGTTGACCAGCATTACTAACACAAGGTTCTGGTCTCGAGGGCACAACAGGATGTGCTTCGTTTCGAGCCGGATCAGGTCGATCAGTCGAGCCCCGAGACTCCATTGGGTCGCCAGGGCGGCGCGATAGAGCCCGGACATCTCGCGGACCGCTTCCTCCACCTGCTGGTTGCCCACCAATGTGCGAGACGTACGAGCCCTGCGTTCGTACTCTCTTAGCTCGCGGCTCAGAGTTCTTCGGAACGCAGCCGTCGGGTCGATTGCGAGCATCCGACGATACGTCATGTACTGCCGGGCGGACTGCGTCTGGAGCTCTCCCTTTTCCAGCTTCAGCTGGAGCCACATGAGGAAGATGTGGTCCTCGGGCAGGTGAGGATGGCTCCTTCTGACCAGAGAGGCGAAAGCCTCGCTGCGTGTCTGTACACTGGAGAGCGCAGCTGAGTTCGCATAGCACTGCGAAGCTCTTTCCAGAACTCTCCGGTGGAGATAAGGTATCTCGTCGGCAGAAATCTGTTCCCGTTTTCGGGAATTTGAAGCTGGGAGTGGAAGCCGGTAGCGGGTCGGAGCAGGTAGGTTGAGTCACCCCCTTTTCGCCTTCTTTACACGGTTCTCCTTCTCCACCTCGTTTTTTGGCGACTGCGGGGTCTTTACCTGCAATAAGGCATTCTGGAGATTGGTGGCCCACCGGTCGTCCATTCCCCCGAACTTCACCTTTCGGGCCCTGCCCTCATAGAGCGAGGAGGACTCGCCGGAGCCACCAGTTCTGAACCGAAGGCGGTTCGACTCCATCCGGACGATGGTGGCCTGCATGGCCTGAAGCACGGGAGGGTTGTTGTGAGCAACAGGCAGAAGAGCCCACAGAGAGTCGTAAGACGACCTCAGCTCATGCCGGTACGCCTGCCCCGCCTCGTTCACCTCTAACGCCTCGCCAAACCGACGGGTGAGGTCATTGCGTAGGGAGAGCCGGCCCCCCGAAGTCTTCAGCAAGGGGGCCCACGTCTGGACTCGTCGCGCGTCTACTTCGGCATTCTCAGCAGCCTCTGCCTCCTGGCGGTCTCGGGCAGCATCTGCCTTGAGTTTCGACAGCTCAGACTGAGTGCCTGTGAGCTGGTGCAAAAGGAGAGAAAAGGGCGCCTTCCAGGGTCCATCTGGAAGATTCTCCAGGACCGCCTGTAGGGCTCCGCCCTCGTCCTCATCCTGCCCCGGCTGAGGAAACAGCCTCGGGAACTCGATTGGGCCCTCGAGGTCGTCGGCCATGGCTGCGTGCTTGTTTCGGTCAGCAAGGCAGCAACAGACTGGACAGCTCCAGTTGTCGTCCTTAATGCTTTCCAAGAAGCTCGCAGCGTCCGGTCCCAACTTCTTGGTAACGCATCCTGCAGATGCGTGTCCGGCCTGTGTGCAATGATGCACGTCGCGAATATGCATTCGCTCTCCGCTTCATCGTAATCCTCCCCGCGGGGGAGTTTCACGACGGTTCCATTCGACTTCTCCCTCGAGGATGTCAGTCCGAGTTAGTGCCATGTTTTTGTTTGTACGTGCCGGGGGAGGATTAGCCTGTTAGTGAGTGATAGTGAGTGCATATGATCGGTAGGCTAAACTTCTCCCAAACACGCTGCCAGCGTTCTCTTTCGTGTTTACAATTAATTGTTATTTCGAAAAAATGCTGTTTGGAAAATATGTTGGCCGGAAATAAACCTGGCGCCCCCCCAAAACCGCCAGGTTTACTTCTGGCCAACATTTCTTCCGGCCAACTTTTTAGGGGGGCCAACATTTTTAGAAATACGGTACATAAAAAGGAAAGGAAATGAAAATGGGGGAAAAGGGGACCTCCTCGGTCTCTCCCACCAATCGAATGAACGGTTTGTCCTTGGCGGATTCGAGTTTCGTACTCGCGGCCAACAACAACTCGTGGGTGACGAAAGCTTCTGATCACTGGCTAAGTCTGTGCAAGAATCGTCGCACCTTCCGGTTGAATGCACTTTGATCGCCAACGGTCCAATGAGAATACCGGTTGGGAGGGATCGTGGCGGTCATGCTAGATCAGTTGGCTGTATCAAGAGCGCGGAGAACAACGCCCGTTTCAAGTTGTTGACTTACCCTAGCAAATAGCATCCTTGTCTTGCGCTTCGTTCTCCATTCGATTGACCATGTTTGCATTCTCGTTCGCAGCCAATACTTCATTTCGTTGCCAGCCTCACGGGCGGCCAATCGAAGCTATCGACGTTGAACTTCCGACGGGCGGTGGTGGTGCTGGGGGAATGCGGAACTGAACTCCATTGCTAATACATGTCCGAAGAATCCAACTCGATTCAACCCCGTGGCCTTAAAACCGCGGGGTCGAGGTGGATACAATTGACCGAGATAAGAACCAACGCTAGCAATAGCAGCGGTGTGTGGATGAAACAGGTCAATCGAGTGATAGCACACGACTTCAAGTCGGTGCAAGCCCGCAAGAGCTTCTGCCCTATCAGCTTTTGACGGTAGTGTAGTGGACTACCGTGGCTGTAACGGGTAACGGGGAATTAGGGTTCGATTCCGGAGAGGGAGCCTGAGAAACGGCTACCACATCTAAGGATGGCAGCAGGTACGCAAATTGCCCAATAGCAACACTGCTGAGGCAGCGAAGAGAAATAGCCTCGACACGTACTTAGTACGTTAGAAGCAATGGATGATATCTAAACCTGTCAATGAACACAATTGGTGGACAAGTCTGGTGCCAGCACCCGCGGTAATTCCAGCACCAATAGCGTATATTAATGCTGCTGCTGTTAAAAAGCTCGTAGTTGGATCCAGAGCTCAGGTTGCAAGGTGGCCCAGTTTGCTGGGCATCAGCGTACTGCTGGTATTCAGAAGGCTGGGATCAACCCCTCGCATCAAGACCTGTGCTCTATGAACGGTGGTAATGGTGCCTTGCAAGTAATCTCTTCATCGGGATGAAAGCGCTTACGCGTACACCATACGCATACGGGTCGACCACCGATGTTACTGTGAACAAACCAGCGTGCCCAAAGCAGGCGTTCGCCGTGAATGATAAAGCATGGAATAACAAGGGATCGATTCTCTCGACTCTTTTTGTTGGTCTCTTAACCCGAGAAGGAATAATCAAAACGAAGTTCTTAGCGGTTCTCTTTTGAGTTTCGTCTAAGGCCTCGTTGCGCGGGATCAATAGGGACTGCCGGGGTCGTACGTACTCCTACGTCAGAGGTGAAATTCTTAGATCGTAGGAAGACGAACTTCTGCGAAAGCATTCGACAAGAATGTCTTCATTAATCAAGAACGAGAGCGTGGGGATCCAAGATGATCAGATACCGTCGTATGGGCAACTGGCGATAGGACTGGCTGGCTGGTGCGGAGAGCAGAGTCGCTCGATAAAAGAAAAGGCAATACCTCAGAGTTTTGATGCGCCGCCTCGAGGGACTGCCGCAGGATGACGAGCCGCTGGTTGCTCCCGTTCAGCTCGAGCCCAAGCTCACGTATGACATCATCAGATGTTGCCTCTGTGCGGCAAGGTTTCACCTTACGCACTACCTGCGACTCGTCTCGAGGTGGTAGCACCTCCGTCTTGCGCCCGGCTGAGCTTGCCGTATGTGACACTGAAAGTCGTATACCCGCAGCCTCTCCGATGCCTGTGTTACGAAGGTGTTTGACAAAGCAGCCTCGCAGCGTAGAAATGGAAATACTCGACGGACCGTGCTTGTTTCACGGATTCCGAGACAGGGCTCAGGGCATACCAACGCGCTGCTTTCTCGCTGTGCTGCCCACCGTTTTCGTGCGCCGGAGCTGCCTGCTCCGCGGAGTGGCGGGCGAGGGCGGAGGGTCCAGCTGCGCCGCCCTCGGCACGCTCGAGAGAGCTGCTGCTGCTGATGCTGATGCTGCTGATGCTCCTGATGCTGCTGTGGTGCGTTTTCCGGAGGTGCGGCTCGTGGACCGCCGAGACGGCAAGGACTCTTCGGCATCTGGGCGCGGCTCGGGTTCGAAAGGCACGAGATCCGGCGCGGCTGGGGGGTAGCCCGCAAGGTCGCGCGCGCCGAATATGGGGGCCATGCCCAGCGGGGGTGCCCCTGGCGGCTGCGGCAGCTCCAGCGGACGCGGTGTCAGCAAGCCATCCTGCGCCCCGACGTGCATCCCGCACTCCAGGTGCGTATCAGCCCCGCTCCTGTCATCTCCGGCGCCCTCGTACATGTTACCCGGGCGGCAATTTTCCGTTGCTGGGACGGGTCCCTCTCCCCAGACCTGTGGCGACGTGACGTTCGCTTCAAGTGGGGTAGCTCTCTTTTGGTTGAACCGCCTCCACCGTTCTTTTTAGCTGTAACAAAATATTGTCTCCAGGGAAGCAAAAGCCGGTTGTCGCAAAAAGGACCTGGCGTTTCTTTAGATAGTGTAGAGTAGCAGCTGCACGGGTGTTGCGCGCCTGTGCCAACAAATGAAGTGCGTCGCTTTAGTAGCCCCTTCGGTCGTGCGCGTGTGCAACCCAGCCTCCCCTGCTGGCCGGCTAATGAAAGGCTGGCGACAGCCCTCGAACATGACGGCCGCGGTCGCGGCGCCACATTTTGGCGAGGTCCGAGCCTTTGACTTGACTGGCCACAAAAGAGGGGGTTAGTCATCGTCATGTCAATGTGGTCATCGTCATGTCAATGTGGTCATCGTCGAACTCGACCTGCCCTCGCTCTTTGACAGACCCTTGCGGCGGCTGGTGCCAACGAGAAGCGTAGTGTGCTCGTCCATAGCACGCAGATTGTAGTCGTGTGGGGGAGAAAATCGTTAGTTTTAAGTTTGGGCAGTACCGGCGATGTTGCTTTGGGTCATTCCGCGCAGTTCGGGTAAGAATGCTACTGGCTCTACCGAGCATTGAGAAACTTCGGGTCCGATGGGGCCGAAAGGGTCGTGCTCCGTGGACGATGCGGCCGAGCCGGTGCCTGGGGTGCAGCGCGCTGTCAGTGAAAGAGAAAGAAGGCAGCAACACTGTGCACAGTCCCTGGGGGCTTCAACATGTATGTGTTCGGCGCGGGCGCCAGTAAGAGAAGGGGGATTGTCGGCTAATCTAAATACAGCACTTCGTGAGACAGGCTGACACAAATCGGCCTGCATGGCAGAAGAACAGAGCCGAGGCTGAGGTCTTGCACGGTCACCATCAACGGACCAACGGTGGTGAAGACATTCAAATAGTCTCTTTCTTTGAGAGTTTTCCTTATTGGTACTTTTGGTTGGTGTCGCTTATCATTGCGCATGTGCAGCCGCTTTGTGTGTTCCGGAAAATTTCCCCTTCCGTCGGAAGGCTTCCGGTATGAGCGGTGTGAGTATCACCACTTCATTGAAGCTAGTTACAACACAAGCGTTGCCTACATAAGCAAAGCCTCAACGACATAAGAGAAAGAAATGCGCAGTTTTGTTTTATTTTTTAGAGTGAAAGTTCGCTTGAAACTCCGGGGTTTTAAAGTCTCCGGGTGACCTTCGTCGTTAAGGGAAGATATTCTTTGTGCTCTGAGTGTCGTAAGAGTGGTGGTTACAGGTAAGAGGATCGGTGGGTACCTTGGTCGTTGGTCATTGGTGGTTTCGGCCATTGTCCACATACCTTACTTACGGTAGGCCCTCCTCAGTATGGTGCCGCAGTAGGTGACTGTCTGTCTTCTTGGTACCGTCTGACCGTCTCTTTTCGTGTATTTGTGGTGCTGCTTATGGTTTGCGCAGGTTGAATATCCGTAACTATATCGTATTGCAATACGGGTGGGGTGCTACAATTAACGTAGCAAGGAGTCGCGAATAGAAGTAAATAAAGAAAGAATTTGTTTTTTTTAAAAATACAGGGAGGTTAGTCTGTTCGTTGGTCGCCACAGAAAAGGCTCTCTGGGCACACTAGGTACCCGTGGAGTATAAGTAAGCGTAACCTGTTTTTACTTGTTAGTTGTCGACAACTCTTTTTGTATTGAGGTGTCATTCAGATGTAAATCCAAAGCCGCCCACGTCAAATTTTGTTAAGCATTGAGTTCTTTTAAGTACATGGCAGACGGGAAAACACTCGTGAAAGAAAACAACCTTTCTCTCAGGAGAAAATAGCTATTTGTGTTAATAGTCTCTCTCCTTGAGAGTGTTCAGTGTTGGTACTTTTGGTTGGTGTCGCTCATCATGGCGCATGTGCAGCCGCTGTTCCGGAAGCAGTCCCCTTGGCTTCCGGTTTGAGCGGTATGAGTATCACCACTTCATTGAAGCTAGCTACAACACAAACGTTGCCTACACATTTAAGCCATGCCTCAACGACATAAGAGAAAGAGAAGCTCGAAAAGAATAGGTCCAATATTCCATAAGCATGGAAACAGAAGATGTGTGGATGAAACGAAGGAGGAAGAAAAAGCAGACGTTCGCCCGGGGTGCAGCGCGCTGTCAGTGAAAGAAGACAGCAACGCTGTGCACAGTCCCTGGGTAGACTACCTTAACATGTTCGGCGCGGGCGCCAGTAAGAGATTTGAAAACGGGTTCTTGTCTGGAGGATTTTCGTGTTATTCTGCAGATGCTTTGGGCTATCTTTGTGTCTTCTTAACCATGTTAGCCGAAGCTGGTGAAGCTTCGGCGCCGTCCACGTTATGTTTAGCAGCGGCTGCCAAACTTCCGCACAAGGTGGTAGAACGCTCTTTTGGTTTAGTTTCGATTGCTGTTGATGGGGCGTGCAGGCCTGAAATGGCAGAAGAACAGAACAGAGGCTGGTCTTGCACGGTCACCATCAACGGACCAACAGTGGTGAAGACGACGGTTACTAGTAAATTCTTGTTCAAATAGTCTCTCTCCTTGAGAGTGTTCATTATTGATACTTTTGGTTGGTGTTGCTTCTCATTTCACATGTGCAGCCGCTGTTCCGAAAACATTCCCCTTGGTCGGAAGGCTTCCGGTTTGAGCGGTGTGAGCACCACTTGCAAGCAATGCCTCAACGACATAAGAGAAAGAGAAGCTCGAAAGGTTCAATATTCCATAAGCATGGAACGGTTCGGGCTTAGATCTCGGAGAGGGAAAATACAGTGGAATGGGAGAAAGCTTGGCAATGCGGCTACATTGACATGAAAAGGGGTCCAGCCTTAAAAGCTGGGGTCAGAGGGTGTGTGCTGTGCCATGCACACCCGAAAAGCGGGTATGGCACCCGCTTGTTTAACTCCAGCATCTGAGGCTGGACTCCACCGTGTATGTATGACTAGTCTTTCGGCAAATGAATATGCACGCCTTAAGGACGGCAACTACGATGCGACTCAAAGAAAGCCGTAGCTTTGTTCGCTGAGAACACATGAGACAATCCCAAAAGGCCGAAAGGGGGTTTTTTTTGCAGAAAGACCTTCGCGAAGTACAATGCTGTACATGTGGAGTATGCGACCTCTGTAACGAAAGTGACCTGCAAACCCAGAGAAACGGGTTCCTATGCTCAGAAGAGGCTTCACAGTTGGATTTGGGCCCCCATTTCGGCTCGGGGTATGGGTTCTGGAAGGTGTAGGTCGCACTCCACTGTGTAGCAGTACTTCACCAGAATCGTTCTGCCCAAACCTCCGAGGCTTTTGGGCCAGTTGGATGAAAACGGTAACTCTGTTGTGAATACATGTCCGAAGAATCCAACTCGATTCAACTCCGTGGGCCCTAAAAGTGCAGGGTCGAGGATACAATTGACCGAGATACGAACCAGTAGCAGCGTGTGACGAACCCCGCTAGCAATAGCAGCGTGTGTAGATGAAACAGGTCAATCGAGTGATAGGACACAACTTCAAGTCGGTGCATGCCCGCAAGAGCTTCTGCCCTATCCTACCATTGAGACGTGTCGTTTCTCTGTCAACCCCCTTTCGACATTCACACTCGAAGGGCACGTGTCCATTGGTCGGTGCACGTAGCAGGTACGGAGGATAGAGGATCCCGAAACCAAGAAGTGCCATGCGCTGTCGTAGTGGAGGCTGAACTTATTAACATTAGAAGATTGTGGTTTGTGATGCCAAAGCAGGCCCGGAGCCTAGGCAGGGTCCAGGCTGGGGAGGTGGTCTCCATGAGAGCATGCGCTGCAGAGACTGAACAACTAATGGTTGGCTCGGAAATCATGAAAAGGAATGCGTCTGATTGCGAACCGACAATTTTTGAATGATCTTTGTCACAAGAAAAAAGATGAAAGCACAGGACCGTTCTTTCTGTAAGGTTGCTCTCGGAAAAGGACAGCCCCAGCGTTGAAGGGCTATGCCGGCAGAATGGGTACAAGCTAGATGCATGGTGCACTGTGGAAGAACGACAAGTGCACTGGTTGGAGAAATTGCGAGTTTACTGCCGTAGAACGAAGCCCGCCGTTCAGAACAGCCAACGTAGCAAAGTGCCACAATCTCATTTGCCTTCGACGTTCACACTCGAAAGCGCTACTCATGGCAACGACCAGTGCACGTAGCCGTATAGAGAGGAAGGTAGAGGATAACGAAGGCCAAGAAGCGCCGTGCGCTGTAGAAGCTGGACAGCGATAGTCTTTCGAGATCGAATGAAGGTCGTCGGAGGTCTTTTCCACCGGTCAGAACAGGAAACGTATCAAACAGTCGGTCCATTGGTCAACCCCCTTCAACGTTCACACTCGAAAACACTGGTCATGGCAGCAACCAGTGCACGTAGCCGTAGGGAGAGATACGGGATACTGAAGGCCATGAAGCGCCATGCACTGTTGTTGCAGAAGCTGAACAGCAATAGTCTTTCGGGATCGAATGAAGGTCATCGATGGTCTTTTGAGATCTGAACGAAGCCCACAGGTCAGAACCGGAAACGTATCAAAGGTTCATTTGTCACTTCAACGTTCACACTCGAAAACGCTAGTCATGACAGCGACCAGAGCACGTCGCCGTAGTGGAGGAGGATAGGGGGGGTATTGAAGGCCGAAGAAGCGCCACGCGCTGCTTGCAGAACATCAAAGAGCGTTCGAGATCTAGTGGGTTCCTTGGGAGCGAACGCACAGTTTTCGGGTCACCATTAGAGCGGTCAGGAATTGGACTTCTTAATTGTTCGCAACGTGTGAAGGGAATGTTCCGTCTGAAACGAGCTACAGCACATATGTATATCTCTTTACGACTCGTGGGGTGTGCCAGACCGGACCGTTTCGTTCCGTAATCCATCGAGGACGGGTCTCCTGGATGACTGGGGGTTTTAGAGGCGTAACGCGACTTTGCCAGGCACCGAAGGCCACGTATGGGTGCCTTAAGGTAGGATAAAGCGCTGGACAGGGTTCCGAAGGCAGCGGATGGCTGAAAGCAACATGGGAACGAATAGAAAGAGGTGGCGCTGTTGGCTCTTCGAGACCGAAGTCGACTGCCTTTGTGCGGATTCGCAGCTCGCCTTTTGAGGAGTTTAGGGGGTACCAGTCGTCGTGGACTCTACCTCTGTACATTCCCGTGAGCTTCAAACGAAATGAACCCAGGCTCTTGTCTGGGACCCATCATGCGGTCGAAGACTTCGAAACAGAACATAGTCAGCGATGAAACGAAGTGATGAACTGAAAGTAGACATTGCACGCTAGTGCGACTTTCACTGGAGACGCCAGTCAACGCT